>CM021771.1:17127080-17204171 GCA_011076525.1 Nettapus auritus | reverse complement strand
AAAAAAAAAAAAAAAAAAAAAAAAAAAAAAAAAAAAAAAGATGAGGTGAGAATCACCAAAGCCAGGCTTGCAGCAATCTCATGAGCTTCATGGCTCCACGAGACAAAGAAGGCCCGTCATGTGACTTAGATATTTTAGCTAGTGTCCTTTGGCTAGATAGAAAACAGTTCTTAAAACTGCACACCCAAAGCACAGTTTTCCCTCCCTCTCTCCTCCACCCCCTTCTTTCTGGGGATGTCAGGCGAGGAGCAAACGCTGGGTTTATTCATCCATTGATTGCAGTGTGCGTCACCAACTGCACGAGTGTGGGAGGTGCAAGCGTGCCTCACAGCCAAATCACCAGCCTTTCAGCTTAATAACACCTCAGGGGATGTGGGCTCTCTTCCCCTTTTCAAAATAAAAACAGGAGAGGAAATAAATGTTCCAATAATATAAACCAAAATGAAGGGGGGGGGGAGGGAAAACCTACACAGCAGGAGGTGAGGGAAAAAATCAACACTTGGGAAATAAAAAACATTTAATTTTCTTTCGCATGAGGCAGAAAAGAGTTAAGTGTCAGAGGTGGATGGAGACTGGTGAGAATCCCATACCACGGGTGCTGGGTGACACAGGAGGTCACTGAGTTGCATGGGACCCAGAGGAGGTCTGTGTCACTGCTGTCCGGCCAGGCAACATGCAGTTGGAGCACAAACCACCAAACCCAAAGAAGCTGGGCAAGACAATGCTTAAAACCACAAAGAAGCCGCTTTGCCAGACCTGGCCAGTTCAATGGGCACCTGTGCATTTTGGGAGCTCTCTTTGTTGGGATGGCTTAAAGGCTCAGGATGGAGCCCTGTGGAGATCCTGAAGCCAGATGTGGGTGTTGAGGCGATTTCACTGCTGGCAGCCCCTGGCTGAGCATCTCAGAGCCCTGCAGACCAAACACCAACACCGGCAGCAGCCCTGTGGCCTGCTCCCATGGGGGCAGGCTGTCCACCACACGGCTGCAGGCCGCTGCATGCTTGCTCTCTGATATTTTTATCCCTGAAGAGCTGACACAATAGCCCAGGCATGCTGATCAGGCAGACACGGCTCTAGGCTTTTATTAGAGAGCTGGCATTATGTTTGCTCAGTGATTCAAAGTGGCCTCTGCAGGCTTGCTATGGTCCATGGGCGAGGAGGCTGTATCAGCGGCTGGCAAGACTCCACTACCAGGCATGGGGGGCTCGCAAAACCCTCAACTTTCCCCCCAAGATCTCCAACAGAGCAATCGTACACTCACATTGCAATTAAAAATCCAAAAGCACAAGTGCTTGGCGCCATGGGAGGAAGACAGTGGAGTCTAGGAGCAGGGGGACGGTGCCCACCCGCAGGCAGCCACGTGCCGCCACACGCTGGCTCCTCTGCCCGTGCAGAGGAGCCCACGTTCCAGCAGGAGGAGGATGTTTTTCTGAATGCATCCCCATTTATAATGAGACATTACTCACAAGCTGGAGAATAAAATAGAATAATAGCATCTATCAGCGTTAGTCATGTTTTAAATGCTTACCTTTCAGAGCAGCATGGGACTTGATAGGATAATCTTCCCATAGACACGTAGGAAGCTCTCATTGAGGGACACGGCCCTGTTGGCAAATTATAGCTTGCTGCTCTTTGTGCAGCTACTCTGGATGCTTCTGCAGGGGGGCTGAAACTGGGAGCAGGGGGAGTCTGCAGACCCTTACAAATAGGTTCAGAGCACAACAGGTTTCTGGAGTTTTCTGAACCCTAGATATACCACAGTGCTTTTGGCTTTTGATGCCAGGTCATACCTGAGCAGTTTCCAAAAGGCTTTTTAATCCTCTTCCTCTAGTGTTTTTGACTCCAGCATATTCAAAGACATATTTTTTGGCCCAAACAAACCCTGCATTCCTGGAAAAGTACATGCACCGATTTAGAAGAACAAACTCATTTTGCACATGCGGAACCAGGACTCAAGCTTCTGCGAGCAAGGAATGCTGCAGCCTCACGCAAGCATCGTGTTTGGGATGCCTTACCAGAAGTGGCCGGGAATTTTGCAAAGCAGCAGATTAAGCAGGGAGAATGAAGTTTTGTCTCAAACCCCAAAATGCTCCACTAGTGCATCTGTTTTGATGATCCTCTGACAAAAAGCAGAAACCCATTTGCTGGGAAAGCCCCGCTCTCCAGCATCCTATCTGGGGTCTGCCCTTCTGGGGAGCACGACGAGACAAACTGGCTCAACACTAGGACCCCTGTGTTTCATTTGAGAAAATTCATTACAGGAGTTCAGCTCTGTGAACAAATGGTATCTTTTTTTTTTTTTTTTTTTTTTTTGCCCATGTTTGAGGCATGGTAAAATGTGCCAAACAGTCTTTTCTGTATGCTTAAGGAGATGGAGAGGAAATTTGGTTCCCAGTCAGATGCTCTTAACCAATTTCAGCAGTGGCGAGACACAAGAGAATAGCAATTTTGCACAGCAGTGCAGTGATGTTCCCCGTAGCCTCCTGCAGATCTGAGAAAGATTTCTGTGACATATTAACCAAACAGAGCAGAGGAGGTGGGAGAAAGGCTGATGCCTCATGCTGTGTCCCTGGGAAGACCCCACTAAGCTGGCTCACCTGGGAAAAGGGCATTTTGTCCTTGCTGGCTGCCAGCCCCGGGACAGCAAAGGAGGTCACCTCACTCCATGCCCATTAGATGGGAGGTGCAAATTCTTCCAGCTCTGTTAGTAAAGACAGGCAGCCTCAAGGACCACAAAACACCACCTGGTGTCCTCACCTAAGGCTTTCTTTTCAAAAGGTTGAGGAAAGCAAAAAGGGAAAGAGGTATGGAAGGATGCTGCTCCTCACCCAGGCTCACATTGTGGGGACTGATATCCTCAGGCTGAAGGAAAGGCAGAGAGAGGCTGTGACCCATCGGCAAGGAGCAAGGCCATGTCTGCCACCACATGGCTGAGCCATCAGCCTGCTGATCCTCTGTGGGGCTGGTCCGGGAATTAGGAAGAGCAGCAGGTGATTGACATGATGTAGCTCTTAATGGAGCAACCATGTCCCCGCATGCCTCCACCCCTCCTGGGACCACGGACCTGCTCAGCACATCAGGGCTGCAGACCCTGGTCCCCATTGCAAAGAATGGATGGAAGAGAAAGAGCTTCCCCTTTAAACTAAATAGGGGTAATAGGGAAAAAAAAAAAAAAAAAAAAAATCTGCACATTTTCAAGCATGAGACTCCCATAGAAATGGTCCCCACAATGTTTAAACCATTTGGGCTCTTTCCTTATGCTGTTTCTAAGTTTGAAGAATGCCTGCTGGGTATGATTAATATTCCTCCTCCTACACTTACCCGTTACTCCTGACAGCAAAAATTAAAACAGGAGCTTCTCTTCATTCAACCCCAACCCACAGGAACGTGGCGACATGGGGAAAGTTGCTAATAAAAAAGGGGAAGTTTTGTAGATCGGCAGCACTCACAGCTGGGAGAGGTGTAGCTCTCATTCAGCAGCCCTGATGGATGTGATACCCCTCACCTCCTCCCGACGGGATGCTTGGCACAAGCTCTGCTCAGCAGGGCTGGGGGAGAGTCAGGGCAGAGCACACTGCTTGGTTTAATTCGGGTCCCTCTCCCGTGGTAGGGATGCCCGTGGGATCAGTGCAGCCTCGCTTGCTCCAGGCAGTGTTGCTATGGGCACTGCTGCCTAGGAGCAGCCAGCAAGGCAGGGTATAAAGAGGAGCCGTCCCAGAGCCTTCAAAATTCAGCTGCTTACTATGCCACACGTGTTTCTCCCCTTGCCTTCCATTTTTTTTTTTTGTTTACATGTTTCAGGTTACCTCTCACCGTAAAATAAAGTGATTTTATCCTTAATCAAAGCACTGTTGGTAGATGTGTTAATTCGTGTATTTAAACAGATGTTTAACAACAGGGGGGGAGTGACAGCTAAAAATAAATCACTATCCTGAGCACCCTATTCCACATCAGCTGTGTTTCTGCGTGTCCCTGTAGTGATGTCTGATGGGGTGAGTGGGGGGACATACTGCCAGCCCCTCAGGAGGGACATCCCCACGTAGTCTGTAGCTGTTTCGTGCGGGGGGCGCCCCCCCCAACAGCATGGGAAGTCATTTTGTGTATGTGGTAGGCGGAAGGGGAGCATGTTGCTCTGCATCTCAGGGAAGACTGCTGGAGGACCTCGAGACACACCACAGCCAGCTGAGGGCTCATTCCCCCTGGGCTCAGCGCCCTGATGTCTCACCCCAGACACAGTGACCACTCGCCACCTGCAAACAGCGAGCCCCAACCACAGCCATCAGATCCCCACAAAGCTGGTACCCCACCACTTCACCCTGCTTACTTTTGACCAGGGATGGCTGGCTCACCTTCCTTTCCTTCATCACCTCCCTGCAAAAAAAAGGGGGTGGGGAAGTCGATTGTTGTCCCCCCCCCCCCCCCCCCCCCCCGCTTCACCATCTGGCGTGGCTGCAGCAGATCGCTAAATACCAGAGGGCAGAGTTCAGCTTTGATTCTGGAGCACTTCAAGGGACGTTGTGCAGGAGACAGTTACACAATGCTAATGAGCCAGAGATTTCCTTAAGAAAAAACTGACAAGAATCATTTTAATTGCAACCCTTTCCCTTCAATTAGGGGGGCCCCCCCCCCCCCCACCCCTTAGATGCGGGAACAAGTCATTGGGAATTTGAGGCAAACCTACAAAAACTGCTGCTTTCCAGCAGCCTGAGTTTTGGAGGCGGGCACACAGGACTCATCTGCTGCACCACCAGCACTGCAGGCAGGCACCTGCCAGCTCCTCCATGCATTTTGTGCATCCCCAGAGCGGTGCTATGCTTGCGGTACCACAAGAGCAGTGGCTGGCCCAGCCACCAGGCATTAACACCCCAGTGATGGGTGCTGGACCAGGGGAGCTGAAATCACAGTAAAGTAGGTCTGGGGGTTTTCCCCTCCCTCCAGACCCCAGGTACAGCTGGATAAGCATTTCAGACCCTTGAAAGTCCCTGTCCTCTGCAGCACATGGCTTAGCCTCCCTTTGGAATAAGGACAGGGCAAGCCAGGCTTGGAAGGAGTGGAGACCCCAGCTCCATCACCGTGACAACTGGAAGCTCTCAAACATCACGGGTCTGCTGCCACGCAGTAAAATTAATCACTGCCTCGCACAAAGCACCTTTGCAGGGTGGGTGCAGAGGGGGAAGAGACAGCCAACAGTGAGGAACAACTACGTTCCTCTTTAATGAGGTTAAAGAGCAAAATGGAGTCAATTAAATCTGGTTCTGGTAACATTGTCTAAGTACATAATGATCAGTATAAGCTAAAGCAAGACAAGTTGTTTCAACTCCATGGGCAGGATTTTTTTTTTTTTTTTTTTTTTTCAAAATTAGTTTTTCATGATGCATTTCAAATTTTTCCTCTGTTACTGGTAGGTTCAAAGGACATGTGGGACAGATTCAACTCAACAGTTTGTAAACAGCTGACGTGGGAGGGAGAGGGCACTTAAGTTATTGGAATTGTTTTCATTCAAAAAATTTTGTAAATTAATTCCTCCCCCAACTGACTGCTATAAACACCACACAGCCATGTTCCTCCTCTTCAGATGGATCATGCAGACAGATGTGCCTTCTGTTCTTTCGCAAACATCAAGGCTGCCTCGCTCACTGTGTAAATGTCAAGGTGCTAATTAGTTGTAACGGGAGTCAGGCGAGGACAAGTCGCAGCGCAGGGAACACGGCGGCAGAGGCGCAGCAGCAGGGAGAAAGAGCCGCTGCTGGTTTGCGAGCAGCACAGCATCATGGGGACTAACTGGTCCCTGAGACACCAGAGGGAATGGGAGCAGGTTTGGGGGGATGGTGGCATGTGGGGCTGAAAGTGGGGTTCCCCTTCCCCTGGGGGTGCCCAGCAGCCAAGGAGGGCACCATAGGCTCATGCGCTGCAGTTCATATTGTATGTGGGCAGAGGGGAGCGCGGACAGGGGAGGTTTGTGTGGACCTAGCACATGGCTTCACTGCTGTGCTTACCTCCTTTGTTTTGGGTGCACATCCTCATTTTGCAGGCCGGCACTGACAGGTCAGATGTTTCCTTCTCAATCCAGCTTCATCTCAAGGGAGGCAGGGAGCTGCTACATCCATCATGCTGCCATCAGTGCCCTATGCTTTCCATTCCTCCCCTTCACCATGCTGCCATATTTTAAGCCTCAGGACAGAAACATCACTTAAGGCCACTTTATTTAGACAGTGCCTATTGACCATTTAATTACGTAGTAATTACTACATAACACCAACGTAATTACAAGGTAAATACCGTTTCCTTGCTTGTGAATACTCCTCTCTTCCTACCTGCGATGCTGGCCATGTGGCAAGTCCTTCTTGCTCTACCATGCGGGGCTCGTGCAGTCATTTTTACAGCCTCTAATTACCAAGCTGTTACAGGGTGTTTACCTGGTGTGCCTCAAACTGCCATTTAGGAAACAAGTGAGCACAGAGGTGGCACCAGAGAGGCTCCAGGTTATAAAGGAGCTGCCCTGCACAGCAGCTCCCATCAGCTGGCTTCCCCACTAGTAGGAGCAGGCTGACGGAGGAGGAGGTTGGTGGTGGGCAGAAAAGCCCTGCTGAATTTGGCAAATGCTTCCAGGTGTCAAAACAGAGTCAAGGCATTTTGTCTCAGCAGCTGCCTAGTCTATTTCCTTCAAAAGAAAGTAAGACCTAGCCTGCATCAGAAACAGTGTGGTCAGCAGGACTAGGGAAGTGATTGCCCCTTGTACACAACACTGCGAGACCACACCTTGAATGCTGTGCTTAGTTTTGGGGCCCTCACTACAGAGAGGATATTGAGTTGCATATGGAATTGTTCAAGCATCTCAGGTTGCATCAGGGGAGGTTTAGGCTGGATGTCAGAAAGAATTTCTTCATGGAAAGGGTGGCCAAGAACTGGAATGTGCTGCACAGGGAAGTGGTGGAGACCACATCCCTAAGGGACATGGTGTAGTGATGGGACTAGGTAGGTCAGTTTAAGGTTGGTCTTGGTAAGCTTGAACGTATTTTCCAACCTAGATGATGCCATGAAATCTATATGACAGCCACCCTAGTATCCCTTTTCTTCTCCATTCACTCCCTCCCACCCTCCATCAAAAGTTCATGCCCAGCTGACCAGGGTCATACTTTTCCCTGCTTCACATTTTGGCTGGCCACCCAGGGGATGATCCCGCACACATGGGGCAGGAGGGGCCCTTTCAGTACACTGACCCTCTCCAGGATCCCTGGCAGCCAGCTGGGCTCAGACACACTATTCCACTTGCTGCATCTCAGCTACCAGAGCCAAGATTCGAGCAGCTCTGTGTTGGCTGCCATGCTGCAGTCCCACAGTGGCTCTACCAGGGATTGCAGCCCACCCAGCAGGCTCTGATCCCTGCTACTCAGGCTTATTTATCACCTCAGCAATGAATAATCTACTACAGCCATCACATGGATCCCGCTACACCACAGATCAGAGGTGTAGGATCTCACTACAGGGAAGCATCAGAGATCTTCTGCAGACTAGTAGGAGTGAGAAGTAATTAAATGTTATTTCTCACTATTTATTGCTTTGCCTGCCTCTGCGAGCAGCTGTCTCCTGGCTCTTGCTCTCATTTGGAGCTTGCTGGAAGCATCCCCAGGTTGCCCCTTCTACTCTTCAGCAAGTTGACTTTTCCAAGGACTCCCTTCTGCACTTCCCTGAGAGAAATGACGTACTGCCTCCTCTGCTGGCTCGTAATCCTTTACTCAAACATACAGATTATTTAAACATAAGCAGGGATTTCATACCAGGTTTTAGAATGCAAGCAACTCAAGAGTATTAAATTCCACTGTTTTATGTCTAGCAAGCTGAGTCCTAGCACCCTACTGCACAGCAGCAGGATGCTGAGCACTGGGGGAGCAAACACTCCTCCAGCCTGGAGATAAAGCACCACACCTCCCTCCGAGTGGGAAAACACAGGTGTTGCAAGCCAAGGCTCACCTCTTGAAAGCAACATGGGGGCATCTAGAGGATATGTTCACTGCTGCAGGATTCACATTACAAGTTCAGCTCCTGGAGGAAGGCAAGAGCTGCCTTACTGCAGACCGCAACAAGCAACACCTTGCCTCTAGTGCTCAACAGTTGGTGTCTGCTGAAGGCAGCCTGGAGAAGAGCCCACCAGAGGGCGGTGAAAGGGGAGAGGCAGCAGCAGGGTGGGCTTCTGTCCACTCTGCCATTGTATTGGCTTCTCCTGCCTGCCCCACATCATGCCCAGTTTCAGCTCCAGCACAGCTAGCCTGGGCAGCAGCCAGGACAGCCAGCAAAAAGCACTTACACATTTAACCTCACTGTGAACACCCACAGTTAAACACATGCTTTTGCAACCTCTAAAGCCTTGGTCAGCATGTATCCCCCAAAACATCTCCTCCCCTGCCCCAACTTTCTCACATTTCCAGCACCAGAAAACTCCCATCCTGGTACCCACCTTCTCCAGCTGAACCCATCTTTTCCAGGGATCTATTTCCCCTCGTCCTAAAAACCCCTCAGACTCTCATCACTTGCACCAAAATTGTTTATGTAGCTCCAGTAGGCTCTGGGAGGATTAGCAGCCCCTAATGACACCACGGCTCACCTAAGACCTTTATTGGTCTAAAGTCCCCTACTCCTCCAGCCCTCCCTGCAGAAGCCTTGCTATGCCCCTATCCCTCCTTTAAATGCTGCTGTTCTTCAGCAGGTACCAATTAGGTGCTTGATTATAGCCTGGTTACTCACTGAGGCTCCTCCCTAACCCCTTCCAGGTATCATCAGGGTGGGTGGGATTTGTTCACCCATCTGCCCTGTATTAAACCCATCTCCACTAGCACCAAAAGTCCCATTGCAGAGGGATGGAGCCATGGTATTGGCTGCTCTGGCCCCACTGTGCCCAATGGAGAAAGCACCATCCACCAGCTGACGCTGATGGACATCATGGGGTGCTCTGCCCCCCAAAACATGGGGATGCCCTTCAGTGCCCCGCACACTGATGTCCACATCTGCTGAAATTGCTCCCCATGCTGCGGTGCTAGGGACAGGCACCGTGCACCCCCAGGGCTGTGCTGGTGGGGTCACACGTGGGTCCCCAACACGTGCCATGCCCTGCCGTGCCCCTGGCTGGGGGCGGCAGGGGAGACAGAGCAGCCGTGTGAGTGTGTGTGCACCTGGGAGCCAAAATAGTGAAGCTGTGTGGGAGGGAGGCTGGCTCTGACTCACCCATTGCTCTGAAATACCCTTTCCTCTGGAGGAATAGGCTTTTTCCCCCACTCCTTGCTCTAAAGAGGGCTTTGAAGGGGTCCCCCCCAACTGCAGCTTGTTGCTGGTTGTGTTGCAGCGGGTGAGAGCCCATGTGCTCCATGGCGTGGCACAATTTGTAGTGAGAAGGCAGGAGGAGCATCAGGACTCTGGGAAAGGACTCTGATTTCCCCTCCCAAGCATGCAGAGAGCTGCTGGAGTGAGCAGGTGAAGGCAGAGCTGCAGAGAGATGTGGCTGCTCCTTCCCTGAGCTGGGGCAGGGAGCTGGGGATGTGCCTGAAATGTTTGGGGTTCTCTCCCCTAAATGCCACCTCTCTCCAAATGCCTTCAGTGACTTGGCCAAGGTCATGGCAATGCAGAGAGACTAGGTGCTTCCCTGGGCACAACAGCTTCTCCTCATAGACCCTTGTGGATGCCACTCTGTGAAATGAGAGCAATGAAAGCTGAACATGACATTACGAAAGCATTAGGCCTCGTGTCCTTGCTGGGGAGCTCAGCACAAGCAAAGGGAATGCACAGCTCAACACAGCCACGTAGGCTATCGGGCTTAGCTGTGGAGAAAACCCGCATCACTTGCAGCCATGGGCTCTTAGAATCATTGAGGCTGGAGAAGACCCCCAAGACTATCTGGTCCAACCATTTACACCAGCCCTGATACGGGCAGCAGCATCCTGCACTTGGCCTTGGCAAGGGCCCACGGAGCATTCGCTGCCTCTGCCATGGGGGAGGACAGGATCCTCAGCAGGATGTGAGACAGCAGGCACAGTTACACACCCTTGCACACACCAGCCTGCACAGTTCGAGCTCACCCACACTGCGGGTGCTGCCTATAAAAGACACTTGCTCTGAGTGCCCATAAATCTCACCACAGCTCCATCAGGAAATTCATGCAGGAAAGCCATGCTCGGAGAGCCGGGAGGAGGCTTGTGACCCACCAGCTCTGTGTTAACAAAGCTGCAGGTACCAACACAGAGCACAAGCAGAGCACCTCTAAGCACTGTGGTGATAATTCATGATTCACATAACTCAGGGAAAGGGATGTATGTGAAGCCAGCATGCAAATGAAGCAAGACACAAGCCCATAACAGGTTTGTGTCACCTGCTTGCTGTGGTTGCCATCAAGCTTATCTCAGAGCTACTCTGCTCACACACCATCCTCTTCGTTCCCCATGAACCTTCTGCATTTTCTTTACAGAAATGTCTTCATGTAACTGGGCGTGAGAACACTTAATTAAGTGCATGTTCCTATGTGCCATCAGCCTTTCTATTTTTACATTTATTTATTCCTTTTTCTTCCTTTGATTCTACTCAATTAGCCTGTCACAGATAAGCTGTATTTCTTCTAAAAGAGAGAGTATTTATTGTTGACTCTGTACATGCCACCTGTATGTTCTCTGTGTTCTTTCTTTCTTTTTTTTTTTTTTTTTTTTTTTTTTTCCTGGCTACAATGGCTCTGTATCATGATTGCTCAGCTTGTTTACTGATCTGTGGCTTTGAAAGTTGACACCATGTTCAAAGAAACCACCCTCCAGCACATCTCTCCATCCGTTACAGCACGCTAACTTTGCCGGTCTCACTTTTGGCACCGCAGTACAACAGCAATCCTATATTATGGTCATTTTCACACAACTTCAAACCGAACATCTTTATTAGCAGGTGCTAAATTGCTGCTCCAGCTGCTGAATGGTAACAATTAACTCAATTAACATCTAAACAGATGTAATTTTTGAGGAAACGAACAACATTAATAACCACCAAAAGGGGAAAAAGGCTGCAATTACAAATGTGGAAAAAATCATGCACAGCTACAGAGAGGCGTGTGCTGTTTCCAATGTCCCCTGGAGAGCTGTTAGAGCACAGCCCTTTCTCTGAGCGTTGGCAGTACATGCAATTCATAATATGCATCGTACTTGCTGCTACGGATGAAGCTATGTCTGCAGTGGATGCCGCACAGCTTCCCTCGGCAAAAAGGGGGTAGGAGGGATTGGCTTTGTAATTCAGAGCTTTCCCCCACATGTGCTGCAAATACACAGAGATGAGCCCCTTCCAGAAAAAGCAGGAATTTGCCAAAAATGCTCACAAAACTACATCGCAAATAGCATGCCTGACAAAATATAGATATGTTACAAATAATATTTTCATGCATCTCCCCCCTCCTGGTTGTCGGTAGGATATGACGAGGAGGTGCTGGAAGTGCAGATGTGCTGCGTGATGTACTGAAGCAGGGTGATCTGTTACCAAACAATTAAATTCAGCCGTTTCTAACCCAAACAGGCCCCTGGGCTCTAGCCCTGAGCTGCCTGTCCCATCTGACAGACCTGGAGGTAACCTTCTGGGCTGTAAAGCCACATAATGACCACCTAGGCTTATTGCTGCACCGGCATGGTGTTTGTGGGACCACAGTGCCTTACAAAAAGGCATTCATAAATAAAGCAGCCAGCAGCTACAAGGAATCAGCATCTGCATGGCTCCAGCTCCAGCCTGGTGACCTTTGTCTACCAGCAATGACCGCCTGCCTGAGCTCCCTGCAGCAGGCAGAGACATCTAATGGCAGAAGAACAACACTGCGAACCGTGCAGCTTAAAAAACTGCTACCGCACCGGGTGAAAACAGTAAAAAAGGCAAATTCCCCACCTGTGCTGTCACTGCATCTTGCCCTTGTGCTGCCAGCTCTTGGGTTTTGGGAATGTTGGTAGAGTGAGGCTTTGCTGCTCATGGAAGGGAAGGGTCGATGCCAAATGCAAGGGAACCAGCAGACACAGGGTTTTTAAGTCATTTCCACGTGAATCCGTGCCCATCGAGGCTGTTCTTAACCAGCTGGGAGCCAAACCTGCCACCCTGCAACTCCCAAAACAAGAACTGTTGCTGAGGTTTTGGGGTGAGCACACACAGAGGCACTTACAAGAAATGTTTTGCCATTTGAGGAATAGTGCCTGGCTGCTGAGCCACAAGTCGCAGTGGGCATCCCTGTCGTGTTCCTCCAGCGGGTGTTGCTGGGATGAACGTCTGCTCCCCAGTAGGAGCAGCAGGTCAGTCACAACAGCTGGAGTTCCAGAAGATGCCTCCCAAAGGAGCAGGGCTGGAAGCGCTGTGACTGGTGCTGCCAAACACCCCTTCGGTCCCCACAAACCCACTGGAGGCAATACTAAGGAACACAGGCTGGACTTTTCCACAAATGACAGCAGGGTGTTGGGGAGATGCCTCTGTGCTGGAGATGCAGGAGAGGAGGAAAAGCAACAGCAGAAGGTGCATCCACGCTCCAGTCCCTACTTCGGCATGTGTTTTCCACTGACACCAATAACCCAGCTCCCTGCTGCTTTTATTTTTACACCTGCAGCTGCTCCCTGGAAACTCGGCACTTCAGAATGCCACCTGGGTGCACGGCAGTTGTCACAAAACACCATGGGGCTGCGGCTTATTCCAGGCGGGGGACAAGGCAGGAGGTAATGCCCTGGGCGCTGGTCTCAGGGCACTGGTGGCTTTCTTTGGGGGAGGGAGGCAGGGATGCCCTCTGGTAGTCACAGTCTGGTCGCTGGCCCTAAAAGGCCCTTGTTGCAGGGCTTCGTGGGGGACAGAAGGTCCCAAAGCACCCACGTGGAACAAGGGCCAGATATCCAGTTGCCCAGGGCCCCTGGATGGAAACACAGGCTGCTGAGAGGGAAACACCCCAGGTACAGCTCCCAGCTCAGGGCACAAAGCTGAGACAGCACCTCCAAAAAAGCTCCAAAAAGGAGCACGCCCAGCCCTTGTGGACCCCTCGTGCCCCCTTCCTTCCCAGCTACAGCAGGCAGATACCATAAGTGCAATTCCCCATTACTCTTCATGTCTGGATTAAATTTTAAAGAGCATTTAATTGGCAATTGCTCTGCTCCTCCATTTATTCACCCTGCACTTCGTGGCATTCGCTGGAAACTGCCAGGTAGGATGGGGGGATTTTCCTTGCACTTTTCTCCCACTGGCGATCCCCAGCTCCCACCCCAGGCTGTGGGAGATTCCTTCCCCCAGCAGAGAGCTCAAAACCCTGCCCATGCAGGCAGCCCCATCCATGACCAGCCTGCATGTTGCTTCATGGAGGCTGGGGGCTTGGAGGTCTTGGACCCCAGTCCTTCCTCCCTGAGCTCTGTGAGGCTCTGGGCTGAATCGAGATGCATTTTATTTTATTTTATTTTATTTTATTTTATTTTATTTATTTATTTTTACAGATCAATTGCTTACATAGGGCCTTCCACATTCCAGACATCGGCATGGAGCGAGAGTCAAAACCTAGATTTGTATTTCGCTCGGGACTCTGGTGTTTCCATGCTTTCTTTCACTGCATTCAGGAGGAAAATAAAATACCCCAAAGGTCCTCACCAAAGGCTTCATGCTGGAACAAGCAAGAACATTCCCTTTTTGATTCAGCCAGTTCTCAATATTTTGTAATTACCATCTAGGTTAGGGGTTTTAAAATAAAGTGAAACCCAAGCTCCCTTGAAATGAAAAATTGCAGCATTTTGTTCTGCCAGCAAGGACCTGCCAATACTTTCCTCCCAACAAAATTTTGTTCTGTTGTCCTTCCCCACAAAAAGTGTCCATTCTGACTAAACAGCATCTTTCAAGGGGAAATGACTGAACTGGAAAAAAAGGTTTGGGGCTAATTATACATAAATGAGCTAAATTGGTTCTGATCCTCTTGCGAGTTTATCTCTGTCTCCATTTCAGTGTAAATACAACCGCCGGCGCGACTCACTTGGTCACGCAGCCTGCATCACACACAGTTGTTGACAGTGCTTACCCACTGCTTGCCACCGTCCTCTCTTTTAATTTTTAATTTGCTGTAATTAAGAGGCCTACTGGAAACAAAGCAAACTTTGGGGATACAAATCCTCGCGGCATGAGGCCTGGGGAGCAAAGGCTTCTTAACCCACCAGCAGTTCTAGAAAAGGGAACTAGGAGAGATTCAAAACTCCTCCTAATGCAAATAGGATCATCCGTCTCCATTTAATCTTTATTTAGTCTCTCGTTCAGCTTAAGTGTTATGCACAGCAGTGCACCGGCCTTTTGCAAACACATGCACAGGCTCTAGGGCTGGGATAAAATGCAACTGCCACACGCCAGCAGCTGAAAGCGGGCAGCAAGGTTTGTATGCTCTCACCCTGTGTCAGATAGATGGCTGGTGCTGCTCCCTGCATGCTGACACTGCTTTTCACTTAGCACGCAGCAAAAGCATCTCTTGATGCCTCTTCTCCTGGCATTCTGCTTTTGCCCCGCTGGCAGTGGGCCAGAGATTTGGGCAGTGATAACTCTGCAGTTATTTATTGACAGTCGGTATTCAGCAGGGATTTAATGACTTCATCCAGCTGAAGGAATAATATTGTTTCCTTCCAGACAAGAAGACAGAGACTTACAACACCTTAATGCTTCTCCAGGATCATCGTTGTTGTGCTCCCCTGGAAATAATGCTTATGTTCCCCTGGAAATTGGGTTGCTGCAGGCAGTTGCCCTCCCTGGAAATGGATGCTGGAGAACCCCAGCATTGCCCAGTTCCTTTTCCATATATATGAGCTGCAAAACCAGTACAAGAGAAGAAATGCTGCTTGGAGAGGGTAAAAGAAGCTATTCTCCTACCCACGGGAGACATGCCACAACGAGGCAGAAAGGCACTAGGTTTTTCTTTTCCCCAAGGACAAGTGGATGCCTGGGGGCTCTCCTTGGTGATCCCCTTCGTGGACACAATGATGTCCCCTGCTATCCCCAGTGCATAGGTTTGTCCAGCAAGCTCACCACCAGGGTATCTGAGGCTCCATCAGCCCCTGGGGAAAAGAAGAAACAAATAAAAATCATGAGTGCAGTCTTTCGGCTGGATAATCCGTACGGTTTGTGACAGAAGAAAGCATTTGTGATAACAATAATTTGCTCCCAGGTAGCGTTTTTCACAGAGGGACCTTGCAACTTACTGACACAGAGGGTGTGCTATTATCCCCTCCCTAATACACATCCTCTCGAAATTTGATCAGGGCAGATTGCAGCCTCTTTTCATGCAGATCATTAAGGTAAAAGAGAGCTGGCTGAAATACTGTACAAGCCTCTTCCACGGACAAAAGAAATGAAAGAATTTTAATTCTAAAGGCTGCCCCGGGGCACCAGAGCAGAATCAGGACAGGGACATCTGCCACTTTGCCTGCACCCCACGGGGCAGGGGGAAGCCAGGGTGCACCGAGCCATCTGCAGCAATGCTGGTCACACTTTTGGGCCACTAGTCCAGTGCAAGAGCCTTTCAAGTAGGGCAGGGCCTGGGCAACCTCCCTGGTATCTCTAGGCTTGAGGTGCGTGCCTGTTTAGTGAGGTTTATTCGTGTCAGTGTTTCTCAGCATTATGTGCAATATCTGGACAAAATAACCATGTGCCTCAGTGGGGAGTCTCCAGCACAGTGGTCTACACAAATACAATAACAAATCTCTGTTGCTTTTTCAAGCAATAATGAAAGTCATTCAGGATATGAGCCAATTCCCTTCTCTTCAGCATCCACTTGGTCTCTACTCCAAAGCTTTTTGGAAACCCTTAACTGGTAGCTTTGAAGCATTTGGGAAAAAAAAAAAAAAAAAAAAAAAAAAAAAAAAAAAAAAGGTTTCCCCTCTTCATTGATGTACTGTCTCTTTTTTCTGCCAAAACCCACACTTTTTTTGCCAAAATAAAAACCCACTAGTGTATGAAAGCAGAGCTTATCCTCCAGGGAGGGGAGAGCTAGCAAGTAAGAGCTGACAGAAATAGAAAAGCTTCCAGGAAATAATATCTTCAGTGCTGTTTTATCTGCTTCATCATATTGCAGTCAGAAGAGATTTTACCAGGGTCCATATGAGCCCAATTAAAGCCCTCGCTTTCTAATTTTCACAGACCTCTCCAGAAAATATGTTGCAAACAAAGGTTACAAAGACCTCGTGGAGACCATGTTGCTCTGCAATCTGCTTACCTCTGTCCTCCTCGCTGATCTGGAGAGGCAGATAGGCTTGCAGACTCTTCCTTTTCTTCCTCCCATCACTGCAACCAGTCTGGCTGTGATTTATTATGCCACATTGTGTGGCTCATGCCAGGTCCCACGTTGTTCTTGTGTCCAAGGCCCGCCAGGCATCATTCAACGTGCAGCACTACAGGAGATGTTTTCACAAAGCGGGCAGAAAGGACCCCAAAAGACATCCCTGACCCTGGGAACAGGGGCAGGGCCACCTCCCCAGTGACTTGAGGACCTGTGACTATGCAATCACACTCCCAGTTTTACCAAAACACCTCCCACCAACCACACCTGAGACCCCTGGAGGAGACAAATGGGCAGGGCATCTCTCCCAGGACAAATGTCTGGGAGGGTTTTGTCATCAGCTCCTTCCCAGCAGTATTTTCCAAGCCTATCTTGCCAGGGAGCACAGCCTGGTAACCAGGAGAAGACAGTGCTGGAGGGAAGTGGTGGTCAGAGTCCCATGCAGGCTCTTCGCTTTGCTTTCCACAGCCCAGGAACACCACAGGGAAACTCACTGGTTTCAAACTTCTCCCTTAACAGGGACTGGGTAAAACCTGAAAGCCTGACTCAGAGACGACACTGACTTGATTTTGCAAGGAGCCAAGTGTGCTGCTCGTGCCTGGTGCTTGCACAGCCAGCAGGGGAGCACCTCCCAGCATGTCGGGCTCTCCCTCTGGAGGATGCTCTTTGGGGAAACCAGCAGCAGGTCGGGCTGCACGAGTCCCGCTAGACCACGTGTCTTCCTTTATGGGTCCGAGGGGAACATTTCTCATTATCTCTCCTTGCAATTTAATTAATCTGTGCTCAGTAATGAACCTTGAAATTTCAATTAAAAACATCATTACTAATCAGGACAGGATTCAAAACAGTCAAGGGGCTCTTGATAACTTTACAGTGGCAGGAGGTTTGGGTTCAAACCAGGATCTTTGGGCACTGTGTGACCAATCTCTTTATTTTGGACATGTACCCACAGCGTTTCACACTTCTGCTTGTCTCTCCCCCCATCCTGCCAAACCCAAAGGAGCTGCATCTTGTCACCAGCGTGGGAGATACAGCCTGAATTTCCTTCAGGATTCTGCTTTTGGCAGAGAAACACAAGCCTCCAAAATAAATCCAAAAAGGGAAAGTCACCAAAAATCACCAAAACATACCAGAGCCGCAGCCTGCCAGTGCCACCTCTGGGACAGTCCCTACCAGCACTGAAGCACTCGTCTGCATAGTTTCCGGCAATTAAAGCCTTGGGGGGGAGGAGATCTGCATATCTTCAGTCCGTTACACAGGCTGCCTTGGTATGGCTGAGCTGTTCTGCCTGGCAGCAAATGAGAGCAGCCACAGAAGGCAATTTTCTGCCTTGGCAATGTCAGTGCAACCTGACCCAAAGAGGACACCCCTCCCCTGCCCAGGAAAGAGCCTCCGCTGTGGGGCACGGTGCTCATCCAGAGCAGTGTGCACCCTCCTGCTCCAAGCAGCATGTGGCCATGGGGGTTGGCTGTATGTCTGCTTTGCATCCAGGGAGCCCAGCGTCTCCAACAGTATGCCACTGAGCGTGGTAGGAGTGGGAAAAGAGAAAGCAATCCTGTTTATATACTCCAACGCCCTTTCAAAAAGAAAAGAAAAACAGTAATGCATGTGTTTTGCAGAAGAGGAAAAAACTGAGATTTTTATTTTTCAGAGGAAAGCTGTGCCTCAGTAAGGTTTGGGGGAGATCAGAAAAGATTAAATGCATTGGGCAGAGGGTACACAAATGCCCCATTAGTAATTAGATGAACTGATCCCACATTATTTAAATAGCCTTGGCCAGCCAGAGCCTCGTTTTGTTTCTCTGAAGACCGAAACAGTGCAACACAACTGCCCTCCTGCACCTGGCCGCTGGCAAAGGCTGGCCACCAAGCCCAGTGTGCTTGGGTGTGCCCCTGGTGGTGCAGGCTTCAAAGGGAAGAACAGAGAGGAAGGCAAAGCCGTGTGCTTTATCTGATCACACAATGTTTAGAATGTAGTTTTCAAGCCTGGGCATCCAGAAATTTTTGAAGGATGCAACATGCGTTTGTTATTTGAAGTCCAAGTGGTGTTTTTCAGAGTGGCCAGCGCTCACATTTCCACATCTCCATGGAGGTACACTGGGACAGTCTCTGAAGCATTGCGTGTGCATTATTTCCCAGATACACAATTGAAAACTGATTGTAGCCTTTTGTAAAATGTCTGGTAGACTGAGTTATCCATGCTAGGAGGTATCTGTGTAATGATGCCTATTTTGTTTCCAGTGTTACACCAGGCCGAAGCCCTTATAAAACATGAAACTCCTTTATGGGACCATAGGATTAGCTAGGAGCAGAGCTGTGGGCTCTGGCTGACAGGCTCAAGAAGCTCAAGTTGCTCCATGGACACTTCACATCCCTGATGTGGCAGAGTGGCAGACCCACTTTTGTTGGACAAACAGCTCCAGGCTACGTTTGCATCTCTACCACATCAAAACCCCCTTCCTCCTTGTATCCTATGGCTCAAACACGGGGGTAAGGAGCAGTGCTGGTGGCATATCCTTGGAAAATTGGCCAGAACTGAGCCAGGACCAGTTTAAGAAGAGCAAAGACCACAGATGCTCTCTGCCTATTTAAACCTGTTCCTGTCCCTATCAGGCTGCAAGGGACAGATGGACATGCTCCATCCCATCCATTCTCCTAGGTTTCCAGTTTCTGCTCTGAACTGGCCACTGAAGAACAACACATAAAAATTGTTCTGGAGGTGCCTTTGCAAATAGTTTTGACCTGTGGACATGGCAGAAAAAAATTGAAGTCTGAGTACAGGTCAATGTGCCGAGCTCCACCACTCCAACTGCCTCTCTATGGAGAATGAGACTGCAAAAGGGTAAATGGGAACTCCAGAAGAGAAAAAAAAAAAAAAAAAAAAAAATCTTCTCATTTCATCTGCTGTTTCCAATGTCTGGCTGGCCTACAGCTTGGATAATTAGATTTCAGCCGTAGAGGCAAAATTTGCAGAATAAATTATTAATCACAGATTGTTTGCCCAGTATCAAGCGAGAGAGAAGTGAGCATTCAGAAAGCCAGCAGCTCAACATTTCCGCTGCGCTACGTGAGGACGAGGTGCAAATACCAGAGCTGGCAGCTGGAGGACATGTGCCTGGCCAGGATGGGTGGTCACTGCGCTTCCAGCCTGACCAGGGAGCATCCCAGGAAACCTGTCAGCAAGGTACATCTTCCATGTATGGCATATTGCATGCATATGGTGTGCATGATGTGCAGTGTGGCCCTGCCTTGGCTTTGCAGAAAGAGACAGGCTCTCTTGTTGCCTCACCAGCAACAGGCATTTCCCAGGCATCTCCCCAAAAAGCCCGGCATCCCCTCCCTGCACATATTCCGGGCTTGCCCCAGAAAACATCCACCCGAGCCTGGGCGGGCATGTGGCTCGGAGACGTTCTCTGGCACCGAGCACTGGGGTAATTTTGTGTGGGGCCCACACCCAGGATTACAGCTCTTAGAAAGGAGGAAACATGGGAGTTTGGCTCAGAGGAACACAATAATAATTACCTGAGCAGAAAAAAAAAAAAAAAAAAAAAAAAAAAAAAAAAAAAAAAAAAAAAGCCTTTTCTTTCCTGGTACAAAACGTCTGATAAAAGCCTGAGACCAGCAGTATTTATATTAGCAGATTTTACATCCTTCTTGTGTGTACTTGGACTGCGAGATATAAATCAAAGCAGGGGTTCATTCCAAGAACAGTTTATTTTTATCTGAGTTAAGTATGTGCTGGGGAACCAGATATTGGTATGTTGATTCTGTTGGTTCGGTGTGATTTATAGTAGTTTCTATTGTTTTACGCTGTATTTCACTCTGAAGTACTTAATTTATCCAAGTCGTGGGTTTAGGTTTTTTGTTTTGCTTCATTTAATGTATATTTTCTTAGGAGTGGTTTAGGTTTTAGCGGTCAGCTGCAGAGTCATAATGCTTTTATGTATAGGAAGAACATAAAACCATGAAAACTAATTCTAAATGGGTCTGCGATCAAATAAAACCCTCTCTCAACTCATCCGCGTGAGGCGTGGAGCAAAAGCAGCACAGGCAGAGTGCCTCTCAATAATTCATGGCTTTCAGCCATGGCAGTTCCTCACCTGAGCCTGGAGACCAGCCTGCTTTCCCAGCAGCGACTTGTCTGCAGGCCGAGGGCCAGGGCAGGCCCAGGGCAGATACCTGAGCCTTCAGCTGGTTGATACCATGCACAGGCTGCCCTGGGAGGTTGTGGGACCGGCCTTTAAAGTTGTCAACATGAAATATTTGCTCGCCAAAACGAAAATCACAGGGGGTGAAGGGATTTAGCAGAAAGAAGGCTGTGGAGCCTAGCTGGTTCCTATGCTGCTGCAGCTATGGTGGTGCCATCCTACTCGTGTGGAGGAGAAGAGGTGGGGAAAAATCTGTAATCCTCCACCCCCCTCCATCACATTTTGTTAGCAAACATTACAAACACAGTCACCAGGAAGAACAGCCCTGAAAGCCGAGCAGAAAAAGGCTGCCTCGCAGCTCTGCTCCCAGAGGTGCTCCCAGTCCCCGCAGCTCTCCAGAGAGTGATGCCTCTCTGTAGCTGGGTCTAACTACAGACCTCGGACACCTTGGTAGGGATGTGGATTTTGGAGATTCTGCAAAGATGCCTGCTGTTGTGGCTCTGCTTGGGCCCAGCAGGGCAGGATTCGTGCTCTGGCCATGGCAAGGAGAGCACGCCCTGTGAAGCACTGTTCATCAGTGCGGTGCCTGTGGCTGGTAATTAAAGCTGGGGAGAGAGAGAGAGAGAGAGGCAAAAAAAAAAATGGGAAAGGAAAAATCACCTTCTTTAAGATTTATGAGAATATAAACTCAGGAACCGAGATGTTCCTATCACCACCTATGAGACCCAAGGGACCGCTTTGACTTAATGCAGAGTCGGATGTTTCTCTCGGTTATGAATTCAGAAGGTGATCTGGGGAGTTCAGAGCAGAGGCACACGAGTGCTTAAAGAGGAGCTCACAGGAGCCTCGGTGCTGCCAGCATGGTTTCCATGTCTTATTTTCAGTGCGGTATTCAAAGCTCGTCCAGACCCTGGGGACACAGGGATGCTCCCCTGCTGCAGGCCATCAAGAGGTTTGGGCAGCTGGGTTTGTTCACTGGAAGAGCTGGAGAGACGCCTGCCCCACCAGAAAGGGGGTTGCTGTCTTTAGGGGGGACTGAGATGGGTTCTGGGCTCTGTGCTGGGAGGTTCATAGCCATGAACCCCTCACTTTGCACATCTGCCTCTCAGGAAAGCTGTGGGGATGTTATATCCTCCCTGCTCCCTCTCAAAACCTTTAATTCCAGTGGTACCAAGTGGAATTATCCATCGGGGAGGTGAGAAGGGTCACAGCCCTTCTCCAACAAGCAACTTGTTACCCAAGGAGGTCAAGGAACAGCTGCGCTAAGGGCCTACCCCCAGAGCATCCCAGAGCTGCAGCCAGGAGGGCTCCGCACCAAGCAGAGGGAGACCATAATGGGCTTTAATAGAACTATTAAAGACCCTAATAGATTTTAATAACAAGTAAAGGTGAAATAAATGCGTATCCAGCCAAAAAAAATAACAATGCACAGCTAAGCAGAGCTCTTGGAAGGAAGTTTTTAAAATGCAAAAGTGAAAACATTGATCCTGAAGATTTTGTGTCCAGTCTGGAGCAAGACAGGGAGATATGGAGCAGAAGTTTCTATAAGGTATTGCAGACTTCCCGTAAGAGGCGGGGAAAGCAAGGAGAGCTTTACCATTTCGGGTTGCTAAACCTCCACGGGAAAGCTGTCCGCTCCTCAGAGTGATCCCCAACTTTGCTGATGAAACAGCCATATACATTCCAGTTAAGGTAATCGCCTGCCTTAATAATTCACGACCAGCTTTCAGGAGAGCTTGAAGCTCAGAGGAAATCTGAAAGCTGCTATATACATTCCGATCAGCAGCACTGCTCAGCTCCTACCTTTATAAAAAAAATAAAAATAAAAATCAGTGAAAACATTTTTATTAAAATATGGGGTCAAGTAAGAGCTCCTTGCAAGCTACAGAAATTACAGCTGGCTTATTTACACTTTTTTTTCTCTCTCTTTAAAACATATAATAAACACGTTATCCCAAAAAGAAGAGAAGGATCTTAAGATAAAAGGAGTGCTACATGACAAATATACTTTCAAAAGCCAGGCAAAACAGTGCATCATTGAGAAGTCTGTTCTCGAGGAGTTATTCTCCAAAGGAAGCATCTCCATAGGTGGTTTGAAGGCCTGCTTCCTTGTTGCCCATCATTATTACAAACATTATATTGTTTAATTGTCCTAATTGCATTAGTGCCAGTGGGTATCATTCCCTTGGGGCCTTGGATCTGATGAGACTTTTCAGATGAGCCTGGCAGGTCAGCAGCAGCTGGGGATGCCCCAGTCTGCCACATCTCTTGGGCTGTGTGTAGCGTCATGGAAATGCTGCTCCCCCAGGCCCTCCTCACCACTCCGGGTTTGGTACCTCCACCAGCAGATGCAGCAGATCTTGACTTCCCAGGGGGCAATAAAACATCACTAGCCTGGCATTGCCCTCAAATCCCTCTCCCTCCCATGCCCAGGGGTGTCCTGAGGCACAGCTTTGGTCCACTTTCACTCCCTGGACTTGTGAGAAGTCGGGCTTCACCAACAGGTGATAATGCTTTGGGGCATTTCAGGATGCATCTTAGAGCACTGGTGGGGTCTGGCTGGTGTAGGCCACCCCAGAGCTAAACCTTTGCCTACACCCATGTGTCATCACAAGACTGTTCAGCAGCATCCCTTCTCCTGGCCCTGCAGAGATACCTCCAGCAGGGCTCACAAAGAGGCCAGGTGTATCTGTTCAGACATAGGAGGGAGGGCATAAAAATCAAGGTAGATTTAGCTAGAGTGCAGGAAGCAGCACCTAAGGCTACTCTCTGAGGACCTGTATGGGTCTGGGTTGCCTTTGAAGCTCTATTTTCTACCTCCAAGCACAGAACCCTGCTTTACTCAGTCAACTGGAAGCAATGCAGTTAGTAAGACAAAAACCAAAAGTACCTCCAATTGTAATCTATCCCCTGCTTCCTGTCGGAAAACACATTTAAAATGGCTGAGGATGAGAAGTTCATCTAATTACAGCCCAAGTGGCATGCTACTCAAATGAAGTAAATCTAATATGTATAACAGGGTGGCTGTAAAATGGCAGAGCCCCATAGAGGTCCAGGGAGTTGATGTTTTGTACACCAGCTTGGCAAATGGTGCTTTACAGTTCTCATATACAATTCTCCGATACTAATCTTTCACTGTAAAAATACTTTCTTTAGCAATGCATAGTCTTGTAAGTCAAACAGTCAAAGTATGCATGCAAGACAGCACATGAAGAGTCACCGTACCACCTGTAATCCTGCACCATGTCACCCTGTTTGATTGCATGCATGACCAGCCATTTGTGGCCTGGCCAGGAGAAGCAAAGGCATTGCCAATCTAAATAAGCGCTGTGCTCCACCTGAGTGAGAGTTCTCTTGAAGTCACTCTGAGCAGCACCATCACCTCTAGAGGTGTACCAAGGGAAGCCCTGCCTGAGTAAGACATTAGGCACCGACCCAGAGGTTAAATCACAAGTCAAATCCCTTTCAAAAACTCACGCATTCATGTATATTTGCTTCAAAACATGGGGATTCCCCATTCCCAGAAACTGCAAAGCCCATTTTGGGCTTCCACATTACTTGTAGTCTCAGTGATAATACCTGGCTTTGGGTTGCTCAAGCTAACGGCATATTGGGTGAAGAAAACATTTAGCTCATTAACTTGTGATTTACCTTCTTTGAGTGTCATCAGATGTCCCTTCTTCTCCCTTTGTACACCATTATAAATGATTACCTCTCTTTCCTTGTTAAGCATACACCTCTGCAGACAAGAAGGTTTTTCTCCTCTGAGCTGAGACACTCCTCTTTTTATTTTCTCACCGCACCCACCTTTTTTCTTTTCACACACCTTCTCCATTTTACAAGCAGTTCTGGCTTTCAGCAAGGTTTTGTAATCCTTTACGAGCCTTGGCTAATTTAACACAATTCTCAGAGATGATTTAAGGGCAAGAGGCAAGCATCTGACTGGGAAAAAAAAAAAAAAAAAAAAAAAAAAAAAATTATAAAAAAGCTTCTGAATATTTGACAAGCTGGTCTGAATACCCTGAAGATACAGACAAAATCTTACACACCACTGGGGCTCTAGGAGCTATCCTCCAAGAATCAGAAAGATCTCAGCTGGCTGTATACCAGTCAGAAGGTGTCATGTTATGAAGTTCATACAGCCTACAACTGCTGCAGCCATCAGAGCAGCACAGGCAGGACCAGTACCACCAGTCTTTGAAGTTCATGGGAACTGCTCTGATATTCCTGCAAGTTTTCCCTGTCAAGATCCATCCCCAAGAGTCACTGCCTGAGGACAGATGCCATGCCCCTACAAATCTCCAAAGCTTCCTGTCTCCGAAGACCTTGATTATCTTCTTTGAGCTTATGATTTCCAAGTCAGGGGTTTGGTGTCTTGTGCCACTGGATGAGGGGGGTTACTTACACCAAAAGTCTCAATGAACATCACGGTGTGGATATGAGTCCCTGTCACACTTGCTGTCATTTTACTTTTCTTTCAGGAGGCATAGAATAATCCTGCAGTCAATTGCTCCCACTTTAGGCCTTTGTGCACTGCCAGGTATTTCAGACAGCATGAAAGGCACTCTTAAAATATTCTGAATGACTGCTCCAGGCTGTTGCAAGCAAACACTTAACCCAATGCATGGAAAAACTATTTCTCTCTTTTCACTGAGGAAGTCGTGGGCTGCATCTGTGATGAGGCAGTATCTTATTTTGCAAGGCACTACAACTGGAGCAGCAGTCTCGGCTCAGGACAATGGACTGATGCTGATGAAACAATATTTATTGCCACTGCAGAGTTCAAGGCTAGACTAAATCAGTCAAGTGATGCTCCTTTTTAATTTAATCAGAAGAAAAGTCAGTAAAGGAACCAAGAAATGAATAAATAGCTCAGAAGCATCCAGGGCCAGAGAAGGAAGTAGTAGAATTTGTGTTACAATAGCTCAAAATAATAATAATAATAAAAAATTCTTTACCCTGTCTTTCAGTGACTTTCATCAAATGTGACTAAAACTATTTTGAGTTCCTCTCTCAATGAAGGGAAGAATGCACATGTACACTGAACACACAAAGAGCAAATGTAGTGGCACAAACAGATTTTTTAGCCCAAGATAATCCTTTAGCTCTTTGGTTTAGTACCTACATTTCAATAAAGCTGACAGGAGCCAGCAGAGATGGTGTGTCAAGTTGTACTAAGCATGGTATAATCAAATTAACAAAATTAACCAGATTAATTAATGCACAATGCTCTCCCCATTGAACTCCACTGCTTCACCATCTGGACCTACTGCAGACACTCCAAGGCTGAGATGGAGAGGCAGGACAAGGGCAAGCCAGAAGCTGCTTGGGAAGGTGAAGTGCAGTTACACAGCTGTGTGACGGAACAGGACTAAACCTCCTTGACACCTTTCTCTCATTGCTCATGGTGAGGGGAGAGACCAGACCTGGCCTGGCTCAGGTCTGACCCCAAGGAGCTATCACTGTTCTCCTACACACAACTTCTTCCAAGTTAAAAAAAAAAAAAAAAAAAAAAAAAAAAAAAAAAAAAAAAAAAAATCAGATCAGTGGAAAAAGAGGTTCTTTCTGTTGAAAGAAGATGGAAAATTTCAGAGCATGTCCATTTTAAAATGTCTCCCACAGTCACTTAAGAGAAAATACAGAAGTGTCACAAGCAGCTCACATTTATATCTAAATGACGCCCTTCAACTCCATGGACATGTGTGCAGATAACCTCCCTCACCATCAAAAAAGTCCAACTCCCACTCCAAGACACTATAAATAGCCATGTGTACAATTAGCAGGTTTCTGGGCAATCTGCAGAAAATCATAATCCACATAAAATCAATAGGATCAGCTTTCCCAGCTGTAACAGCAAAGGTCAGAGGGAGATCAAAGAGGCAGAAGATACGACCCCTGGGACATGCAGCAGCAGCAGCATCTCAGCAGCCTGGCAATGCTCCAGGGTCCCTCCTCTTCCCAGGATGAATAACCCTCATGGCTGCAGTGGGCGGAGACACAGAGCAGCACGTGCCATTCCACTGCATGGCGAAATGGGTTTCTGTGATTAAAAATGCATGGCATCAACGGTGGCTGAGGTCCCCCCAGCCATGTGTTTAATAATTTATCCTCCCCGTCTGTCTGACTGCAATGAGTGCGTTACCCACCTCTCTGGCTGGATGCTGTCCCAAAGCTGAAATGACACAATTTGACGAGGACTTTTCTCCTTTCTCACCTCTGAAGCCTCCCACCAGCACCATGGCCAGGACATGGTGCTTGTTGATAGTTGCCCATGGTGTGTGCAGCCCTTGTGCATCCAGGCTGTCACCTGGCTCAGAATTCACTGCTGGCCAGGGAGAGACCTGTGTTTGAAAGGCAAGCAAATGTCCTTCTGGCTAGGACTAATTTTTTCATATGGAAAATTTGACTGTACCCAAGACATCATTTGCTTCATGGTTTAGAAGTTTTAGATCCTTTAGACTCCTTCAGGGACAAAGTATTTATTTAAGAGAAGAAATAGCAAAGCTTGATCATCAGCTGACAAAGTACAGATTTCTCCAAGGAACACACATTTTACGTTCCCTTGTTTTCTATTGCTTGATTTCACCAGAAGCTGCCTACAGCACTGCAGTCCTCATGGACAATACTATGGAGTTGGTCAAAGACTTTCAAGAGAAATTCTGTGCTCTGCTGATACCCAGTAGATTACCCCTAGTATGCAAGCATATCAACTGCTGCTATTCATGGATCAACACCAAGAATTTCTTTTGTTGGTTGTTTCAGGTATGAGCTAGGTAGCTTTGGCTCAGGAGAGCCTCATTTCTCCATGCCCTTCCCTACTTTCTCTGTTCCATCCTTATGCCATTTTCTGGACTGTACATGGCACACAAGTTGCAGGAGATTTAGTTTCACACCACTGAAGATCACAAAGTGTAATCTAATGCCGATGCGCTCCCACAGGTGCTAGACGAGCCTCCTAGCAGCACGTTAACCATGGCAGGTCTCAGCTTGCAGCTGGACCAGGCACTGGGCTAACGGCAGAACACATGCCATCAGGCCCTGGGTGAGGCAACCTATTCTCACAGGGCACATTATTTCTGCTGGATCTCTCTGACAGGCAGACTGTGGCTAGCTCTGCTGCTACAGACACTAGGGGTTCAGGGGGTGCATGGGGATAAGCCCCATGGCCCCCTGGAGTAGCTCATCATCATCATCATTGTCAGACCAGTGAGACCCTCTTCTGCCTGTGAATCTCTGCTTGGCTAGGACAGGGGGAATGAACCTCAGATCTTGGGCTGGAACAAAAGAGAAGCACTTAGGCAGCTCATCAGTAGTATCTCCAGCTAGCTAGCTTCAGGGTGTGTGCTGTTGTGCTCCAGATCAGAGCTTCTTCCCAATGCACTTGGCAAGGACATTGGGTATGGAGGTGGAGGGAGTGGGGGTGAGAACACCTCCAGGATCCAGATGAAAGAGGATGGAGTTCAGCCCACGCTCTTCTGGAGACCATCAGAGACAGCATTTTGTGGGAGAAAAAGTAAAAGTGTTTTTTAAAAAAATAAGTATCTCAAAAATGGCTTTTTTTCCTCCCCAGAGATGGTTGTGATGGGCCTGTCTACTGCGTCAAAAGGTTTGAATGGCTCATTGTGTTTGGGGTCATGCAGAAATTCACCCTAACAGTGCTTCCTTCCAGGCAGAATTTCCCTTTACAAATTTCACACAGGAAATTGTTTCCCTGAGAGCTTTATTGCCGATTTGATGTGGAAGGCCTGTTGTGTGCTTTTTCAGGGGGAAGCTTGTAATTGGAAAAGACTGTGGAAGAGCTTGCAGGTGTGAAAGACTGAAAGAAGGAGAGAAAACACTCCACCTAGCAAGCGCATCAGACCTGGATATTTTGCAAGGCAGGTGATGATTCTTTATGAGCTGCACAAGTTTCTTTTCACAGTCTTGCAAACAGCAGATGAGTAAACTAGCATTACTTCTGGTTTTTACACCCCCTAAGGCTAAGACTTTTCATATACATTTAACCTCCAAGAATTCTGAAGGTAGCTGATGTTTATGAAAAGCTGTTCTTGACCGGTGGTCAGCCCAGGGTTTTAATAATAGTTGCACACTTTATTTTGGTTGGAATGCTTTTTTTTTTTTTTTATGCTCCAATCACATCATTTTCACCTTCCTCTTTCTAAATCTCTAGTCTTCCCACTATTCCAAATAGGCTGATTTCCACCCAAATTTCGTCATCCTTTTCCAGGAAAAGGTTTAAACCTAACAACTAATAAGCAATTAATACATTAGAATGCTGCAATTAACTCTTCTTTACATATGCTCACAACAAAAGCACATTACCAAAGTGCATTTTAAAGGCTTATTATTATCTCTGTTTCTACTTCTTGTTTTTTTTTAGGCAAACAATGTATGAGCTCAGACTCATTTCTGACCTTGACATGCATGTCTCAATCAAGTTTTGCATGAGAGAAGTGACCTGCAATCAGAGAGAGCAGATGCTTGTTCTCTGACCAGAAGAAATTATCAGGAGACTTGAGCCCTTGATACTTGAATAAATTGTCAAGCGGAAAAAGGAATACAGTAATGTCTGTGGAAAGCGTGTCTTTCCATGATAGGAGCCTTTCTTTTTCAGACAATGGCAAGTTTGCTTTCATTATTTTATGCACTTTTCTGATGTTATGATTGAACACAGCAATGCTGAGTGCTCTAACAGCTGCTTTCCTCCTGAAATGCAGGCCATTAGGAGGTGCACAGCTCTGTGATGGATGGGGCTTGGGGACTGGGAAGTGGAAAATAAGCTGTCCATGCTTGTTTAGGCTTTGACTGGCCATGGGAAGTCAGCAGCAAAATTCCGAACACTTTTGTGTTTCATGTGTTTCGTGATGTGGTCTATGATATAAAAAGCAGCATGGCAGAGGACTGAGGTAATAGCTGGAGAGATCAGAGACGTGTGCTCCATATCCTAGAACAGACTTTCTCCAAGAGACCTTTCATTGCTGGTTTCCCTCCCAGCATTTGTCTGTTCAGCATTTAAGCACCTTGATGGGGAGACAGTGTGCACCACTAGGAAAACAACCTCTCCAAACCATGGGGATGCAGGGCAGATGCCATTTTAAAAAACATTGAAGTAATTTTGGAGCCCAAGTCTGCTTAAAAATGCCTTTTAAGCAATAAACACTTAAGAACCTCTGACACGATGTTGTGGGCCAGGTCCTCTGGAGGTGAGGCTTGGTGTAGTCCTGTTGATACTATTCCAGATATCTTGGTGAGGTCCTCACCAGCACATCCTGCACAGGTCCCACAGTAGATTCTGCATATGGACAGGGTGAGCCTGGGCAAAGAAGGACCTCCTTGTCACCTTCACATCACAGAAGAAGTTCACAGCTCCTGGTGCCAATGTTTCAGGCTCTGTGCAAAGGTGGGAAGGTACTGGTGTGTCTGTTGTTGTTGATTCACGGGTTCAGGGTTATCCATACATTTCTGCTTTGAAAAATGTAATGGGAGATGAATATTTGGAAACAACTTCAACTTCTACCATAGATCTGCACAAGGAACAAGCATTGCCAGACACCAACAGATGTTTCACTGACTGAAAGCTGTTGGTAGAAAGCAGAGAATCACATGGGCCTCCCCAAGGATCTCATCTACAGGGGATCATAAGAGGAGTGCATGTTCTCCCTCATTAGTCTCCAGCACAAAATTCCCCAACACAGTCAAAAGTGATTTTGTCACTGCTGTAGTCCCTGATGACATGATATTCCTCCATCATTCAGTGCCCCCTCCTTCTGTGGTGGTTCCTTAAACATATCCTGAGCCTGGTCACAGCTGTAGGAGTCAGCTATGTGTTTGCTACAGAGAATAGGGAAAGCCCTAGCTACTGCAACTGAACCTGGCCCAGTTGCTCTACATTTGTCTGGAGGCTTCAAGTAAATGGTAATTTCCTTGCCAGCCTCAGGCAGAAACATGTTAGCATGCAGAGCGGGAGGAACCTCTCTTATGGCTCTTTTCTTCCTTAGTTTTGAGGGAGGAGAATTATACAGGTGAGCAACTCAGCTTCCACTCACTCAGGGATGACACAGTATTTTAGGTCATCACTGCAGTTTATATGGTTGAAAAAGAAGGATTTTTGCACTGCACGTCATGTCCTCTGCTCCTGGATCCCGCACTGCAAATGTGCCTGACAGGATAAGAGAAACACAGCAGCAACAGTTCTGTTGAGTACTGCACAGAATAGGAAAACACGAAGAGAAACGTGAAACTGTGGTAGCATTTTTTACCCTGGAAAAATACCCAGTGCGTGTTTTCAGTGGTAGGTACACATGGCTATACACTGGGATAGCCTCACCAGCAGCTCAAGGGGCAGCCTCTCTGGTTATAACATTCAGCAGGCATACCACATGGATTGAGTACACAGAACGTGATAAATTTTCTCCAATTAGCACTGAATAAAGCATCCATGGGGGCAGGAAGGAAAAGCTCACCTGGCACCATTGGCCAGGCTCTTGGGGAAGCCTGTCTGTCACCCATTGAAGCATTGAACCTTCAGCCACTGTACAGACTGTGATGTCTGCCTGGGGATGCAGGGGCAATGAGTGACCAGTCCATCCTTTTGGTCAGGGGAAATGACCATTATCCAGAGGAACGGGGAGAAGCAGAAAGAAATTTCTAGGTGGGATTTTCAGCAGGACTTCTGGATTCAATTTCTTTGTGGTTATATTACAAATAATTCTTTGGGACTTAAGGGAGAGATTACCCCTCCATCAGCCAACCTGTCCCCAGCAAAGGTGATGCTTAAACTCACCTGAGACACCTGAGGCAATGAGAAAAACTTGCTTTCTCCTTGTAAAATGAGTGTTGTGAACCAGAAGTCACTTGGGGCTGGAACAATGACTCAACAAGCCAGAGAGGGGCAGGGAAGCAGGAGGGAGGCAGGGAAGATGTGCTCTCCCACCTGGGGCTGGCAGGCAAGCTGGGAAAACCTGCAAGGAGAGCAACCTGGAGCCACTTGAGAACAAGTGTACATCTTCAACTTACACACTGCAGTTGTACCAAGAGCCTGGCCTGCCATGGCATGCCAACTTGCTACTGGCCCCTGGGGAGAAAGAGACTTTAAAGCACAAGGTTAGGAGAGTCAGGCCTCAGGCTCAATATATTAATAGCTGGAAGACCATGCGAGTTGTAAGAAACCTCGCATGCGTGGTAGCTGAACACTTGCCTAGATGTTAAAACAAGATGATTTTATTGGCCACCCCAACAATGAAGACAGTGAGCTGAGGTGCTTAAATGTGTTGTGACCTGGGTAAGTTGTGCACTGACCATCACGCTGAAGGGGCAGTGGATCTATGTCACACCCAACTGATGACCAGAATGGTGTCACAATTGAGAAAGAGTTTTGGAAACCTCACAAAAGAATTCAGCAGAGCATAGAGATAGGGGAAGAAGTGAAGGGCAGCACGAGGAGAAGGAGGGAGGAGCCACATGGCACTTGGATGCAGAGCCCAAGACTCAACAGCAAGAAGAAAGCAGCCCTCATCCTGAAATCCAGGGAGGAAGTGATAAGGGAGAAGAAAAAGAAAAATATAACCATGCTTGGTGCCAGCCCAGGGAGAGCTGATGGTGTCCCCATTGAGAGCATGCAATGCAAAGGTCTGCAGGGACACCAACTGCCTGGTCCTGTGGCTAGTCATGGGACAGTGCAGATGATGATGGGCAAGCCTGAGCTCAGGGGTGGGCATGGGAAGCCAAGTTCAGGAGCACATTTGCAGGGGAAGCAGGATGCCTCCAGCTTTTCTGACACAATTTCATTCTTTGGCTCCATACAGGAATTTTCCATAATCCCCTGATGCTTAACCAACGAGTTATTCACCTCCAAGCTGTACATACAGCAGAATGTGATCCCAGCAATTTGCAATGGCTTATTAAACCCAATGAGCCCTAAAAGAGTTGGAAGGAACAGGTGAGAAAGCAATTCTGTTACAAAGTCTTGCTGCATTACTGGGCTTGTTTGTTTTTGTTTTTTGTTTTTGTTTTGGGAGGGCTCAATGGCTGGGTGAGAGATTGGGCAGGTTTCCTAGAATATTCCCCATCCTTCCCTCTCTCCCCTGTAGACACAGGGGCAGCACTTCAGCTACACGCCTCATCCACACAAGGTCTCCCAACCTGACCCAGAGACTGCCGACTTTGTTATGCTCCTCTGCTCATTCAGGCTGCTCTGTACTGCCCTACAACACCTTCCTAGTGAGGGTCCACAGGCATATTTGGATGCACCACATTTTCCAGAGACCCATAGCTTAGCACTGCAAGGTTATTCTGAGTCCACTAAGGGGAAGCCTGTTTTTCCACTGAAGATACTCAGGGAGTTTGCAGATCTAAAGAGCATGGGCACAGCTGAAGCGGGGTACAAATTCTGCTGTAAAAATTAAGTGGTTGGAGAGGCTTTGCCAGTCTGCATTCCTCCTGTTCATCAGATTGGGCATGCGACCTCTTAAAGGAAAACTTGAACATGCAATTTTTTCTACAGAAAAAAAAAAAAAAAAAAAAAAAAAACTACTTTATTACCATGAACAATCACTTCAAAATGTGGGTATTCAGCACCTGGCAGCCTATTTTGTAAAGATGCACAACAGCACAAGGAAGGCTTGGCTCTGGAGCCATTTGAAGAGAAGTGTCAGGACCAGGCTGTACTGAAAAATAAATAAGAGAAAAGGGAAAATGGTGAGGAAGAATGGCAGGGCGTCTAACACTTTGCATCTAATGCCTCCACATGGCTGCAAGTGCCGTGGCAATTTGGCCCTGATAACACGGATGAAGAGATGTTGCTAACATATTGCTTCCTTGTCAAATGTCTCACTGGTTTTGCAGCCAAGTCTCCTGCCAGCAAGGCCGCAGCAGCGCCTCTCCGTTACTTTCATATGCAAAGATGTTGTTAACTCAATTGCCAATAAAATTCTAGTGGGTGGAGAGGAGGACATCTGCCTGTCTAGTCCTGTGCTTGCCAACATGGTTCTTTTATTCCTCCAGAAGCCACAAGCTCCTACTCGAGCTGGTATTTTGACAAGCATTTCTGTTTTCTTGACACAATGGGCAAAGTGGGCACAGATCTTGCATGCCACTCGTAATATGTTTTCTGTGCTGTGATTTGCATCCTTTCTGGAGGATGCCTGGCACAGCGCTGCACAAAGCAGAACGAGCAGCTTGGACAGTGGGTTTAGTCTGACATGTAAATGTACTGCTTAATTATGTGCAATTGCGTTAGGAGAATGTGAAGAGGATGCTTTGCAGGCAGTGATGGCTACAAGGCTATGATGAATTTGGGTTTGCGGGGTGGGGGTGACGGAAGATGCTTTGGAGGAGGGAAAAAAAAAAGGATGGAAATAATATTGAGGTAAATGACTTGTCATCAGGAGCCACATGAAATGGCAACAGCCATTTGTGTTAATTCCCCAACTTTATTCTTGGCTGTTGGAGACCCTAGGGTCCCACCTAACTGAAGCTGCAACCTCCTAAAGACACATTGCCAGAGGACAGGGGACTTACAGGGCATCTGTGCTCTCAGCACAAGTTCAAAGCTGGCCTTAAGTCTTGCCAGTAAAATTCTAGTTGAAAATGAAAGCTACCAGAAAAACAGAGGTGGCAGACGGGTCACCAGGAGTGGGAAAGGGGGATTTGATGTTCTGGGGCCCAGGACCAGACGTCATAATCTCTTCCAACCCTTTCCAACCCTAAATTTTGGTTAATCTCTGCTTTTGTGCTTGAGGATGAGCCACCACCTTTGCAAACATATGATATGGTTACATCTGAAAGAAGAGGCCAAGAAGCCAGAGGGACTACTGCAGGAAAGGTTTAGACACATCAGATTGTACAGATGGTCAGAGCCAGAATCTCTCAGGTATCACACAGGGCACAATCAGCTCTCCCCCATCCTCATCTTCCCCAGGCACTCCCTGAGTGCCAACCGTGTTGCCAAGCCTCATAAATTTCCCTCTCTGAGCACTGCTCAATGGAGGGATATTGAAAGACAGTCCAACTGTGCGATCCTACAGCTGCCCAAGGGCACAGCAGCCATCAGTACTGCTCTGCCTTCACCCCGAAAACAGACCTCCTCCTCTTTTGGGGACAACCATAGAGCTAAAGGACAGCTAATTTCATGCCTTATAAACCAGCTTCACTTTAGCAAGAAATAAAAAAGAACTTCCTTATCTCTCTGGGGAACATCTTGAGACTCAAGCTGTTTTATTATCTGGGTTAGTTTGACATCTGAGAGATTACAATCTGAAATTTGGAATGGAAAGGGGGTTAGTCAATGTCATTTCCTATGTTCATAAATAAATGACCAAGAAGAGATACATGTCACTCTGTCAGATGTCTGCTTTCATTTATTGGGCTGAATGTTCATCTGTAAAACAAGAGATCATGAATTTATTGGCTTATTAATTATCTCCAAGCTTTTAATAAGGTGCTGTATTACTTTGACCATCTCACCATTCTGTAATTTGATTATCCAGTCTTTTTGGCTCTTAATTGATAATTAATTTGAATAACGTGCAAAGAATTGAATGATGGAAGAGGGAAGGAGAAACAGATGGTTGGTCTATACAGCTAGAAAACATTTAACGGGGGAGAAAAGCATCACATTTTGAACATAACAATATACTTTGTTCTAGGAAGGGACAATAGCATATGCTGTGTCTCATATCTACAAACTTCTGCCCTGGTAGAAGAAATGAAGGAAAAGATATTGAGGCTGTATCATCAAAAGATGTATAGCGAACACACAAAGAATAGAGAGCTAAAAGTCTGGCATAGCTAAAAGTCTATATTAGTCTTAATTGGGACCAAAAAAAAAAAAAAAAAAAAAAAAAAACCCCCCCCGGGGGGGGGGGATACAGGACACAATTTGTTGGAGGTCATGTGTTGTGAGCAATCTTAATTTGAAGTTCTGCTTTAATGGGCAAAACATTTGAAGACAGAAAGATATAAAGCCAAAACATAAGGGGTTCCTTGGAATAAATTTGTGTATTTAAAGGCTTTCAGGGCTTTCCTTAAAGCCCTGAAACATCACTTCTTAAAGTCTCACTGACTCTCCCAGCCCTTTATTGTCATCTTCAGAATTTCCACCAACCAATGGGTATTTGGCGAGAAACTGGGTACCAGAGTTTCTGAAGGAGACACAGATGCCTACTAAGGCATGCGCTCAGGAGTTTATTTGCATTGGGAGCCAGGGGCAGCTGCACCATACCACCCTGTGAACATCAGTCTGATTTTCTTCCTTCCACGGGACATTTCAGGCTTGAAACTGACCACGTATTTTTCAAGCCATGGTCCCTCACTGCAGAGCTCTTCCTTCTGGTGTTTTTGACCATCACACGGCTCAGCCTCCTACAACTATGAGTTTTATGAGAGCATTTTTCCTGGAATCTACACCCACATTTTTCATAAAGGATGTTACTTAGATGTATTCGTTTTTCTTTCAAGGACAGTCTATACTCATGGAGGCAGGATAGAGTAATGACTGAAGGTAATTCTGGCTTTGACTCTAGGAGGGTAAGGGGAACAAATAAGCAATATATTTGCACCCATACATCCACAGATGTCAAAGCCTTTAAGTGAAGCAGCCCAAAGCACTAACATCACTTGAAAAACTAATTGCTATTCTAAAAACACATTTGCTTTGTCCCTTGGATGGTGCCACACAGGTTACAGATCTGAACAAAATCTATGCAGCACAAAAGAGAGTGCAGTGGAGGGCTGTGTGGACACTGCTCTTTTCTTCCTTTTTGCAAGGCTAAACCTATCATGTTTTGCACATGGGGGGTGTTCAGGAGAATCACTCTCCCCACTGTGAGAGAGCATGGAGCTGACCTCCACTGCTTCCTGATGAGGCCTGAGTGCCTGGGGCCAACCCTGATGGAAGTGATAGAAGTCTGCATTTACAGCAAAGCACCCCCAGCAAAACAGGCTCCATCGGATCCATTTCCTCCTCTCTTTGAGAGGTGACAACCCATTCCCCACCACCTTGCTAGGCACGCATTTTGCATGTTTCCTCTCTTTTGCGTGGACATCTCAGAGCCTTGAAAACACCGTTCCACCCGCCATTGCCCTTCAGTGCAGGAGGGATGTTCAGTCCAGCTCTGTGCAGGCACCAAGACATTTTCAAGGATGCTGGCAGTTCCCAGACAAAGATTTCTGAGTTTATTCGAGAGAAGCAGTGCTGAAATCAACATAAGCACATATTGCTCTTGAAGTAAAGATGCTGTTTGCTGTTTCCCACTTACCAAACCCCTTCACCTTTGCCAAGACACTTGTAAAGCACTGGATATTGATAATAATGGGGATCACAACTCCCTCTCTTCTCAGCACAAGTCTTTGAATGCTGTGTCTAGTAAGATGATGAATAGTAATAACCACAATTGCAGCTGTGACATGAGTACTCCTTGCAATCTTCCTCCAGTGTTCCTAAGGAGACAGAGTGCCCAAGGTCAAACAACAAACACAATGCATTTTGATAGGGCCTACAAAAATCATTCCTTCCATTTCTTCCAGATTTACAACCTCTGCTATAGGGTAAGGAACCAAAAAACATGATTAAAGAGACTTCCAAAATCTATCAGATGTAAACAGTTTTTAAATGGGTTAAATTTGCAGCCTGAACTACTTGGCAGAATCTCTGTAATCGTTATTCTTTTATTCATAGCAGTAATAATTAATAATAAACCTAAACATCCCAATAGTCCCCACACCTCCCGCATCTCCCTAGCTGCAGATCTCAAATATGAATAATAATTACAGCTTATCAAATCAGCCCATGATTAGAGACAACAGAAAGACATTTCATATTGTTAACTTCCTTGCACAAGACGAAAAAAAATCAGGTCATAGGGGTATTAAAAATTTATATCATAGCATTTGACTTGACTCGTCTCTTAAAAAGAAAAAACCCTAGCATGTATTATGTATTTAGGCAATTCCTTTTAAATCCTTTCTAGAATGAGCACAAGATAGGCCTATAACGTGATAGATGGATGGCTCTATCTAGATACTGTGCATATTTTATATACACATACACACACATACACTTAATGTGCACTCACACCTATATATAAAATTATATACATAGAAAGCAAGGTATAAATCTATTTATATATCTTAGCTGAAGACAGATGCAGAGCTAATGTTAAAAAAATCTCTACACAGATAGCATCTTATTTAAACCTGGCAGCTTTAGAAGAGTAACTTTTTTGCCAATTTTTTGTAGAGTCACAGCAACCTCAGCAGAGCTTGTTTCATTAGCAGCCTAGTTCCTGTTTATGTTTAGTGGTTAGTTTCTTGGTTTTGTTTTGTTTTTAATTTTATTTTATTTTTTCCCCCTTTGGTCATTTTTATTGCTCCCCTAGTCAAAGAATACCTTGACTGGGGAAAAAGAAGGTCCTTGATTTCCACACAATTGTTGAAGCACTGGTGACTGGAATAAATCAAGTCAAGAGAGAGGCTTAATATTCAGCTCATCACTCAGGAGATTAGGAAAGGAAACCAGCTACTGCTTGAGTGGTTTTTAGGACCCATTTTGTGCCCTGTTTACCAGTTCTGCTGCTGGGGCTGCAGATTTGCTGCAGGAGCTCTCATAGCATAGGCAAAGCAGAGCACCCCATACAGGGTAATTTTGTGTACACAGCCTGTATATAAATATGCAGCAGCCTTCTGATAAGCAGGCCCAGATTGCCCAGAGTTGAGGGCCACCCATAAAACAAAGAAAAGGTGTTTATAACCTACTCTGAACAAAAACTAGGACCATGGTCATTGGTCTCCAGAGACAGCCCTGCTCCGGGAGAGGGCTGCATGGGGAGCCCTGTAGATGTGACCTCCCCCAGGTACATCCCAGGACATCTTCTGGATGTCCCTGAGGTGCTAATGATGGATTCCACAGCCTGTCTGGTCCCAAGGAAGGGAAAGCAATTTCAGCCCCATTGCCCAAGGCTGCCCTGATCTCGGTGCCCACTACTGACAGTGGAAGACAATGCCTCCAAAGCTCTCTGGATGCCTCCTGGCTGCTTGGGGCCTCACTCCTCATTTCCTTCCACCTCCAACTTATAAAAAACATCTAGCATCTTCATGGTAATTAGAAAAACTCTACCACATGTTTCAATATAAAAACTCATTTTTATAAGAGACATGGTTCCATGTCCAAGGTTGTCAGCTGCACATATTTCCCAAAAGATGTTGGAAATCTTGGAGTGGCAAAGACTGCAGAGAGCTGCAGTGAACACATCAATGTAAATGCCCTGGCATCAGTTTACTGTTTTCAGGAGAGGTCAGCATATTTATGTAGATGCGTTAATAGGGCAGCCGCCAAAATCTCCACTAAGATGTTTTGAAAGCTTTAAAAAAAGCCTTAGAATATATTTTTTTTTCAACATCTGCAGTCAATGAAAGGAGAGATGCAAATCTGCTGTCATTTGCATGCAAATTTTTTTTACATCAAATCAGTGACAGAATGCACAATAAACACACTTTAAATTTAAATATTCCACGTTCACTTCCTCCTACCCTTGCCTGCAGCTGGGATCCAATTTTCGTGCACGGCTCCTCACAGGTGACCATCCTCCAGTGGCTCTGAAGCCAGGAAGAGCGTGGAGAAGACAGAATTACAGAGGCAGAGTAATTGCATCTAGCTCATGACTCAAAAACCAGCTGTTGTGAGGCAGAGTAAAGATGAAGGTTCTTCAGAAATGAATGCTGTTAAAAGACTGTGTATCTGTCTTAAGCCCTAAAGCATCCTTTATGACAACCATAATTTTGCTCACGGGGAAAAATGATAATCAGTCACTCTGGAATCCACACAATCAGAAATAATAGCGAATATCTCTGTAAGTCTTGTTTGCTCCAGGATTTAAATAGCTCATTTGATGTACAGAACCCCTGCAGGGGATGGCAGTGCTCATAACACTAGTGCAGAGATGGGCAAAAGGTGTGCAGTGGGGCTGAGGGGTTCACTCAGGTCGTGTTGAAATTACAGCAGAGCTGGGAATCGAGCTGTGTCCCTCCAGGCCTCATGGTCATGTTTTTGTGTCTCATCCCCAACTTCATTCCCAGCTCCATCCCCAAACACATCCCACTGCCAATCCCATCTCCAACCCCCCAGCCCCAATCCCACACCCTCTCCATCTCCATCCTCATCTCCATCCCTATACCCATTCCCATCCCAGTCCCCATCCTTACTCTTTCTGTTTTTTGTTTGTTTGTTTGTTTGTTTGTTTTTCCATATGAGATGCTGTAGCTCCAACTGTCTCTCCATCTCCAGTTTCACGCGCCAGGTAACACTGATTTTAGGACAGTACAAAAGCACATCAGGGCCCTCCTGGGTTAGCTAAGCCACAGCCACACTCAGACCTCCCCACGTGTTAGCCCACTGCTATGACGAACCTCATCACCACACCAGACATCTCTCAGTTTTTCTTCAGTGTCTAATGGTTCCTGCAGCGCACTTAGAGCTGTTTTCTGTAGCTCGTGTTCCACTTTTGTGTTCCACTTTTCCTACTAATAGAAAGTGTTTCCTGAAGTCTGACCAAAATCCTTCCTGCTGTATCTCAAAGCTGCTCATTCCTGCCATAGTTGGCCAGCTGGGTGTTTCTTCTGCTGGTTCCAGCAGTGCTCCACAGCAGAGCCATGCACTGTCCCTCTGTTCCCAAAGCCCTGACTGCTGGGGACAGCCCGTGGCTTCCCCAGGGGACACACAACACCTGCAAAGGCAAACCAAACACCATACTGGTAAATTGGTCATTTTGTAATAGCCTGAATCCTGTCACCTCTCAAATCATACAGTCTTTCGGTTGCATATTGCTCCAGTAGAGGATTCACCTGGGCTGAGCCCTGCCTGGTCCTTGGATGGGAGCCTCCAGCAGTCCCCTGGGTCCATCCACACGCTACAGCAGTGCAGCTGCTTGCCTGTAGCACAGGCATGCCTCGCTCTGACTCATGAGCTATTAAAAGCCACATTTCCCCCCCTATCTCTCTACCTAATGATATAGATAGGCACCCAGCAAGGACTGTAAAAGCACTTAGTCTGGTTAGTTAGATCGCACTGGAAGTTAAGCGCCAAATTCACCTGCCTGGTAGAAATGAAATGCCTTTTGAAATCGAGCCCTAGGTGCTTCTGAGCTTGTTATGCAAGCTGGAAAACCCAGGTCATCAGAGAAATGGGTCAGCGAAACTGAGCTGCATGCACCTCCCTACCCTTGATCTGTGGGGTCTGGGGGAGCAGGGGGAGCATGCAGAGGGGTGCCAGCATGGTGCTGCACAGAGATCAAGCATCCTGGCCCATGGGTGCATCAACGGGCACGTGCTTTGGAGGCAACTTCTCCAGACTGTTGCCAGCACTGCAGGAAAGAAAAGAGCTGAATACCAAAAACAGTCCCATATTTTTCTGTTCCTTCCTTGTCTGCAAAACTCTCTGCAGAACCTAAGAGGAAATGTTGAAGACGGCAAGGGCAGAAGGGTAGGATGGAGTGTTATCTGCCCACAGTGCTGCTGGCATGCATGCGTGTGTGTGAGCGTGCACATGTGTGAGTATGTGCCATCCTCTGGCTTCCTGAAAGGAAACTGAGCTTGCATTTGCTATTCGAAGGACATTTAAAATACAGAATCACTGAGCTGCTCCATTTCTCCTTTGCTTTTTTCTAAGAAATTAAAGAAACTATTTGAGACCACCTTATCTGTCGGTGACGGGATAATTGGTATAGCTGACATGTCCACAGATATACAGAGGAGCAGCACGAACATCTCAGCAGCAGGCACAAACTTAATAAGTGTTAGGGACAAATCTAATAACCGCTTCACTGGTCTCAACAGCTCTTTAGCTAAAATAACACCACAAACACTTTCTCAGTGCTTCCACTGTTATTTAACCCTGTGAGAGAGTGGGCTCTGCAGCAGCGAGCCCCAGCACGGAGCTGGTGGTGCTGTGCTGGTCCTGGGCACAAAGGAAGGCTGAGGTCACCTCAATGCCTGGTCCACCACCATTTGCCAAGGCCCTGCCCTTAGGACACCTGTAATCGGACATCTCCTGAATCAGCAGCACATCTACCTGAGGTCTCCCTGGCCAGCCTCGCCAGCTGCCTCTAGAAGAGCCCAGATGTTGCTGGCTGCAGGCCGGAGATCCAGCCAGAAAATATTTCCTCCCTGGCTTGTGTGCCCACAGGCAGGGGGGATGCTGTTTGTGGCAATCACCCACCTTTTTGGTTAAAAATAAAGTATGAAAGCAGTTCAGGTCTATGGTAAATGATAGGGGGAGTGATGACACCAAGTATTTACAGGGAAACTAGCAATGTCATTCTGAGGCTTCACTCCTTTTTACATTTCCCCCCTCACCGAGTAGCCTAGATAGCCTTCCAATTCATGTCCAACAAGCAGCTGCAATGATCCCAAGGTCCCATGGCTGAGGACAGGTGCATCTTCTGTTCACTTCAGCCATGGAGCACCAGGAAAGGTTCAGACATCAAAAAGCCCAGCAGAAAAATGCATTAACTAGAAGCAGAACTGATAGCTTCAGCTGGTGGGAAGAGATATGATCGCCCTTGGACAGACACAGAGGTATAGCAAGCTTGCCTTGTACATGCTAAGAACAGCACCTGTGATCTTATCACCTGTTGTGTCCCGCAGAAAGCTGCATGATTTCACAGAGGACCACAGAGTGGGGACATCCCATCCAAGCTCATCCTCGTGAGCACATCCCACAGCTGCCAGCTGGACACTCCCCACCAGAGAGATCACATCAGGTGCATTGGGCTAAGCCCTTGCTCCAGAATAAGCATGCCCACGCAGGCAGTTATTCTGGATGACGCATGATAAAAGCCATGCCAGTTTAATTTCCTCGTGCACAAGCATGTTTACCTCCCATATAGCTTGTATTTTGTGGTAAAGCTTAAAAAAAAAAAAAAAAAAAAAAAAAAAAAAAAAAAAAGTTACACAACCTCATTTGCAGGCCATCAGCTGGTTTGGGGATGGCGTGACTGATTATCTGTACAAAGTCTGCGGAAAATTCCTGGATGGGGCTGTGGAGTGAAAGCAGCAGGCCAAAGAGCTGGGCAGCCTTTTCCCCAGCTGATATCCATCAGCCCTGCAGCCTGTCCCAAGCACCTCTCCGCACCAGATTTCTTCTGGTCAGCAGCAGAAAAATTGCAGCTGTGCAGGACCTCTGAATGTCTTGAGCCTGCCTGGCAGGTACCACAAAGCTGAGATGAGTTCATATTGTGCAAAAAGCCACTCCTGAGCTGAGGCTGGAAATCCCTCATCATCCTGAAACCTGGTGGGTCATGGAGACCATCATCCAAGGTACGTTGTGTTGGTGGGGGCAGGTGGCTCAGGAGGGTGCTTTCCTGGGATAAATGAACAAATTATGGGACACTACAGCAGGAGGAAAGATAACCGAGCGCGTGTGCAGAGGACATGACCCATCCCTCCCTGCCTCCCCATCCACATGTATGTCATGGGGAAGAGATGAAACCCAAGCCACCGAGGTGCCTGCTGGTGAAAGCAGGGTCTGTCCCAGCACGGCCGAGCTGCCTCTGCAGAAAAGCAAATCTGTGGCTCGGGGTGAGTCACAGTGCCAACAGGAGCGGCACGGCGTGAGAAAAGGAGTTTAATGCATGAAGACAGACAGACGGCCTCCCTTCCACCGCAGCCTCAGAAAAAAAAAATAATAATAAAAAAAAATAAAAAAAAATAAAAATCTGCCCTTTTCCAGGAAAATGCTTTGCAACCTGATTGCTCTTGTATCTGTTTATTAAACAAAGGTTTGGAGAGGAAATTCCTTGCTGCAGCAAAATACTGCGTTTCCAAGGTTATCCCAGAGAACAAAGCAAGAAGACAGTCGTTTTTCATCCCCATAATTAGAGAAATTGTATTAGCAGATTAGCGTTAAGCAACATTTACATACAGTAACATGGTTATGGGATGGTGCTCCTAACCAAATTAAAGGCCATCTTGCTCACCCGCCTCTGCAGCAGGCAGGACTCTTCACAGCTCTCTTCCCTGGGTTTCCAGTACCCAATCGAAAGTCCCTCCAAACCTGACGGTAAGGTGCCCATCAGCTGCAAACAGCTTTATTTCACCAGGTTTCAGGAATCTGCTTTCCTTGTTGCTGGTTCAACCACAGGGCCCCTTCCCAGAGGTGGTTTTAAGACCCAAATCCCTCTGCAGTTCAGATTTCCTTCCCGGAGTTGACACAAGACATGGACACAGGGCGCTCACCTGGCAGAGGCGAGCTGGCTTTTATTTGCTTGCTACTGTGCAAATCCCAGGCCAGGTCACACAGGGCTTGTTTGAAGGGCCTGTGTCATGTTTCAACCACAGCCACAACCAGTGCACTCCAAACAAGCCCAGCAGGAAACCTTCCCTGGGATAAGCCAGCAAGACAGCCAGCATCACAAAAACCTAAAGAATTTGGCATGGTTTTATCAAAAGGTATGTATTTTCCAGCACATGAAAAGTTAGCTTTATACAGGCAGAAGAATATATATTCCTGCTGCATCTCCACACTGGGAGCTTGCCAACTCCCCTGTCCACCCTGGGAGCAGCGGAGCCACCATCGGATCCTCCCCATCCTCTGGCAGCAGCATCCCCAGTAGGATCAGGCATGGGGCAGGCGCAGAGCATTTCCAGGCTCACCTATCCGCCTTAGACGAAATGCTTCTTTTTCAACACCCCCGACCAAAAAAAAAAAATCGAGCCCGGCCACTCCCAGCTCCTCTGTAGCCATTTTTGAGGTTCACAGACTTAACTGTCGAAGGCTGCAGACACATTTATTATCTTTTTGCAGTGCCATCTGGCATTTGTGTATCAGTAGAAGATTACATATATGTCAAATGGGGAAAAATATCTTTTCCTGTAACAGTTGTAGAAAAGGGGGGGGGGGAAAGGGGGGGGGGGCGGGATATAAAAAAATTAAATCCTGTGGACCATATGGAAGGCTTTTTCTTAAGCAATCCATCTTGAGCAATTAGGAAGTGTCACAACCGACATGCAGATCCTGGGATTGCTGAGAGCGCTGGGACAGAAGCGGATGGCAGGGTCAGGCTACCTGAGACAGCAGTGCTGTGACGGCCTGCAATAGCCCAGGAACGCATAATGCTCCCCCCTCGTCTCCCAGAACAGGGAAGGAAAAATAAAAAGAGGAGAGGGAACAAAACAAGACAGCTTGCAGCATGCTAAGTGAATCAGAGCAATGGCCTTTCTTTGCCTTTCAGGGTTTTATCATCACACGTCTTGCGAAAGCAATAGGTGTGAACCTGCGGTGGAGCCTCGCCAGGTTTTCAGTGCTTGCTCTGTGCCTCCCAATGCTGGGGATAGTGGAAAATTACTGGCATCTCCTCCCAGTGCTGCCGTATGAGGCAGCTTTGGCAGGACGAGGGAATCCACCACCGGCACGACCTGGGAAGCACCGGCTGGAGACGACGGTGCTGTGCTGTCCTGTGGAGCAGGAGCTGGTGGAGCCGGTGTGCACAGTGTGCTTGGGATGCCCTCTTCTTGGTGGTGTGGCCACCATATTGCCCTGCCTGATGAGGTGGCTGCATGGTCACAGCTTCACTCTATGACAGCCAAGAGCATCCCCTGCAAGGGGCAGCTGTGGCCCAGGAGGCACTGTGGCTCCACAGACTGTCCCGTAGCCCCCAGCCATTGGCAGCAGCCCACAGAGAGGAGAAACTCAGTGTGGGATGGAGAACACTAGGTGGGAAGACAGAAAATGCACCCTAGGCTGCAGCAGCCTCTTGCCCACAGGTGCCTTGCGCTGGGGGTGTCAGGAGGATGAGGAGGGTGTGGGAAACCAGCTCCCCCTGTGCCCCAGCAAATCAAATGGGGTCATGCTGATGCCACACAGCCAGAGCAGCTCCGTCCTGCTGGGTGGCTGGGGCACAGGGAAAACAAAGGAAATGCTGCAGCCAAACAGCAGCACCACCTGGGGTGAAGCCTTCTTCCCCACTCCTCTCTGGGACGCCGTGCTCCTCGCCTCTTCTCTTTCTTTCTCCTCTCACCATTTTTGCTGCTTTTACGCAAGTGAAGTGGTCAATAACAAGAGACCAGAGGTCCACTGTGCATCAGTTTAGCCCAGTGTTTGTTTTCCTTCCAGCCCCAAAGGTTTGTCTCCCCTGGGTTTCACCGGGGTCAAACTAAGACATTTCCTGCCCTTGCCCCCAGCCGCTGCTGACTCACGCTGGCCAGGCAGATGTTTGCTGAGCTGGGCTCTGATGTGGCCGAGGGGACAGCGCCAGACCCCACTGCTCTCTGCCCTTCCTCCCATGAAAGTTTATGCCATGGAGTTATTTTTAACAGGAAACCCAGCTGTGGCAGGCCCCTTTCTGGCAGCTGCCCAGCCCTGGGGATGAGAAGCCACTGCGCACCACCCAGCCCTGCCCCGGCATCCTGCAGGTGGGCAGCAATTGCAGAGCATCCCCCCTGAGCTCCCCTCCACCCTCCTGCCCGTAATGCCCCATGCTAACGCCCACGGTGGCATTTCTGTGCTGGGCCATGTGCCACTCAGAACAGCCAGTGGGCCTGAGTCACCGGCAATGTTTCATTAGGGCTTGACTGTATCGCCCCGGATTTGGGGGAGGGAAGTGGGAGGGAGGCCAAGGGGCAGAAAGGCAGCTGAGCATCTCCAGAATAATTTAAAGGATGGGAAGTTTTAAGCTGGGGAGGAAGCACTGCAGAAGCTCATCGTGTGGGAAAAGTGTTACCAAGTGAGCATGGCCCTGACAGCTCTGTTCCCTCAGCAAGGAGCAGGGGACCAGTGAGATGGGGCTGTCGGAGGGGACAGCAGTGCTTTGAGAGCAGCCAAGGTGGCTGGCATGAGCACCCTGCCACAGCCAGGCAATGATCCAGCCCTTGGCCCTCTCTGTTTTCTCCCCCCTAAAACTGGTGAAACTTCAGTTTCACTGTAGGGGATCACCATGCATGCTCACCATTGGCCCTGTGCTTAAAATGACACAGAGGATGCAGGGGGAGGGAAGGGGGCAACTTCCATCAACATTATTTCACTGCAGAATTATTTTATAAATTTAGAAAGAGCATAAAAATATTGCCCACCATTGATAGTAAGCAATTCTTTGCTTAGATTATCTTAGCTCAGGTTCTTGCCTAACAGCAACGGCTCTAGCAAGCACCTCTTGCAGTCACAGTCTGTAACAAGGGTGGATGTTTAGGGAAAGATCATGAAAACAAGGTCAATATACAACAATACTTTCCCAGTTGAATTTGACTGTGCTTTCAGCCATTTCTGCTTTCTCGAGCATAAATGAACCTTGCAATCTGCTTCCATGGAGGTCTCCTCCAGGTGGGACTCCAGGGTTCAGTTATGTACACTGCACAGAGGTGCTTCCACACCATTTGCCTGTGCTGCCTGATACTTGCTCGGTGTTTTCACCCTGCTGCTGAGCTGAGGGCTGCTGTGGTCTGCCCTGCACCCAGAGCAAGAAGGTCCTTGCCGTGCATTGCACCCCGGGTGCATCACATCAGCACCATGAGAGATGCGAGCAGTGCTGCTCCCAGCAGGTCTGTGGCAGAGGAAGGGGAGCTGCCAGGTTTGCTTAGTAACACTGATAACAAGTCTTTCAAAAATAAATGTTGCTAGAAAATTAACTCAGAATGCACCCCAGGAGGAACATTTTAGTGGTTGCTCATGTCCTGGTGGCTCAGGATTCCCCATCATCCCATTTGGCCCAGGGCACTGGTCTGTCCCCACGGATGCTCCTGCCAGCTGCTGCAGGTTCCAAAGCCCCTCTTCAGGGTCATATTCAAAGTTTTGCTCATGAAAACAAGACACTTCCCCCAGGGACACGTCCTGCACACCCAGCTCCTCACAGGATGCACAAAATGGGGGAATCCAGCAGTGCCTGCAGCAGGGCTCGGTGAGGACCCGCCTGCGGTGCCCTTCACGGCCCAGCTGCTCCTCTGCGGGCACACCGGCACTGCTCCTGTCTCAGGATGCTTCCGGCAGCGTAAAACAAAAGCGAGTCACCAACACAGCAGCTGCCTACATAAATACCTGTATAGCGACACCAGAATTCATAACCTGCCCGCTGCCAGACACCAAACCCGATGCCTGCGAGTCACTGCCCTGCGGTGCTGCCTATCTGCAGGGGAATAAGGGGGTGAGAGAAACACAGAGCTGCAACAAGGGGCTGCCTGAAAGGATCCCCGTTTTTGTCCGTTGTCCATTCCTCCAGATTTTATTCCTATCCTGAAAACTGGGGGGACTTATATCTGGGGTCAAATGAAGGATTTTATTTTGCTAAAATTGAAGGATTTTGTCTCTGCCTCAGTACTAAAATAATTTCCATTTCAAAAGTAGGCTGTGATTTTGAAGTGAAAATTCAGCCATCCCATCCCCAAAGGCTAAAGAGGGATGTTTTGACTTTTTTTTTTTTTCCTAGAGGGCACTTTTGCCTGAAATCAAGATACTCCTACAGGAAGCTTTACACTCAACAAGCAGTGACTTTTCACAGCTAAACATCCCCTTGAATCTCCCAGCAGTCAGGGGCGAGCCATGGGTGAGCTGCAGAGGTACAGCTTCCTTCCCACTGCCCTCAGATGCTGTTTGCTCCATCCTTACTGCCTGTTCCTCGATGATGTCGTCTGGCAATCCACACACGTGCCTCTCATTAGCACTTAATACACAGCAAGAGGAGATTATACCTATTTCTCCCATCCAAAATAATCTTCTAATGTTTGAAAATAAATTGCAGTAATATGTACCAGCAGGTGTTACCTCTTCAATGTTGTCTTGTTTGTAGCCAGTCACAAGACAACATTCTCATAACATCAGAGGTAAGCAGATGGCACTTATTAATTTACATTGCAAATATACTGCTAATATGTACATTGAAAAGCAAGTTCTGCCAAACGTGCCTTACCTGGTTCACAGGGTACATCACAGCCCAAGCTCCTCATCTGAGATCAGAAAGGCTGTTGGAAGATCTCTGTCCTGTTAACTTATCTCTCGCTGAAAATAAAATAAAATAAAATAAAATAAAATAAAATAAAATAAAATAAAATAAAATAAATCTGTTTTTCCAACCCTCAAATAGCACCCTTTCTTATTTATTATTATATTTATTATATAGCACCCTTTATTATTTTTTTAATTGTCTCTTTTGGCTTTTGGTGCAAAATCTGTTGTAGCCACATTGGTGAGCTGGGTGCATGCAGGAGGACACTGTGGCACAGAGCTGATGGCTCAGTGAATCCCCCTCAGGGCATTATTCTGGAGCAGTGCTCAAAAAAAAAAAAAAAAAAAAAAAAAAAACCCTAGGATTTTGTGCTCTTTTTATGCAGGAAGAGATGCTGTGCATTAAATGCACATCGCCCATCCACCCAGGCAGCTCCCAGGTGCAGTAAAGACCTTGAATCCCTGCAACTAAGATTGGAGAACTCATCCTCAGAAGCACTATTCTCTTTCTGTGAGACACACAGCTATCATTACAGCTTCATACACACATATATACCTCCATGCAGCTCCATGCAGATGCAGATATCTCAGCCTTCCTCAAGCTTCCTGAGGTGGTGAAGTGCAGCGTTGTCCCATCGCCTCCCACTTCCCTCTGATTTCCCATGGAGAATCCATACCTCAGGGCTAACATGTGCCATTTTTTAATATCACCAGTAAAGGAGCTACCCCAGAGGAGCAAAGGCATTTTGTACCCCCCTTGGAGGCCTGTTTCCACAGGTGTCGATCCGTGCCCCAGGCACCAAACAGGAGAAAATTGCACCTAAAGTTATTAGAGGCAGCAGGACTCCAGGCTGCATAAGCGCAGCATATGTCCAAAAGTAAACAGATTGCATGAAACTTTTCTAACATGCTGAGGGGCCATCAGTGCTGAATTCACTGTTCCTGCAACGTGGATCTGACTGCGGGGAGAGGAACGTGTGGTGGGAAGGAGCTGCTGGCTCTATTTGTTCCCTGTGCTGGGGAGTGGGTGCCTGCATTTGCAGCTCTGCTGGTGGCTCTGCTGAAGCATGTGCTGACCCACCAGGCTGCAAGCAGAGACGCATGGGAATGCACAGACTGAAGCGCCTGAAAAGCATGCAAGGTATTTACACAGCCAGGTCACTCAGCAAACTCCGTCCTGCTCAAGAATGCCAGCAATGATCGGGGCTGGATAGAGAATTATCAACGCAGATGGACTTAGATTAAAATAGCTCTGTCCCATCTTGCATTTCCCCCCCTCTTCAGTCTTCTGCAGAGCAAGACACTTGAAAATTGTCAACTAGCTTTCTGGTAGAGGCACAAATAAATGGGCAACAAAGGGAACCCAACATGACCAAGGAAATCAGAGATGAAACTTTTGGTTAAAGGTATTCCAAAGGTCCTGAGACTGGGGAGCAGCAGCCCAAACTTCTTGCTACGGGCACCAGGGCTACAAAACCCAGTCCAGCTCTGGAAGCTGTGGCAAGGGAGAAGGACAGCCCAACGACATGTGCCCTGTCACAAGCTCCCAGTCTGTCCAGCAATTCTTCTCTCTGTTGCCTAATGCAGGGGCTCAGCCTGAAGTGCAGCTCCCACGCAGTCTGTCTGTAGCCCCTGCCACACTGCTCCATCTCTGGCTTCAGCCTGGAGGGGTGGAGGACCTAGTCCCACTGCAGGTCAGCTTGGCAGGACCTCACAGCAGGATTAGGGAGCCTGTTTCTGGAGATGAACACCATGCTCCACTGCTCCACCCCTCTGTGGGACCCCCAGACGACTCCTGGGGCAGACACTGGCTCAGGACATCCACGAAATGGTGGCAATGGCCCTGCCCTGCCTCGTGGTGCTCTAGCAGCGCTATATCTGGAGATGCTGCGGGGCACGCAGAAGCCGTGCCATGGGAAGAAAGGGAGAGAGTGCTAGGGGAAGAAGCCCTGGCAGCTGTGAGCTTAACCCAGCAGGGAACGGCGCAAGACAATAGATGCCTCTGTTCCAAAAATAGCTGGCGAAGTGGATGCTTTCCAAGGAGGAACCCGAATCTGCAGTGCTCACAAGGCAGGCAGCAGCATGTTGGATGCCAGCGGAGCTGGACAGGCACATTTTGGAAAGCCAAGCAAACACGCCAACAGATAGGCAACGTGGCAGCCGGGGGCCCAAATGAACAGGTGGTGAAACTGCACATCATGGTGAAAGACACGCCAGGCTCAGGAACTGGTCATGCAAGGCTGCCGGGGCTGCCCGCCCCATGCCCCAATCCTCTGCAGAGCCAAGTCAGAGCCTTACCCCAGGGCAGCCCCAAGCACCACAACCTGGTCCCACCACAGCCACCTCGGTGTGCCCCACTCCTCTGCAAGCAGAGGAACACAAGTGCTCTCACTCACTCCTTTCCTTCAAACAAAGCTGGAAATACTGGTGGGGGTAACTCAGCAAATATCACAAAATTTAAGGTGAGTATACAATCTGCTTCAACACAACAGGCAGTCTTCATTTGCGTTGGGCTCTGAGGGCTGCAATTCTGCATATCGCTGCCTGTGCTGGGCTGGTGCCTGCCTTTTTTTTTTTTTTTTTCTCAGGGCTGTGTTTATCGCTTTTTCACCAAGGCTAGTGCTCTTCTGCTCCATGCCAGTGCTGGTGGGTGCAGCTCGAATGGGACACTATGTTGTAGTCTGCTCGGTCACTGTCAGAGATTGCGGTGGTCTGGTTTCTTCCCCGGAGTTACCAGGACAGATGCAGCCATATGATCAGCTTCATGCTAGTGCAGATGCTCTGGCTCTGGCTTCCAAAATCTAGGTGCAAAATGAAGGCAGCCAGGCATCCTGGTGTAACATTGTCCACACATGGTTTAAAACTCCCATGCCACCAGGTCTGAGCAAGGCAGACCTGAGATCTGGCGTGGCACCTGCCCGCTGTCCCCTGCTGTGGCCATCCTGATGCACACAGTCCTGCTCCTGCCAACGTGCCCGTGGCAAGGGCTGGACCTGCAGGACCTGAGCGATGGGAGAGCATCACCCACGCCTGCAGAGTCTGCACTCAGGAAGGGAAATTCACCCCAGCTGCCAGCCCTGGCTGATAAGACAATCTTCCTTCATCTCTTGCTGCCACTTGCTCCACCTCCATTTTATTTATTTTTTATTCCAGTTGCACCCAAAAGCCTGCTCTCCCCAGCATTTCTGCATATCCTGCTCTGCGTTTTCCCCTGATTACACCAGCGTCACATTGACGTCAGCCAGGGGCATGCTAATGGGGCTTCTTTCATAACCTGCCTGCCCCGGGGCACTCGTTAAGCAGTTGGGCTGCATGATACAGGTAACGGCACTGGAGGCTGATTGCAAGCAGTCCCGAGGAAACCCACGCTGGTTTTTCTGCACAGCCTCCCTGCCAGACCAGGAGCAGAGCAAACACGCTGGGAACAGGGCTGGAAAAGAGCAGGTACCTGCCTTGGCTGGCAGGCTCGCTCTGCGTGCAGCAAGCAGTTTGCAGCAGTCAGTTGCACATACACTTCTGAACACAGCGCCCATACAAGGGAAATCGCTTCCAGAAAGTGAAAGAAATCAGCTTACAGCTCAGGTTGTTGCACATTTCAAAGCCTGGCATGGCCTTTTTCATTTTTTTTCCTTTGCAGTGTCATGATCAGGAGAGGTATGGGAGATGACAGCTTCTGCAGGCCTTGTCAATGGACCACACCACGGCTCATACTTCATTTGGGTGGGCTCCAGCAGAAAACCCCTGTGAGAGGCTGCGGGCTCAGGGGCTGCCAAGAAGGGACCCACAGGAAGCTGGAGGATGGGGACAGGGCTGTCCTCCCAGAGCTGCGGAGCACATCCCTGCTCCCAGGCTCATCAGGGCAACTCTGGAGCATGACAGCTGCACAGGACCCATGCATCCACCCACCCCAGGAATCAAGGGTCTGGCCACAAGCCTCCAGCTTGGGAGATACTTCATGTTTATGCACTCCAGGGGATTCATGGTGAGCATCAGCCCCATCAGGAGCACATCAAAATTATCCCTATACTCAGGTTGGACATGGCTGCATTATAATGGGGGACAGGTCCTTCCATATTTCCCTTTTGTTTAAGCATCTTCTCAAAAAAAATCAATAAATCAATAAAAACCTTTAAGAGTTCCCCACCCCTGACTCTTTTGCCTGCCTACTTGGTCCTTGCTGGAGGATTGCTTCAGCTGCAAGACTTGTCTTGATCAAGGAGGATTATTTGCAATAACTCCTGGCAAGGCAATATGGTAAATGATGGCCCAACCAGGGACTCAAAGAGCATGGGTTTTGGGAAGAGGGCACAAACCTGGGCTTCATTTTGGGCTACAACCCTAATTTTCAGACTTTGATCTCTCCTTCCCACATAATGAAAATCCATTTCTCGTCTTTGGGGAGTCTATTATAGACAGAAGAGACCGGCGTGGTTTGCATATGGAAAAGAATTGCTACGAGTTGCTTTTTAAAACACTTTTATTGATATGCTCCCGGTCTCCTGTTTGCTGGTGGGTAATTAAGTCAATTAACAAGCATCTGTTTATTTATTTCCCTTGTTTATGGATGTAAGCAGTTTGGGTAGCAGTTTGTAATGAGGGCGTGCTGTAGCTTGCCTACTGATATATGAATATTCAGGCAATCACTTACCTCCATCCACGGGGACTTTCCTCCTCCACCCTGTCAGGAGGGCGCAGGCTGGGACAGCTCACCCTGTGCCAGTGCTCATCCTGCACAAAATGCCTGCCTCTGGTGCAGGGACAAGCAGCACATCCCTGGAAATCCATCATCCTCACATCCCTGCCCAGCCTACTGTCCCTGCCTGGCCTTCTGGTGGCCCTGACCTTCTGGTGGAGGCTCTGCCCGGAGGAGGCTGGGGACACGGGAGCACCTGGACGGCGCTGTCCCCAGCTGCCTTGCAAAATGAGCTCCTTACGCCCAGAGCCAAAGGCTACGAACCCGGCATGCGACATTCCTGCGTGGAAGAAATAACTTCTAGAAATGTCTTCAAAGCGTTGTTTAATCACAAGGAGCACAATTAAGGAGGTCTAGGAGCAAGAGAAAAGGGATTAGCAGTATCTGGGAAGAGCATTCATCACGGCGAGCAGTTTGCAGGGGCACATCTGCTGCTGACTCTTCTTTTCCAGATGCACCGGTTTTATTGCCGTGTCAGCAGGATGAATGTTTACTCCCTTCTAAAAGCCATCAGGCGACTCAGACGCCGAAATCATGTAGTGCTAAGCATGCTTGTTTTGTACAAGGGGGGAATGATGCTCAGAGATGAGGGAATTGCCAAAGTGGATGAGACCGGCCTTGCATCTTCTGCTCCTGATGCAAGATGCCATCAACACCTCCAGAGGAGGCTGTGGGAAAAGTCCGTGGCCTGAATGGAAGGCAAAAGTCCTAACAACCCTTACAAAATTCCTGGGTTTTGATAACTGAGTTAGCTTAAATGAACAACTGGAGCTCAGTTTAGAACTGATTGCAGCATCCAACCACTGGTTGGACTTTCCAAGAAGATGACACCGTTTTGAGGTTGTCGGTGTGATGTAGAGCTGGAGTCACTGCATGCCAAGGAGGTGCAGGTGGCATTGGCAAGGGAGGGAGGCACGCATGCGCAACAGTGGGGCTACACCTGCCTATGGGTCGCAGCTGCTGTTTGAGTGGCAAGCTGTTTTCATGCACTGCTGTCCTGGGACACTTGGAGGACACCTCACGAGGCCAAACCTGCTGGCTTCTGTCTTGACTCTGGCCAGGCTTTGCCAGAGGAGCTGCTCTGCTGGTCACCGGGAGCAGATGGCCTCATTAAAACAGAGCAAATGCTGCCAAGACCTGCCGTTTTTATGAGCTGCCGGGGTGCAGGCTGGCTGGGAGGTGGCACACATCCATCTCCCCCCCATGCCCACCATGGTTGGCTGCCTGCCCCAGCTGCCCCCACAGCCGTGCCCGACCTGACAGTGCCTTGCAGTGTGGCAAGGTGAGGAGAAACAGCCCTGCATCCCCACCATGTTCTTGCTTTCCTCCTGCCTGCACACCTCCTTTTTCCCCCACCTCTGCCTCTCCCTGTTACGGTCTCAGTGCTTGTGGCTGAGAGCACACCAGCGTACTGACATGGCCACAGCTGGCAGGAGAAGGCTGCTATTGATTATTGCTTCATATATTTGCAGATAAAGTTGCAGTTTCTGTCTTAAATTAGCATGGTGAGATCAGAGTCTGCAGCAATACTGCACAGCCTGTGCCCGTCAGCTAATGGGAGCGTGTCAAAAGCTCTCAGTGAGTTTCACCTCACCTTCCCTTCCTCATCCCCCTTTTTCCAGTGTGGCAGTATGGGGAGATGGCTCTGGGCGGTCTGTGTGCCCCGTGACTGTGCTTCATGTTGGTCCCAACAGCCACACTGCAGAGAGGGAAATCCCACCAGCCATGCTGCATGGAGATCCTGCTAACTTCACTGCATGGACATCCCACCAGCCTCACTGAATGGATATCCCACCAGCCTCCCTGCGTGGAGGTCCCACCAGCCAGCTGTAGCTGGGGTGCAGCATGGTTCCCAGGCCAGCACCAGGCTTCATGGTGTGCCCAGGACACGAGGGGGGTGACAACAAACCAACCTCAGCACAGGGAATGCTGGCTTCAGCTCCTGCCCCTCTCCAGGGCTGTCACCACAGACCCACTGCCAAACACCACCAATTGCAGGCTGACACCGGGCTTGGGGCATGGAAACTTTCTCTGGCAGCAAAGCCAGATGGAGACATTCTGCTTCCACTGGATGGGATCCCACAATGGGTGGGATCTGGATTAAAAACTAATAATAAGCTGCTCCTTGCCAGGTTTTGGTATCTGGCCTATTCCAGTGTCTCATTCTGTATGTGCATTTTAGGGAGCAGGGTGGGGGGACAACACAACAGAGGCAGTGAACTTCAGCGTTAGGGCAAGTACAAAATGCTGGGACATGGGGCAGGAGGGGAATTTCTTCCTCCTGCTTTGCCCCCAGAGAAACCACGCTCATAATTACATATTCTGACCTCTCATTTAATCTGACCCTGCATTTAATTCTTCTTAAAGTCTCTGGAAGACACACACGATGAATGTGTATTATTTTCCTGGGCAAATGAAATGATATAGTTTCCCCCAAGGAAATTATTTCTATTTCACACCTTTTCCTTAATCCCACACAATTTGAGAGGCGTCTGATTTATGGATTTTAGAGGTTCTCTTTCCCCCCACTGCTGCCAGTAACAAAACGGATTGTGTGTTACTTTGCATTGGGTGGGGATGAGCCGTCTTGGCTGGTGCAGGGCTTGGAGCACACCACAAGGCAATGTGTTCGCTGAGCACACCCCATGGACGTGGTGCAGGATGAGGAGGGTGTCAAACCACTGCCTCTGCATGCACGGGCTTCAAAGAGCAGCACAGGGTTCCTTGGTTGTGCAAAGTGGCTTTTGAACCCAGGGCATGCCAGGGGTTGTCCACCTGGATAGCACAGCATGCATACGGGGTTTGTTTCTTGACATTCAGGATGAATTTTCTGAAGGCACCTTGGCACCAGCCAGTGGAGGAACAACACCCAGCAGCTGTTCGAGTCAGGATGTATCCCACTGCTTGAGCAGAGACGGGCTTCCTGTGAAGCTCCTGGCTTTTGTAGGGGCTTTCTGTTACCTATGGGTTGAGCTGGGGTGCTAAGGACAAGTGTCCCCTAGCAGGCCACCACTGCAGGCCATTGACCATCTGGCTGGCCACGCCACCTCTACAAAGAGGAGTGGGATTGCTCTGCGGGGCTGAGAGCTGGGCATGCTGTGAGGATGCTGGCAGGATGAATTGGGAAGCACTGTAAGCTGTCCTCTGCAAGGGGGCAGAGAGAGCATCCCTGCAGGAGCCCCAGGTCAGCCCCAACCCCACCTAGGACTGTTGGGTCATTAGAACCAGATCCCAAAACACTGTGAAGGGGAGGCTTTTGTGTCAGGGGAGCTGGGAAGTTTCCTGTGCCCTTGGAGGGAAGAAGGGAGGGGTCTATTCCTCACTGTGTGCATCCAACTGAGAGGCTTTAATGACTGTCTCCAGCAGTCGAAGCAGAGCTACGCATCTGTGCCACTGCTTTGTCTGGCTTTTGGATCAGAGGACACAGCAAGTAGCACTGGAGGGCCCGCAGGGATTAAAGGAATTATTATTCCCCCCTTTTTCTTACAGTTGACAAGGTAGGAGGAAGATACGAAGGAGGTATATCATGACCAGAGAAAGGGGCACTCGATCCAAATCCCAGGGAGGAAAAACAAAAATGTGAAGTGGGATAAATCCAGTAATTGGCACATGGGAGGAGGAAAGGCAAAGTGGAGCAGGCAGAGAGGTTACGTTGCAGAGGTGGGTGGTTCAGAGCATCTTCATAATGCAGTCCAAGCAGGATCTCTCCCTGCAATTCTTTTATTACCATTAATAATTACCTCCATCTAATGCCTTTCCTATTCTAAGCCCTTTTCAGACACCCATGCACATGGAGCCAACAAAGATGCCACGAGTGCTGGAGGCAGGATCTGGCGAGCACGAGCTCTCTGGAAAAAAAATAGAGCTAGAAGGGAAAAAATAGAGAGCAGGAGAGAGGAGGCCCTTCCATCCCCTCCGTACCCAGCCCTGCCTAAAGAGGCAGACCCACATTTTGGGAGCTGGGGAGCTGCCACGCCACAACAGATCATCCTCCAGCTCTCCTGCTTCCTGAAGGCGAGGGATGAGGAGAAGAAATCAAATGTGAAACAAACAAAAACAAACAAAAATGTTTTAATTGGAAAATAAATAAGAATGGTTTGTTTCAAAAAAGGAGCAGCAAGTTTGGGTGGGACAGGGAAAACTTTTCCAGTGAGGAAGGGAGATGCTGTTATTCAAGTAAGACAGTGTTTAGTTAATCTTCCCAACAGGATATCTGGAGGCACAATCTACCCTTCACCTAAATTGTGTGTCCAGTGCACCATGACTTTATTGCACAGCTTTGTGCAGCGCTCACCATGGCAGATTCAGGGCTGAACATCCCCCGCAGCCTTTCCCTGGGACATCTTGTCCTGCCCGGGGAGAGAAGCTCTCCAGGACTTGTGCATGTTCATGGCCCCTGCCCTACGATGGTGTAAGAGCCCTGCACAGGAGGATTTCACTGACAAAGGAACTGCTCTGGGCTCCCATTCAACAGGGAGATGAAATAATCCTAATGGCATCATCTCATTTGGCCTTTCTTCTGCTCCAGCTGTTCCTGCTTCTCTTCTGGAGATGCAGCTGCCTTCATGAGACACTGGACTGGGGGAGGAGGGTTTTTGGCTTCTGCCTCCCAGTGCCCCCCACACTTCCTGTGATGGTGGGGCCGCTCCTGAGGCTGGTAACATGAGCAAGATAAACCTTGGCTGTCCTGTGCGGTCTGGATTTCAGGGCAGGCTTTCCTGTTTGGACAAACGCACGGTTCAGGGCGAAATTCAAGAAGGTGAAAATCCACACACTGCGCATCCAAGAATATATCAAAGCAAGGGAAGCTGGGGCTGCAATTTCCATGCAGTGCTGGGCATGGCCACAGGCCCACCAGTGGCTCCTCACCTTCATCCCGGCTCTCGTGGCCCCCCACTGCTCGCACCCCATGCTGCCAGGGCTGCAGCCCCACAGAGGAAGCACAGGGAGGTCACAGCTACAGGGCAAGCTGTGGTTTTCCTAGATTTCCTCCCAGAAGTGGCTGAACTGATGGCTTGGAGGGGCTAAAACTTAAAAAAAAAAAAAAAAAAAAAAAAAAATGTATACTGAAATATTCTGGAGGCACCAGCACAGCTAATTGCGGTGTCTCCATGAGTGCCTGCTGATTTCCCACCTCCTGCCACAGCCTTGTTTCAGGAATGAGTGCTACTTGAATTGCACCCGATCCAGGGAGGAATGTGAAAACCTTGGCAATGTTAGAGTTTGTGGGCAAATGTGATCTTGTCCTATTCGGCTGGGAGGTCTCCTTGGTGGGCTCACCCACAGACTGGGGAGGGGAATGAAGGCAGTGACAAAAAAGAGGCGCTAAAGACTCCTGGTCCTGCTCCCGGGCTGTGAGACTTCTCTGGAGCTCTTCCTTCAGAAGCTTCTTGCTGTTTCTAGGGACTAGCTGAACCCCTGAGGTTGAAGTGAGGAGTTTAACCTGAGCTCGCCTGAGGCTGTCACAGGCTACAGGCACTTTCTGGTTCCAGACAAAAGAGAAGATGCCATTGCTTACCAGCAGAAAGCCAGGAGAAAGCCTGCAGGGGAGGCAGGTCACCAGCAAAGCCACATCCTGTTGCAGAGAAGATGCTTTCCTCTGCATCCTCTACGGAGGCCACATTTCTGGCAGCAGGCTCAGCACCTGCTCTGCTCAGGTTTTCCAAGCAGCTCAGCACTCAGCAGCCACCCTGGGCCTTGTGCTGCTTCCACATGTCCCAGCAACCAGGCTCTTCCTTCCTCTGTTCCCAGACACCTCTCTGGGCAATGTGAGCCACCGCAGTTGCTCATCCTCTTCCTCATGCAGAAGTGATGGACTTTCTCCCTAAATCAACATTATCGTTGAGCTGCCTATCTCAGATGATTTCCCCAAATGGCACAAAAACATGCTGTGACTGATACGGCTGCTGAGGCAGGCCTGGCAAATGCACTGAGTACTGGTACAGCACTATGCTTGGAAAGGATCAAGCAGAAAAGTCTGCTCCCAGGGAAAACAAACAAACAAACAAACAAGCCCAAATCCCTCTGATATTTGTGTGTTTCCCATAATAATAATAATAATAATAATAATAATAATAATAAAACAGACACTTCCTGTACCACCAAGTCCTTTTGGTGGCTCTTGTTCAGGAGATTTCTCTCTTGAAAATCAGAAATCAGGAGAGCCTTCCCAGGCAGTGGGACAGTGACCAGGCCCACAGAGCTGGCTCATGATGCACGTCCAGCCCAGCAAGGTCCCTGCATCCCTTGGTGATGCCAGGTGGGAATACCACATGGGTTTGTTCAGCCTCTCTGCATGCCCAGCCTGCCATTCCCAATCAGGTGCTGGCCTGATGGCAAGAGGCCATGTTTCTAGAGGTTCTGAGATACCCTCACCTCTATGCTCGTAGGCCACCTGCCCCATGGACAGAGGACGGGAAGCCAACAAGAGCTGCAATAAGCAACTCCCACCTGTCCTGTTGAAGAGCTAAGCATATAAAGGCTTTGGTAAAAGGCTTCAAACAAGCCCCTGGTCCCAAGAGAGGAGCAGCAGCGTGTTCATATTTGAGAGGGACAGCTGTGATCTGTACCCATCTCCTAAAGAAGTGAAAAGCATTTAATCCCTCACAGTACTCCACATCACTGCTGGGGAGACTGCACTGCCCTCAAGAGCATCCTTGCTGGGAAAAACATGGTTTCGTCAAATTTTGGTACCACAGCTGAAGTGTGGCACTTCCTCACACAAATTGCTGCCAATGGTGGAGGGATGGACCAGCAAACATGCAGGGTGAAGGAAAAACCTCCCAGGACTGCTGCTTGCTCCCTGCAGCCTGGAGGGGGAAGCGACACAATGGAGAGATTACAATAAGTCCATAAATCAGTGGGGGGAAAGCGGGGAGCATAAACACTGAGATGATCACTGAATACGCAGGGAAGTGGACATATAAGCAGAGGCAGAAATTTTAATAAATACACATTCCTGGGGAAGCTCAGCCTCTGGCACTGGCAAAAGGTTTTCCGCAGAGCTGAGCCACCCAGGGGATCATGCCCCATGGGAAGGGCCAGCAGGAGCCCTTCATCACTCACTGGTAGACTCGGCTGAGCTCTCACACCCTGTTATTTCTCCCCTCTACCACACAAGCCTGCTCTTCCCACAGCCCTGGTTTTGTCCTGCACCCTGGCAGCGGCTCTTCTTTTTTCGGAGGGGCACGAGAGCTCCATGTGAGGAACAGGAGACATCATGGCCATCACAGCAGGAACAGGTCACAGCCCAGGGCACCCCCAGCAGGAGCCCACAAAGGGGAAGATGGGCCCAGGGACACTGGCCCTGGGGGAGCTGTGATGATGGCCACTGAACAGCTTTGTCCTCAGCCCCCAGGTGGCCTTTGGCCTGTCTGTCAGAGAGAAACATGTCCAAAGGTGCTCTGTAGAGTGTGACTTCTTTAGTTCTTTATCTACTCGGGACCAGGTTCACCAGAGCCAGATATGGGGCTAAGCAGCCAGAGACATAGGCAGTGGGGCCAAGCCAAGCCCCAGTGCCCACAGTTGGTAGAAGGAGAGCCCCTCCCTGGCCGTGTTCTGCTTGCATAAGCAACATTTATGCAATTAATTCAAAAAAAGCAATAACATCCCCAACAATAGATCCAGCTCATGATAGCCCAGGGAGCAGATAAGGATCCGGGAGATATGTTATTCCTGTTGAAGTTCTGGTCACAGTGACCTCCGTGGATATTTTAAACCAAGCTGTTTTAACTCTGGTTCTTTATTTGTTTGTGCTTCTATCCCCTTTTCAAAGAAAAACGCAAAGACCCTAAGCCCTGCTGTGTATCTCCAGCTCACTAGGTTTCCTTTTTCATTTAACGAGGCAAAGAGCAGTTAATTAAAAAAAGACCTCCATCTCCCGGCCGACACATCGCCCTCAGCCCAAGCTGCCCCGTGCACGCAGCCGTGTGGGTGCCACGCGGGATGGAAAGGCAATGCGAGGCAGAGGCTGCCTTGGCAGGGACCCACAAGGGCCCCTTGGGGCCTGCAGGGCTGAGAAGCCCCTGAAACAGGGAGGAGAAGTGCCAGCCATGCAACAAAGCCAGCGGAAAGAGAGCTCACTCGTCCTCGGCCTCCTCCCAGGAGAAGAGAAAAGGCGCTTTGAGGGGATCTGTTTGCACCACCCAGGGGTTTGGTAGAGAAGTGACAAAGCCGAAGAGAAGCAGGCCTGTGGGAATGAAATCCTCCAGTGCTGCTCCCCTCCAGAGCTAGCAAACAAACAAACAGAAACAAAGGGAACCCATTTATCTCCCCTCGACCTCCGAAGCGTGGCCACCCCACAGTGTTGGGTCTCCCAGCTCTCAGCTCTCCCCTTGGCAGCCCCAGCAGGGGACCTGTGCCCTCCTGGGCATCCTTGGTGGCTAGTGGGTGAGCATTCTTGCTAGCATGAGAGAGGGGTGGGTGGTCTCACAGAGACCACAGCTGCCTGCAGAGCCCTGTGTCCCTGTCCCCGCACACTGGTAATGCAGGGGGCTGCTCCCTGAGCAGCAGGCGTGCACAGCGCCATTCAAAGCCCCTCCGTGTAATTACAGAGCCGTGGTTTCTGCTGGGCTTCTGCACACTTAATCATCCTTTCTCATCTGCATTTAATACCCTGAGTGTTGTCAGAGGGCGAAAACACAGCCTTTGCATCCAGAAGGACAAGAGTTCCCTGCAACAGCTGCTATATTTAACAAAAAACACACTGGGTTGCCATGGCAACCCTGCTTTCTAAAAATAGCAGTGCCATATACAGCACAGCCCAGAGCACAAGCAGCGCCAGCGGAAGCTGCTTCAACTGGGAAACACAAGGAGACTTGTATTCCTCCCGGGAACTGGCACCGAGCAGACGATGCGAAATCACCCAATCCTTGATTAATTAAAGCCTCAATCCAGTGCAGAGGATCCCCTCTTCCCTTGTCTCAAACATCCCTCCATCCCCTCCTGCAGAGGGGATAAAGCATGGCCAGAAGTGGTGCAGCTGCATGCTGTCCTGCGCCAGGGTGCTCTCCCTCCTGGCACCCTGATGCCCGTGCTCCGGAGGCCTGCAGAGGCCAGGTGCCTGGGTTTCTAGAGGGCAGGCTTGGTTTGGTTTGGTTTGGTTTTGTGCAGTTTTTTGGGGCAGTTTTTTGGAGGGCATGTTTTTGGGGGACAGGTTTTTGGGGTCAGGTTTTGGGGCTCCCCCCCTCCAGCAGGTCTGTTCTGGTGAGGCTGCATTGTGAAACCTCTGAGCATCTGGTCCTGCCTTTCTGGCTCTGCATCACCTACAGCGCAGCTCTCAGAGCCATGCCCAAGATGGGCAGGTTTCCAAATGGCTTTCTGACCTCTGCTCCAACACAATCTCTGGGCATTAAACCAGGCTTGCCCCATGGGAACCTTCCTCTTTCTTCTCTGAAATACCGACCCCACCAGCACAGCATTGTTAGCAAAACACGCAATGGGCACCCTCTAGCATGAGACAGCCTAGCATCTTCTGAAATCTGATTAGAAAGGCTGAGCAGTCACAGCCTGCTTATGAACAGCAGTTGCTTCCAATTGCAGGCTAAGCCCACAGTCATCTCGCTAATTCTCCTTGACATTTCTTGCTCCAAGTGGAAGAAGCACATTGCCAGACTGCAGCCCCCCAGTGCTGCTTCCATGCCCCGCTGCCCCGGCAGGGAGGATCAGCTGCACGCGTGCTGCAGTGCCCCGGCTCTGCTCTCCCCGTGCAGTGCGGGCTTCTAGGAATCCTGGAGCACGGCGGTGGAGTGCCGCGTGCCTTCTGGATGATGCACGGCTCTGCTTGACTTCTGCACCCTTCTTTAAAAGGAAGGCGTTGGGTAGGGAGGAAGGGCTCTTGAAGAGGAAAATACTTCATGCTGTTGTTAGCAGTGTGTGTAAGTGCTCATTTACTCCCCCTTTAAGAAAAAAAAAAAAAAAAAAAATTGCCAGACCTGATGGGAACTTGAGTCAATTCAGTGCAAGGTTTCCCCTATCTCATGACTGACACCAGTCTTGGAGGAAAACAAGGAATCCTTCAGTGTGCGTTTGTGGGATTACCTGCAGTGGATTGCAGCAGTGCCAGCACTTCTCCGAAACTTGGTGTGTGTTCGGCCTCAGTTTCCTGCCAGTCCTGTGTTTCATAAATTCTCCCCTGACTGGAATATTTGGAGTTTTCCCAACACCTTTCAAGGATCTTGAAACAGCCAAATTTAGGCTTCCTTATAGAAAAAGGGATTTAGTGTGCCCTGTAATCTCCATGAACAAACTGGCTGAGCAGGGACCATAGGACACGTATGTGCTGAAGCCAGCACATGATGGTGAAGTCTTACCGCAGGTTGGAATATCATGGAAGATTATGTCATTTGGCTTAAAACCCAGCTTAAAACCAGGCACTCCAGGCAGATCACAGTGCCCACCATTCTGGTTCTCTTACAAGTGCAGAAGTAGCTGTTGTTTCTGCAAGCAGAGTTAGGCAGGAAAACTAGGTTTAAACAACCAGTCCTCATCGTGTTCACAGGTGAAGCCTGAAGCTGAACCCCAGGGATGAATAACCCTTACTAATCCCCTGTAGAGCCACCTTCAGTCTTTGGGGTAGAAGACAAGTACACTGTTTTACTTGTGTAAAGTGGAGCATCACTTGCCATTTTGGACAGCTTGCCAATGCTACACCAGGTCCACAGGTCCTCTCTCCAGGCTTTCACACAAATTCATCATGCAAAACTCAAACCTCCTCTCTGCACACAGGAACACCAGGCTTTGCCAAATGTATGAATCCACCTCCCTGCTGGGTACGTAGGGAGACCAAAGGGGGGAAGGCTGGCAAGCAGCAGGGCTCTCTTCTCTCATCGCATCTCCCAGCCATGGCGGACAAATCAGCGCTGCCTCCATTTTGGCTCTTGGCAAGGGAACACATCTCCCCTCCATCCGCCGTGTTACTGCCTCTGCATTTGCTGAATGCACTGGCATGACACGATCACTGCATATGCTCTGCTACCCCAAACCAGTGAGTTACTGGGAACACTCTCACCACGTGTACTCCCAAAGTCTGGTTGCAACCATCCCTGCAGGGAGCTGGCTGCAGGGAGCTGGGGCAGGGGAGCTGGCAGAGGCATCAGCATGGGATCAGTGGTGGCCTCACATGAGGACTTTGGGTTTTGTTTGCCTCATCATGCTTCGTCCTGACCCACTTCCTGGCCAATCCCCACTCCCTGCGAGCTCACTGCAGAGGGTGTATAAATAATGAATGTTGCTTTGACTCCCCCCACCACCTGCACTGTCCCACTATCATTTCTGCTCAGCTTCTTTCTGCATCCTCCCCCAGTCCCTAGGAGATGAGCGCAATCTCCCTTCTCTGTTTTATCTCATATCTGGCCTTCATTTACCACTGCCCTGCCTCCTTCCTCCCTGCAATGCCCAGAAGGGAGAGGGATGGTGTTTCTTCAGCTCGCAGGCTGGTAGACACTGAAGACCGCATGCTGGTGGCTGTTTCAGCAACACAGCAGCACCTCCTTGCTACTGACAGAGGCAGTAAATTCCCTGGCACTTGCAGGGCATAGGTAAGTCTGTGATGTGTGTGTGATGTGTGAAAGGAAGCACCAGAATGGTGAAAATTTCCCAGAATTTGCAAAATTGAAAAGGGCGTGGATGAGACTTAAACTAAATTCCGATATGACGGCAGGAGGCCCAGCTCCTTGGGCTGGGCATGGATGCAGAGCGCTGAGCTGGACCAAGTGGATCAAGTGGAGGATGCTTGCTGCTGGGGGCTGATGCTTTTAAAGCAAGGCAGGGAGTTAAGTGCACAGATCCTGTTATTGCTAATGGTGTTTGTGTTTAGAGCTCCCCAGGCGTTGCTTTAGAAACTGCCATGCCCAGGCTGTTAACCCAGTCTCACCTGCTGTTTAGCTTTTGATACTCAGATGCAAAATTGCTTTGTGTTTGGATGTGCAGAGTATGTCTTGAAGTGCTTGCCACAAGAGCTGCAATTTGCCTCCTGCACTCCTGCTGCTCGGCTGTTTGAAACAGAAAGGAGATGGAGATGCATCGCCTCAGAAAGGGTGGGCAAGCAGGAGATGGGGAAGGGAAACCAGTGGTGGTGCTGAGAGACCTGATGGGTGGAAATGGGAGCCCTTAAACACCAGATCTTCATCCCCGCTCCACTGACCCACATCTGGCAGCTCAGACCTACCACTGGACACAGCCACTTCTCAGCACTGGATGCACAAGGCACAGCAACAGCTTCATGGACAAAGCTTAGTTCCTTAAGGGCCTCCAGTGCCCCACCTCACCAGCAGACAGAATAGAGATGAGCCATGCCTTCCTGCTGGATGCAGGAGGAATTTCTTAAACAGACTTGTGTTAATAAGAAAAGCCTAGTTTCCCCACTGCTGGCACTGCAGCATCCCCCTGCGGGACCTTTCCCTCCAAGGGTCTTTCTCAAAAGAAGTGAACTGCAGATTTCGTGAGGGCATCCTTCGTTCCCCAGGAGGATTTCCATCACTGTGAGTCTGGATTGCATGTGTATGAAATGGCAACCTTCTGGAAGCTGCAGGTACAGACTCCCTCAGGCAGTGCTCACTGTCAGGTGGGTGCTTTCACAGGGAAACCCAAGTCCTAATGGGGCTGTCCCAGCCTCAACCTGTTGACATCAACCACAGGTGTGCAACAACAATCCTGCACAGGCCCACAAAGCTTCATCTTTATGGACTGATAAAGTATTTGGTCAACACATGAATGGTGCTGCGAGGGTTCAGTGCAAAAGAGATCATGAACAGTGCTCAAGATTTGCACAGATGAGGCAGAATAAACACAGTAAGTTGCTTAATTTTCATGTGGATCTGGAGAAATTTATCTCCTGTGCTCAGTTGGGACACTCTGTGGGCAGCACAGTCCCAGTCCCAAGGGGACAAGGACAAGCACCCCAGCAGGCATGTCTCCCAGAGCAGCGAGCTGTCGCTGACCCAGCATCCAGCTCACCAGATGACTGCGTGACATTGCCAGAGCCACCATGACTCCCTCGTCCCGCTGCTGGCTACTGGAAAGCAGCTGGGCTCCGCCTGGCCTCCAGCAAGTCTCCATGCAGCAGCAGCAGTGGGGGCAGGGGGCAAATGTTCACCATCTTCCTGGGGGTCTGCGTAGCTTGGGTGTTGAAAAAAGAGAGTGACTGTAAACCAGAGCCACCTCCCTTCCTTTGGCCAAGGGATGGTCCCAGGCAGCACAGTTTGTGCGCTTGTAATAAATCTGACCTGCTCTGTGCTTGCCAGCATACCCTGTGATGAACAAGCCCACTTCTGGCAGGCAGAAATGAGAAATATCTCAGCAAGACTTGTGTTTCATTCGGAGTCTACGGGAAGCCCACGTTACAAGCCAAAGGACACGCTGGTGCATCCAGCATGCTGGAAATGATCTGACCCCGTCAATGACAGAGATCTGCATGCTCAGCATAGCTGCTCTCTGAAAGGAGGGTCCACTTGCAGAGACAGCATTTCTGATACAAATCTGGCCAAGTTTCTTCTTTCCAGGAGTTAAAGAAAAATAGAACATGATTTAACAAGTCTTCTTGTTGGCAGGAATGTCCTCTAAAATAAGAGCAGACACTTGCTTCTCCTTGTTCCTTGCTTTGCATGCACTTGTATTTCTAAGATGATTTTTCTTCAGGTGACATTAACACTTTCTGGGTCAGAAACAAGCCAGAGAATCTACACAAGCCAAAACTCGCTATGCTGGGTGCTTCTCAAGCATCTCAGAGCACAGCTCCATTGTGTAAGTAATGCAAGAGAATTTTGTGTGCTACAGATCAGTAAAGCCCTGAGACAATGATGAGCTACGGTAAATCCTCTTCAGAGCACCCAGCAAGCACAGGTCACCACTCAGCCCAGGGAAGGGGCATTGCTGTTTCAGTGCAAGGCACTGGTTGAGCAGCAACCAAGCACTAGGTCTGCCACCAAGCCCTAAAACTCAGGTTTGGGGTCATGGCAGAAGGGAGCATCCTGCATGGGAGCCCGGAGAGGGGTCCAGCAGGGTGAGAAGCACAAGCTACGAACACAGCCAAGCACTGCAGTGGTCTTGTAGGACACAAAACTCGTGACCTCAACCTCGGCCAAACAGGGATTTTGACAATATCCCTTTTTTAATTTTGTGTTTGCAGATTTTCCACTGAGGAATTCCTTGTTTAAGACAGATTTTGGTGAGACAGAAACAAAAAAATGACAGTTTTCCAGTCCACATAGGTCAAAGGCCCTAAGACCAAACCTGGTCGCCAGAGTGGAGCCAAACCAATACAGATCTGGCACAAGGTACCTCCCTGTGACCTCTGCCTGTGGTCTTTTATTGAGCGCAGCCTGGTATAACCACCCTGAGTTTTGCTTTGGGTTTAATTCTTTGCTCCAAGCAGGGTCTGTCTTCAGGAGGCAGGAATTAAGTAGCACAGCTTTTCCAAAATAAACGGCTCCACGATTGCTTTTCCATAACAAGGAGGTTGTTTTCTTAGGGCAAACCATTATTTATTCTTGCGGAAAGTGTCGGCAGGAGGAATAGCCAGAGAAAACCTGGCTATGCTACTATTCTGGAGCTATTATCATCAGGTAGAAAAGCCAACAAGTTTCCCCTCTGCAGTGTGTTCGTGGCCAAGCCAAGCTGGCAAATGGGAATGACCCGCTCCTTAACTCTCCCTCGGCTCAGTGGAGGATGTCAGAGTTGGGGTTCCCAATAAATATCCATGGCTTGGGCTGGGGGTGTGGGGAGAACACTCTGTCTCCAAACCAAAAGGGCCAAGAAAACATGGAGCTGCTCCAGCGAGGGAGAAACGTCTGTAATTAATGTAGTGGGAAAATTACACGTTTATATAGCCCCCCCAAACACAATAGCAGACATCCATTTCCTGCAGGGCTGTGGACGCTTGCCAGACCACAAATAAATCACAAAAACACAAAGCCAACAAGGAGGAAAAGAAAGAGGAATTATCACATAGGATGCAGCAGCCTTTGTACCAGGAAAATAACCAGTGTCTCCACCAGACATCTATTGTTTATCAATAATATTCTCTAACACTCCCACCATTTGAGCCTCTTCAGGGAAGTGGTGCTCAGACTGCACGATGGAGGTCTCCTTGGATCCTGCAGGCTCCAAACGCACAACAAAGAGGTAGCCTGGGAGATGTACTGACCTGCCCAGGAGGCGTTTGTGGGACCAGAATGAAAAAAAAATAAATAAATAAAAATCCCAAACAAACAAAACACAATAAACTTGATATTAAATAGACTTTGGCATGGGGGGAAAAAAAAAAAATAAATAATAATAAAAAAATGAATAAACCAAAGCTTCCCACTTTCCTCTAGGGAGAGGCTGCTTGGCATGCAGGGACAGAGGCAAGCAATGGTCTGGGAGCACCCCCACTGGTACTGGAGAAAAAAATTAAGGAACAAACAGTTTTAGTGAAGACTTGCAGTCCTAATCCCATACATTTCCCTCCCCTCATCTTTCCCCATAGAGGCTTAATGCCACAAACACCAACTCCACAGCACGTTCAGGTCAATGAGAGCCTCCCCATTGACTTTCAGCTGCCTCTGGCTCAGGCCCTGGGATCACGGCACCAGTTTTATGACTTCCTCTGTGGCTTATGAATTTGGGCTTTATCAGCAACAGGAGACTGGAGGAGAAGGCCCATTAGATGATTTCAGGAGGGCAGTTCCTGTTTTCTTCTTAGCCCGGGACTGCATTAAATGAATTGTGGACCTGCACCATACTTTCCAGTGTATATTTTGGTGACAGCAAAGCCAGTAAATGCGTGAATGTGTGAGCACTCCTAAGTGTTTTTTTTTTTTTTCTACCTCTACTCCGTGTGTTTTGGGGTGAGTGCTGCTGGCCAGACTCCTGATAGAGACCATGCAGGACATAGAGGGCTCTGGCTAGCAGGGTCCCAAAATGCGCGTCTGTGCCTAGCCCTGGTGGCCAGGACATCCACTATTGCTCATGTGGAAGCAACCCCATCACCTTTAAAAGCTAAAGGAACATTCATATGTAGTCTGTCAGGCTGGAGTTGGTTTATCTCACTGAGCATCCTTATTTTCCTGCCTTGCCGCCAGAGGTCCATCAGAACCAGAGGACTCAAGACCTGGAACAGCTGAGATTAAATTCCTAGCCCATTCCTGGCTCACCAGCCCCAAAACCTTACACTTCTTGCTCTTATTCTCCCATTCCTGGGAGGAAGGAAACACAGCCTGTATTTAGCAGTACCAGGGGACCAAGCAAAATGCTTTGCCACACCTAAGGCATTTAAGCTTTTCCTTTCTTCCCTTGGACTGCTAAAATAAATAAATATTTTTTTAAGTGAAATTGTATATATTGACACGCACACAAAAGTAAAACATTTTTTAGGAGAAAATTGTATTTCTCTAGCTGATTATTGGCTGCCATTCAGGACACAGGGAGAACAGCAGCCATTAATGTCTGACTGTTCCTCAGTGATTGGGCTTTTGTGTTTTGAACAACATAAATAACTCTGATAAAGGTATTAGTGCATTTCTTGGACAGAATAATAAATTATTAAATGCAAAGCCCTCTATTTATGCACTTCAATGCTGAGAACTTAAATGCAAAAACATTAAAGACATCCAAACTCTCCAGGTCCCCACAACAGCTCTTTCTGTGCTACACAAATGAAGTACTTGCTCTGGTCTGGCTGTATGTAGGGGGTGCACATTTTGGGGCCTAAGGCAGGAATGGATGCTTCCTGGGTGTTTGCTCCAGCGGTAATATCCTCCACACCGAGCACATTGCAAGATCCCTCTTGAGCTCATTATGACTAAGTGGCACACAGGAACTGATAAGCACATTCAGGATAAACACATCTGGAAGCGGGTTGCAAGCTACAAAGAAATGTTTATTAACACACTTTTCAGGATAAAAATGGAACAAAACTAAAATATGGCAAGCGGAATTTAAAGTTCTATGTTTTCAGAAAAAAAAAAAAAAAAAAAAATCCTTCCTCAAACCAGAGGATTCAAAGCAGCTTTGACATTTTCCAAGCAACAGAATAATTTTATTGTTTGTTTGTTTTGTGTTTCCATTTTCTTTCAAGCCATACTGTCCCTACTCAGGCTTTTGGCTTGTGGAAAAACTTCATTTCGAAACTGGAATGAAGGGCAGAGATTTTCACAGCAACAACCCCAGACTTGCTATGCCCCTTTGGATCCGCCCCACAACCAGGTGGGATTTTGAGGGGTTTGGCAGGGCATAGCTCACAGGGTACAGCAGCCCTCGGGGCCACCTACATTATCTTTTTAAAAGGCTCCAATTTGTCCAACTTGATGCATGCTCAGCAAATGTGCTGGACAACAGCTGGAGGCCAAATCATCCAAGCCAAGAGGGGAAAGGCTAATCCATCCCTGGCACTGGGGCCCATCCCAGAAGAAGAGAAATGCCTGTAGCCCTGGGCATCCTTCTTCAATGGCTGGGCGGGGGGGGGGGGGGGGGACAAGAGGGGCAGTGGCAACCATCCTGGATGACACCCATCAGGGTTCCCTCTTTATCCAAAACACACACACAAAAATATTCATCCCATGTCTGTACATCTCCAGACAAGCAACATGCACCAATCCTGAAGCATGCTGCAGTCCCCATAACTGTGTGGACTCAGTTTAAAGGGTGTCTTTAAAGATGTAACAGGATGTTCCAGAGTCAGGAAGCACTTGGTAGTTCAGGCAACAGTTGTTAAAGCCTTGTGTCCGTGTTAAGTGTCGATATATTGAGGGGGAGAGCTTCAGCAAGGTACAGCTCCAGCAAGAGGCACCTTACTTAAGGCAATGTGACCCTAGAGAAGTGCACAAGATGGCACTTGTACACATGACATCCAGGGCATAAAACTAATAAAATAACACTCAAGGTGGGTCCTAAGATGGGTGGAGAACAAGAAATGGGAGGTGTGCAGAGAGGAGAAAGCTAGGTTAGTCTGTCCACACGGGCTGTAGGACCTGATGATTCTGAAGGTCTTTTTAACCTGGATGTTTCTATAGTTCTGGGTGGAGAACATGGAGTGAGGAGTTTCAAACTAGGAGGGAATCCATGAAAGCCAAGGGTTGGCAGCAAAATACTGTTTTGCTTTTGGGTCCCAGGCCAAAAAGCACTAGGCAAAACCAACCAACCAAACAAACAAACAACAACAACAATAACAAAGGTTGTTGAGTCAGCAAATGCAGTGCTCCTAGATGTGACGGATACCATGGACTCCTGTGCACACACGTGGCAGGGCAGGGGATGTGGGATGCTGCTCTCATCAGAGGTGCAGGCACAAATCATACCATGGAGCAGAGGCTGAACCCTGAGAAGCCGACAGAGATGAGGACAACACTGGTCTGGGACTGGGACACAAGTCCTATGAGGAGCAGCTGAGGGAACTGGAGTTGTTTAGTCTGGAGAAGAGGAGGCTCAGGGGAGACTTTAGTGCTCTCTACAGCTACCTGAAAGGAAGGTGTGGGGAGCTGGGGGTCAGCCTCTTCTCACAGGTAACTAGTGATAGGACTAGAGGGAATGGCCTCAAGTTGCACCAGGGGAGGTTCAGGCTGAAAATGAGGAGACATTTCTTCTCAGAAAGAGCAGTCAGGCACTGGGACGGGTTGCCCAGGGAGGTGGTGGAGTCACTGTCCCTCGGGGAGTTTAAGGAGAGGTTGGACGTGGTGCTTGGGACATGGATTTCAGCCCTCCAACCCAGGCTGAGCTGCATCTGAAGACTTCCACCTACAGTGTCAAAAGAGGGCCTTTTCCCCTTCACTTCTATAAAAAGGAAGAAAAAGCCTGCACAAAATTGTTTTAGGCTAGCCCTAAAGTGAAAGTTCATTGTCTTTAGCTAGACTTCAAAAACAAAGTCTCTGACCTGAAATGTTTAATTTGACCTAAATTCTTTTACTTTGCTTTTGGTTTCTGGGATACATTAAGGAAATGGGCCAGTTTTAAAATACAATATTTTAACTCAGGCTTTTTTTACAGTCACCTGTTTTTTTATTTCTTTCTTTCTTTCTTTTTTTTTTTTTTTTTTCAGATCTCTGACAGATCTCACTGAACCCCTGGATTGAATGCTAAAGAATTTCAAGGATAGCCCAAAATCCCAAAATAGCATGCTCTGGGATGACCCAAAGAAAAAAATAATGGTCTGGTACACTTTGGAGGGTTTGGTTGTTTGGTTGGTGGTTGGGTTTTTTGGTTTATTTTGTTTTTTGTTGTTTGCAAAATATTTAACAAGGGAAAGAACCAACTTTCCAATTAAGTCATTTGAGAAAATGCAGTGTTTACTCAGTCAGATGGCTGTTTTTAACAACAGCATCTTTCTAGGCTTTAAGATCTGTCAGGACCAGGGTAGAAATAACCATTTCCCTTCATGCCAAGTGCTCTTGAGTTGTAGAACAACTGCTTCTAACCTCATTTATGAATAATAATGCTAGTTGCACTGTGTCTTCCTTTGCTTTTCTGGTTTATCCACTTGGGAATCAGATTATTGCCTCACAAAACAGTGCAAGGCTAATATTAACCTGTAATTGATACATTAAAAAATAGGTAGGGGATACCTATGGAAAGTAACTGCTCTGCATAGGGCACTCAGTACTTTATAAACCTAAATAACTCTACTATACCACACAAACATCTTTTCTTTTGGCATTACAGAAAGCTAAGATCAAATCAGCAGAAAGCAAGATATAGAAGGAGAAGTAATCAAACCTCAGCGGTGCTCCACACTGATATCCAGAAACAACAGCCTCTCATTTCTCTGTTCGACTGTGGCTGCCCCAACCACCCCAACCCAAGTTGACCTATCCCTGTCACAGCCACCACATCTGAAAACAGCTGAGCAAAAGACATGAAGAGGAGGTTTGAAACCAAGAGTAGCTCATAATGCAAAGCACAAGTGCAGGAAAAACATTTTGCCTAGGTCTGGGACATTCAGAAGGCCCCTGGGTATATCCCGGCCATCTCCAAGTGCAGGCTGTGCATCCTCTGCAGGCTCCTTGGAGCAGCATAAGGGTTCCAGCTGAACATCTCAAAAGAGCAGCTTTTCACTCAGGGTATCTGCTCCCTTATAAAACTGCACTCTTAGCCCTGCCCCCAAACCATGTTTCTAGCTAGAAATCCAGTGCAGGTAGGAGAGCAAGTAAGATGCATCATTTCAGCCCTCTTCATGAGCTCCTCAGGGCTTGCAGTGGACATTTCAATTGCCATGGGATGTGACTTGCTCTTGCTAACAGCTCCACAGCTCTTGGAAAGCACCTGCCTCACCAGCACTAAGTGTACCCTTATGCCCATGTTGGTGCACAGAAATAAAAGTTGCAGATTTTCTTTTCCTTCTTCTATCAGGTCCTTCTCAGTCCAGTTCCTCTGAACTCCAGGGGCTTCTCTCGAAAGAGAAAGTGTTTTTAATTTTCATTAAAACATTGGTGGGCAGCAAGAGACAAAGGACAAGGAGAGAGCAACCTACTCTTTCCACATATCTGGGGAGGAAGTGAATGGATGTAAAACACCAGCATTGTTTGTATGTGTTTGGAATGAAAACAAATCATTTGCAGACGTGCATCAGATTGATTTCACTTGGAAGAAAAAAAAAAAAGAAAAAGAAAAGAAAAAAAAAAAAGCTGTTAGGGCAAATTAAAAGAGTCACAACATTGTGTTGTGCTGCTTTCTAGATAAAAAGCCTCTGGTTATTTTGTTATTTTATCCTATTCTTTTGGAGGTTTCCCCACTATTGCATTTAGCTGCCCACTTTGAAATTTTAACCAGTTTCAAAGGGAACCCAAGTCTCAGGATGGATTTGCAAGGCTGGCACCAGGCTTGTTTTGTCCTTTGAGCACATCATTAAAAAGTGAATGTCCTTGTGCCTTGCTGGGGAGGTCATTTTCAGATGATAACCCTGTTAGGAAACCACATTTCATGATGGGTGGAACAAGTGTTGGCAGAATCCACTTGGAAATCAGGGGATTTCACAGCTCTTTTTTTTAAAAAAAAAAAAATAAAAAATTAAATGTCTGGGTTTGAGGCAGGTGACAGTAATAAGCAGTGATAAGTGAACATCAGTCTCTGTTCACAGAAGATTTCTCATCTTGGCCATGTGCCACGTGCACTGCCAATTAGGATGCCTTAGTCCTTGTTGTCAAAACTGCTCTACTTCACCCCCCAAAAAAATAATATATATATACTTTAAAAAAAAAAAAAATAAAAAAAAAAAAATCCCTCAGCCAAATGGAAAGAGTGGGTAATGCCTGGGTAGGAAACAGAGGCAAGTGTTCCAGCCTGGACCACTGAAGGTGCCTCCAGGCTTCTAGACATGTTAATGTCATTTTTCATTCCCTGCTATTCCCCCATACCATTGGGTGATTGCCTGTACTCAGCACAGCTGTGGCTCCTACCAGGCACTCGGAGAACTATCACTGAGCAGCAAAAGCAGTTATAACACAGCAGTACTCTCTAGAGTACCTGAACTGTGCAATCACAACAGCCCTGGCCCCAAGGGTAGAGGCAAGCCTATTTTTGGGTCTGATTCAAAGCAAATGGCACCTAACTCACAGTGGCAGCTAACTTGCTGCCATCATCAGCCTTGTTCACAGAGCAGAGGGCAGCAGATGCATGGTCTAGCATCCCAAAACTAGGACAGCAAAGCAGAATCCCAGTTTCATAAAACTGTTGGGCAGTAACGACATTTCTGAAGGAGAAGGCTGGTAGTAGGCACTTGAAGCACCACTGGCACGAGTGCACTCATGAGGTACTTGGAGACACAGGCAGCTTTTGAATAAATGCTCTCTTCAGCTGATATTTGCAGGAAGTAAACTCAAATCAGCCCTGATGGCAAGATTTGATGGGACACGGAAAGGGTCCCACAAAATCCAGCAGGATCAGGGCCTTTCTTCAGCAGTTGCTGGTTGGCCTCTAACAGCCAGACATCCACCAGGCTTTATGGTCTTCACTTTCTAGAGAAGGTTTCCTGAAGGATCCTGTACAGAAACATCTCTGCTTCATCTCCCATGCTGCATTTTTCTTTCAGCCCCTTCCAGCCTCCCAGACATCAGCTCATCACTTTCCCACCCTTGCTTGGCCATCATTATTACTAAGAAATAGCTGTATGACTATGCAGTATATATGCGGCTGTAGCTCCAGCTGTCATGCATTTATTGTGCTTGGGTAGCTGTTTAAGGATGCCTTATAATGGCTTATAGTCCACCATCCATCCATTTGCTTGTACACCTCTGAAGACTGCAATTTCCCTTCATTTGAGACTTCTGTAATTAATAAAACTGTATTTATATACTTCTCCTCTTTCCTTTATGAGATTGCTCTTGTATTTTGCAGGCCTCCTGGTTGCTGCCTGTGTTTGATGATAATGACTCAACAAGAAAGCTAAAGCATGTTACAACAGCATACTTTGGTCACTGGAATTTTTAGCATGTGTCTGACACACGGATTTTGGGGACAGAGAATTTCATTTGTTGTGTCTGAGACCATTGCCCTAAATACTTCCTATTCCTCTAGATTTTCCCAGACATTGTATGATCCCAGAGGGCATTTTGTATTCCCTCCAACTTAACTGCAACGGAGTCCGAAACTTTCATTGCCTCTTCCAGTGTCTAATAAAGTCTCATGAGAACGACAGCTTTCTGTGTGCAGTTACTTTCTACATCCAAAGGATACTCCTGAACTTTAGCCTGACTTTTGCTTTTGGCTCCCCTCCTAGGACTTTGATCCAAGAAACCCTCTCGACATGTTCCACTTGCTCAGCTGGGGAATTCAGCACTGCAGTATCTTGCATTGCAGATTATTTTTAGGGATGATCAAATCAAGACAGATAAAATAAGAAACAAGCTGAATATTTGCTAGAGCTGAAAGCAAAATGCTGTGACTTACCAGCACTTGGTCTGATGGCTAGTGTTGAATTCCTGATGCAAGAAAGAGCAAAACATATTCCTGATGGACATATTTCTCAGCAGGGCCCCCAGCTGAGCAACCTCTAGGCCATGCTATGGGATTATTCCTTCTCTCCCTGGTGTCTCTCTTCCAAGTGTCAACTATCTCCTGCCCATCAGCTAGAGAAGTCCCACACTGGAGGCCAGCTGTGGCCTCTCCAGGAGAAGGTTCAACAGCAAGCAGTGGTGCCCTGCAGCACGACACCTCTGAATTTGAAGCTGAACTAAGGAGCAGTGGCAAGGTGATGTGTGTGCCAATGGGAAACAGCCTGAGCTGGTATGATAAAGCAGACAGTTCCACACTCCAAACCAAAAAAGCCTTTGAAGGAAGCACATTTCACTGGGATCCTATTCTCGGTTGACACTGCTGGCTTTAGCCACAGTTACCCAGTGGTGTAGTCTATCAGGAGAGAACACACTGTCTACTGGACCAACAAGCTTTCCCATGGGCAAGACTTCTTCCATAAGTAGAATTTTGCTGTCCATAAGCTTTCCTGGAGAGCAAAAGCACACCCTCATGTTGAAGAAGCAGAACGAGCTGGGGATGCATCAACAGACCTTGGTGGCTCAGCAGTGCTGCCTACCAGCACACAGCGAGCAGCATAGTTATCTTTAGGACAAAAAGGACAAATCACTATGGGTCAGCAAAGTCATCTGCATGTCAAAATACCTAAACTAAATCCAAATTTCTGTTCAAAATCAAGCAAACATTTTTAGCTGCAAAAGACATCCTAAACAATAGCAGCCATCAAGACTGGTGATGCACTGCAAAATTCCACGTAAGCCTTTTAATAAATGATTATCAGATCTTAAATAAACTCAGCTGGGCTGCCTAATCACAGCACTCATCATCTAGCACTTTATTGGAAGGAAAATAATAGCAAAAAACAGTGAGGCATACCTCTTTGTGTCACATGCCAAGACTTAAGAAAAGCATTTGGAGGGAAATTCCACAGAAGAGTGCAGTAGAAATGTGAAGGATAAAATCTTGTTTTTTCACTGGTGTGAGGAAGCAGGCTTTGCTCTTAACTGGTCAGGATCACAATGGGAAAGACGGAAAAAGAGAAAGACAGACACAGAGAAAGACAGAAAGACAGACAGAGAAGGAAGGAAGGAAGGAAGGAAGGAAGGAAGGAAGGAAGGAAGGAA
>CM021771.1:17113395-17127070 GCA_011076525.1 Nettapus auritus | reverse complement strand
AAGGAAGGAAGGAAGGAAGGAAGGAAGGAAGGAAGGAAGGAAGGAAGAAAGAAAGAAAGAAAAAAAAGAAAAAAAGAAAAAAAGAAAAAGAATACGATTGAGGGAAGAAGCAGCTAGTTGAAACTAGTCCCTCAGAGGTATTTATTTTTTAGGAGAGAATTTTCCTTAGTTTCTTTTTCAGTTGATCATTGCCAACAGTATTTTAGCCTATGGTGTGCCTGCTGACCTACCATATTTAGCCTACTTATACTAATTAAACTTTAATTTTGTTAGGCGTTCATCTAACAAGAAAAGTAAGTCAAAGGCTTTGCGAAGTATTGGCTAAGGTCTTAGCATAACCGGGCAGTTTGGGTTTACATAATTGTATTTATATATTTATATCAAATATATTTTTAAAGTGTAAGTCATTTCTATCCTACTGATCATAACCTTTCTTACAGCCAGAGCAACCACTCTGTCTACAGTTTCACTCCAAACCAGTGTTGCAAGAAGTGGCACTTCTTTTGCTGCTGTTGTTGGTGTAACAGAGACCTCAAGAGACTGACTTGTATTTTAGGATGCTCCTGTAAGTTCAGACCCACCACATACCTCAGGTCTCTCCTCCTAGGCTTTCAGCTGTATTTCATGGCATTTCTGATTCTTCAAAAAAAATAAGGAAAGGGCTCTTCTCCAATTCCACCCTGTCAGGGCAGAGTGAAGTCTCTACTTTGTGAATAGGCAGCTGTTTTCCAGTCAGCCTTACACTGTGCCCAAAGAACTTGACCAAAGCTTTCTGACAAGTCAAAGTTCACCATTTCCCCATTTCCTCTCATTTTGCCTGATACCATCCAAAATAAATTCCCTCACAACCCAGGAAATGTGCTGCCACCACAAGTTTCTGAACTGAAGGAGGCAGTTTCAGAAGTTTCCTGGAAGACTCAGAACCAGTGAGTCTACACCTCACAAGAGGTTAGTGAACCAATAGTCTAAAACATTCAATAAAATAAATAAATAAATAAATAAATAAATAAATAAATAATTAAATAAAACAGTGCCATCTTCAGTTAGTAGCATTGCTATTCTTTAATTTCTGTAGCATTACCTTGAAAAGCAAAAGCATGCTGCATGCACATATCTCAAGGATCAGCCAATGTCTGTGGGTTGGCATCCTTAACTCTCCCTTTATATGATTCACACCATTCTCACCTCCAGCAAAAACTGATCAGCTTTTTAGCCTGGGAAAGCCACTGATTTCAGAGCTATTGTTCTAAATCAGCTTGAGCAAACCTCCCATGGGAGAAAGTGCTGCAGCCCAGCACATGGAAGACACACAGACTGAGCCCATCACAACCTACCTCGAAGCTGCATCCTCAGAGCAGGGCATGGTGTACAGAATTTTTCTCCAGGTTTTCAGCCAAAGGTCCTTCTGCAAGCCCTCTGCCTTACAAGTCTTGTCAGCAGGACTGTGCAATGGCACCAATGCTGCTCATGGCTCAGCACAATTCAGCCTGTACAGACCATGGGTCTACTCCGGGTGTTGGGCATGTCACCCTGGGGCTGGCTTCATCCCATCCCCAATGGCCTCAAAAGACCCTTCTTGTTGGACCTCCACCTCTTTATCCAAAACATTTATCTGCAAACACAGCCAGAATAACTGCACAACCAAAAAGCTCACCAAGCAGCAGTTAATACAACCCACAGCCTATTTTACTAACACCTGTTCCCCAGCACCAGCTTTGGAGGATCTCTGGCAGCCATAGAGCCAAATAACAAACCAAAATGCTCTAAACGCAGCCAAGGGGCAAAATTGGGCAAAACTCTGTCCCATCACCTTCCCATCAAAGTGAATCTCTCATCCTGTTATCAAAGAGCACTGATCTTTGCCAGGAGACATGAAGGACCTTCCCCACCACAGAAACGTGCCTCAGATACAGACAGAAGTCATCAACATTTTTGGAAAGAAGGAAGCGAACAAGACACATTTTCATTTTGGATAAAGCTTTGCAGACATGCTGTGATAACCATGGCATAAGAAATTATGCAGATAGTTTTCTGCATAAAAATGCAGGGGAAAATTAAAAAAAAAAAAAAGCACCAACTTAAAAAAGGAGGTTTTGGAAAAGAATTTTTTTTGGCAACAGACTTTTCAGCTTAGTGCCTGGCAGCCACCAAATATTTAACTTCAAAAAATAAAAATTTGTTTTTTGTTTGTTTGTTTGTTTGTTTTAGTGAGAGAAAGGGCACTGATACTGTGAGAGAGAAGGGTCTGACAAACAACACACCAATGTGCTTTCATGGACTTTTATGTAAAAAGATACATAAATCCGAGACCAAGTCCAAAGTCCCAAGAGTATGTGTAGCTGCAGGGGCTCATATCCACTTAATGACAGACACCTCCCAGCTAGCATCAGAAGACATTTAAATGGGTGTTAGAGACCCAAAAGAAGTAATACCTCTTGGTTTATAAGAACTCCATGTCACTAGACCTACTCTGTTAACTTACGGGTTATTTTTAGTTAGAGCATGGTAGGATGGCATGTTCTTGACACTCCAGCTGCCAAAACCATCCCAGCAGTGGTTGCAAAGCTCCTGGACTACAATCAAAGCAGCACCGACCAGCAGAGCCAACTTGGCACGGCACAGCACCACATTTAACAACTTGTGGTGTTTTAAAGAAGCAACATTGCAAGCCTGGTGGTAGGTAGGTGGCTTTCATGACTCTGTCACCTCTTTTTTCAGGGATGAACTTAATGCTGAGCCCCCAGCCTGGATATCAAACCCCCACCTGTGTCGCCACATACTCGAGCAAGAACTGCACCATCTTGCTCTTTCGTTCCCAAATCCCTGGAGAGCCACTGGCCTGGCTGTGGCTCACACTATCATCTCCATCCCCTTCCCCAGACCTCACATCTGGTCCCAGTGCTTCTCCCAGAGTGCTCGCAGCCCCCTGGAGCACTGCTGCCTTCGCAGCAGAGATGAATGAGTCAGGGCCTCTTTTTGGCTGCCTGCAGCTGGGCAATTTGACAGAGAGAGGCTCCAACTTTAAAGTGAAAATACTACTTTGTAAACAAAGCTGGGATGAGATTTATCACAAAACAGCTGTTGTTCCAAACAGTAATCACCTATTTATTTTATTTTTCAGTGTATCAGAAGAAAAATGTTCATCGTGAATGCTCTGTGCACAAATGTCATTTCCTAATGAGACATTCTGTACACCACTTAAACCAAACAATAGTAACTCCCTGTGCTGGATTGAAATGGGTACAATTGCCTTCTCCAGCAGAAGTAAAGGTCTGGGAAACCTGGTGTCCTTTGCCTATGTCTTGGAGTCACCTCTCCCGGTATTCTTTGGCCTGCAATGAATAGAATCACAGAATCACAGAATAGTCTAGGTTGGAAGAGACCTCCAAGATCACCGAGTCCAACCTCTGACCTAATGCTAACAAGTCTTCCACTAAACCATATCCCTAAGCTCTACATCTAAACGTCTTTTAAAGATCTCCAGGGATGGCGACTCAACCACTTCCATGGGCAGCCTATTCCAGTGACTAACAACCCTTTCTGTAAAGAAGTTCTTCCTAATATCCAACCTAAACCTCCCCTGGCACAACTTTAGCCCGTTCCCCCTCATCCAGTCACTAGGCACATGGGAGAATAGACCAACCACAACCACCGCCTCGCTACAGCCTCCTTTAAGGTACCTGTAGAGCGCGATGAGGTCACCCCTGAGCCTCCTCTTCTCCAGGCTAAAGAATCTATTTAGGCCTTTAAAAGTAAATCCAAAACATTTTGATCTGTCCTGAGGCCTGCACTCTGTCAGAGTGTTAGACAAATTTACTCCCAGCATTGGGAAGGGCTCTCCAAGCTGCCTGCTGCTAAACCTCAGATGTCATCATGTGGAAACATCCAACTTGGAAGCTTCAGCTCGCCACAGGCCTCCCAGCAGGGAAGGACCCGAGTCACAGAGGCCTGTTTTTAGCCCTGGTTGAGCCCCAGGCAGGAGGGACAAGCCAGCAGTGCCAGCAAGAGGTGTAGCACATTTGTGCAGCCAAGCAAGGCAGATCTGCCCATGCTGCAGGTCCTTACGGATCAGAAGTCTCACTCCCTACCTGCACCTCTTCCCAAAGTAAGCATTCCCCCCCTGCTCATTCTGCTTTTGCTGACATTGATTCACAGCCTTTTGTGGAATATATGCTATAAATATATATGCTGGTTTCCAAAATAGCCTTGCAGGGATACGCTGTAAACAGTGCTGCTCCCTGATGTTTCCTGCATCTATTTTAGTAGCTCTGCATAACCCATAGTAAGCTCCATTTTCTGGGCTCCTCTCTCCCAGCCTCCCCTTGCTCTCAGCACACAGAGGCTGGAAAGGCTTTGGTTTCAAACTAATTCACTCGATGGCATGGGAAAAAGCAGAGAGGTAACTAGAGAAACAGAACATTTGGCAAATGTGTATTGAACTTCTCACAACAAACCCATTCGTTCATGAGGCCCATCTCTATGGCAACCAAACAGCAGAAAAACAAGACATTAACACCTAAATTTATTAGTGAGCAAGTGCTTAGCTATTATAATTCCAGGGGTATATTCCCCCCACCCCCCACCTCCTTTGGTTTGTAATGAAGACAACTCGATTCTAGTTCAAAAGCCAATGTAAACATCGGCACACAATTTACAGACACAGGATCTGAAGCTTTCATATTTTTAATCACAGTTTGAAAAACAAAACAAAACAAAAAAGACATTTGAAAGGAGTTACTCAATTTCCATTTTATTTTACAAAATTGTTAAAGATTGGCAAGTTATGGGAACAAAGAGAGAGATGCTACCTATCCTACTCTAAAAGGTCTATGAAGATCTTTGCAAGATGGAGTTGTGTACATACACCGCTTCTCCCCCCAAAAAATCAAGCAGCTCCCTGGGGAAAGTACAACACAAACTCCACTGTGCTCATATCACAGACACTGGGTAAGTGTGTCACTATTTGGGTATGTTCACTCCAGAAGTATGCAAGTGGGGGAAAAAGATGCTGGGAAGCAGGGACTGAGTGCAGCATCGTGTTCTTTGGCAGCCAAGATAATGAATCCAGACATTTTTGGAGATCCAAGTGTGCATGAGGGACCAGAGTGAATTCCAGGGGCCTCAAGAGCAAAGACTAGACTGGGACAGCCTGTAGAAGACAACAAGGTGTTAGGTCTTTGTGAGTCAAAATCTCTGTGAGTCAAAATGAAGCAGGAAAACAGGGGCTGTGACTCAGCCCAAGATGTGCACATTTGAAGTCATGTTGGCCTTTCATGATGCTAAGACTCTTTGTACTGGGTCTGGCTGGGATGGAGTTAACTTTCCCTGCAGCAGCCCATATAGTGCTGTGCTGTGCACTTGTAGCTAGAACAGCACTGGTATCACACCAGTGTTGTGTCTGCTGCTGAGCAGTGCTGGCACAGCATCAGGGATCCCTCCAAATACCCCCAGTGCCAGTAGGCTGGGGTGGGCAAGAGGGGAGGAAGGAACATCAACAGGGCAGCTGACCTAAACCAACCAAAGGGATATTCCATGCCATATAATGTCATACTCAGCAATAAAAGGTGGGAAAAGGAAGAAGAGGGGAGGAGTGGGCTCTCATTGCGAAAGCATCTGTCCTCCCAAACGATGCCTACCATGCGTTGAGGCCCTACTTCCAAGTCAAGCATCACTTATTGGTAGGAAATAGAGAGTAATTTCTTTCCTCTGCACTTCCACATGGCCTTTGCTTGTCTTTTTAATTTATTTTTCCTTTCCCTTTTCCCTTTAGTTAAATTATTTAATTATTAATAATTTTCCCTTTATTATTTTTTTTCCTTTAATTAAATTATCCTTATCTCAACCCATGAGTTGTTTCTTTCCTTTTCTTCTTCCCTTCCTTTTCTGAGGAGGGGGAGTGAGAGAGCAGTTGTGGTGGAGTTCAACTGCCTAGCAAGGTAACACCAGCACACTCTTCACATTTCATGAGGTGTTCACTGAACTCTTCCATCTTTGCTTCAGGATTTAGAATAACTTTTAGTAAGGATAAGGATATGGCTTTCTTAGAGTGGATGTTCATAAAGAATCCATCCCTGGTCACTGTTAGAGGCAGGAAAACTGGGTAGGACAGACTGGCAGCCTGATCCTGTACAGCAATCTCCATGTCGTCCAGACAGATGTGCAACAGACCTTGTGGCTGGGGCAGAATTACCCTCCCAACAACAGCAGCACAGATAAGTGAAGCAAAGGAAAGCATTCAGTGGCAAGTGGCAGTGCGCCTTGCCTTGGGATCAAACAGATTTTATAAAACAAGGGTTAGCATTTCTGGAATCAGAGCAGAGTAAATATGTGGTCAGCAATAAGGACATAAATGGATCTCATGAGTTTGCAAGGACTACAAGCGGTTCATCAGGCTTGTCAGTGCTCCATGCATGCTAATAAAGATTGATAACACTAAACCCTCCATGACTGCAGAGGGGAGGGTAGAGAGAAGAACAGCTCTGAACACCACTGGAACCATTCTGACACCAGCAGATTGAAGACAGCAAGCAACAATTGCCGTGAACTCAATGCCTCAAGGTGTGGGTGTGCAGATGTGCTGGATTACCCCGTTTCTACAGAACCACTTGGTTCCCTATTGAAGACTCCATGGATCTGGAAGTCCCTTTCCAAACTGTTTAGAATTTCCCACTTCCAGCCATCACTGTTTCCAGGTGACAGGCAGCTTCTTTGGAGGCTAATTCTGAAGTAGCCACTGCAGGGCTAATTCAGATACAGCCTTCAGTGTCTTTGCACAAGGACAGATAAGAAAATCCAGGCTAAAGAGTAGGCAAAAAATCTTACCGTTAAGGGCAACAAAACACTGGGATATGATGCCTCGGAAAAATAAGGAGTCCTCACAAAGACCTGTCAGGAATCACTAGGTTAAAATTCTTCCTGCCCCGGGGGAACCCAGGACACCCAGGGCAGTCACTGCATCAGTGATGCTGAGAGCTGTGCTTGTACTTCTCATGCAGTGCTGCAACTGCAGGTGAGAAACTCATGCAAAATAAGATTTGCCCCTTCCTACTGTAACAGGCATGATTTGCCACAGGATGGAGTAGGTATAAAATGACAGATCTGCCTGATAAAGGCCAGAGCAAATGAGCCATGGATTTTCACAAGCTTTTTGGCTCTTTGGGAGTAGATGTTACCATGAAAAGGGAATGTCTTTCCTTCAGAGGACTACATGCAGGCCATTTAACTCAATGCTGCTTCTGAACACTGACAGCAAATGGATTACAGGGGACAGATGAAAAAGAGTCAAATCATCTTTCTCCTCCAGCTTCCCTCAGGTGGAGTCAATAGAGCATCTCTGGGCTTACACCACTGAAACCATGAGCTAGATTTAGCCCATCACCGTATAGAAGGTCTAATGGCAAATTGCCTGTCATCTAATTCCAGGCACGTGATCAGAAAATGTTTAACATAAAGGTTACAATATATTAACCACACTGCCATTAGTGGTGGAACAATCCATTACTAATATTCCTCCATCCTCAGGCAGCACCTCCCCCTGAAAGCATGCTGCCAGGATTTAAGCTGACCAGAGCCCTAATTTCCAGGCCCTTCAGGCAGGTTACAAGAAAGCAAATTAACAGGTTGAAACCCTGACAATTTGCTTCTGAAATAAGGTCACTGAGGATCCTGCAAGTCCCTAACTAGCTGGCTTACTCTCAGCTGAAAGACATTTCAAGAACGTGAGCATCGGTGCCAAAAATATCTGGGCTTGTCCCTGCAGCAAAACAGCATCAGGAGAAGGAGGCTGAGAATAAAGAGCCAGTGTCTGAATAGGCAGTGTTGGGAGGGTCTGAGCTGTTGTCCTCCTGTTTGCTGGGGTACCACAGCTGCCAGGAAGAGCAAAGCAGCTCTAGAGAGGAGGGCATGGGCCTCTGCAGCAGAGCACGGGAAAATGCACACCTGGGAAATTGCTGCTTTGCAAGTCCCAGGTGACCTCCAAGCAGTTCCCAAAGGCAGCAGGCAGAGCTGCAAGGTGGTTGTCCTGCTGCTGTCCCGAGTTGCACTCACCCCGCACCACTCTGGGTCTCTTGCTCTCTCCTCAAATACTCTTTGTCACCATGACACCCCATCAGCTGAAGACCTCTGGCAAAGGGTTTAAGCACACAGCAGCCACCACTGGCTTGAAATAAACCTTCAGCATATCTAGTCCCTATGGAAGACGCAATTCCACCAAAACATCATGCTTAGAAACATCGTGTCCACTTCACCAACAACTTTCCTCTGCAGGAAAATCTTTTTCCATCTCTGGTTTCTCATTTCAGCCTTTTCATAAGAAAAGACTTATGTTTTAATCCCATGAAGTAATTGTTTTATAACAAAATTTAGCAATTGTATGGAAATTCATACCCCCAAATTGTATGGAAATTCATACCCCCAAACTTCCATATAAATCCAGCCCAAGGAAAGATTTGGATTGACTCAGAGTAAGGTATCTCAGAATCCTCTTTCACGGCTTTCACAATTGGTGTTGTAGATATTTTTTCTAAATTAAGCATCTTGGAAGCCCCCTTGCTGCATCTTGGTGCCTTTCCCCCTGGAGTCCTCTGCAGTGGGTGGGCTGGCACATTGCTGGGGGAAGGTGGGTGCCCTGATTCTGACTGATCTTTTGAAACACAGCAGTATGGCTGACTCCTAAAATTCATGTCACCACTGCTGTCCTGAGGGGGGGAAGACACACTGAAATGTATGCAGATCCTGGGCACTAGCTTCTGGTTATTAATACCCTCACTCCACATATGCATGCACATAGATGCGGATTGTGTAATAGCTTTGAAAAATCATCCAGGCCCTCCGGAGACAGTGCCATCTTGAATCCATTAGCTGTGTTATGAATAAATGAGTGAACAAAAGCCAATTTTTTTCTGATCATGTGGAGAAGGCAGAGGAGGGCCACATGTAGCAGTGGAGAGGAGGAGGAGTGTGACGCTGCAGCTGACACCGGCCCCCCGAGCGTGCCCCGTGGCACTGTTTGGTCGTGGTGGACCCACGCAGAGCCAAGAGGTGCCCAAATTCAGAACTGAAATCTGCTGTTACCCGAGTGTGTTTATTTTAGTTCTGCTTACATGCATGTGTGTTCCCAGCAGGAGGGGATGTAAATGGTCCCGGCCATCCCGGCCCAGCCCTCCATCCTCGGGCACGTGCCAAAACTGTTCTGCTCACTCTAGCGCCAGGTCACATTTCTTGGCAGGGAGCTCTGCTCCTTCTCCCCTCTCCCTTCCCCCATGCTCCTGGTAAAATATGAAAACAGCCTGCCACCTGCCATTTGCCTGGCCTGTTTCTCTCTGTCTGCCAAAAATTAGCAACATGCCCCAAAATATAATTGGAAACACTGCACTGCACTGCAGGGGTCCCATTTCTGTTGCACAGAAGAGGCTTGAAAAAAAGCCAATTTAATTTCTAGATTCCCCGGGCTGCATATAGCTGCTAAGTGGGGAGGTAAAAAAAAGTCACTTTTATCAGGCCAATTCCTATTAGTAGATTCAGATCTTTTAACAAGCCATGCTGTAGGAATCAGCGAGCTGTCATTGCAAGCAGATTTAGGGCATTGTTTCTTGGAATTAGAGTTGTGTGGGAGGTCAGAAGCTAGAGGCCAGCATTCCCAAACTTCAGAGTGGGGAGTCTGGGTGCACACAGCAGAGCTGGGAGTGGCAGAGGATTTGTGAAGGCTGACATGAACCCCGGGAAGCAAATCGCCCCGTTCCTCCCACCAGCAGATCTTCTACAAGGGTCCCTCGAGGACTCTTGCAGGAGGCATCTGGAGATGAGTCCAAGGCTCTGTTGGGTTTCGCTGCTATTGCAGCAGCTGTGGCTTCATCCCCTTTAGGGAAACAGCTCTGGGAAGTGCTGCTCGGCTGAAGGAGGGCTCCATCTGTCCTCTGCTCCGGGCAGCTCAGCCTGCTTGCAGAGCATACCAGCCACCGAGGCTCTGAGGTCCACAGACCATGGGCCAGCCCTGCAAAGCTAGTAGTTATCTTCCTGTTGCAGACGGGAGGTGGAAAAGGAGAAGAAGAGAACATAGGGCACCTCATTCATGCCATGCTTTGGCAGAGAGCTGGGCCAGCAGATCTCTGAAGCTGAAAAACAACATTTCAACCTGAAGAGCTGCTTATATTGTCAGGGTTGATTTGCCAGATGTCCAAAATGCTGTATCAGACTGGCTTATTGTGTTTGTCCCTCCAAACACTTGGGGTCTGCACCCTTGTTACGGGGTGTCTGCATCTGTCCCGCGATGGAGGTGTGCTAAAAAACAGGTCTCCTAGAGGAGACCAACAGCACACACAGGCAATACCAAGCCCCACAGAAGGGTTTCAGCTCTCAGCAATGGACAGCAGCTGAGAACACACAACTGGGCAGTGAGCATGTCACCACCCCCAGAAGGCAGCATGGGCCATCACCTTCTGCAGGCCTAACTCAGGTATATGAGTTGCCGGGCCATCCTCAGGCTCAGGGGGCACTAGCAACCAGTTCACAAACTATGTGCTATTAAAATAAATACTCCCTGCCATCCATCCCAAGCAGTACTAATATCTCCCTGCTGACAAATGACTTAGTAAAATGAGTGAAAAAATGTCCTTGCTAGCCGTCCTCCAAATTCCGGGGGCCTTACCTACTTCACTCCTTGAGTTTTGCTTTCTTCTTAATGTTACGTAAAGGCTGCAAAAACACACTCATTTAGGGTGGCATGGTCCAAAGAGGGATGATCTTACAGTCTTCTCTTAGGGAGAAGAGTGCATAAACCTGAATTACAGCACTGCCACATAACTCCCCATGCAGATCTGAAGAGGCAGACAGACCAAGGTTTCATAATACTGAGGGCTGTGAGACCTTCAGTGAATACCAGGAGAACAAGGTGCCCAAATCTGGTCCCTAAAATCTGGCAAGCCAGGTGGCAGACCACCCAGCCATCATCAGGCTCTGACCCTCCTTGGGATGTGTGCTCTGAAGACTCCCCTCTGAAGGTGCACAGTGATGCCCATGTCAGACATCCTAAGGGCAATGAAGTGTAACTAAGGGCCTTGTTGCACAGCACACAGGACGCTGAGCGTCTCTGGAGCTAGGGTGAGACACTATTTTTAGAGCATGGACTTGGATACCTACATCCCTTGATGAATCTGATCCATGGAACTGTGGGCTGCCTTAATTTCAGCCTCAGAAAGGAAGAGCAAGAAGGAGCCCTGAGGAGATCCCAGATTCCTTCTATTCAGCTTGCTTAATTAATAGGCTTTAATAGATAAGTGAGTGAGAAATAAATGGCTGATTCTAACTACCTCAAAATTCTTCAATATTAGAATTATTTTTGTACATCAAGCATGCTATTAAATGACAGGATGATGACCCTACGTTTCCAAAAAAGAAAAGAAGTCATCACAAAATCCACAGCTGCTCCACATTTGCAAAAAGCTGTTTAAAACAAAATAAACCAATACATTTGCTCCAAGAAATATCCATTAGGCACTGGCAGCTTGCTTCCCTCATTCCTCTATCCCCAATTACTTAAGCTGAAAGGAGGGGAAAACCTTGAAGTAATATATGCATGAAAAAGCCCTGAGAACAATAGCTGCTCTCCAGTTGACTCCAAAGCTGTTATTAAACTTGAGGTTCCTGTGCTAGCAGAGCACAGCTTGAACAGAATGCTCTGTATTTACCACCACCATCACCAGGCTCCGATAATGCAAGCGAGTCAGATTTCCACCTACAAATTCCTGGAAGTTCATAGCCTAAAGAGCAACATGCCAACATCTCAGTATGAGCAGGCTCAGCTGGATAGCATTATGGAAATCTCTCCTGCAAGAGCAAAATATCAACAGACTAATCCTCAGATCAGAATGAGCAGGCTCTTACTTGGAGCCAAGCACCATCACCCTGTTCTAAATCGAACTTTTCTTAGTGGACTTCAGAGCAAGGTGCATTCAACATGAAGGAGCTAGAGAATGGCATACAAACATTACCCAAATCTTCAGTTGCAGATGAGGAAAAAAGTTGGGTTGAAAAAGCAAGCATCCAGAAGTTAGGACTCATTAGCCCCGTATAAGAATCTTATAGAGGTTATAATGATAATAATGTAATGTAATGCAATAATACAACCATCAGTCAGAAAAAGAAAGGGCAACAAAGGAAAATATTTAGGCTGTAGCTTCAATTGTGCGTTTCTGTGCATTTGGCTGAACCAGGGCCTGGTGCTCACCAATCCTGATCCCATCCCACACCGTGACATCAGCATGCAGTTCTGAACACACTGTCCAAAGCTGTTTCACTGAGAAGGGGAAGACACCTCATCCTTCAGGGGCTGAAGAAAGGGGATAGGCAGTTCTGTGTTTCATCAGCACCATAGGAAGAAACGGACTCACTCAATGAGCTACGAGAAGACACAACATGGTAGGAAAGACAAGAAGAGGCTGCACAACAGTTCAAGACAGAGCACAAAAACGACCAACTGGGACCTGTTTGCAGATGTTAAAAGTCTCCAGGGAAGACAAAATGAAGGATTAGGAAGGAAATCCAAGAGAAACAGAGTTCACTTAAAAGCAGCAGCTCATCACTATAAATATATCTGTGCAATGTATATTGTTTATTTTCAACCACCTATCATTTCACCCAGGTCTGTCATGACTATTCATTATTCAAGAAGTTTTGCCTAAAGGGGCACATACCCAGGCCACTGAACTGCTGCCCCCACAAGCACACCAGAGCATCACGGGGGGGGCAGGAGGGGATATGGCCTTCTGCATGTTCATCCTGCACAGCAAGCACAAAGCTCGCTGGCTTGTTCTCCGGAGAAAACGGCCTCTGTTCCAGATGGAAGGGCTAATAAACAACCTCTGACAAAAGCGTTGTGTTTCTGGGACAACTGGGAAGCACACACCAGGGACACACGTGGGCTCATAGTTGTGCTGCTGGGCTACACAGAGCTCCAACACACTCCCTGCCCAACAGAGAAGCCCTGGCTGCAGCAAAGTTAATATTTCATTGTTTTTCTTCTTCTTTTTTTTTTTTTTTTTTCTTTTTTTCTGAGGATGTGGTGCCTGTTGATGGATGGGGATGGGAAAACCAGTTGATAAGTAATGGAGCAACCCACACCAAAGGCTGAGGAACTGGGGTGGGAAGGGGGAGCTAGAGCTGAGAACAGATGCTGCCGACACCAGCCCACAGATCTCTTGAATTAGCAGCACAGTCCCTGGATATGCCAGACTGGGTAGAGGAAGCTGAGTGCAGCTGCTTGCAACAAGCTCATGGCTCCTGTTCCTCCTCAAAATGGAAAAGAGAATTAAAAGTTATGCCCGGCACTGGGGATGGCTCTGAGGGTCCCTTTTTCTAGGGGTGACTTTGGAAAGCAGAGCATCTATAGACAACGAGAATTGCAAGTGCACAACAATTTTTTCTAGTCCCTTGGACGCTGAGCTGGTCTATGAGAAATAAAGACTTAATCATTTACTGTAATTGAGTTTAAGAGCTGAAGAAGCCTATGAAGCACTATCTTCAAATCATGTCTTCATCAAGAGACACAGCCAGGAAGAACAAGCAGCCCAGTCCACTGACTAACAGAACACAGCCCCAAGCCAATATATATATATATAATATATATTTTTAATAAATATATTTATATATATATTATATATTTATAATATATAATATATAT
>CM021771.1:16989756-17112995 GCA_011076525.1 Nettapus auritus | reverse complement strand
TATATTATATAACATATATATATATTAAAAAAAAAGGTAATAAATAAACTACTTCAAATAAACTACTGTGCTTAAAACCAGAATTCAAGGCATGAAGGACTTGGGCAGAAAAGCAGGTGAAGGAGGTCTTTGAAGGCTGCAGGTAGCTAGTGACACACTTCAACTCCAGCATGTTGCTTCTCTGCATGCACACTATATAGTCTCCTTTCTGCTGAGAAGACAGATGAAGAAGTTTCATTGGTGGTTTCAGGAGACATTAATGGAGTTATGCACCAAACACCTTTCAATTGCCACACCTTTCAATTGCTCCAGGTCTCTGATCGTCCCAGACCCTTTGCAACCACCCAGACCTGCATTAACAACAATAAGATTAGCAATAGGATCTCTACAGTGACGCTTGCAGTGGCTTAGACCAAATCAGTTTGTAAAATGCCCATCTGTAGCAGCCTGCTCTAGAGAAGCACAGGCAATGTCCCAGAAAGTTTCAGGTGTCACCACAGCAAAAGTGAAGGGAAGAGAAGAAGGGTTCAACTCGGTGGTTTTGTGCTTTCACGGCTGGGCTAAGTGACATTTGCACTGGTGCAGTCTTCATCATATAAAAGAGCAATGCGACTTGGTATCTGCAACTAATCTGTTACTTGTAATAGGCAAGTGGAAGTATTTTAAAGTTAGAATAAGAATAAAACTATCCATCAATATTCCTGCACAATGAATAAGGACGGGTCTCCCCTCCTCCCATTTTGTAGGTTTCTTAGAGTAGAGGCAGCCAGCTGTTTGGAAAAGGGCTGTTGATAATGCTGCAGAGAAAGACACAGGGTATTCTAAGTCAATTAAAGATGTATTAAGAAAAGGCAAGAGAGTAGGAGGTATTGATCTTCTGAATCCATCTGTTTCACCCTTCTTGTGGGACAAGTAAACTGAAACTTCCAGATCTTCCACAGGGAGAGTAGAAACAAATAATCAAAACATCAATACTCCACGCTTCAGAAAAACACGGCTTTTGCTAGATGTGCTCCTACACCCTGCTCACATCACTTGCACATGATAAGCTTCATTGTTAAACACACTCAGGGAAAAAAAGCTAATTGCAATCTGTGGTCACTGTAAAGAGGTCAGGAGAGACCTGAACTGTCTGAAGCCAAGATACAGGTAGTAGAAATCAGCTACCAGGACCAGGCTGCATCACCTATGAGCTCTGATAGAGCACAAACATGAAACCAGAAGTGCTGCTCTGGTTGAAAAAAAAAAAAAAAAAAAAAAAAAAAAAAAAAAAAAAATCTAAGGTGGCAAATGCAACACCAGAAGAGAGCTTCAGAAGAAATCCTGGGAGCTACAAGCCCTTTGTGCCAAGCAAGACAGTAAAGACTGCAAAAGAGCAGAGTGGAAGATGCAGGAGAAAAGTGCAATGTATTGCACTGTATTTCTAAAAATACAAAAATAAGACCTTTGCAAAATGGATGAGGCAATAGAAAACAAAGTGTGGGAAAAAAAAAAAAAAAAAAAAAAAGTAGTCTTTGCATGGATGCAGGCCATCAACCAGGTACTACTGGGCTGCTGCTCAATAGGCACAGGGACAGTCCAAAGAAGGGATGAACAGAAAAGGGATGAAGAGAAGAAATATACAGGACATTTACGTCCAAAACCAACAAGGAAGTGGTACAAAAGTGTCATGTGGCACAGAGCCTGAAGAAAATGACAGGAAAGAAGTGTCAATGAACACAAGGAAATACATGCAAGGAAAAGTTATTGAAAGTATGCATCAACACAGGCAGGCTCTGTATTCACTACTGCTGCTCAGAGCATTTTTTGGATCCTGGATGTCTTCTGAAGAGAACAGGCCAGTGCTCCTCAGAGGTCAATAAAGCATACGGATTAAGGACAGAACAGAGAACAAAACCCAGAGACATCTGTGTGTGATTTTATAACTCAATGAGATGCCTACATCCAGATTTCCACATGCAGTCTTACTGAGAAGAATATTCTAGGAAAAGAATGGTGAAGGACAGCCAGAGGTATTGTCCACCATCCAAATGGAGAGGGAACAGTCGGTCCTTATTCCATATAGTCCAAGGCCTGAGGGACATGCAGAAACAGGATCAGTCAAAGGGTGTAACACTGCAAAAGGAAACATCTTTTTTGCTCAGCACACTGTAAAACGGCAGAACTCATTGCTGCTGGACTTTGCTGGAGTCAAGACCATGAGAGGGCTCAGAAAGGATCAGACTGACTTCAAGACAATAAACCTAACAATGGCTATTAATCACCATTATCTAATGGAAACTTAGAGGCCTGCACATGCCCCAAAGTGTGAATGCTGGAAGCTGGGACCGTAGCTCAGGCATGCAGCAGTCTTGGGTTTTCTGCTTCTGGCACATTGGGCTTCAGATGTTGACTTGAGTGGCTTTGGAATGGCCACACGGGATGGTGTTCTTTCAAAAAGGCAGATTATCCCTGCAGCAACCAAGTCATTCTTTCCAGTTTGTTCCCCCTTTTGAAATCACTTCTGAATGTGCCTTTATATCAAGTAAGCCTGGGAGAGGTTCAACACAAAGGAAAGCAAAATTCAGCAAGGCCACTCATGGCTCCGTTGCTCCAGCTGGACTGTAAAACCAGAGGAGAGGACTCCGTACATCCAACGACTGTGCAGCACCTAACACAGCAAAGCCCTAAACAGGAAGACCTTCAGCTTGAAGTTAGTCATATCAATATAGAAGAGACTCCCTAGAAAAAGGTTGATAATCCTACTGATGGAGAAAACAATTTATTGAGGCTCAGAGCTGAATTCAGGCACCTCTGAGAGCATCCCCTTTGCCTCAGCACTCAGGAAAGGAGCTCCAGGATCCTCTGCCCTGACACCCTAACCCCAGCACGAAGGCAAAAATCCCAGGAGTTCTCCTTGCAACAGGAGAAAAGCAGAGCAAGCACTTCCTCCAGCATCTCAAGAAAGCTTGTTTCACAGGAAGTTCTGCCAGGCTTTCTTCAATATTTCCTACAGCCAGGCCTGTCCCTTTGCTTTCCCCACCAAGGAACATTTTGTTCGAAGACAGCTAATGACCCATTTACATTTGCCTACAAAAAGATACTGGGTTATTTCTCCCCTCCTCTTCCACCACTTGGCTGCCTCTGGTTTACAGGGCTTGTCAGGGCTAATTACATTGACTTTTTCATTGAGGGAATTTTTCTTCCTTGCATGTGTTTTCTGTTCTGAGCATAGCACAGTTTCAACAGGGTTTTGATGCTCTTGTTGTTGTTGTTCTTGACAAGAGCTGCTGTTATGAAACACATCCTCATGGCCCTGCCAAGGCCTCAGCCAACTGAGAACCAGCTCCATTTGACGCAGGAGCAAATTGAGACCATTTGGTTCTTGGGGCACTGGACATCATATTCAATCTGCAAGAGAGCTGGGAAAAGCACTGAGTTTCTCCTCCCTCCCCCTTCCCTTTCAATACACTCGTTTGTTCCTGAAGAAACAGTCTTTTTTTTTTTTTTTCTTTGTCTTTTTTTTCCCAGTCTTCCATTTTCCCTAATTTTATCCATATGCAGTCCAAGATGGACATGGAAAATTACCTGCCCGTTACTCTCAGCAGATGCCTGCCATCAGTTAGGTCAATAAATGAGGCTTGGGGACGCAAGCTGTCCCTGGCAGCCTTTTTTCCAAAGGCAAAGCTACTCAGAAAGCAGTGAAAACAGAGCAGCCCAGGACCAGGTCTCAGAGCCAACAGAGGGTAGGGACCGATCATGGAGCCAAACTCTGCAGGAGAGCACCCTCTCTTCCAGCACACTGGGGGATTTGAGGTCTAGGGGAAGAGACTGCAGATCCCCTACCAAGTGAGACCTTCTCCCACACTGAGAGAGAGTGCCTCAGCCTCGAGGGGGCCCACATCAAGATCACAGCTGTTACATGCATTCTGGGCAATCGTTTCTCTTCCCCACTCTGCTCCCCAAAGTAGCAGCTCATTTATCAAGGAAACACTCCAACAAGACAAGGTGGTGGGAGAGCTGGACCACAGCTGTGATCCCGGCAGCCCTCCACTTGGAGGGGACTTGCCATGCACCATCCCAACAGCTTGGTGGGAGTAAGATGAAGTGGAGCTATCCACTCTTACATCTCACACACACCAGGCCAACAAGCCCAGAGTTTCTCAATTCAGGTAAACGTTTCCATCCTGGAGAAGACAAAAGGGATGCCTTGGATAGAGAGCAGTGCCAGTGCAAGCACAGTGGGTGGGAGATGACCAAGTAGGAGGGGGACCACACAAGCTACAGAAGGTGACAAGGACAAGCAATGTAGTTTTCTTTCTGCCCTTGCACAAAACATGGAAGCAAAACCCCCCCTTCTGGGCCTGCCCCAGGAAAGCATTTCAGGGTATTGACTGACCCAGGGGAGACACTCTTCAGCTTGGACCTCAGAGATCTTGTCCAGTCTTCTGTGGTGTGGAGCTCCAGGCTGCTCTGTGAGGTTTGGACACCATCTATCTCCTATATTGGAGGTGAAATTGTCTGGCATGTAGTTCTCTGGGTCCTCCCTCTTGTCTTTCTTGAAGATAGGAGTGACATTCACTTTCCTCCAGTCTTCATGTACTCCTAGCAGTTGCCATGGTCTGTTAAGGATTATGGAGGATGGTCTCACAGTAACATCTGCCCTCAGTTTGCTTATGTATTCCCTGGCCTCTTCTACCAAGGTCTTCCTTTCGTTCTGCTCCCAGTAAATTCCTGGATTTCCACTTAAAGGCTGCCCCAAACTGTCTGCAGGCCAAACAGACCAGGCAGCCAGAGGCCATGGCTTATAGTTGTACACCCATTGCATGAATAGGGCAGCAAGCAAAATCTGCTGTGGGATGACCCCGGGCAGCTCCCACACCCTACCAAGAGCTCTGGCACCATTTTAATCAATGGGGATAACCCGTTTTACCACACATCCTCTTCCGCCAGCCCAGAGAAAAGAAAACCCCAGAACAGTAGGTGGGAGGTTGAGTTATTTAACCCAAGGCACTGAGTACTCAGCCAAAGCGCCAAGTGGTAGTGCCTGCTCTCAGCCCCATGCAAGCCACGGGGAGTGGACATGAGTGAGCGCTTCAGCAGCCCCTCTATGGTCAGGGTCCTTATAGCACAGAGCGGTAATAATATTTTAAAACCTCCAGTTCTAATGAAACCCATCCTCACACACTCAGAAGACTGGAATATAACTTTCAGTTGCTCCCAAGCCCTCCTATTATTTTCATCAGTTACAAAATTGTTGTATAATTGCAATAAATGTGCATGCGGGGGTTGGCTGCCTTTTTGTGTTTTTTTTTTTTTTTTTTTTTTTTTTTTTTTTTTTTTTTTTTTTTTTACAGCCTCATAATCAATTTTTTAATGGCAGCAGTGGCAGCTCTGGGGAGGGGTGACAGGGCTGTGGCTGCTCACGACCCAGGTACAGCAGAGGTGGCAGTGGCTTCACCCTGCTGGAAGCCATCACAGCAGCCCACACAGGTCCTTCTTTCTGCCTCACTGCCACATAATCCTTTAGAAACTCTCTGTATTATTTCCCTGCAATGAATCAAGGGCCCTTCACCACAAAGCAGTGATTCTGCAGGGTGGAGGGGATAATTACATCCCCCCTCGTGCTGCTTCACCTCTTCTGGAGAAGATGTGAGTGTAAAGGCCAGGCTGTAAATCATTTTCACACATGTTAATGCAACTGTTTTTGCCAGAGAAGCTGGGGAAATAAGGAAGTCCATGTATATTGTCCCCACCCTTTTTTTACATCAAAAGAATAAAATAAAAAATAAACCTCCCCCTCTATCTCCAAAATATTCAGAAGGTGAAGGGCGCAGGCTGGTCCCCATGTCTCAGGCAGCCTGACAGAGGTCTCACCGCCCTTCCTGCTGCCCACCAGGTCGCCCAAAGGACACGGTACTGTTCGTGCAGGTCCCCTCATCGCCAGACCCATTGTCACTCCCTGCTGCCTTCAAAACACACGCTCAAGAGATGTGCTAAACTAAGACCTAAACCTTGGATTAGATCCTCTCTGCAGAAAGGCATGGCTGGGACAGGATATCCTCCTCGTGACATTTTAAATGAGGCTTTCCTCCCCAAAAACATGACAAGCTCCTCTGAACTCTAATCCTAATCTGGCCTCTCTGAGCCACTTCAAAACTGCCTCCAAGCTTCACCATGCTACAGAGACGACCTGCTGATGGGAGGAACATCTCCGAGCTCCAGGTCTACTCTGCTGATTTGTGCAAACACAACTGCAGAAAAGATACACAGTCCATCGCCCCTCTCCCCACATAAGCCCATTGCTAAAACATTTCTTGTGTATCAGCAAAGGCTGTGCCATCGAAGAGAAAACAAATACAAGATTTATTTGAAATGGATAATTTGCATTATCCAGTGGATAATCCTTTAGTAATGTCCTTTCAGGTTTATTTGTTGCTGATACCCCATCTGGAAAGAGATGAGCATTGCTGCATGGAAGACATTTTCTGGAGCATTGATTGTATTTATTTAATCTATCCCAAACCCATTTTAAAATCTCCAGCAGCAAAATCAATTGATCAAGGGTTTTTTTGGTATGAGAAACAAAAACTTCAGAAACCCAAGTGAATTTATTTGAAGACTGATAGGCACGCTGTGCAGTTTACAAGCTTTTAGTTTAACAGGAACATGAAAAGAGGAGATGAAACTGTTGAAATGAAAATGTAAGAGTGAGGCCAGTGACAGGTGTATTATCGCACACTGAGCATTGACTAATGGTAGTAGTTGGAGGTAGACTCACACCCTTCCTCTTCTGACCTGGGCTAGGCAAGGGGCATGGGTGAGTGCCAGAAATGCACTAACCAGCCCTGTCTCTCTCTCAAGCCCAAAGGAGGATTTCAGTCCTTGAGTGCTGTTGTCATGTGAGAAGTTCATCACAAGCCTCATCCCTTGGGTTTGCTGCTGGGGATGAATAGTTCCTCTTCCTTGCACTCAAAGTGCCTCAGAGGGACAGGCACAGGGTGCGCCAAGAAAGTCAAATCATTATGTGCTCCTGAAAGCTCCTGGGCTCCAGAGGCCACCCTTTTTTTGGCAGGGTCCTCTGGCCCCTTCCTCGGATGGAGTGGGTCTCCCTGGGATAACTTCTCAGAGGACATCAGCTAACACAGCTGCCCTGATCTCCCACAGCCAGGAACCCAGCCTGGCTCATTTCAGTGGAAATCTCATTAAGGAGGAGGTAGAGTTAAGTGACAAAGAAATCAACCTTATCAAGGTCCAGCTACGGATAGTCAGAGGAAATGCAACAGCCAGAGCACATGCCAATACTGTTAATGACTTTTTTGTCTGTATCTTAGAGAGGGTTTATTTTGGCAGCTGCAAAATGTGTTAAAAAAACATGTCCTTGTTGTATAGATTGCATAGTCCATTGGAAAGAGCCAAAGCTACTGGATCCAGGCAGCATGGGGGTGCTCTGACAGCTGATAGCAGAGCCGAATCCTCACCTGGCAGAGGTCCACCCAGCCTCAGTGAATCCCATGGCATTGCACCATGTTACACTAACTGAGCAACTGGCCACGATTTGTTGTTTGGTCTGATGGTTGTTTTTTTTTTGTTTGTTTTTGTTTTTGTTTTTGTTTTTTTTTCTGACATCTCCTGTGGGCTTCTGATGTTTAATCTACAACAAAGGTGGCTTTTTGGGTGCCCGGGGGATCCATGGATCCACCATGTTATCACCAAACTCAGCCATGCTCTGTAGCAGTTCAGCAAGTCACGGTGGGCTGTCCAGGAGCCAGGCTTTCCTCTTCATGTCAGTACAGCTTTCTCAGCTATAATAGACCCAAAACTCAAAAGGGACCAGGCAGTTCAGAAGTCTCCCAGGAGCAAGCTCTGAAGTGAGAGGTCTCGATTTGCCTGTGACAATGTGAGCAAGCTTTTTCTCCTCTCCCAAAACTTCTTACACACACACACACACAAAAATAAATAAATTAATTTTTTTTTAAAATGTAGAGGGCTAAAAAATGAACCAAATGTCTTGTGGTGCACAGTAACTAGATGGCAGCGACTTACGAATTAATCAGTAAACAATGACAGATTTGAGTAGTTGGACAAAACTCAACCACACAAGCATTTCTTGCATGCCAGAGAGAGATTGCTCTGGAGGCATGATGTCTTTCCCAGTGCCCACACAGAGCAGACTGGAGTCCATTGGCCATCAGTGATAGAGTCCTCAGGATACTATCCTCAGCAGGTCTGTCCCTGCTGGAGCAGTCAAGGTGGTGGCCCTCATTCAGATGTGCAATGGATTGTTTGGAGTGCCTTATTCAGATATGTGCAATGGATTCCCCTTTGTCCCTCATCAGTCTGTTACAAAACTTCTTGCATACTTTCATCCAGGAGGTAACCATCTTATTTCTTGGTGAGCTTACCAAAGGGCAGCTGACATGGTGGCACAGGTGGATGGACACCTTTGTGAGCCCATGGGAAGGTGTCTACAGGAGCCTCCTCTCCATGTGAGCTGGGGATATCACAGTGTACATGAATCTGGGGGAGATGTGCCCTTGCCACACTGGGGTTCCCCTGTCCTTCAGTGGGTGGGAATTTCTGCTTACAAACCTCCTCCCTGGCAGGGCCAAACACATCCTTCTCTTTGGCTGTAGGAGAAGACACCAAGTCTGACCAAAACACCTCCTTGCAGGACGCAAATAAAGCTTTAAAGAAAGTGAACTGTGAAGAAAATGAAAAGGAGCAGCTAGGTCAGTAGTAAATAGGGCATGCTTGGCATGGCCCAAGCCACACACTGCTCGGGCCATCTGGTGACAGCGGGCAGGCTGGTGCATCCACAAGAGGCTTGCTCTGGCCAGCACCATGTGACAAAAGCTCTCACATCCCTGTGAGACAGTGCAGATGATGCTGATGAGGGTAACCACTGCTGACAACACCCTGCCCAAGCAGCTGGCACGGCTTTCACTGCACAGCCATCTCTCTTTCCCACTTGATGTAATGAGGCCATAGCCTAGCCAGCTCCAAGACCCACCATGTGCCTTCATGTCCTCCAACCGGCCTAACATGGCCATCACCATGTGTGTCCCTTCTCCTTGTCCCCGTATGACACCCAGGCCTGGCTACAGATCCATCCAGTCTCAGCTGAGGCCAGATTTGGCCTCGTGGCAGGTGGCTACACCTCAACCATACAGCCTGACACGGAGATGGCTCTGGCTGCCTGCACCCTTCTGCATTTTAGATTTAGCGTGGCTCTGTCAGCTCTACAGGCAGGCAGGAAAGGCACCCCGTGTGAGGAGATCGGGAGCAGGGATTCCCTCTGCTACATTTTTGCATTTTCAGCATACAAATCTGCATCTTGGGCTCCTGCACCTAAGCCGTGCAAGCAGCAAAGGAGCTGAAATTGTACCCATCGTGCTGCTATTGGTCGCAGCACGATATCAGTCCTCTCTCCCCACACTTTCCCTCCTGCCGCCCTCACTTCATTCCACATTTTTCACATTTCTGGGGATTGTTTTTCACCTCCCAATGCTTTCTGGATCTTGCCCAATAGAAATAAATACAGCCTGACCATCGCTGGTGGGGCGGGAGGTTACACTCTCGGTAAATTTAGCCTCACTGACAGATTTATCTCCCTTAATCAGAACCAAGTGTAGTTAGCAAGGTTTGTTTTTGTAGACTGAACTTCCCCAAAGTCAGTGCACACACACCTCCCCCTCCCTCCCCAATTACATAAATGCTTTTAGTTAAGAGCTAATTTCCTGGAGCATGTGCCAATGCTCTCTCCAAGCAAACAAAACAGAGATGACACACATAAAACAGTGTTTTGCACTGGGAGGGAAGTTTGTGCTAATAAAAGTCCAGGAATAAGAAGGTGCCGAAGGGCTCTTTTCCCCATTTCTCCTCCTTCATTTGCCCACATAAGACAGAGCAGAGACAGGGAGCACCTTTCCAGCCTACATTTGTAGGCTGCCCTGGTAGATGGTCTTATAAACCTCCTCCAAGAGCCCTGAGCAACAGTTTGGAGGGGCCAGTGTGCTGAGGGGTGCTGTGTTCTCAGATGCTGTTTGAATCTTCTCCTTCTGCAAAATCCCATTGCACCCAGTCAAGGAGATATTTCCAGCCAGAAACTGAAACATGCCTTTCATTAGGCAGGCGAGCCTGGCAGATTCACCAGCAGATCTGCAGAGCTTCTCCATTTAAATCAAGGCTGTCTGCCTGTGTCCTTTCCTCATCCTACGCTCCCATGTTGGCACCACCAAACCGTCCCGTCCCATCCCACCACAGCTTGGATCAGCAGGGGGCTGATCTAGCCAGGGGGTGGCCCCACATTCCTCTCTTGGGAACAGTTTGGAGGCTGTGTGGTGGGAGAGACTTTGGGGACACCTTCCTTCATGGGGCTCCTCCTCTACATCTGTCCATGATCTTTCTCTAGCAGAAGTTCCCTTTCATTTTCCTTCCCATCGCGCTACTAATTAAGAGCATTTCTAATGTGTGCCAGCCTGGAAAGGAATGTGTTGTAATGACCATTTTTCTTCTGCTTCATTTTAAAGGATTGGTTTTTATTGAGCTCCTAAAATGTAACCAAGCCCATAAAGAACAGATCTGAAGAGGAAATCTTGGATTCAGACTCCAGTAAGGTTGAATAAACTTCCATTAGGTTTCAGAGAGGTGGACCACACCAAGGGCAACCATGACTTCAGCTTTTCTTCATCTCTGTGTGCCATGCACAAGAAGCCTGGCTAATGTAACTGAGTAATGTTTCTTCCCTGTTTTCCACAGGCCATGCCGGTTCCCAGCTAGGAGACTGAAATCTTTTTTTAGGAAAAAAACCGGCAAAAAATGGGGAGGGAAGCCTAGGCTATCTCTGGTCCCATTACAATGTTCCCATAGTCATCAAACATTCCTACTGAATGTGTCCTAGAAAGCATCACTGGTTCTATATGCTCTGCGGCACTTTTGGTAGACGAGGGAGTTGATGCGGAAGACAGAGCTGGAGATGAAGCAAGCACTGACATTTACACACCAGTGTATCTTGTGACTACGTGGCTGGGTCAGGGGCAAAGGACAAAGGACAAGTTGTGGTTTTTTGTGTGTGTTTTTGTTTGTTTGTTTGTTTTGTTTGTTTTTGGTTTTGTGTAATTTGTAGACAAAAGAGGAATGAGGTGAAGAGTGGTCATGGATGCAGATACCTAGAGTATTGCTGGACTCTGTCATGCCTTTTCTGTTGTGTCCGCAGGGCAGGCCTGGGGACACATCTTTCCGTTTCTCATTCAGTGCATTGACTCTCTCCCACAGAAAGCCTGATGGCCAGGTCCATCTTGCCTAGTCCCCCAGTCCCCCAGACTCCCTCAAGGGACAGAAATCACAGAATCACAAACTAGGTACTTCCAGCTTGCTCTCTTCCTAAAGCAGATAAGCAATGTGACTCAGAGCAGCCAGTTCTGGTGCAGACAGCCCTGCCTGCCCAGCTATGTGGTCATATTGCTGAAATCTCAGACCTGTGCAGGGTCTAGCCCCCAGAGCCCAGGTTCCTGCTGGGGTTTTGCACTCAAAAGGATGAAGAGGGAGATGTGGGATGAGTTCCTGGAACAGCTCCACAGAGCTCAGCACAGCCCAGCTCGAGAGGGTCTGTAAAGGGATGAGAAGCTGCAGGCTGTGGCATCCAGAAGGACCAGATCAAATCACAGCCCCTTTTGGCTTTCACACATTAATTTGTCTGGGACCCATCTGGACAAAGGCCATCATTAGAAAAGCAGTCTGCTCTGGCCTCCTCAGCCTGTGGAAGCCATCAGAAAGGGCTGCTTGTGTACTATTAGCTTGTTCTCCCTGGTTTGCCTTCCTTTCTGTCTGGACACAGGAAATGAAGAGGATCTGGGAGGATAAGATAAGGAATGTAATAAATTGATTTCTTATAAATCAGCCCATCTCTGCCTTCCCACTGCTGCCCCTGTTTCTGCTGAAACAGACTGCAGATGAACTTCAATAGCTTGGTCACACGCAGTTTTTGCTGTTCATCCCCTCCAGCTTCTGCAGCAAGTCCCAGGCAGTTCCCTGTCCCTTATCATTACTGGGAAGCCTTCTCCTTTGAAGGGTATGGTGGTGGATAACTGGGTACTGAGAGACCCTGTGCCTCCCATTGGATCTGGACTGTGGGCACATCCTACAGTTCTAGGATTCTTTGCTTCCCATACTTTTAACACACCATTATCTTAAACTCCATGGTATTTAGAGACCAAATGCTCCCCCAGGTCCAACACAACCAATTAACTTCCATCAATTTCTCAATGGCAATCAAACACCTTTGAGGAAGTTGGAGGCACCTGCATCACACCCAGTGTAAGAGGAGCCCCTCCACAGCCTACACTGGGGAAGCCTGTGATTTGGGACACTCAGCCCTTCCCCTGATCTCACCCCTAGCCCATCTGCACCTATAGAGACTGTGCTGTGCCATGCCATGCTGTGTTGTGCCAGCCAGCAGAGAGGAGCCATGCACCATGCTCACTCCCACAGCCCAGGTGAAGTCTCCAGTGCCCTGGCTTCCTGGTGCAGCGTGCAGATCGAGGTGGCCTTGTGTTTCCATTAAAATGCCATTACGTTTTTTTTTTTTCCCATTGGGGCAATTAAGGATGAATTCTGCTTCCTTTTGCATTTGAAAAAGTTAGGTCAGGCCAGGAGTGTTGCTCAAGCACAGACAGCTTAGCTGGGCAGAAAGGAAGGTTACAGCAGCTATGAGAAATTGCAAAAGAGGGAAGAAGCAACATGGAGGGGAGAAGTGCATTTACATATTTTAGGAATTATCAAGGGCTGAGGTGGAGTCCCTATCCTGTGAGATCTGTAATCCAGACTAGGCATCTTCCCATGGGAAACTTCAAGAAACCACCCCAGTTTCTCAGCTTAACAGCCGGTTTTCTCCCTGCCCTATTTGGGCGAGCTATAACTCCATCTGTATTCAGGACAGAGCAGCAGCATTTGCTGGATTTCAAAGCTCAGCCTGCAGCTGCCTGCAGCAGGACACGAGCAGACTGTGCCCAAGGCTGGGCTCGTGAGTTGCCCTCAGTGGCTCTGCACCACGGGCATCAGCACACGCAGAGCAGTCTCTTGCTTCTGTTGACAGCCACTTCTGCCCATCTTCCAGGGGCTGTAACAGACCAGGGACAGCTTGGCATCCAGAGGGTAGATTCCGCTCTGCTTCATGTCGATATTCCCCTCATTTCCCCTAGAAAGCAGGCACGTGTGGGGCTATTTTTAACCTTGGTTTATTTTTACAGTCTTTCCAGCAGTGCCTCTCACACGGCTGCGAAGAAAGCTCCCAGTAATTGCAGTGCAGCATCACTATATCTACTGCAGCAAGGCAAGGCCCTCACTCCCCAGCCCCAGCTGCTGCTCGGGGGCAGCGAGGACATCCCTTGTCAACAGTATGCAGCCCCACCGCTGGAGATGGGTCCAGCTGGATGTGTCCCTGTCCCCACAGCACTGCCCCAGGACCATCCCCCACACCGCGGAGCAGATCAGCTGTGGGGTAGCAAAATGGCCTGGGGCAGAGCCAAAGGCTCCTGAAAAAGCATCCAGAGCTCTGCCCCATGCAGAGCACGGTGGCAGGGGGCTGGGGAAGGGGCTCAGAGTGCTCACAGCTGCCTCTCATCCCGCCATCACCTCCCGGAGCATCCTCCTGGGGCTCCAGCCGGCTTCCCTTGGGGAAACCGCAGCCCCGTGCCATGCCACACTGCCCGCCAAGACGGGTCCCCTGTTACCATGGCAATGCTGTCAAGGTTCAAATAACATTTTCCTCCATCCCAGTTTCTGCTGCCGCTTTGTTTCTCCCACTCGGGCTCCGCTGGACACACCAGCACAGCTTGCCTTGCCGGACAGCGGGGAATGGGCCTGGCTGCAGGACTGCTGTGCCAAGAGGGCTGCGGTCACCTTGCAGGGAGCCCATGCTTGGGAATAACAGCATCAGGTCCTCTGTCACAACAGGGGCAAGGCTGAAATCAGCCAGCAGACACTAATAAATCCTCTGCTGTCTCTTCTCATTAGACTTAATCACCGGGAAAAAACCAAAAGGCCTGAAACATTTTCATCAAGCAACAAAGGAGAGAATTTCTCTTTTTTAAATAATAATAATAATAATAATAATAATCTTGTGTGTGGAGGGGCCAGCCATGTGTACGGCCCCTTGGCAGTGCATGGACCCCATCCACAGCCCCACTGGCCTGCCGGCCGCAGGACCGCCAAGCCCCAGCTTGCAGGGCAGTGCTGCCGGGGGGCACCCCAGGTGGGTGGGAAGCCCCACGGTGCCATCTCCCTGGGGCCATGGTCCCCTCTCACCGAGGTTCTGTTTTGTGGTGGCCTCCAGCCAGCTTCCCCATGGCAACATCAAGACATTACTTATAGGTGCATCCCCAGGCTGCCTTTGTAAGGAAGCCATGCCACAGCTCTGCCATGACACAGCCCTTGTCAGGGAATATCCCCCCTGCCCACCCCCAAATGAAGAAGATGGGGGAAGCAGCTAATTAGTAGAGGAGCAGAGACATGGCTGACGAGTCTTTTCCAGGCACTGCTGGGTGCCCTGCAGGAGTGAGGTCTCACAAGAAAAGCTGTGATCGCACCTGCAAGGCGGCTGGCAGAATGTCACCCATCTCCCGGACCCCTGGGGGTCATTCCCACGATGAGGGCAGGTCACCTTTAGCTGGAGTTTCCAGGCTTTTTACAAGGGGATTTCTGCCTCACCCTGCTGCACTCCCATCCCTCAGGCCTGCAGAGCAGTAAGGCAAGGTAAGGGACCTTCCTGCAGTGAGCACGGGCAGGTGCCAGCATGGAAATGGTGCTGGGGATGGGTGCGCTTGCTGGATGTGTGCTCAGACATGGGCATGGAGCAGCTGCAGGGCTGCAGAGGGACCCCAAGGGGAGGGTGGGGGATCCACAGGCAGGCCCCATGGGCACCGCGGTGATGCTTCGACTGCATCAGGCCTCTCCCAGAAAGCCCGAGCTGCTCTCTGGCAGCATGAGGTGAAAACCCTCCAAAACTGAAACCCAACTTGCAGCTGAGCCCAGCTGCTGCTTCTGCAGTGATCAGGCCTGGGTTTGCTCATCTTCCTTTTCCCAAACAGCATCCCTTTAGGTATTCCTAAGGATCGTGCCCAGGCATGGGGCATGCTGGCAGAAAAAGGGGTAGACCTCATTCCAGTGAGACAGCCCTGCATTACACGGAGCACTCACACTAGACACGGAGCCAGCAGAGGTGGGGGGATCTGTGTCAGGTCACCGCTTCCTCCAAGCAAGCCCCGCATTGCTGCTGCTGGGGTTTTCTTCTTGCCATCGTTGATTTACAGGAGTGGTGCTTTGGCAGTCACACAGAGGAGCTGGAAGATCCTGATTAGCTGATGTTGGGACATCGTTCAAGGAAAGGCAATCCATTTATCAAAGTGCTTGCAGCTCCCCAGTTCAAGACAGGCGAAGTACTAATAAATATCGAGCAAAGCCAGTGAATCAGACTCCAAAGTAGCTTAATAAATAAAAGGCTATTAAAAAAAAAATAAAAAAAAAAAAAAAAAATGAGATGCTCATGCCAATTTACCTTCCCCAGCAGCAGATCTGGGTGGTGCTGGTATTTTGCATTCCCATTTCTCAGGGACAACCCACTGGGAGAACTGCTCATCTTTACCTTGTAAAATCCAAGTGGTTGCAGTTTCAAACGGAGATGGAATTGCAGGTTGTTGGCTTACTGGGCAAAATCCTCCACAGAGTCACATCCAGGCCTGAGGCCGTCATCCGGGCTATGCATGCCAGCTCCACCCACCCCAGCCGACATCCCCAAGTCCAGAAGCCCATCACACGCTGTAGGCTGCACAGACACGGGCCAACTGAAAACTAAGTGCTGCCTGGCAAAGAAATGAGCTGCTAATTTATTGAAACATTCTGCTAAGTAATTGCGTTTGGGTCCCTTCAGCCATCCTGGGTTTGTGCCTTCATGCAGGAGAGAGACTTCAAGGGATGGGACATAAAAGGGAGGGAAAAGCAAAGAGATCTTTGAAGCTGGGGCAGCAGAGCACACAATCAAACAGAGCAAAGCTCCCAGCTCCCCCATCCCACATAGATGAAGCCTCACATCTCCCATGGACAAGCAATTAAGAAACAAATGGGCCGTGTTTGTTTTCAGTGGGCTGAGAAATACCTCTCAGCCTGGTGGCCATCAAAGCGGGTTCTGCTCTTCAGGTAACTTTCTCACAGCCAGCAGTGCACGGGGACAGCTGCTCCCGGGACGTGGGGTGGGGGGATTTTGGCAGGTCCTTGTGGGATCAGCATGAGGTACAGAGGAACAGGTTGCTTTCAGCTTGCTCTTCAGCACGAGGAAGATGCAATTCCTGCCGTTACTACAAAACCACTAAGGGAGACATATAGTGCCACATGTGGACAATTTTCCAAGCATCTGCACAGACAACTCCAGCCCCTGTTTTGCCTGGTTCCCCGGCTGATTGCACACCTCCTGGGCTAACACAAGGGCAGAGGCAGGACGTGGTCACTGCAGCACAAGTCCTGCGACACAAAGGGGGGGTCAGAGCTCTTCTGACCAGAGCTGGCTGGCTTCCCTCCCCCCTCCAAGTGGGTCTCTTCATCTCTCTGACCCCATCTTCCTCTTGGGCCATCTCCTGGATCAAGGTTGTTGCACAAAGCCCGAGTAATTACCCTGCCTCAGAGGGCTCTTCTGAAAGTCAGCGCATTCAAGAAAAGGCAGCTTTGAGGTCCGCTGGTGCCCAGCATTTGGGGCCATCCTGGTTCCATGCACAGAGCTTGTATTCACGCTCCGCAAACAACAGGGCATTCAGTGAAAATGAAGAGACAGTAAATTCAGAAGTGATGGGAAAAAAAAAGCATCTTTTCACACAATTAGCCTTGGGGAACTCATGTCACATGATGTGGGCAAGGGCAGGGACTTGGGGGATCAAACAACTGCTGGGCTGACCCTGGGTATTTCTGTTATTTGTCCCATTGAAATATACTCAGTACAAATGAGGAGGGACTGCTGAGTAACTGCACACAAGCACCAAAAACCGATCTGGCTCTTTTGCCTGTAAATCACTATGGCAGAGAAGATTTCCCAAGGGGAGAACATCTTTTTTTGAGGAAACTGTCCGGGAGCAGCCTAGACACAGGCCACAGGACTTCTTGCAGCTGCCCCTGAGGTTTCGGGTACCAGCTGATGCTACCTGGGTGGGTCAAAAAAAACACCACTTTTTTAGCACCAGTGGTGGCACTCCTATGGCAGGGATGGCAGCCAGGACTGATGCCTTCAAGCTTTGCAGCTGCTCCTAGAAGATTTCCCTTGCCCTCAGCCTGCACTGGCCCTGTGAGGGGCTGCAGCTGGTGCCAGGCCTGCAGAGGGGACCTCCGGCTCCTGGCCTGGTGCTTCCTTCCACCGCATTTCCTGCATCTGCAACAGTCAGGTGGTAGATATCAAAAACAGTGCTGGAAGAGGTCTGGAAACACATGAAGGTGTGAACAGGTGGTGATGGTCAGGATAAAGCTTGGGCTTGGAAAGACCAGACTTTTTCCCAGTCCTGTTGCATATAAAGGGTTTGAGCTTTTGCTCAAGATGTAATGATTTCTGAGATCCTAAGACGCTCAGATTTTTAATAAAAATAGAGTCTGTGAGAGGGACAGAGGCTGGCACTGCGAACTGAGTAAAAAACATGCTATTTCCCTTTTAAACTGCAGAGGGACAGTGCAGCGAAAGGTTTAGATCAGAGACTCATCTCTTCAAGAGCTCAGGTAGTAAAATGTCACCTGCAGAAAATCATATACCCGAAGCCCTCAAATACCTCCAGCTATTCCTGTTAATATTCACGGTATGTTCATACCTCCACCAGGTGCCAGTGCTGCAGGGCCTGGGTCCCGGGCAGGACAGGACAGGACAGGGACACTGGTTTCCGAGTGGCACCGCCGAGGAGCTGGGAAAGCCGGGGAGAGGGGAGGTCGTGTAAACCAACTCCAAATCACTGGAGGTTTCTTCTTTCTAAAGCCAGTCATACAAATGTTTTGAGAAGACATATTAAAGCCATGGCTGCTTTCTCCAGGGAACTATCAGGCTGATTTTATTTGGCTAGAGCACGGTAACAGGGTCAGGCTGTCAGTTTCTATTAAGATTTGGATGTGCGTCACTGAATGGGAAGTGCTTGGCTATATTGCTCCTCATTAGATTGCTTTATGATAAATCTAATCATTAACTTACTACACTTGGCCGACTTGAAGGTTACGCGCCTGGCTCTGCGCACCCTGGCGGGACGCTCTCCGACACCAGCCCCTTGGGGGCCGAGCAAACCCCCCAGTGGGCACAGCACTGCCCTGACCACTTCCTTGCCCTGCTGGGCTGCGGCCACCCTGCACACACGCCCGGGATGTTTTTGGGTGCTCATGCCCCTCACCTCAGCTATTTGGGCCCCCTGGACCAAGCCGGGAGGCTGTTGGAGGGATGGTGCCAGTGCCACACGGTGAAGGCAGGGCCTGTGGCACGGCCCCGATGCTGCTGCAGGACGGGAGGTTTGCTCTGCAGGACTTCCAACTGCATTCGTTTGGCCAGCGCGGGGCCCCTGCAGCACCCCTGGATGCTGGGCTTCATCCACTCGTGCCTAGTCCAAACGCATCTGTCTTGCATCCCATTGGCAATCAGGGCTTAGCACAAGTGCTTCCCATCTTCATTTGTTTTTATGATCTCATGAATTTATCAAAGGCAATTAAGCCGCCCCCAGTTGAGGCATTGCAGACGAGCTGCTGGAGTCCTCCTGCTCTCCCAGAGCAGCTTCCCCAGGACGGGGAGGGTTCTCCTGCACAGGGCTTGGCACCACCAGCCTGGGCAGACTTCCTGCCTGCAAACCTAGCAGCGGCTTGGCCACGAGCTATCAGGTCTGTGCCACAGGACCGCCCATCCTGCAGGGGACATGTGGCATGATGGCTTTCCCAGCCACCAACTGAACATCTCAGGGGCACCCTGGGATGCATTCGAGTGGAGAAGGCACCGTTGGGGAACTGCAGGCTCTCCTAAGGTGCCGCGGTGGTTTCCCCACGCCCGGGGCTCTCCCTTTCAGGGTTAATTACAGTCAGGGTGAACAACCTCTGTCTTTGTTTGCAGGGGAGGCTGGGTGCACCCGAACAGGGCTGGTTTGGGCCGCACTATCTCATCTGAAACCACACACAGAGCTCCCGCCACAGACAGGAGCAGCCTCCCTGCTCAGGCTGCGCTGCTCCCTCCCAGGCTACAAAGGGTCTGCGAATGCAGTTCAAAGTTCTCCCCGGTACAAAAACGGTCTTTGAGTGTAATTTCCTTCAACTCGAAAGCAGCTGAAGCTAATTACACAGCAACGAAATATCACGCTTTGGTATTACTTAGCTCTCCTTGGCCGGGCTGTCGTGAAACTGCTGTGTTTGCCAATTCACACAGAATCACAGAATCACAGAATTTCTAGGTTGGAAGAGACCTCAAGATCATCGAGTCCAACCTCTGACCTAACACTAACAGTCCCCACTAAACCATATCCCTAAGCTCTACATCTAAACGACTTTTAAAGACCTCCAGGGATGGTGACTCCACCACTTCCCTGGGCAGCGCGTTCCAATGTCTAACAACCCTTTCGGTAAAGAAGTTCTTCCTAAGATCCAACCTAAAATTCCCCTGGCGCAACTTAAGCCCATTCCCCCTCGTCCTGTCACCATTCCCGTGCCACCACTGCACGGGCACTTCCAGAGGTGGCACTGCTCGGTGTGGGCCTGGAGTAACACTGCCTTCTGGCCCAGGAAGTCCCCTGCTTGCAAGAGCACCCCTGCACCCCACACAAGGGACAGGGCTGGCCCAAAGGCCACCACCGGGGACCTCAAAGCCAGGAGGATGGGAAATCCCAGGCTTGCTCACAGCGTGGGCAGCAGAAGCCGAGTTACCAGCACAGTTAAAGCACCCTTCCCGTGTGCTCAGAGCCTCGGTGGCCTGCAGCCCCCGGTCCCAGGCCCGTGCCGGCTGCCTCCATCGCCAGCCGCTCGGAGGAGCAGGCTGCATTGCCACCTAATGGGGCGTGCTGGGAAAGCCCCGCGCACCCTACTGGAAACCAGCACCACGGGGACGCTGGAGGCCTTGCCAGAGGTGGAGGTGCTTACCCTGTTGCGCTGCACCGGCCGAGATCTTTGTTTAGTAGTTCATGGTCAGGACGTCCCCTGCACATAAAACGGTGCAGGAGGCACAAAGCAAAGAGGATGGGGAGGAGGTGAATGGGTTATTGTGTGCTCAGAGCTGTGCCAGGACACACCGGCGTGAGGCAACAACCCCTTGTGACCCAGCAGTATCGCAACCCAGATCTGAACAGGCAGGAAAAAGCTTTATTGGGTATCAAAGTCATTTTCCCCTCACTGCCTCCATGGCTTGTAAACGCTCCTGCCAGCAGCGCATGTTTAACATTAAGCTCTTTGAGGGAGCGGATGCGTTGTCCAGCTCCATCAGCCTCCTTGCCAAAGTGCTGCGTGCACACAGGCACGGCAGGGAAGCCACCCCACAGGGACCCGGCATGGGTGTAACGGGCACAGCCAGGAAGGGACGGCATGGATGTGCCCAGAGAGCAGGGGAGCAGCCGGGCAGAGCTGGAAGGTTTTGCAGGAGCAGCCCCAGACCCACCAACCTGGATGGCATGGGGCTCTCCACAGGGCTGGCAGCAGGATTTGTGGCTGCCAGCAGGATTCAGGAGCTACCTCTCTCCAAGATGCATACTGGTAAATTGGTTTTTTTTTTGGTGGTCCTTTGGGGACCCAGGAGCTGGACTCTGTGATCCTGGTGGATCCCTTCCCACTCAGATGCTGCGTGGTTCTGTGACTTGCAGCAGCACCGCTGGGGCTGGCAGGATGGACCTGGCCCCCCAGGGAGCACTGCACAACGCTGCGGGCTGAGCGGATTGTGGCTGGAGCAAAGATGAAGCCATGTCACGCCTTGGCCACGGTCCTACCACACACAACACTGGCCCCAAGTCCAAAAGGCGGCTAACGTGGGCTCCAGCGGCACACCTCACTCCCACCCTGTCCGATCACGGGTAAGGCAGACTGCCTCAGACAACACCGCAAAAAATGCCCTAACAGGTGTAGATAATCTGCAGAGATCTCTTCTCTCCTGGCTCCCAGCAATGACCCCGGCAGCAGGCAGCTCCTTCTGAACAGGAAGATGAAAAACATGTCTACGTATCAGTGTTAATCCTCAGAGGAAAACAGACGAGTGGAAGAGCTACTGCTCTGAGTGTTGCAATCGGGAGCGGGACTGCTCTGCGGTAAGGAAACGCCACCTCTGTGGCAGCCAGGGCTCGCAGGAAGCCAAAGCCAGGCCTGACTTCACACTCCTGTCCTGGGCACTGAGGAGAACCGGACCCTGAGCTTCACCCGCATCCAGCAAAGAGAAAAGCAGCAAGGGGGTTTGTCAAGTGCCTCCTTCCTTCTGCAGATGCTCAGGACTCCCCTGTAAGCAGGCAGAAACCAGAACTTGTGAGGACAAAAACCAACCTTGGCTCCCAAGATACCCATGGGTGATGGCAGTGGCCAGCAAATGGGCACAGCCAGGGCTGGACGGGTCATGCCTGCTTTTATCTTAGCATTTGTTTCTTCAGTTTTTTTGCAAGCACCAATTCCCTTTATGCAGCAGAAACACTGTGGTAAATTTTAAATGCAAGAATTTGATTCCCAAAAAGGAAATAAACTTCCACACTAAACAGTGATCCCCATTTGGACTGGTTATTCTCATAAGCAACAAGAGGAACCAGAAAACGGAAAACCTGTAAATGAGTGGCTCAATAAATCATGCTTGTATCTGATTTTTGAAATACAGAGTGGCATTGCTGTGCTATTCTGGCACCGCAACGCAGCACAGCCCTGTTCCCCAGAGAGCTGGCACCCCGCTTTCTGCCAGAGCTGCACGAGTGCTGAAAGGAGGGTGCCTGCAGCAGCAAGATAAACAACACAGAGAAACCAAAACCTATGCTCTGCCCCGGCTTTCAGCCTGCAGCTGGCAGGAATATGCTCCCGTCTGGCACACCTGAAACCCCACGCCCGGCCAGATCCACCAGCAATCCGTCCCGGCCGTGCATCCGCCTTGCACCTCCTCAGACCTCTGCTCAGGGCTGGGAGCGCCCTTGCTGAGCACCCCTGTGCAGCTCCGCTGTCTGGGGCCGTGTCTCCAGGCCATGCTGATCTGCAAGCAGGTGGAGGAATGAGGTGTGGTGTCTGCCTCTCCCAGGGGGAACCGCAGCGGGTGCCATGGGTTTAAAAGCCCAGCCATCTTTGAAGACGCTGGGTACCCAACCAGGCTAATTGAGACAAAGTTTTCTCAAGCACTCGAGATCTGGGTATCACTTGTACCTGGAGCTGTTGTAGGGGAGGGTGGAGAACACCAGCAGGAATCAAACAGTCGGGAGTGGTCCCATCAGATAGAAGCCGCTAGGCTGGGCTCCAGCAGCTGCGGAGGAATTACACAGCACCGGCAGGCAACACTTTTGTTTTGATCTCGCTGTGAATATGTATTTGGCAAATAAAACTTAAAGCTGGGAACTGAAGCAGAACTGGCAGGTTTCATGCTATCCCGCCGCCTGCACTGCTCCCCCGATGACGCTATCTGATCAGCAGCTATGTGAAGAATGCTGCCCTCTTATCAGGGTTAAAAGGGTCAGATCACATTAAGTGCGTCTCACCGAATGACTGCGAGGGGAAATAGTTTCCCTTTCTCAGAAAAGCTCTCTAGTACGGCGCCTGAGCTCCTGTCTCTAGCATGATAGGTATCTCTAACCCAAGACACCAAAACCGGAGCACAAAGCTCTCCTGGGTGGCCACAGCCCAAAGTTTGCTCATCACTGCAGCAGGAGGAAGGCATGGCACCTTCTCCCCATGGGACAAGCTGGGCCTGCAGAGCTGCACCCAACTCTCAGGCAACCTGGGCCCTGACACCCTTCGGCCCTGAGGAAGCTATCAAGGGAGCAAGGACTGGGCCAGACTAAACCTCTGCTGCAGAAAGAGCTGTCGAGAGCACTGCTCCAGGCTGCTGTCACCCAAGCACAGCCTTTGTGGAGAACGCAGTTCTGAATGCCCATCCCATCTTTCAGCCAGAGTTCAATAAAACCACTCACTTCGCATGTGAACAAGCCGAGAGCGGCCACAGGAAGCAAGGGCTCAGATTTGCCTGATGTGGATGGGAGCTCCCAGGGCCACGCACCCTCAAGAAACTCACCCAAGATCACATGCAAGTCAACAGACAGCCAGGAACTTTTGGGTGGAAGACAGCCTCTTTTATTGATCTTCAGACCTCATTTTCCTCCAAGGCCTCCTTTAACACAGATGGCTTTTGAGGCTCTTCAGAAATGCTTCATTAAGCCTGAGCACGCGTTTCTGGGGAGCAGCCTGCCCAGTGACGGTGTGCTGTCCCACCTCTCCTTTGCTCCAGTTGCTTCCATTAACTTCTGCACAAATGATTCATTTTGCCCAGTCTTTTGTAAACAGCATTCAAAGCCAGCTGGAATTTGTTGTGCATCTAAATTACACTTGCTCAGCAAGCTCTTCAACAGAAGGGATTCATTTCAATTTCTGTCTGTGGTGGGGGCACAGCAATGCGCGTCTTCAATTTTATTTCAGCAGCAACTCTCCTTTCACAGAATTTAAGCAGCGTGGTTAACATCCAAACCTCACTGCTATTAAAACATGAAAGCTACACCTTGAAGGAGGAAAGGGAAGGAGAAGGAACTCATTGGATCTCTAATTGTAGCTCTGGGCCAAATGTCATTGCTGAAGAATACACCGTGGGTAGGGGCAGGTGAGGAATCAACAGGTCAAGCTGAGGTCCGGAGCACAAGGGGCTCGCACACGCAGGTCCCTTCAGCGGGGAGGCTGACCTTGTTGCACCCCGGGCAGCTACGGCTGTCCCCAGCTGACAAGGAAGCTATTAATGGATGTGTTGGGAAAGCACGAGCACTCAGCAGCCAACCACAGCAACAGCCAGAGGGGAGTGGTTAAGAGACCAACTCTGACATGCGGTAAGCCAAACTGTTGGAGTGGGACAGGTGTTGGCATGAAATCACTGGTTCCTGAGGCAGAGAGGCAGCATCACCACCTCATCCAAGGCTGCAGGGCGTCAAGCCTTTCTTTTGGTGGCAGGACCTGTTTTCACCTCCTTTCTTTCTTTCCACCCCTCTTGTGCAACTGGATGGTGAACCTAAGGGGGAGTCAGTCGTGCGACTACGGGACTGTCCGGGATGTTAGGAAAAGCAGTGGTTCTGCCCATAAAAAAAGAGCAGATGGTTATAAACGAATCAGCACCATCCCTAATGAGTCTGCCTTTGTAAAGCAGGCAGAATCAAGCATTGGATGGATGTGACAGGCAAGAGGCAAACTTCCCAATGCATTGACAGAGGCAATGGGAACTCAGGATAACAGGACAGACTGCATTACCACATATGCACCTACACAGAAGTGTGAAGAGGACTTGAGCCATTTTATCTTTTCCACTTTAATACACAACCGGAGATAGAATTATTTAACTGGCATAGAACAGTCTTCAAAAGCCCAAAACTTTACAGCTGGTTTGCTAAAAGAATTTTTTTCCCCTGAGGTGTTGGAGTGGGAAGGAGGGAAGAGGAATACACAGCTAACACTCCTTCCCACAGCAAGGGAAAAGAAAGTTATTTCCTTCACAGATTTAGTTTATAAACAGCTTTACTTTTAAAGAAGAGTTAAAACCTATTTTAAAAACTATGCCCAACGCACATTTTGTCATACCACACACTGCTTGCCATACAAGCCAACACTGGAGTCAAACACCTTCGCACCACACCATGGCAAGGTTAAACACAGCAGCTGTGCCAGCACTGCGCGCAGCACAAAACGCCTTTCTGAGATCTGACACAGGGTTGTGTGCACGTTGCCAAGTGAATTATAACACCTGGAAAACAGAGCAATGCCGAGATGGAGGACACCTGTAAAAACAAAGCTGGACTACTCCAAAGGGAACCCAAAGCCCCAGCAGATGTTCTTTTCATCTCCACGCTCATTACTGACTGCTGTGGGATGGTGCTCTGAATAGGTAAAGAAAAGCTAATGCGCTGCTTGCTCAGGATCTCATTCCATGGGAGCAGGCAATGGTGGCTCATGCTAGCAGGGCCTCAGGCATGAGACCAGTATGCCTTCCTGGGAGAGGTATGGATTAAGGAAGCACGGGGCCTTGCTGGAACACACATAGGTCCACTGTCCTTATAACCAGCCTCTGTAAAATGAAAATACACTAAGACTCAAGTGAGGCCATTTTCTTTTCAGCCAGATTCACTTGCCCAAGCGTGCCAAGGCACAAACCCTTAGAAGCTCCCTTATGAGACTCACGAGGTAGCAAATGAGTGCACAACCCAGTGGTGGACGGACAATGCTGAGTAGCTCCTTCTGCTGACCAGGCCCCAAGAACAGAAAACCTTGGAGGACTGAGGACACCGGGGGTCTGCGGCATTTCACACGAGCTTGAGGCACAGCACTGGTCTTACATACTAGCACTTGCTTCTTTCTGCGAATCCACCAGCTGCATTAGCACAGGGTGGCACAGCAGTCAGTCCTTTTGCAACTGGCAAGTGACTAAAGCCATAAAACACAGAAACAGAGCTAAGAGATCAGTGAGAAGAGCCACATTTCTATCCCACTGTTCATTTATTTCAGTATCTAACTGGGCCCCCAAGGCCCTTATTAAAGGAGTCTCTTCATACTAGTTTTGATACAGGAAGGGGCATGGGCTAGACTTGGTTGCTTATTTCAAAGGCATTGCCCTGAGAACTGGAATGCCTGGCAGCACTTTTATTCAATGACTAAAGCATTTAGCCCCTTGCTGGAAATGCAGAATTACTGCAGACTAAATCTGGACAGCAATGCTTGAACCAACGCCAAGGTGCCTCATTTGTGTGACTAACTAATACCAAATGAATCATTTCTTTAAAAAGAACTAACTTGGATTTTCAGGGACTTACAAAAATAATAATTACTTTTGTCTTTTATACCCAACAAACATTTTGATCTACGGTTTCCATTCAAAGGATGAAGTTATGAGTACAACTGCTGGCAATTTTGATTTGGTTTTGTTTTACTTTTAAACAGATATTTTGCTGCTCAAACTGAGAACGCTTATTTCCTTCTCTCAAACTTCTCTTTATGCTTGCTTGTTTTAATGCTGATGTCCAGTAAGGAGCTCTCAGAACATGAGGTTGAGTGTTATTTTTTCAAGCAGGTGCACCCTTCTAATTAAACTAATAAAACACCATGCAAGACACGGCAACAAATTAACTTCGTGAGAACCAGGAGGATACATGTTTAATTTGTCTTGATTCAGCAAAACAACAATAATCCTGGATAACAACATGCCACAGTCTTGATGAAGAAAAAGTTCAGCATTGATTTTAAGTCTGCCCCCTGAAATACCAGATCACTTTTCCATTACACACGGACTATTAAAGTTTCAAAGACAAAACATCCCGAATTCATCAGGGAAGAACAAACCAGGATAAAATTATTTGCCTTCTGGGAGTCTATTCTCTCTGGCTGTAGCTGGAAGATGATTTACCCAGCATTTTCTTTTGTGCTACACAGAATTGATGCAGAGCAGGCACACTGAACTCAGCTTCTTCTTCATTCAAGTTCTGTGGTTGATCACTGTTAGGGCTCCCAAGTGAGGCAGATTTCATTTCAGCCAGATCCACTTGTCACCAACATCAGCATTGTAGCCTTTACTAAAATAGCGACCGGGAAGCTAGAGAAAGCAGAAAGTTTAGTCAGAAACATTTTTCTTTTCATTGTTTATAAAGAATCTAACAATTTCAGTAAAGTGACTTATGTTACCTGCAAAAGCGCAACCTATAATATGCAAGTCTTTGCAAAATGAAGATAGAACTTGTAGAAAAATCCATGCCTTTAGAAAAAAATAGAGCTGTACAGCTGGTAAGGGGAGACCCACAAAAACACGATGTTAATGGTATGTATATACATATAAACTAGGCCGATATCCCACCAACAGAACAGCATGGCTCCATCTGGATTCATCCATGTCTTCTCCTGTATTCTGTTCCCCATTTTAGTAAGAGATGACCCCTCTAATCAGTGTGCAGTAGAGGAATGGAATTAGCCAGAAAAATCTCATGCCAAAATAGGCCCACATTATTAAATACATGAAGTTTCATGCATGAAATACTGAGTTAATTACTGCATTAAATTAAACCATTCAAATGAAATTGCATATTTAGCCTTCAAGAGCTGAACTTAACTTCATTAAAGCAGAAAGCAATATCTGCCTGTCTTCATAAGCAAAGCCAGAAACCACTACTTGATGGAAGAACTGAAGTTTCTCAAATCCCCTACCCCAAATTTCACAGGTACTGTGGGACCTAAGCAAAAACTTTCACTTTCAGCTTCTGAACATCACTGACCTTCAGGCTGTAGCTCTTCTGCATTGACCCCTCACGTTTCCGGGAGCTGACCTCTGCCTGAGCAGGTCACAGACTTGCTGGTTTACCTGACAGACTTTTCTGCACCAGTGGCTCCCAAAGCAGGGCTCAGGGGGACACAGTGCTGCTGCACAACATCACTTAACTGTTCTGCTCTTAACAATGTGTTACCCATCACTATACACAAGACTGCTTGGGCTGGGGACCCTCCAAGGCAGCCTTTCTGTTGGACAGCACGTCAGGAGTAATGGCTGGTTTCACTGGTCTCAAGAGACACAGGAAACAGTTTGAGCCCAGCAAACATAGAAATGTGCTATGGAAGGAAAGGCTGGATGGACTGGAGCACTGGCAGAGGGACATCAAATTTAGCGGGAAAGCTGGAGGGTCTGCATCCTCAGCAGAGAGGTAAAGCAAGTTATAACAGAGATGAGACCAGAGGTCAACTCTAGCCTAAACAACCTTGGCATTTGAACCCAGGGAGCTCACACAGACACCCCACAGCCAACGCCTCACATGGGGTTCAGGAAGGAGAGGACAGGCACAAGACCCACCCAGCAGCACCACACCGGGCAGCACTACAGACACTAACCCAAGCTGTTCCACCTTCAGCTTTAAAGATCTGAGGAAAGAGGCTGTTTAAGCAGCAGCCATTTTAAGGGATTACTAAAGCAGCATGTGGGACTGCAAGAGAGAGCCTGCCAGTACAGCAAAAATAGCCAACTCTCCTTAGGCAGCGTACGTGCTCTCTGCAGGCTGCGAGAGCACAGGCTACATCACCAGGTCAGCAAAAGCACGCGCACGTGATGGAAGGCTACACAAGTGTGCCAGCAACGCTGTCATCAAAATCGTCTCTTACCAATTCGCACTGCAAAAACACCACAAATTTTTAGCGTACTTGCTGCCTGAATAAATATAAACCATGCTCTGTACCCGTTAGATAACTAAGCCACAGGATACAAAGCCTCCCAGCAACAGGATCAATACGTAAAGTAGCTGCGTTGGCAATTACTCTTAACTGAGTGATCCTGGAGAGGAAATTATGTAGATGCATTTCAACGTTTATGTCTCAGGTGTTAAAGCAGTCCTTTTCAGGAAGTACTGACCATGAACTAAAGTGCCACAAATGTTTGGTTCTTAGCTCCAGAACCTCTCTTCCTGTCTTTAGGAATGAAAAAGACAAAGAGACAACTTCCATCATCAACATAGCGCTGGAATCAAAAAGCAAAACGCTGTGAAAAGGCAAATGCATTTTGCAAGAAAGTCTGGAGCAAGCAAAGAAGCTACAATAAAGCCTTTCCTTTAAAAAATATCCTATCAGCTGGCAATCTTTACAAATAATTAAACAAAAAACATTTGATCAACTCCACTCAACCTCTGGTTTCACACAGGACCTCCATGTGTCCCAGTGACTTCTTTCAAAAAAGCCTGTGAAAGTAACTTGTTTAAGAGAACTGCCCCTGTGGAGAGAAGCAAGACCAAGTCTGGATGAAATCTATGATCATGCCACAAAAACAGCTATTTCATCCAGGAAGAAGCCTGATGTTTTGAAGAAGGTGGGGGTATTTTTTATTTTTTTATTTTTTTTGTATTTGAGGGTCAGAAGACAAGACATTTCTTTCCATAAAGCATCAGAAGACTTCTGCCTCCTTCATGAGACATCCACCACTCCGCCTTGTCGCAAGCTATTACAAGTCATTCTTGATCAGTGTTTCCAGGGCTTTTCATTTAAAGTTTGTCTTTAATGCTTTGTCTAAACATCAGAAGAAACCATGCTGTCCTGTTAAGAGTTACTCCTGCTGAGCAAAGAGGAGATGAGAGATGGAAATAAATGATTACTGTCCCTGCCCTACAAATTTGCAGTGGTGAGCTAGGGAGGACATCAGACCTGCTGTGACCAGCCTGTATCTATTAATTCTAGCACGAAAACAGCTCTCCCTGGTCCTCTCTGGGCAGCACATAATTGGCCCTTTGATACTTCAAGAGATTCCCAGATAACAAGATTATGAAAGCAACAGGAACTCTCTGGGAAAATACAGGAGTTTACAGTTTCATTTCTGGGGAATGCTACCCTCTTAAAAGGGCACAGTATCAATCCCTAAAGATTGCTAATTCATTGTCCAAAACAAATTCCCCATGTGCCTTTGGTTAAAGACATGCAGTACATCAAAGCAATTTCCTCAGTATTCATGCATAATCCATCGTTTGCAGTGGGCCTTGGCAAAAGCAATCAAGTTTCAGGATATATTACTGGTGAGCTTTCCAAATAGCCAGGAAACGGCACATAAACAAATCCTGTTCTACCTAGCAAGCAGAATCATCTGAGTTTATATTCCGCACACTGTTAGAGTCAGGTGCGAGTAACAGGAATGACTTCCTGAGAAAGGGCCCTTCAAAGCTCACTTTCGGCAGAACTGTCTGCAGTAAAAAAAAATTAAAAGTGCACAGCTAGGAACAAGGCTGGTCTATTCCATAGGGAAGGAAGCTCTTCATCTTTTAGCATATATTCAGCACGTGGAAAAACACTGGAACAGGAGTCGTTCCTGTTCTTGTGGCTGTCTCTCCTCCAACTCCTTGAAGGCCCACCTTCTGCCAGAACAAGCGTTTGCTCAGCTGCACAAGGAGCCTGCACTAACATAGCCGAACAAAATGCACCGTGATGGCGTTGGTGACACTGAATGGACCAAACAGCTTGAAGCCAACAGAAAGGAGAGGTCCCAAAGCACCCGTCCTCTCATCTCTCAGTCCAAATGTGCTCTGCAGCTTGCTGGATCGCCTCACGAGCCCATCCACCTCCCTCGCCCAGCGAGAAGCAATCCATTCCTTTTGGCTGGGTGATTTTCGGTGACTCAGGGAGCTTGGTCAGCCAGACGCACACCAGACAGCTGCAGAGAAAAGTGGTAGGAGGAAGATCTAGGGATGCGGGGCAGACAGCTGGTTGTGCTCCTTTTGGTGGCAGCAAGTGGTTAAAGCAGTGCCCCAAACTGCAGCCTGAGCTCTGGCCCAGCTGAAGTTCCCAGCCTGTCTTCCCGCTGGCTGCGGAGGCAGTGTGAGGGCAGGGATGGGAACAAGCAGACTGCACTGAGGCTGCTGCCAGAAGAGGTGACCTGTCCAGCCCAGAAGAGAGATAGGACACAGCTCTACTTAACTTGCCTGGCAAGTAGCTGGGAGAACACAGGGGGACCGAATATTCACTGCCTCTTCCAGTACAAGATACACGTACCAACAAATGAAGCCAATGGCTTGAAAACTCCCTTGCTGAAGGACACTGCTGACACTAAAAATTTAGACACAGTCTCAGTGGGAGACCAGGAAAATACTTGGACAAGACTTGCATTTTCCAGGAGACTTTTGCATTCAGAGTAAGTTTCCCAGTTGGAACTGGGATGAAAATCAGGAAGACCACGTCACCTGCAAGTGGCTGGCACATTCACAGGCCAGTTTCATGCTCTTCACCTTCAAATCAAACGAGAGTAAGGTCGAAGAAAAGGTACAGCTTAATGGCCAAGTTAATAATAAGTGTGTCTTATTATGCATTGTTATTAACAACACATTTCCATGGGCAAGCAGGAGTAACAGCACATGGGGTCAAATAAATCCCTTCAAGCCCTTTAATGACATCAGTCTGTACAGACCTACAGAGCACACCAACAGGTTTGCCCAACACCACGTGTCAGAGAAAGCTGTTGACTATTACAAAGCTGAAGCACCTTTCCCATGAGAAGTAGGAAAAGCCTTGTTGTTATCACTGCAGCAATCTAGACACGCTTCGCAACACAGAACTGTGTCTCTGCCCTCAGGAGCTCACAGCTGAAGCAGCACTGGACAAGCGAGCAGCAGCACAGATCCCTCTAGACAGGCACAACAGCTCCCATGCATCCCTGCAGGAGGCAAATGCAAGCTCCTGCAGGGTCACTGTTGAATAATGGATTTTTCCACTCCATGAAAACAGATGAGACTGAGAATCAAGCCTTGGTCTGCTGCGTTACACCATGCAGAACTCAGAGTTGGCAGCAAGGATGAATGTGAGAAGTGTGCTGTAAAATCCGCTACATGAAGAATGAAACTAATGAAATAAGTTTTACCCAGCAAAGGTAGAGCCGGCTCAGAGGAATGGAACTGCTCAACTTTAAAAGAACATCAGTAAAAAGACGAAAACAAGATCATCTCATCAGTTAAATTAAGAACTCTGCCACAGAAGTGTCTGTCAAAACTATAAACATGATGAACAGCCCTATAAAGTGGTATACACTGCAGAGTAGCAACAAACAGCTTTAGCCAGCTGTTTGCTATACGCTGTGGCTGCATTTCATAGCTCAGAACCAGACATGTACAGGTAGAGCTCTGGAGAGCTTTAACAGCCTGGAAAGGTCTACATCCATCAGCTCAGAGTATGTCTTCTTTTTCAATATTCCAGGAGAAAGAGGAAAAAAAAAAAAAAAAAAAAAGAATTACCATTCTTTTTCCTTCTGTTCTTCACGCTGCTAATGGCTGGGCTTCACAGCTAAAATAGATCTATAAATAGCATGTTTTGAGCAGCACTGATCAAACAGCACTTAAAAACAGAGTCATTAAGCTGCGAAGCATACACTCATTCATCAATATCCAAGCCTTTTCATTTAGTGACTGTTTATAATAAGCATAATAATAGCACCTGCCATCATTGCTGTTGGTGAAGACTCCTGTTTTTTCCAGTAGGAATCCTGACTTCCAGAAGGTTATGCCAGTGCTGTCACACAGCTAAAGTTAAAAGAATTTAAGAACCTATACATTCATATATAGTGATGCACTTTGGAAATGTCTTGTTTCCATGTTCCAGAGCAAAAGACAAAAAATGGGTGAGGGTAGTAAGCCCCTAAACACATATTAAAGGTGTAGTTTGAATTCCGGAGGATTGGCAGAGATAAGTGCTTATTTACAGCTTAACTCCTGACATTCTTTTCTTGGACAAAATTCTTAATTATGAATTAACTATTAGCATTCACTATAGTTCAAGTAACACAGCACTTAAAAGCTTTACTGAACTGAGGTTCAGCTTACTTTACCGAACTGAGGTTAAAACGACTACTTTTTACTGAAATTGTTCAATGAATGTTGTCCTACCCTTCATTCACTCGCGGGGGGGGGGGGGCCCCCCCACATACAAAAATCAAAACAACCAACCAAAACAACAACCAGAGTAGTCAATAGAAATCTTTTGGAAAAGAAGTGTCTGTAAGGAGAACACAGCTTCTTTCTTTAAAGCTGAAGTATTTTTATTTTAAGCCATATAGCTGAGTATCAGCAGGAATCTGATCTGTAGAAAGGAATTTGTGATTTGTAATTTTAACAACTACAAACACCATAAACAATCTAATGCACATCTCCAGCTTTGCTTTTGCAAGACAGACAAGAATAAATAAGCAACATGGTATGGCTAAATATTTTGTTGCAGCTTTTTTCTACAGCGTCAACTTGCTATAGCAACTATTCTCCACCCTGGCAGAATAAAGTCTACTTTGCTTTTTCTTAGGAAAGAACACGTTAGAAAAACCAATTATCCACTACAGACTGCAGACTGACCCCAGGGAAAAAGCCCATACCTATATCCAAGTTGGACAGTGTTAACTGCAGATTCACCCTTCTTACTGGACAGATAAAATGCAGAAGACTTCTTCCAACAGTACTCCCTGTAGCACTCCAGCTGATCCTTAAGGTCCCCTTCCAACCCAAACCATTCTTCGTTGCCCAAAATAACAACAGCTCTTAGAAATGCCGGTTCTACATTAAAAAGCTCTGAAGTGCTTCTCAGCACAGAAATGCTATCAGGAAAAAAGGAAGTTCACACACAATGCTGTCCCTGCCAATATGCCAGCATACCTGCACAGGTCAACATCTCAAATTCACACTTTCATGGTTTAAGACCCCTGGAGATGTTACCCTGAGGAGCAATGCAGGGATAGGAACAAGAGTGAGTAAAGTTCCCTTATAGCCTTGCCAAAACTGTTTCCTGATCTAGAGCACAATCTTCAATATAAGGTACCGAGATGAAACTGTCCTCTGAGGTTTTTTTTTTGTTTGTTTGTTTTTTAAATAAGTTTCCTAGGAGATGCAGAAGAGTGGAAGCAGTTCAGCTGCAAGTTCTTTCTCCCTTTTGCTTAATCACCAACGAAGCAGTTCTTTTTCATCTTAAGTAGAGGTCTACCTTGCAGATCACATTCCTGTTGTGGTGTGGGACTGAGAAGGGTTTTAGAGGAGGAGGAGGATGTGCTCCCACAGAAAAGTGTTTTCTTTCATAGGGCTCAATGGCAGGCTGTCAGCTTGAAATGGATTCTTTTAATGCCAGTAGGATTTTACTGTCTTTTTGATTTACATAGGCACCCGGCGCCTGGGACAGCGTGGTTTGTCATCTAAAACAATGCAGGCACAGCCAACAGGGCAGATCTGACACACTCCCAAGGTCTCTCACGTCGTCCTCCACTCCACATTTGGGATGGATTTCCCTGCCAATTGCTCGTGTTATCTTTGAAGGGAAGCAGGGCAGAGGAACTACACTTCTCTGAAGCACAGGGGCTTTTCAAACCTCTCACGCTCTCCCTACACAAGATTGGTGAAAGGAGAGGAGGAGCGGGGAGAAGGGAAGCAGTGTGGGAGCAGATCATGGGCCTATTCCTACCCCTTCCCAGGCAACCCTCTGAAACAACATTGTAATTCCTCATTTTTAGTTATTCCTCAGGTTCTTGTAGTTTTACAGATACCCGGCTAGACAAGATCTTACTGTTACTTTAGAAATAGCTAAAAATATTTTTGCAGAGATAAAGCAGCAAAAATAAATTGAGCCTTTCCTAATTTATTGTGCGTCTGTTTTCATTCCTTCCTGGATCCAAGAGCAGACAGGGCTGCGCATTAGAGCTGTCAAACATCTCCATAAAAATAAGAAATGGAACGGGAGTCCTTGATCCTAAAAAACCCAAAACTTCGGCAAGACAAGAAAAAAAATGACAGGAGAGAGAAAACAGAAGACTTTGTTACCATAGTGGCCATCTTTGATATAACTGCAAACATGGAGAGGAAATAAATATATATCCTAACCTCCTTAATTCTGCAAAGGCAAGAGTACCATGGAAGACAATTCTTGTAACCTAACTAAACCATGAAAAGCTACAGGCTTCTGGGAAAAAAAAAAAAAAAAAAAAAAAAAACACCCTTTGACCAAGTTCTGTTCATCCACACAGAGGAGATGATATACATGTGCATGTGTATGTGCAAAGTGTAACTGCTGCAACAATTTGGTCTAAAGTCTGAGGCCAAAGGCTACAACGTTTACTGCCCAGTTACCGCCACGTTAAAGCTCAGCACATTATTTTTGACGCAAACACTCCCTGTTGTTCATCCACACTGACATCCTGGAAGCTAAAGCATTTATTTTGTAGTTCAGGGTACTTTACAGAGGCTGTTGGGTGCGCAAGCCAGCAGTGCTCTGCATTTGTACAGGGGAGAGACAAGCTGAAGGGACTGCTAGCCCCTCATTCACCAGCAGCCACAAGCAACCACAGCTGGCAAGATGTGGCCAGGCCTGTACCCCACGTGCAATCTGGGCCACATCAAACCTGCATCTGGCTCCCTCAAGGGAGCCAGACTCCATCTGACAGCAGTAGCAAGGTCTTCGACTTGCTCGAGCTTTCTTTGCCTCGGAGAAAACATCTCCCTATTCCAAAAGCAAGATCCCACCAAGGGAGAAGGATGCAAAAATAACTAAGAGCGTTCTCCTACCTTTCAGTGACACGTTTATTTGCTTTCTTGAGGAGTTAAACGTTAAACAGAAAAAAAATCAAGCCATCCATTTCATCTTTGCTTACTGTGGAGCTGCACTGACAAGACAAATAATGTTAGGTGTGTAAGGGATGGGATGGATGAGGAAGAATCAATACTATGTCTCTGCTTTCCTCATATGGTGAGTATGGCATGAGCGCAAAGTTCATCTCACCACAGAAAGGGACACTGCAAAATCTGGTATGGAGGAGGCCATGAATGATCAAGGAAAGGAATCACAGGATGGAAGTTGAAGGGATTGATGGCTAGCGTCCAGGATCAGCAAACATCCAGTGCATGGTAGGGGAAAAGTTGCACATGGGTAAAGGAAGGGAAGCGGGGGGTTTACCAATTCAGTACAAGAGCAAAAGGACATCTCAGAAAGATGACAACTAAAACCGATCTAAGAAAGCCGTACACACAGGCACATGCACTCACTGGAGTTGGAACTCATATTGTGATAGAAAGTGTCTTTGAAGGTAGTTCAAGAGTGTAGAATAAATACTTCAAAGAGTTCTTCACGAACTGTCTGCTTCAAGGGTAAGGTACGCATCCCTGACTTTCTTCCAATTGTATCAGTTGGGCTAACAAAAGATAAAAAACATTCTGATATGAGATTTGCTTTATTACAAAATGAACTTCTAGGTGCATAGGCCTGTCTTGTGGGAAGAAAATCTATGTGCCCAAGCATTTGTTCATTTTCTTTAATATACACACCCACACATATACTTAAAGAATCCCAGCAAGCTAGAAAGAGGATGGGATACTCCCACTGCACATTCTTACCACCTGAAGAAAGGATGGAAAAAAAAATACCATCAGAAATCCTAGACTGTAAGATGCAAGGCATGTTTTAGAGCGTACTATTGAAAATAGCCTTTTCTCCTCCAGGATTTCTTATACTTCTGTTTAAAGATATTGGGGCAAGCTGCTGGACAGAGGAAACAGGCTACAGGAACCAGGGTTGGCGCAAGTGGGCTAATACACATCCTCTTTGTTAGGACTGATGACACGAGAAAGGAGACTAAGTATTAAATGCTTAGCTTTCCTGTTTATAGCAAAAGAATTCTCCGCTTTAATGGCCAAGTGAACATCAACAAGCCCTCGACTCCAAACTCTAGCACACTTCATGATAAGCAGCAACCTGCTTATCACTTCTTTGTCTTTCTAAATTCAAAGTTTGTGCAAAGGAAATGCCAATTATTTCCCTACAACCTGCAGTGAATGGAAAGGTGGTACAGATTATTTTACAGTTCTGCAGCTTTGTTTTCGGAGGTAAAGATGTAGGTAAAGATGGTTTGAATATGAATCTTAGACAGCTGCACTTTTATGTAGACAGAAAAGAACATGCACGTAAAAGAATTCTTTTTTCACCATCCCTAGGAGATTTAGGCAGGACTTGCCAACATCATTCCGGAGTGTGAAGTACATAAGTACATTATTTAAGTATACTGATTCCATTAAACAGAACCATTTGTTTTCATCTTCTCTGCAAACACATCTGCCTAAGTGCTCCAGCTTCACAGGGTGCACATGGAGTTTGGAGCATTATCTGTGGGGATTGTGAACGGTTGGAAGAAAGCACAGAGATACAGCAGTTGTTAAAGAAAAAAAAAAAAAAGAGTAGTCAAGTCTTTACTAGTCTGACAGTTCCTAAAATAATGTTGCTTCACTTAAGAATGAACACGCTTATCTCTGATCTACAAAACCTGACTAAAAGGTTACTTTTCCCTTGCCAGAAAAGCATCTTTAGAAGTTTATGAATGCCTGAACAGAACGGCTGAACCCTGCCAGATGACTTTATGCTAAGAGAGAGGCAGAAAGCCACCTCCTCACACGTGGAAAGAACATTTACAGAAGAAATTTAGAGGATATACATAAAAAGCAAGTTTATAGTATTCAGAGCTGTATGCAGTTACCTCATGATTTCAAGCAAAGGCAAATGTACTAAAATCTTGCTCCCTGAAAAGTGTTTCCTCCTCCTCCTCAGCTGCTTGTGACTAATTAATATCTTGAACAAAACCCAGCTTCTGCCTGGAATTTGCAAATCCCTGAAAACCACCATTATTAGGCAGTATGAATTGTATGCATGCAACGCTGAAAAGCACAGCAGTTAGTTGCCTATTTGTATGATCAGAGATGTATAACTAGTTATAGGACTGCCGAGGAAAAAAAAATCCCCTACACAAATCATTGTGTTTATGTGGTAAACATCATTACTCTAACTTTAAAAGCACGCATTTCCCACAAGGAAAAGTTAAAGTTCTGTAATTATACCATAATTAAGCCTTTACTTGCAAGTCACGTGAGCGTAAAATTTTTATCCGTCTTCAAATCTAAGAGTGGTAGCAGAGCTGCAACCATCTGCACACAGACACGGGCAAGGCAAGGGGTTAGGGCCTGAGATCCCCTCTCATTAAAGAAGGCAAACTCACAGCCAAGACTTGTGTGTCTACGAGTTCATCTGCTTTGTCTGTGTGCACTGGTTGTCATCCCACAGTACCTCTGAACACAAGCCTTGCCTTTCAAAGAAATTCACACCTTCATTTGCTAAACAAAGTTGGAGGAAAAATGCAGATCTTCAGAAGTCTCGACACAAAGGATTCAATTCTTATAACATAAAACAGCAGGTAGGGTTGGCTTTGTGCTTGCCTTTCTAGTAGCTCAGGCAAAGTAGGAAAACTCAACATCTTTTCCATTGTGCACCATCCCTAAAGAGCCTCCATGCCTGAGGGATTCCAAGTGTTTAACAATCCAGAAAAAAAACAGTGGATAGTATTGTCTGATTTGAACAGAATGCTTTGTGGATTGCACATGATTCCTCCTTATTCCAAATGACATTATCACTTTCCATAGTACTTTCCTGAATCAGGGCCTAAAAGCAAGCCTGCAGATGGGAGATTTCATTTTGGCAATTTTTTTTTTTTTTTTTTTTTTTTTTTCACTGAAAATGCTCAGCTCCTGCTGTCAACTAACTGGCATGGAGCAGAGCAATCCAAGATACGAGCTTTCCTTCCTAGGTATTCATATACCTTCTCCTAAGCATCCTTTCACTATGTCTGTAGGGAAAGTCACATTTTTTTTCCTGGAAGACAGCTTTCTGAGGAGGCAGGACATCCCCAGTTTCTTGCCAACACAGAGAGGGGCGTGCTGTTGTACAGTTGGAGAAAAAAAAAAAAAAAAAAAAAGAAAAGAAAAAAAAGGCTTTCAGAAGTAGTACCCCTGCTCCCCAGCACACAGCTCCGAGGTCACACCTAGCCGTGTGTCAGGCAGCCTCAATAATTCCCAGCTCCACTGCTAAGTGACATTTCAGCCAAAAAAAAAGCCTATCATCTTCGGGAAGAAAGACACTGTCAGTACAGATGGATGTTGCATGCTGGCAACAAGTCATGCAGCAGATCATTCTGAAATATGTGCTGCACACACATAGACGTCTCTTGGAGTGAAGGACTCCAAAAATTCATAGTCTAAGCCTGAAGTTTGGGATTTAAAATGCAATACCTAAAAGCACAAAATTCTGGTAACTATTTCTCAGACGAATTTTTCAATGTATTTTTCAAACACATTACACAATCTCAAGGAGCACGGAGAAGCTTTCTGCTGCTTTAACCCTTAGCTTTAGTCCCTTTTACAAGGTGGAATGAATACATCTCAAATGAGGCAGAACAGCATGAACTTAAGAGCCTCTCCACTGCACCGTTAGCTGAGGAAGAACAAATCATGTTGAACAGTCAGTTCAAAAGTCCCTGTAAACATTCCGAAGAAAATGCTGCAAGTTCAAAGTTTCTAAATGAGTCCACAAAACTGTATCTTACATTTTAACTTTACATTCACCTTACATCTCTAGTAAGAAACCCTATACTAGCAAGACAAATGACAGTATTCCGACCATGCAACTCGTGGCTTGTAACAGTTCATACAGATATTCCTTCCTTTGTCCTCAGTGATTTCTTGGAAAACAACAACAAAACACAGTGGCAGAGAAGATTTCAACACAACTTGGAAACATACCATCACCTGCAACTTCAGTTTGTCCGAGCAGCGGTAATTGCCATCAATTCTACAATTTCTCTAACGAGAATTTACAATACCTGGGCCTCAGGAGAATACTGCATAGCGAGGCAGGACCCCATGCCAGCTAAACAACAATAACCAATAGGGCAAAGTGCTAAGTCAATTGGAAGCCATTGTCTCCAGAACCAGAAAGGCAAGCAGCTAATTAAATCATTGTGTGGGAGCCTGCATGAGGTGTAAGAGAGTGCTGGGCCACAACAGGCTTTGGATACGTGCCGGCTTACAGAAACACGCTATTTAAAGCAACAACAGTTCTGAGAACCAATGTAATGTTCATACCTCCTCAGCCTACTTCAGAAAAACACCCCCTCCCCAAGGGTTTTATAAGCAGTCTTCTTTATAGAAGTCGCCATGGGTTTCCAATTTTCTTGTTTGACTCAAAGGATTATTTTAGATTTCAGAGGTCAGAGACTAATCAGGGCAGGAGAAACAAAAACAAATGAAAACCACTTATCCTTTAGTCCACATCTAAAGATCAAAAAAGAAAATCAGCTTACGAAACAAACCATTTCCTTCATTATTCCTTATTTGGAAGCTAGACTTCAAAAAAAAGGTGGGGATCTAGGCAAAATCCAGAACTTACTCTTAGAAATATGTATATGTGTGCATGAGATTAACACTCAGGCTGTGCATGTGACAGTTGTGAATGCTCTAACGCTTTTGCAGGGACAGTTGTCTGGCTATTGCACAAGCGCTCCCCTTCCAGAATCACTTACCGATCGATATTCGTAATAGATTTTATCATATTCATTGCCTCCAATTGTGATTTCTGGAATGAAGTGAGGGACAGCTACAGCATCCAGCACTCCACTTTTGTCCTGAACACTGAAGGGAAAGAAAGAAGGAAAAGAAAAGAAGAAAATGGATTAGTTGGTCCACATCCTGCCCAAAAGAGAGCAACATCAATTCTGAGTTTGACCAAGTATTAAATAACTTCTCTGCTAAGTAGTTCTTTCACAGGTTTCAGCTCTTTTCTGGTTATGATGTGTACATAGTCCTTTCTCTCACACGGCTATCGTGTTTCTTCCTTGCCTCCTGCTAGTTCCTGCTCCAACATCTCCCTTCTCCAACCCCTTCCCCAGGTTCTACCTCCCTAGAGATGCTCTGTTATTCCTGGAAACATTCTCTAAGGCACCTCTAGCTTTTTGTTTTCCTACATAAACAAGGTAAAGGCAGTGGTTTTATTGATTTCCACACTCTATTATACTATAGTAACTTCATTTAATTAAACTCCTGTCCAATTTGTTTTCACAAATGAACTCACGTAAGGATTAAAATAAAGTAGTGCTCTTCTTCCCCGAATTCCCATTCTAAACGACACCGAGGCAATCAAATGGTTTGGAAGCAGGCAGCATGGCCAGCACCCTGCCTGGGAGCAATCAGAGGAAGCTTGCTGCAGCAGCTGTAACGAGAGCTTAGTGATGAGTGGTACAAAAATCAGGATCCACCAAAAATCCACACTGCATGGAGCCAGCACTTTCAAATACCCCCGATTTAAAATGCCTGAGAAACTGCTAGAAGGTGGCTACCTTCTGTGTATGGATGCTAATTTGCAGATCAACAGTGCCACCTACATGTATTTGGGGAAAAATACATCAGCTATCCTTTGCAGTGGGCAACGACAGAGTTCTGTTTGACACTTGGAAGCTATGCAAATAATTTTGTTGTTAGTTTTCAGTGAACTGTATTTCTTTACAAGTATTTACACAGACATATACCAAATATAAGCTCTGAGCAAAGCAAAGTTAATTACCTTTAAGCAATCTTTTTTTTCTCCCCCTAAATAACAAAGTTTGGGGCCTTCCCTCACAGCATGGCACATTTTCAATTAGTAAAGCAGTCTGCTCACATATGCTGACAAACACTCTGCAAAAATACTCTACTGCAGACAAATCGGTAAGGAAATACAGGAATCCAGTAAAAGGTGAGGGGAGTGAAGGCAAGGATAAACGCCTATTTACAAGGCCAGGACAAACACCAAAGATGTTGCCTACGAACTATTAGAGCGTTTGCCTTCACAAATATTAACCCAGGTATTTTCTAACCACCTGGGAAGAAAAAAAGAAAAAGAAAAGAAAAGCAGAAGCACTACAAGTTTACTTAGAAGAATGTGGAATGACACACAGCGCCCATATGCGTTGAGATCTGTGGCTCTGCTCTGTGAGACATACACTTTCAAATGGCAGACGCAATGAGGCTCATCTTGCAATGTAAGTTGTCCCAAATCTGCCCTGCACAAAAGGACTGCACCCGCGAGACAAAGCTTACTGTCAAAAACACACAGCAGGAACCCTCAGCTGAACAAGAAAACCAAAGCTGACAAACCCCACAGCACTCACAGGCTGAAAGCCAGGAAAACAAGCCCTCCTTTGCCTCCTCACAAAGGCAACAAGAGCTGTTTTCATGCCGTGTGAGCGCCGGCCCTCCTGCGGACCACTCCCAACCCTACCACTCCAGAAGGGTTTGAATAACTGAGCTGGGATGGAAAAGCTTGCCCAGAACAGTGATGTGATGATGCAGCTGGGTTTATTTCTGAATCCCGGCACACCCTGCAAAGAGCATCTCTGCACCTGCCACATCTCATACCCACCGCTAATTAAACTAGGTAAAACTAACAGGCCCTGGCGGAAAGCAGCCTTTCAGGTATCAGCTCGTCACTCCTTAGGTGCAGTCCATCCTCCAACTGAGCCTGGAATCAGTACTGATGCTACAAGCTTTCATCCCCGCTTCATCGTGCAGGGAGCAGAGAGGAGCAGCAGACAAGACAGCGAGCTAAGATTTTTGATTGGAAGAGGATGACTTGTTTAAACACCTTGCTGAACGTTTCAATACCTTGCTGAACTCAGGCTTAGCAGCACAGCCTGTGGAATATCCACTAATTTCTCAGTAAAAAAACACCTCTGTCCCTTCTTCCCACACCAGTGTCCCACAGAAGCAGGAGAGTCAGCTCTCTGCCAAGTAACAGAAGATGTTCTGGACCTGACAAGTCTGTAGGAGAATGCAGATAAAAATCTGTCTGGACATAAGTAAAATATAATATGACATACACAAAGCAAGTCCAGTAGTCAACCGGTCTGCAGCTAATCCATCCCTTCGGGAACCTCAGCCGAATGGCAATTTTAGAGGACAATTCCCATGCACAATTTATTTTAGTTAGTGCCATGACGGAAAACCTGCTTCTCTTATAACCACTGCCTCCAAAAAAATGCTGAACAAAAACAAAAAAAAAAAAAACAACAAAATGCAAACCTAATGCTGCCAAAGATGGCTTCTCCAGGTTCATCTCTGCTTTCTGCCTTAAGAAATAATTTGGAATACTAAATAAAAGCACCACCCAAAGACACCTGCCACAACAATGTCTTTAACCACAAAACCACATTTGCTTGCCAGAACTAATTCACTGCTTGGCAGGAAGCATTTTAAGGCACCTATTAAGTTTCCCAAGTTTTTTTCCTCTCCCCCAGTACAGAAGTACCACGATTTATTGTAGGCAGGCACTTGACCGTATTTTCTCAAAGCAGCTCTCTCATAATGCAGTAACAAAGCTACCCAGAGTGTGTTTTACCACCCGTAAGATTGTGCAGCGTTACAAGTGTGACTCAAAACATGCAAGTGACTGCACAGTCCTAGTATCCCAATACTGTAGGAACATCAGACTGTAGCTCACCGTCACTACAGTCCAGAATCCTGTTAGCTACAGCTCTTCACATGACTACACAGCAATCACACTTGAAGCTATGCTACAGCAGTGGGTAGCTCTCTCCTTGTCCCCAAAAGCCTCTCAATACACCTACTTTGCTCACAATGTCCAATGCAATGTGCATGAGCAGGAACTGAGCAATCAGGACTGACACACCTGCCTCTTTTCAGAGTACCAAGTTTGATTTCCCTTACAGGCAGCTTGCAACAAGGATACATGCGTTTCTCAGGGCACTAGCAGAAACCTGGTAACAAGAAAGTGCTGCAAGCTGTCCTGAAGTTAATGCAGCTCTTATGTCAGCTGGATATACTTTCTAGAATTTCTGTTCCCATGACCTTAGCTCTTTGTTTCCTCTTCTGTATAAAACAACAAAGTCCCAGGACTGCCTACCACATGAAGACATTTGCTGAAGAAAAAAAAGCACAATGAACCAAACAAAAAACCTGTCTTGAATAGCCTGAACAATGACTTCTCAACAACTGATGTTGGCATTAATGCAAAAACTGAAGTGACAACACACAGGATTAGAAAACCGCACTTCCTACCTAAAAGCATTCACCGGCTTAGAAGGCCTAGAGCCAGGAACACAAAAGCATCCCAAGTAAAATTCTATGCTTATACGTGAAAGTAACTTGAGAAATAGCAGGTGGATCCCACTGGAAAAGAGAAGGTCTTCTTACACACCTTGAAATTAGCTTCAAGCCTGAAACACAATAACTGGTTGGGAAGAATCTGAAGGAGTGAGTGGCATTCATTCCTTTGCTATTCACGCCCTTATTACCTCGGCCAGGGCTTCTCACCTTCTGCTGCGGTTGGCTTCCCTGCCTCCAGTGGGCAGGGTACGACATGTGGGATTGAGCCACACTCCTGATTTTGCCCATACTTGTGAGAGCAGGGGAAAGGAGAAACCCTTCTGACTCATGCCACGGGCACACAGAGCTGGGTGAGAGAGACTGCGATCAGGGTTCTGTGTCCAGAACTGCACTCACCTCCTCCGCTTCTGCACTCATTCAGCGGGCACATAGGACAACAAAAGGCTGGTTCTCCCCATGATGTGTGTCCCATTGCCCCTCATTTCCTCCTTACCTATTCACTCCAGACTTCAATCAAGCAGACTCCAACTCCACTGGTTAGGCAGTGCGAGCACACCATGCCCAAGGTGAACCTCGGCCACTCCCCTGGTGAGCAACAGACACTCACACCCTTGCCAAGAAAGTAAAAAAGAGCTTTCCAAGAAAAGCAGGTATGCAAGAGGTGAGAAGGTGCAAAAACAACTCTTCAAACCTATAAAAAGCTGCCACAAGGAGGAACTGATGAAAGACAGCTGTTTCGATGGAAGCAAGAAAGGAGACGGGTGCTAAGGAAGCACTTTTCAGTAGTGCCAGAAGTTTTACGACAGACGTTTAGTGAGATTTTTGGAATCTCCATGAAAAAGAGTTTGAAGAACAAGTCCAATACACCTCTTACGAGCACTGCTAGTCCTGCTGTTTGAAATCAGACACGTTCAACCATGGGCACATCTTTCCTTTGCCACGTGTGCTTGATTAGACTGTGAAATACAGCTGAGGAGTCGCTTTCCCTCATTTGCTCCCATGCTGCTGCTTTGCAAGATTTCATTTAATCAGAGCAAAATGAATAGAAAGGGAACAGAAGCTATGCCCTGGGTTCAGCAACAGCTACAAGAATTTAAAGAAACACAACTAAAAAAAAATCACAAATTACAGCTAATACAAGATCCATCAGTAACAACATCAAAATACATTATGATGTGCTGCCAAACACAATACTGGGTGATTCACTATACAGGGTATGTGGCACACTAATAGTAAGTTATGAACAAAATTGAACGTATGACAGTGGCAAACTGTTTCATGGCTAGGTTGTTTCCAGATGAAAAAAGAACCCCTTTCTTTAGGATACAGCAAATGTTGGTACATTTTCTGTTTGTTTTTTGTTTGTTTTTGTTTTTATGAAAACATTGGAGGCTGAAAAAGCCAAAGACATGCCCGTAAAAAGACACGTTCTACTACAGCAAAGTCTGAAGCAGCTGCGGCAATGCAACAGATTTAACTGACGACTCGTACACCGAAACAAGACAAATGCAGTATGTTTCCCCCACCTGCTGGTAAATTAACTCAGGTGACATTACACAAACTACAGCTCTTTGTTCCAAAACATTACTTATTATGCAATGCGTCACGCAGTCATGCAGTCTTGCTGGGAAGGGCACAGCTAAAAACCTGCCTGAGACAGCGCAGCAGCAGCATGGGAACACACCGAGTTATTTCAAAAAGCCAGCTGAACTATTTCTGTTTGACTCGAAGGCTGGGGAGGGAGGAGAGATGTGGAGAGCATCCTCTGGGAGAACCCTCCAGCTTACACACAGGCAAACATGTTTGTAACCTTTTACCAAGACATGCCTAAGTCCCACAATCAAACTGCTTTCTATTAGGGCAAGGGAGAGAGACTTGAGGGCAAGGCGAGGAGATAAAAGATGTTGTAATGCACCTGATTTTGTATGGGTGCGGCCCGCTGGTTTGATTAGCTTGGTTTTTGCATTATGAAAGCAGTCCAAGGCGCTGCTGGGGTTTCCACGTTAGGCCCTATAGACATGCAACAGAATAGTTATCCTCACCTGCCCATCGTTCCTTCCTTTCCCAGAGGCGTGGTGCGAGCTGAGAGTGGAAGAGGTGGAAGGCATCTCCAGAGCCAGGGAACAAGCCGGTAGCCACCCCTCCAGCACCAGGGATGAAACAGCCCCAGCCAGAACAAGCAGGCTGTGCAAAATGCTGGATTGCTGATTTTACAGCGGCAGCTGAAACCGTGGCCAAATCCCTGCTGCAGCCTAACAGAAACACCCGCGAGAGGGCCGCATGTGCTGGCGTGCAGGACCTGCAGCCCACCGGGGACACACAGCGTAATAAAAGCCTCTTGGCAATGGGAAATATTCATATAGGCACAGGACATCTGGAAGTCTGGTCAAGGCTGAGTACCACAAGCTCTCTTCTAATTGATATTGGGGAGAAAAAAAAAAAAAGTAAACTTTCAGCTGTAATGTTTGTGAACCAGCACCTGAGCTTGGCATTTGATGCTCTAGGATGCAACTCCAACCCTGAAGGCAGCAGCAGCCTCCCAGGAGCGTTTCTTCAGCCCTGACACAACTGTCCCCCATCCGATGCTGCATCTGGCACATCTTCACGAACGATGCCTGTGCAAACTGTGACAGGGAACTCTCATGTCTACCCCACGTTTGTAGAGTTAGCATGAGAAAAGATGGAAAAAAAAGTGTAGCTTTTAATGTAAAGTTAGAAGGTGCTTGCTATTTCCTGCTCAGCTGAACAAGGTGTGGGCACAAAACTGGCACAGGACCTGTTGTCATGCATTTGATCAATGTCCTGATACCAACAACAAAGGAACAAAGCAAACACTGAGCACTTTGATCGAATCTCTGAATATGAACAGTCTTGACAATGCTATTCTGAAGGCACGTGGAAACATTAAAACTCAAAGTACTTGAGCATTTAAATTAATTTTGTTGTATTCTGAGATTTTAGTACGATAGCCACGCACTGCCTTTAAAAGAAATAATTTCATATTATCTGCAATGACAAGCCTTGTAAAGGAAACCCTCTCACCATCATCCAGGGTTGAATGAAAAATTAAGTCCTCGGCAATGCTATTTATCCCTTTCTACAGTTACAAAGTACAATTTTCACACAATATCTTAATACAGCACTCTTTAATTGTGTGCTTTACTTTAACTCCCTCCCTCCTACACTCTGCAATTAACAATAATCCTTTCTTAATAACTGTACCGGTGTGAAGCCAGAGGAAAAACAGCAACTTTACTGTATTTTCTTCTTTCAAAGGAAGTCTGATTTTCACAGTTCTGCAGGATCTAAGCCACCAGATGCTATTCTTTAATTACTATATATAGAAAAAAGTTGCCAAATCCTGACTTGTTTCTCTTAGATGCCACCCAACATTGCTCTTCTACAATCTACCTTCAACCTTTAAGAGAAGGACCATACAAAACGCACAACATTACCACTACTATTAGAAGGCATCCGAAGTAACAGAACGGAAAAGTTGTTCTCTGAACGCCCAGTACCCTGAGCTGGTGGAAGGGGATGGGGAGCAGAATGTGGCCCCCACAATCCACGAGGAGATGGTTGGTGACCTGCTACAGCATTTGGATGTACGCAAGTCGATGGGGCCAGATGGGATCCACCCGAGGGTACTGCGAGAACTGGCGGAAGAGTTGGCCAAGCCGCTTTCCATCATTTATCAGCAGTCCTGGCTATCGGGGGAGGTCCCACTTGACTGGCGGATAGCAAACTTGGCACCCATCTACAAGAAGGGCCGGAGGGTAGACCCGAGGAACTACAGGCCTGTTAGTTTAACATCAGTGCCAGGGAAGCTCATGGAGCAGATTATCCTGGGCGTCATCATGCAGCACTTGCAGGGCAAGCAGGCGATCAGGCCTAGTCAGCATGGGTTTATGAAGGGCAGGTCCTGCTTGACGAACCTGATCTCCTTCTATGACAAGGTGACACGCTTAGTGGATGAGGGAAAGGCTGTGGATGTAGTCTACCTTGACTTCAGTAAGGCTTTTGACACCATTTCCCACAGCATTCTCCTCAGGAAACTGGCTGCCCATGGCTTGGACTGGCGCACACTTCGTTGGGTTAAGAGCTGGCTGGATGGCCGGGCCCAGAGAGTTGTGGTGAATGGAGTCAAAGCCAGTTGGAGGCCAGTCACTAGTGGAGTCCCCCAGGGCTCGGTACTGGGGCCAGTCCTCTTTAGTATCTTTAACGATGATCTGGATGAGGGGATCGAGTGCTCCCTCAGTAAGTTTGCAGACAACACCAAGTTAGGTGCGTGTGTTGACCTGCTCGAGGGTAGGAAGGCTCTGCAGGAAGATGTGGATAGGCTGGACCGACAGGCCAAGGCCAACTTTATGAAGTTCAACAAGGCCAAGTGCCAGGTTCTGCACCTGGGGCACAACAACCCCAAACAGAGCTACAGGCTGGGAGATGTGTGGATAGAAAGCTGCCTGTCAGAGAAGGACCTGGGAGTTTTGGTTGACAGTCGGCTGAATATGAGCCAGCAGTGTGCTCAGGCGGCCAAGAAGGCCAACAGCATCCTGGCTTGCATAAGCAACAGCGTGGCCAGGAGGTCCAGGGAAGTGATTGTCCCCCTGTACTCGGCTCTGGTGAGGCTGCACCTCGAGTACTGTGTTCAGTTTTGGGCCCCTCACTACCAGAAGGACATGGAGGTGCTTGAGCGAGTCCAGAGAAGGGCTATGAAGCTGGTGAAGGGTCTGGAGAACAAGTCTTACGAGGAGTGGCTGAGGGAGTTGGGACTATTTAGCCTGGAGAAGAGGAGGCTCAGGGGCGACCTTATCGCACTCTACAGGTACCTGAAAGGAGGCTGTAGCGAGGTGGGGATTGGTCTGTTCTCCCACGTGCCTGGTGACAGGACAAGGGGGAGTGGGCTAAAGTTGCACCAGGGGAGGTTTAGGTTGGATATTAGGAAGAACTTCTTTACAGAAAGGGTTGTTAGTCACTAGAATAGGCTGCCCAGGGAAGTGGTTGAGTCACCATCCCTGGAAGTCTTTAAAAGACATTTAGACGTAGAGCTTAGGGATATGGTTTAGGGGATGATTTGTTAGTGTTAGGTCAGAGGTTGGACTCGGTGATCTTGTAGGTCTTTTCCAACCTAGACTTTCTGTGATTCTGTTAAACCTATCACTACTCTTACAAGTGTAGAGTTTCTTTTTATATGGGATTATCCATAAAACACATTTTTTCAATCAACGTGACTTAAGTGTGGCAGTCCTGATGCATTATTTGTAACACATGTATGGAAGTGTAGGTCTGCAATCTCACTTCTTTACATACATGTCAGTGATTTATATCATACCCTTTAGAGTTTGGAGGGCAAATTTTTCAGCAGTCAGGACACATGCAACCTCACCAGTAGCACTCCGCAGCTGAACTGGAATACAAATAATCATGGTGTACTTGGCAAGAATTACTTTTATCAAAAGTTTGTTTTTACTCCAGCAAGGCGCTTTCCGCTGAGTTTGATCTCTTCGCATCCAATTAAACAGACACGGATTCTTAAAAAACACACCCAAAATACTCCCAAAATACTCTTTAACCGTTACATTTAACAATTCTCCTTGTTATTATAGAGAATGAATGACAAAACTGCAATGCCTCATTTTGTGTATTAGGATTAAAGCTTCAATATCGGATTATTTACTGGGATTCTGGCAAAAGGAGAAAAAAAACAAACACACTTATTGAGCAATTATCCAAGTTTGCCTGTTTCCTTTTCCCCCTACACTCTGTTCAGCCAGCTTCTTGACTGCTGGGAAGATATTTAGAAGCAGACAGCTAAGAAATTAGTTTTAGAAAAACACTTTAAACAGAGCCAATCTAAACAGCACCACATAGAAAACTTGCTACAAGGTTGCTCTGTCAACAAGCTTTGTCAAAGGATTTGGTGCTGCCAGAACAGCAGAGAAACCACCATGCCAACTGCATAAATACAGTTTTAAAATTGCATGCCTGTCTGTATACTGCCACGAGCCAGGAACAGAAACGTTCACAAAATACATTCCCAAAAGTAAGAGCCACAGGCCATGACACTTTGGAAATGCCTGGAGAAACTGGCTTATCATGGCTTGGGAGGAGGTACTGTTTGCTGCACAAAAAGCTGGCTGGATGGCTGGGCCCCAAAGGGTCACTGCAAATGGAGTTAAATCTGTTTGGTGGCCAGTCTTGACTGCACCCTCAGTAAGTTTGCAGATGATAACAAGTAGGGTGGGACTGATGATCCGCTTGAGGGTGGGAAGGCTTTGCAGAGGGATCTGGATAGGCTGGAGCAATGGGCTGAGTCCAGCTGCAAGACATTCAGCCACCAAGTGCTGGGTTCTGCGCTTGGGTCACATCAACTCCATGCAGCAGTGCTGGCTCCAGGGAGAGGGGCTGGAAAGCTGCCCAGCAGAAAAGGATGAACATGAGCCAGCAGCGTGCCCAGTTGGCCAAGAACACCAATAGCAGCCTGGTCTGCATCGAAAACAATGTGGCCAGCAGGGCTAGGGAAGTGATTGTCCCCTTGTACACAGCATTGGTGAGACCACACCTTGAATGCTCTGCTCAGATTTGGGCCCCTCACTACAGGACATAATGAATTGCTCGACCATGTGCAGAAAAGAATAAGGAAGCTGCTGAAGGGACTAGAGGACAAGGCTTGTGAGGAGCAGCCGAGGGAACTGCGGCTGTTTAGTCTGGAGAAAAGGAGGTGGGTGGAGAATCCATCACTCTCTAGAGCGACCTGAAAGGAGGTTGCAGACAGGAGGATGTCAGTCTCTTTTCTCAGGTTACAAGTGATAGGACACAAGGAAACTGCCTCAAGTTGTGCCAGGGGAGGTTTAGATGGTGACAGGTTGACAGAAAGAATTTGTTCATGAAACGCATGGTAAGGCAATGGAACAGGCTGCCCAGGGAAGTGATGGAGTCCCCATTCCTGGAGGTATTTAAGAGGCATGTAGATGGTTTAGTGGTAGGCTTGGTACTTTAAGGCTGATGGTTGGACTTGATCTTATGGATTTTTTTCAACCTAAATGATTCTGTGATTCTTATGCTACATTAACAGAATGGGATTTATTTGTCTGGAGTCTCTCACCTGATTGTTAGCAGCAGCAGAACTCCACACCCATATTACAACAGCAAGCTCCCATATTACCAAAGCCTGCCATTGTTACTGACATGACAAAAAAACAACAAATCACAGTGAAAATATGAACATACCTTAAAAAGTCAAGGCTTTAACAGTTCTCCCAGAGATCCAATGCTACACAATATTCTGTTACTGGAAGACATCATACTTACTAAAGTCTCAGGTGATGGAAAGAAACATCATCTTGTTCCAACCATGGCCCCTTGTCAAACTTCAGGTACTCAATGTCTTCAACTATCTGAAATTAGAGGACAAAATTACATTAACAGGTGGCCTGATCAAAGTGTCCATTCTCCATTAAAAAAAAAAAAAAAAAAAGAAAGCAGCCCCCCAGTCAATTAAATGATTGAGACACATCCTAAAGTCACCCAGCAAAATGTTTCACTGCTAACACTGTATTAACACAGGTGTTTTGAGCACATGATCTCCCAGTCACATTTCTGGAAGTGGCAGCCCTGCCTTAAGTGCTGGACAGGTATTTGGGGGCCAGCTCTAAAGCTCCTTGGTGAGTAGAGGATGGCAAGGAATATGGCTGAGAGGATGGCTGAAATATGGCAAGGAATGGCTGAGAGGTAGTGCGTTTCCAAGTTCTTACACCTAGATGGTGTAAGACTCCTTTGCTGAGGAGGCTGAAAGGAAGGAAAAAAGATGCACAAGCCCACCCTTAAGTCAGAACAAGGAGGGAATGCAAATGAGTCTGAATTTAACCCTTTTAGTTGCAAATAAAAGCCATTATCAGGTTTGATATTACATAGGAAGTCTCTTTCAAAAAGGCACAGTCATCTACTAACAGAGAAATGCTGAGAAGCAATGCAACAAAGCATGGTGGCTATTGCCCCTTGGTGTTGCTGCATGGTTCATGTGATAAATCAAGGTGTGTTTCAAGCTAGAATACTCTCACACTCTTGAAGCTGTGGTAATGATAGAAATCCAAAGGTTCCCGGTTTGATTGGACATGAAAGCCTATTCATGCGTGCTTGTGCCCTGAGCAGAAAGGAAAGGAAAAACTCACAGCTTGGTACCAAGAACCATTCAAACTGGTAAAGCCACCTCAGCCAGTCACTCTAGTAACACCCAGGCTTATCAGTCCCCTATTTGAGCTTCATTTACCAGCTGGCTCCATTAGAAAACAGATCTTTGCTCGTCCACTGGGTGATTGCTTAACACACGCCTGAGGTCATCGCACAGGACTGAGTGGCTACAAAGGAAACCCAAGCCAGTGTCAGGAGGATGCACTTAAGGTGTATGAGGTGGGGATAACACCTTAAAGCAAGCTGGGAAGGAAGGGATCACTGCAACTCCAAAATCTACTTCACAGATGCCTTTTCCAGAAGGAAAGGATAAAGCTATTGAGGTCAGGACCAAAATCCTGATGATACATTGTTTATCCACAGACAACAAGCAAGCAGATGCCAGTAATGAAGTGATAGAATAATAAATTTAAAAATGCTTTTACTCTTCACTGTATGTTAAATCCACAGTAATCTATTTCCTGCAATTAGAGCAAACGCTAAATCCCCTTCATTACCACTCGAAGGGTAATAAAAACATGCTATTACAAGGAGTCTCGACTAAAAAGGTCCACTCTGTTACCAGTATTACATTTTTATGATAAGAAGTAGCAGCTTAACTATATGATTAGCTGAATGAGCATTTTCCTTGAGGCCTTTATATTTGCTAAAGACTAAATTAGCTGATTAAATACTTTAAAAATATGGTTGATATATGGCAGCAAAGTACATTCTAAACTTCAAGTTTAGATGCTGGGTAACCATTTTTGACCTCTCACAAATAAGCAAAGTTGGAAAGTGAGAGACTGTAGGCAAGAGTACAGGAAACCTATTTTCACATTAAGAAAAAAAGGTGGTGAGAAATTCACCTGTTGGAGAATCCTCAAAAACATAAACATTGTAGAAAACAGCTCCCCAGACACTCAGAAAAGTTTTCAAAACTGTATTAAGAAAATGTTTGTTCATACCAAACTGCTGTGACATCACAAGATTGCCATTTTTTTTTTTTTAACAAGTGAAAGGGAAAGAGAGATATGGTAAGTTAGTTCAAATATCTATTATTCTTATTTTAAAAGTCAAACCTCCAACATACTTCCCATTAAATACACAAAAGCAATTACTTTCCTACTCCACAGCAAAGCTTTGCAAACTCCCCGTTACGGCTGATGACAGGACTAATAACAGAGTTGCTAACAATAGTGCTCAAACTATGTTGAGGGGAGAAATCAGTATCCAAATTAGTTTTGCACATTCTTATTACCATAATAGAGGAGATCTTTACCAGCAACTCGTTAACAATGGTATCAGCCCTGACCCTTCCAACCAGGCTAGAAGAGCAGCTTTTTTAATTCACAAGTAATGCACCAGCACCTCTTGGGAATTAGCAGCAAATCAGCGATTTAAACCTGACCAAGCAGCATAACATGTAATAATGTCCAAGAGAGATCAGTTCTTAATATAGCGCAGAGCATGGTAGGACTTTAAAAAAACTGTTTTCAATAATGAGACCCCTTTCCATAATCTGTGCAACTAAGCCAATATAAACAGCTTACAATTTCTAAGCTTGTTTCATGGTGATCTGGTGAGTTCTGTTGTTGAAAGAGCTAGGTGGGGGATCAGAAGGCAATGCTGTTCTTATTCATATCATTTATAGGGACAAAGACACCAGACCCCCATAGGTTGCTCTGTCAGATGAATTTTCCTAAACTCCTTCCTCGCAGGCTTCTTTTCTAAGCAAGAGACAGGGCACAGAGAGCAACACAGGACACAACCCCAGGAGCTCAGACTACAGATTGTAGGAAGAAGCTCAACCCATGCACAGCATCTACAACCAAAAAATTAATGTAAGCTTATTCTGAAGCCTTTCACTTCCACACTGGCAATGGATGTGGTACAAAGCTGGTGTGTCAACAGCCTCCTGTCTTCATCATCCTCTCCAATGTACACAAAATGGAAACAGTGAATAAAAAAAAAAAAAAAAAACATAACACAAAACATCACAACCACAAACAAATTGAAACAGTTTCAGTTATGTTTGCAAATTCCTACCATCCTACTGCCACCCTTTTAAAAGCAAAAGAGAAAAAGCACAAAGGAACCCCCTCCACCCACCCAATAAAAAAAAAAAAAAAACTTCCAGAGGTTTTTTTTCTTTAATAAAAATACTGGCCAACTTTTTGCTCTTGGCTTTATCTTTGAGTAAAAGCAGACTGCAACACCCTAACATAACAAAGCTCACTTCAGCACTTACACATACTTTAGCCGTTATAACCAACGTTAGTTACAATATGAAGCCCCAATTGACCTTTTTAAGCGACACTTCGGAAGTGCAAGGCATTTCTGAGTTGCATGTTTGCTATAAACTAAAAGGACAAACTATCATGTTAAAAAATTAAGCTCCCAAATTGCATAGTAAAGAAGCTGTAAATTGAATCTGGCTAAGTTAAACTTCACTATCTATTAAGAGGAAACAGCTGCACACACACAAACACCCCAAAACCCAAAACCAATTCCCTCCTGCCATCCCCATATTTCCGAATATCAATCACTTCATTTCAAAGGTAAACTGAGTCCAAAGAGAAGGGGAAAACAACTTCATTCTTACACGTGGAAAGAACACTAGTTTGTACAGCTAACACATTACCAATGAAAACATGATACCATCTTGTACTTTGACTTCAAAAAAATAATCCTTCCTCTAGTCCAGATTTGTCCAACCCAATTAAGAAGAGGGTCATCAGTGTGCACTCTGGTTAGGCATAATGATGACAAGACTGTTGAGCTTGGTAGACTCTGTACTAAAGCTCTAAGAGCTTTAGACTGACTTTAAACCCTGATTTACAGGATTAAAATAAAGTCTCTAGCAATGGGTTTTACTACGGAATCTAGGGAGGAAACAAATGGCTTTGTTCTGACAACTCGAAGACATGCTCAGAGAGAAAAAATAGAAGAAAATACGCAAATAACACAAACAGCCCAATTCTTCCTCTTACTTCTCCCAAATCTGGCTACCCCCTTCTGACATCATGGCTCTCAAATCATGTTATCCTTCCTTTTATGATATCCTGAAAAGCCAGAAATAATTGCTCAAGGTTCTCATCTACTTGCTGAACTCCTCTCTTTTTCTAAAAAAAAATTTCATGCTCTTGTTTCTCTAATTCTGGCCCTAAAAAAACAACCCTAGAAACACGTTAGAGAACTTATTTCCTGGGATGCTGAAGTTGCCTATCTGAAGAGTGTTTTCACTGTGAACTCTTATTTACCTGAAGCCACCAACACTTTTTTTTTTTTTTTTGAGTATGAACTTAAACTGCTCCAAAAGTCTCCTGGTTAACAGTGCTAACCTTTACTATCGAGCTTATGAGTTTGGAAATCCAGTCGCAACAGGGCAAGACCATTCTGTCATAAAGGGAACTAAAAGGCAATGAAATACAAATGTATGGTAATGTGACTAATGGGGCTTCAAATTTTAAGAATAAGAAAGTTCTCAGCAATATATACTGCTCTACACAAACTTTTTGCATTAAAAAGTCAGTTTTCATCCTCACATCAGTACAGAGCAATACAAATATAAGCTTTGTACAAGGTGCCTAATTACTGTATTGAACTTGGCAGAAATATCATTATATGCATGGGTCCCTAAATACTACACTATACATTACAGTGTGCTAAAAGGATTTTTTTTTAAATATATATCCTACTGATGCAAATAATTCTATTATGCTTTCCCAAACTCTCCCCTTCCCCAAGCTAGTAACTTTTCCATCCTGAAGTAATCACCCTGACAATTCTCCTCCCAGATGATTTAGAGATGATTCACCAATTGCTGTGCAAAGGCCTAGGCCTATTTCCTAACGCAAAAAGCAATATAACCAGCCACATATTCCTTTTGCCCCTCTAAGAAAGGACACGAGAACATTAAGTGGACTCTAGAAGAATGTATTGGAACTTTCAAATAAAAAACAGAGGACAAAAATATTAAAAGTTAGTGAGACATGTCAGAAAAATAGATTTTAGTGCAGCTGAGACCCTTATTGCTACCACAGAATTCAAATGAGCTTTGAGGAATTCGCTGGAAATGAAATAGATCCCCCCTAGAAACCTGTGCAGAATTACATAAAGCCTGTCAGTTTTCAGAGGGGACTGTGGCTACAGAGAAAAGTTCAAAATGAAGAAGAAATAGGTTTCTATTATCCCACTAGTCATCTTCCATAGGTAAGAATGTTTGCTGAAATAAGGCAAGTGTATTTCACCTGCTCTGAAAATAACACACCAAAAAGTAGGAAGAAGCAGTCATCTCAGGTTAATCTGGTCACACAGTAAGAGACAGCTTATTTCTAGCAATGAGACAGCAATTTATCTGGCTTGGTGCAGGGTTAACACGTCTGGCAAAACCCTTTAGAGAAGAAATTACAGTTTAGATACCATATGCTACTCTATACAGATGAATAACCCAGGGATACAAAGCTGTTAACAGCTCTGGTTATCAAACTGTTTATGATAATCAAATAATGATCAGCTTTTTGAAAAAAAAAAGATACTTTATTGCATAGGAACCTGTGCACCAACCTGGATCATAGGAAGCTGCATGCTGTCAAAAGCCAACAGAAATAGCCCTTACACTTGTAGGAAGAGCCTCAGCTGAATGCTCGGGGTGACTTACCTCTTGGTTAATACCTTTAGTTCCCAAACTGAGCTATGCAGATCCCTGCCTGTGCTTCCAGCCACTTCAAATAGGGATGACTGAACAGCCAAATACTGTGCAGCCCAGCACAGACTCCGAAAATGCAGCTTCTACTGCCCTCGCAAGATTTGCTTGGAAAAACAAACCAAGTCTGGAAACACCAGCAGTAAGTTACATCAATCTTGCTTGCTCAGAAAGCCAAGTATCTTGGCAAAAGGGATGGGGGATATATGTCACTCTCCTGACGAAACTGCAGTCATTCATCAAAATAATATAGTACAGTCCCAGCCCAGATCATTGCCTTAACAGCAAACACTTGTTGTATTAAGTAGTTAACTAAGCTGGTTATGTAGAAAAAAGTGTTCTCTTCACGTTTCAGTCTCAGAAGTTTAAAAACAGAAACAACAACAAACAACATGCAGCAAACTCTTACCTTTTCCACATCCTCTGCCTCACTTGCTGTGTACTGCAGAACTTCACTGGTCTTACTGCAAAGAAGAAAAAAAATGAACTCACAGGACACAACTGCTCCTACCAGCCTCTCACCTCTACAACAAAATGAAGTTCAAAGGCAAAAAAAAAAAAAAAAAAAAGCGCAAATCCACTGGTTCCACTTTTCCCCCTCCCAAAAATACTTAGAGTCCTCACAACAGAATTCTTATCATACCTGTAAGTTGTTTCTTTCCTGGTACAAAATTGCTTTTAAAGTGCAAGCGATCCATGAAAAACTGCATAGTTTTAGTTCATTAAATAAAAAAAATAAGTGTCTCACCTAAGAGTTTGTTTCCGTTTTACTAACGTGGATAGTTCCCTCAATTACAATTGCCTTGTCTGTTCAAAACCTCAGTTTAACCCAAAACTTCAGTAGATGTTTCATTTTATAACCACAAGTATTAATGTATGCATTAAGCTTTAAGAAAGCAATACATTAATTTATCATTTATTAATACTGAGATAACTGAACCAATGCAACATAGGTAGCAGTATCTGCTATTAGGAAAAAAAATAAATTGAAAATGTCTAACAACATCCTAGTAATAAGATTGTTTTCCTATTTATACAGCACATTCATAGAAAAGTCACTTGCAGAGCTGGGCCACAACAGGAGCTCCTTTACAAACGTGTTTCATTACCATACACACAACCCTTTGTGACAGTGATTCCCAAACCAGCCTCAGCCATCCTGGATGACTGTTCCTTTAATTAAGTTCTCATTGAAGAGAAAATAAAATGGAAGCCAAATAGGTATGGTATATGAAATTATACACAGGAAAGCTAAAGAGCACGGAAAAGACTTTATAGACTTTTTTTACTTATCACAACCATCTCAAACTTTAATCAATATTAAGACTGGAATGGAAGTCTAAACATTGCTGCTGGAAGTAAACATATTAACAAAATAACTTAAAACTGCAACAGTCTGAGCTAGTCTGCATTATCACTGCTCAATCAGAACAGCTCTGGTTAAACCCACTTCCTTTACAAAGCACTTTTTATTCCTGTGAATCCCCAAGCTCTTACAGGGTTGGCCATTTAACTGGTGCTCACAACAGGGGAACTATTTAGAGCATTTTCCTCAAGTGGAGGGGGAAAAAAAAAAAAAAAAAAAAAAAAGCAGAAGGCCTCACACAATTTTTCAGTCACAGAAAGAAGAAAAGAAACGTTCTGCTTTCAAAAGGAGCTAATGAGACTGTGTAGAATGCATACGTGCATCTTCAATTTCAGCTGTCACTAATCAGGAGGAGGCCAGACTTCACCAGAGCCTTACACCGGCAATTACATTAACAGTGCAGATCAGATTGCTTGATACTCTGCAGATTATTAGGGCTTTCATTAAGAGAAAACAGCTGCTCAGTGGAAGCACTATTGGATATGAAAGATAACATTAGTAATCTGATGCTTTGGTCCAGAAAAGAAAGTCAAACAAAATACAAAAAGCGGACTGTTTACAATCACAAAACAGTACCTGCCACACAGCATCGGGCTTGCAAATCACTTCCAGAATAAAGAAAAAGGAGACAACGACATTAACAAACATGTCAGACTAGAAAGAAAGCCCACATTCTATGATAACCAAATATTCAGTGTAAGGCAGATCACTAAGGTCAGCGTAAAATTGTTCCAGATAAACAGAACAAGAGCTGGAATTTTGCAAAGTAACAAACTAGATAATTTTCTTCATAGATTTCAAGACATTTTCAAGAAAAACAAAAGACAAGCAAACATGAGCTTGAACACATGATGGATGCAGGCCAGGAGTTCGTCCGACAGTCTGTAATGGAAATAATTCCTCTTAGCCTGTTTGGACCAAATATTGGTCACTCTTGAGAAACAGAAGTCAAACACTTAGTGTGGTTAGAGACCAACAGCCAGGGTTGACTACAGTTCAACACATCACCCTGCGAGCCAGCAAACAGTTAAAGATAGTTTAAGGCTCTGTAGATTTATCCAATCTGCAAGCCCTCAGTGAGGTCCAGAGAAGTGCAAAGCTGAAGTTTCACACATTTAGAACTCCTCCACATCAGGGGGACGGAGACGTCCTCCTTCAGACCTGAGCAGGCAGATTGATCTGACAAGCCATTGTGAGCCCTCACGCTGATGAGGATGCCAAGCAGAGGGTGTTTGCTTAACAAGTGTACTGACCATGTACAGACAAAGGGGAAAGAGCTGAAATCACAGCAGGACCAGCTAGTCTAGGATTTAGCCTCACTGAACAACACAGTATATTTTCTGATCCGAAGAATAAGCAGCATTTTGCACCTCTCCAGTAAATTCAAACCAATTCTGCCCTCGGGGGGATGACAGTCCCATGGTTTCCCACCCTCCCTCTCTGTCACAAGCCCATTTCCTTCAAAAATCCACGTGCAAGCTGCTAATCTGTGGGGGATGCACTCAGAGGCAGCTGACCGTACACTGCACCAACAACTTCTGCCCTATATGAATAACACGCTCAATATTAAGTCACTCAGTTCAATTGCTGACAGCATAATTACACTGATCTACCTTGTGAGCTGAAGCAAGAAAGGAAGAAGGAAGCAAGCAAGCTGCAGTATTCCTGAAGATCTATTCTGAGCTAAATAAATAAAACTTAACAGTGAACTTTCTGCACAAACCAAATCCTTCACAAATAGAGATTGTGTTGATGTAAAGTAGCATGCCTCTGACCTCTAACAGCTTTCCTTCAAGAAAGGAATTTGTTTGCAAGGGACCCAGATTGTTTATGTTCACATGCTTTTATATTTTTAAGACAATTTGATTTTTGATAGAGTTCTTTTGTGAGAATTGGGACAGCTGGTAAACTATAATAGTCTCAAGTTCACACATGCTTGCTTCCCAGCTAGAGAAAGCCCCAAGTCTAGAGATGAGCACCTTCAGTCTCGAGAAGCAGGCAGCTGTGCAACCTTTATTTAACAATGCTAACAAGTCCATCAAATACTCTTCTGGTCATAAAGAGCATACCTCAAAAGGTAGAGAAACAGAACAAGCCCTTACCTGAAAACTTTCTCTTCCTCTGTATCACTATGAAGAAACTAGCCAAAGCTGTGACAACTGAGAGGAGTTCTTAGGAGGGGAGAACTCATAGGAGAGAAGTTCAGACTCTCCACAAAAGCCTGAGAAAAGCTTGCATTGCAGCACACCCTCCTCATATCATACAAATGCAAACATGTACAGCTGTAACGTCAGCACTTTGGGCATCGTCACCCCAAGAAAGCACTCCATGCACTGTTTTGAGCTAAAAAGGGCAGCAAAGGGGCCAAAGCCAATCACGTGCAGAGCATTGTCAGAAGAGGGAGACAGAAGTGGGTTTTGCAGAGCAAACAGACCAGATCCCTGGCTTTGCTGCAAAGAAATAACTTCCCTGTATGATTCCACAACTGATAATAACTGATAAATAACTGATAACTGATGAAATAACTTCCCTGTATGACTCCACCCTGAAAGCTTCCCCATATGATTCCACAACAGTGAAGCTTTAACTCCCCAAGGCAGAAGGACGAAAAACAGTACTGCAGATCAAGGCTCATTAGCTAATTTTTTATTTTTTTTTAAATGAATTTACCATTGCATACACTTCTCCCACTCTGAATCTCTTAAGAGTCAAAAAAGTCTATAAAGCTCACACCTAAAAAGACTTCATTTATAATATTCCAACATTTAACACTAGCATCAAGCTTCTCAGATGCAGGAGGTAACTGACTGCACACAAGTATACACACATATTATGCCATGGATGCAATCATTACATTGTACTATATATAAGAAGGAGGATTTCTCACATGACATGGTTTTATTTGGCTTCTCTTAGTAGAAATTTTAAGATTTGCACACGTTTTACTTCAAGATTCAATGGACAGAACAGTTCTGTTTGCTAACCTGATCTCTGGTAAGAAGGTTTTCTTGTAAGCATCCTCAATGTTCTGGAGATACAGAGGAGACACCTTTTTCTCATACGGCTGAAAAAAACAAAACAGAAGAACAGTGTTGTGAAGTTTGTTTTGTCCCCCACCCCTTGAAGAAAGGTTCATAAGAAGGATGGAAAGGCAAAACAAAAAGCTTTCTTACAACTTATTTCAGTTTATGGGAATTCTCATTTTTCCTAAGTTTGCACAAACCATACATCAACAACCTCAAAAAGATTAACTTTCCAAGGAATGATTAAACTCAGACAACGTGGATCCACTTCTGGTTTTAGTTAAGTGCATGGACAACCATCTGTCTTTCTTTGGGATTTCAGGGATTTCACACTTGCTGTTAAAAAGTTCACTGCCTACTACATCTGCTACACAACACACCTTAACATCACGTTTGCAAAATATGCAAGGAATTTCTCTTATCTAGCATGTGTTCCTTCAATTCAATCCTAAAATCGAATTTCAATTCCTGCCACCTTTCAAGCAGGAAATGCTCATCCAAGATGCCCATTACGTTAGAAGAATCAACGGCTCTACTAGCTGCACCCGCTGGAGGGCTTTTCTTTTTCCAGCACCCTGCAATAATTGTGCCAATACCAATCACAAACACTCCATCCACCAAGAACCCAGAATTCCCAAAATATGACCTCGGACCAGACAGAAGCTGCACTGGTGACAAGAATCAAATACTGCTTATGAACTTTGTATCAGACTAGCCAGAAAGCTCCCTGGATTTTGTATCCCATGGGAGACCTATGAAAAGGTTTCAAGTTTAAAACGTGCAGTTTCATTGTGTTCGCACAAAAGCACCAAACAGTAATTTTTCTTAATTTCAGCAGGTTAACTGAACTTGCTGATCATCCTTTCTCGAGTTGGCACAACACATTAGTGTCAACACAGGTCTGAAAAACAAGTCAACTGGGGAAGCCAGAGGAGGGGGCCACCCGCTGGGGCTTCTGGCACTCAGGAAGCACAGATAATCTTTGAGCATGCTGCAAGAAGCATGTTACCTAAATGTGACTCCTGAAACAGCAGCTACCAGAGCTGATTAATTTTTACAGAAGTGAATTTACGGAAGTGAAATTGGGGAAAAAATTGTTTGTTTGTTTTAAGAGCAGGCTTATCAGAATACCCATGCAGTTATCACCAACACATAGTTCTTGCACCGTTAGAGGACTAGGAGCAGATTGCATGGGACTCAAACACAAGGGCATGACTGCAACAGACACTAGCAGGCAATGATAGTGGCAAGAGAGAAAGTCACCTTTCCTTTCTCCTGAAGCCTCTTCTGCACGTCTGGGGCAGGTACATCTAAATAAATGACCAAGTGAGGTGGTAGGAATTCACTGGTGCTGATCTCTTTGATCTCTTTGTAGTGAGCAAGACCTGTACAAAAAACAGAGTCAAATACAATGAGAGCTAACGGCAGCAAAACTTAACCCAAATGATGAACAAGTGCAAAGTAACAGCATTAAAATTATAACATCAAGTAAAGAATCTGTAACTATTTCTTCAGTGTTTTTTTTTTTTTTTCCATTTAGTAAACACACTTTATTTACAAATAAATCATATCCTGATTTGTAGTCTCCTCTTACTGGCTGATATACCAAGCTGAACAGTCAGCTTTTCCTCAAATAGGATTCAGCAAGTTTTCAGGATTAAGAAAAATAAAAATCTTCAGGAAAAAGAAAGTAAACTAAGGAGCTACAAGGACTGAGATCTAAGAAGCTTCCCAGCAGGTTACTATTTTTTCTTTTTTTAATACTAACTACCACACTTTTTGATGAGATTATGTCAAAGTAACTTCCTTTTTGCATGCAAGTAACTTACATCGTTTGTGGATATAGCCTTGTTTAAACATGGCATCCAAGAACACAAAGTCACTGTAGGGAGAACGCTCCAACACCACGCCTTGTCCTGCCATTGAAAGTAGATTTCAGTCATGCAAGGCTCAAGAAAGACTCTTGGCAGTAACATTCAAAATTAAAGAGTGATATTCTTACAGGAAAACTTTCAGAAATTTGACTAAAGATTTTAAATCAAACACAAAAGCAGTATTTTTTTGTTTGTACAAACACAGGGCATGTGTATTCTAAAAATGCCTATCTAATACACAAATTCTTGTTCTGGGCCTTCACTACAGTAACTTAAGTATTACTGTATCTGAACACCACAGCTCCACTTATGTTTGGCACACTTTCCAGAATTCACACCCTTTCTCCTCTTTACTATCTTTATTGATGATTTTGGATGAGGGAATTGAGTGCACCCCCAGTAAGTCTGCAGAGGACACCAAGTTGGGGGGAAGGGTTGATCTGCCGGAGGGTAGAAAGGCCCCACATAGGGACCTGGACAGGATGGGTCGATGGGCAGAGGCCAGTGGGGTGAGGTTCAACATGGCTAAGTGCTGTGTCCTGCACTTTGGCCACAACAACCCCATGCAGCGCTACAGGCCTGGAGCAGAGTGCTTCAAAAGGTGTGCAGAAGAAAAGGACCTGGGGGTGCTGATTGATGCTCGGCTGAACATGAGCAGGCAGTGTGCCCAGGTGGCCAAGAAGGCCAATGGCATCCTGGCTTGTAACAGGAGTAGTATAGTCAGCAGGACCAGGGAGGTGATCGTCCCCCTGTGCTCTGCTCTGGTGAGGCCGCACCTCGAGTACTGTGTTCAGCTTTGGGCACTGGGAAGACTACAAGAAGGGCATCAAGGCCCTGGAACGGGTCCAGAGAGGGGCTACCAAGCTGGCAAGCGGTCTGGAACACAAGTGCTACAAGGAGCATCTGAGGGAACTGGGGTTGTATAGTCTGGAGAAGAGGAGGCTCAGCAGAGACCTTATTGCTCTCTACAACTACCTGAAAGGAAGGCGTGGGAAGCTGAGGATTGGCCTCTTCTCACAGATAACTAGTGATAGGACAAGAGGGAATGGCCTCAAGTTGTGCCAGGGGAGGTTCAGGTTGGAAATTAGGTGCTTCTTCTTAAAAAGAGTAGTCAGGCATTGGAAGGGCTTGCTCAGGGAGGTGGTGGCATCACTGTCCCTGGGGGTGTTTAAGGAAAGATTGGACATGGTGCTTAGGGACATGGTTTAATGGTGGTAGGGGATGGTTGGACCAGATGATCTTGGAGGGCTTTTACAACCCTTATAATTCTATATTTTTTTGAAAACACTTGAATTAAAGCACAAGGAACAGGTAAATCAGTGTTCATTGAGAAAACTTTTCACACCAAAAGCATTCTGGAATTATACCAATACCACCATAAAACAGTATTTATGGAAATCAAAATGACTGAACAAAAAATGCCATCAGTGACAAAGTCACGGGAGAGTTTTTTAAATGGCTGTAGAATTCACGGCTGTATGCTTAAGATAGTCATTTTAATAAGGATTGCCCAATTACATTTAATAAAACTGGTAACTGATAACCGATATGCATTCCCTTCACTAGAAATGATATAAGATGCTGTTCTAACACAAAATATGCAAGGTATTTTTCTAAATGGACTGTTAACCTATACTCAGTAAGACGGTCTCCATTTCAAAAATATGGACACTAGCAAAATTCTTCAAAACAACTTAGCTATCTCAAGGTCAGAGCTTTCACTCAAGTTAAGATAAAAATGAAATTTATTTACTGTAAAATCTAACCTGTGGACAGCAGATGTTCCAATGCATCAGCATACTGTAAAACACGGTTACCAAACAGCCAAGACTGCAGTCTGTATGAGTGTCCATCAGGGCATTTTGGATCGTTGTAAAATCTCTCAAGGTTACAGAAACCATTAAATTTCTCATCCAGCAATGTTCTGTCTCCTGTGATTCTGTCTAGATAATGGATATCTGCTTCTGGGAAGTATTTCATTCCTGACAAAAAACAAGAAACCCCAAACAGAACATCAAAAAATAAATTTTGTTTGTTTACAGTACTTATCTCCTAGTCAGTTCATTTAAGTATATATGCCTGCTTTAATCAATACTTGAAGACAGCTCAAAATCCTCTGGCCAACCACCTCTGAGAAGGGGGACAAAACCTAGTTATTAGGTTTTATTATCGTTCCACCTCCACGATGAGAGGTGAGCTATCAGTTTCAGGAGTTTTTTTTTTTGTTTTTTTTTTTTGTTTGTTTGTTTGTTTGTTTTGTTTTGCTACCAGTCCTCTACTCAACTTGATGCTCCAAGTCCACAGACACAGAAAATACCACCTACAAACCTCTTAATGTGCTCAGTGCCCTAGGAGCTCAGGTGAGCAAAATGACCTCATCAGAACTAAAACCTCGTTTACAACAAACAATACCTGTTCACTCCACAGATATGACAAGTGCCCTGTCCTCATCTCAGGACTCACCAGATTTTATTCTGCCTTTATCTAGATACCCTTCACATTAACTGCAGTATTACCTAATGATTTCCTAGTCAAGAATTGCTGTTTTGGTGAACTAAATTCCTTCACACAGGAATCACAATTACACTATTACATTATATTAAATATTACAAAGAAAATAAGTTGTACCTAATTTTTCTGCTAGTTGTTGTGCGAGCTTGCCCTTCCCAGAACATAAGCTGCCCTCCACTGTAAAGATTTTGCTATATTCAGTGAGCTTTTTAGAAGTTTTGTCTCCCAATATGTAAGCCAGCCAGCCATACTGCAAATTCCGCGTAGAGCTGATATGAATTCTTGCCTGAAAGAAAACACAGCAGCAAAATTAACAGATGATGCCTCTCTTAGCGAAACAAGGCATGCTGAAGGAGCAGATTTTTCAGACCTGTGCAGGCAGGAAGATAGGGACACACATCTAACACAAGGAATTTTCATACAGCGCAGTGAGCACGGCCACTGCAGCTCAGCAGCTGAAGCAGTACTTAGGCTGAAAAGCTATTCACAAAATGCAATACTGAGACGCCAGAAAACATGAAACAAATCCCAGTGTGTTTAAAGCTTGAAGCAGGGCAGCTCTGCCAAGACTCTGGTCTGAATCTAAGCAATTGCTGAAGGTTCCCTGAGTTAATAAAGGCCACAGTCACTTGACGTGCCCTGCATTCACAACTGAGATCCCACAGCAGGTTTTTGTTTGCATTTTTGTTCACTGTTAGGTAGAGATCAGCATCAGACCTTCTCCCAGCCACTCAGGGGAAAAACAGCTTCAGTGCTGCACAGGACGGTTCCCAAAGGTAAAGGTGCACAGAAACACGCATTTGGCCTGCGGGCACTGCCTGCGGCACGCTGCCGAGCTCCACTCAGCCAAGCGCAGAGCCATCCGCAGACCTCAGTGAGAGCCGAACAAGCCTCCCTCAGGGCACAGCGACCACGCAACGCTTTTAATTTTATTCGGGATCTCCCCACTCGCGCCCCGAGGCCACCCTGCCGTGCTGAAGGTCACCGGGTCGTGCCGCAGCCCCATCTGCTCAGCCCCATCCCCACGCCCTGCCTCACCTCCACCCGCACCCCGGGCGCAGCGGCCGCCCCCGCGCTGCGCGCCCCTGCCCTACGTGCCATCGGTGCCCTTGGTGCACTAGGTGCGCTAGGTGCGCTACGTGCCCTACGTGCGCCCGCCGGCTCCGGCAGCCTGGGGGAAAACGGCGCCGAAGGGACACCGCAAGGCGATGCCGCTGCGGCCGCGGACCCCCGCCCCGGCCCCGCTCACCGCCGGCAGGACGGAGCTCCGCAGGCGGCCACGGGCAGCGGCGGCGACCGCCGGGCCCAAGCGGACCCGGCACAAGGACATGGCGGCGCCGAGCGGACGCGGGGCGCCACGAAATGGCGTCACGGCGGGGCGGGAGCTGACACAGCCCGGCCTCCGCCTCGGCTCCGCCCCGGGGCTGGCGGCGCCGTCCCCGCTTCTAAAGTTGAGGGGGCGGGGTCGGGTTGTGCCGGGGAGGTTTGGGTTGGATGCCGGGACGAGGTTGTGTATGGAGAGGGAGCTCAGGCATCGGAAGGGGGTGCCCGGGGAGGTGGTGGCATCCCCGTCGCTGAGGTGTTTAAGGGAGGTGCGGGTGTGGCACTGAGGGACATAGCTTGGTGGTGGGACTTGGCATTGTTAGGTGATGGTTGGACTTGGTGTTCTTAAGGGTCTTTCCCAACCCCGCTCCTAAGAAACTTCCCCTGCTGAGGGACATCAGGCGTGTCACACCACGTCCCAGCCTCTGTCCCTCCGAGCATCCATGATGCAGAGAGGTGCCCAACAGAGTGCCACGGCTGGGACAGGGCTGTGGGAGGAGACGGGACACCTGGAGTGGGCACACGGGGCAGGACAAGGCCGGCCCTGGACACCGCGTGCTCAGTGCTTCAGGAAAGCCTCCTTGATGCCCACAGAGCAGGCAGAATGCCACTGCTGCTCTCGGAGGTTTTGCTGATCCTTGCCACAAGATGGGGCTGGGTAATGCTGAAGGAAAGCAGCTTTCCATCCAACAGCCACCTTGGCTTGTCTCCCTACCGCTGCGATGTACTGGGCATCATCTGGGTTGGGTTTGCTTCCCCTTCGTTTTGTTTTGTGTCCCGTGTTTGTGAACAAGAACACCTGATAAACTGCTCTACTTTGAGAAGCACCCATAGCAAATCTGCTTTGCAAATAAAAAGATCAGGCCACCCAACCATTGGGACCTTCAGAGTTGGTAAAGAAAGATAAAACTGCACAGAAAGCTCTGAATAAATGGAAGACTGGTTTTCAAACACTCGGCTCTTGGCTTAGCTTTGAGATCTTGGAAAGATCTCGATGAAACAAATGTGGGAGAAATAAGAAGGATCAAAAACATGGGGGGGAGGGCGGGCGCGCGAGAGAGGAAGAGACTGCTGTGCCCCACACCAGGCATCCCTTATTGTCCAGCCCTGGTAGGCTCGTGGCCCGGGTCCATCCCCTCGCTTTGTCTGAGTCTCGGCAGCCCATCACCCCATCGCTGTTTAGTCTTCAGCACTGGCTCCCGCTCCAGTTCCCCAACCAGCCTCTTCTTGACTCCTTACCTCTGTCCCAGCCCCACATGCCCATGCCGTGTCCTGGCCATGGCTCCATGTCACCCTGACACAGCCTGATGGTGACCCACAGCACCCAAAGCACTTCAGAAGAGAGGGATGTGAGGGGAATGGCTGCCAGAGCCCTGAGAGCACCAGTAGGCATTAATGGCCCTGACCAACTTCACCTGGGACCTCCATTCCCTGCTTGTGGCACTTTGGGTTCTGTTTAAGCTCAGTTCCAGGCAGGCAGGCTTGGTCTTTGGTTTAATCTTTGTGTCTCTCTCTGTCCCTCTCTAAACTTACTGCGCATGGATGGACCTTGGACTTATATTGTAGGTAGACTTGTCCCCAGTCCTGTCTCTCAGATGGACCTTGGACCTATGCTGCCATCTTGTCTCTTGTTCAGCCTCCATCTGCTGCTCCTGGGCTCCCCCAGGCTGAACCTTACTCCTCAGCTCACCTTGTCCAGGGCTATCAGCAGGGGAGAAGGACACCAGGGCAAAGAGGGGTAGAGGGGTCTGGCTGCACCAGAGACCATGTCTGGGCTTTCCAGATCTGGGTCTGCCCCACAGGCTCTGAGCAACTGTCTTGGCTGCCACTGAGGCACCCGAGAGCCAGGCAGCCAAGGCTGCTGCTGGCTGTGCCACCTTCCCCTGCTTCTTCCCTTCCCCACATGAGGGAGGTTCTGAAGAGCATTTTCCAGGGCTGAGCTGGATCTTTGTCTGCATTCTTAAAAAGAGTGTGGTCCGGGTAAATTATCAGGTCTCTGTGTACGATCTAGCAAGGTCATGAACAGATGGATTAACATAATTCCCATCAAACTGACACCAGCTCTGCTGACCTGGGAGGTGGGCCAGGATCATGATGGGGTGACCAGGGCTGTCTCTGGGGGACTGCCACCCTGTGCTCCTCTGTCCATGTGTGGGAATAGGGGAGCTATTCCACACTGCAGGTGAAATCCTGCCCAGCTGGTGCTGGAAACTGCCATTCATCGCCAGTGTCCTAACCGGGGTGTGAGTGGTGAGGTGGCTGTGTTTGGTGATGCTAGGAGTTACTTGTCCTGGGGAGGATGGCAGGAGGCTGTGAAGGGTTCAAAGGTGTCTTACAGGACTGAGCAATAAAAGTAGCAGGTGCGACTGAGTGTATGTGACTGCAAAAGTGATCCCAGCTGGGAAACAAAGCAAACAGAAACTGCTCTGAGCTGGGCCTTACACTTAGGAGCAGCATCCTGACCCTGAAAAAGTAATCTCAGCAAAGAACCAAAAAAATAAAAGCTTTGATGAAAGGTGGAGAGAACAAAACGAAGGAGACAGTGGAACAAGAAAAGGTTCAGGGAAGGACGAACAAGGACAAGCCTGCCGGTAGCCAGGCTTTAAAACCAGATCAGAGGACATGATTGTTGGGCAGCACAACTAGTTAGCAAAGGGCGCTAGATGTCTGTATGGACTTAGGAGGTGTGTGGAATAAACCAAACCGTGGTTAGATGAGATGTCTCTGCGTTTGTTTTCACAGTCTCCCTCTCTGCATCTATCTTCCCCGCTTTCACAACAGCCGCTGAAGGTGGCTCTTGGGTGGAAGCACGAGAGCTTTGGGCAGTGCTGACACATGGAAATGCAAAGCGAGAGGCAGCAGGCTGGCTGCTCCTGGAGGGGGGACAGCGGGGATCGGGCTCAGGGCGATGGGGAGGGTTTTCTTGTGAGGCCCTGGAGTCCTGGCACGTGGGTACACCCGTGGGGCCGTGAAACTGGGCAGCTTCACCCCATGTGGTGGGACACCGGAGGAGTCCACCACAACTTCTGCTCTGGTTTTCATTCCTCGCACATCAAAACACCTCGGTGTTGAAAGAGCAGCAATTCAGGTGCCTCCGGTTCCGGCTGCCGGGCAGGGCTGGGTCTCCAGGTGTGCAGGAGGGACCGGGGGGCCATGGCAGCCGAGGGGGCGAGCAGCGACACGAGCCTGGGGCACAGCAGGCTCCGCAGGAGGAGAAGAGCACGGAAACTGCTCTCATGCGGTCGACTTTTTTTGGGGGTTCCCGACTGCTGGCGCTCCCCGGCTGGGGCCGGGGCGGGGCGGGGAAGGGGCCGGGCGGGGGCCGGGGCCGTGCCAGGGCCGCCCCGCCGCCCTGAGGCTTAAACCCCTCCTCCGGCCGGTGCCGGGCGCTGCCGGCGGGACCATGTACGCCGGGAGGAAGAGGAAGAAGCCGGTGCCCAAGAGGTGGGGGTGCGGGGGACCGGGCAGGTGCCCCCGGAGGGGCTGGGGAGGGGGCGTGAGGCTGCTGTGGGGTGAGCCCGGGAGAGATGGGGCTGGGGTCGGGGCTGGTCTTTGTTCTAATTAGGGTTAATTGCGGCCAGGGCTTTGTAGGCGCCGGCGTGCTGGAAAAAAATATCAGGCAGCCCTGCGCTGCTGCGGGTAGCTTGAGGCGCTCCGCTGTCCCGAGTGCAGGTGGGTGCAAATCCTGTGTGTGGGACGCTGCTCGCCAGCAGCCCCCTGCCCCGCAATGCCCTGTCCGTGATGCAGCATAACGCCCCGGTGCGATGCCTTGCTGGGGCTCCCGGCTTTGGGGTCCCCTGGGGTCTTGCAGCAGAGTCCTGCTGGCAGAGGCCAGGCAGGTGGAGAGGGAAGGGTGGCACTAGCGAGTTCCCCCAGGCTCTTTGCTGTTTGCTCAGTGCTTTTTACTGATTTTAAAATAACTAATAAATTTAGAGACAATTTATCAGATCGAGGTACCTCGGCTGATGTTACTGTCCCTCAGTACTCGCCAGGTTGCAAGAGTGCAAAGCTTCCTGCTGGGTTCCCTGTTCAAAGGGCAGATGTGGCAAAAAAAAACGCTGCGGCAGCGCTGCAGCCTTTGCCACCCTCAGAGCCATGGCATGAGGATGTGTCCCACAAACAGGACAGGTGCTCAGACCTCTTCAAAATGCCTTTTCTCACTTTTTTTGTGGGCACTGGGCAGTGTCCGTGGGTGCCAGGGCTTGGTGCGCTGTGTTCAGGTCACAGCACTGCCTGGGGCTTTGACTGCAGAGAGGAAGCGTGGGCAGAGCCAGTCTTAAAGGCATGGAGTCTGAACGGGTTAGCAGGACGCAGGTACACATCCAGACCAAGCTCTGCTGTTTCTGTGATCGGAGAAAGTGTGCTTTCCTGCAGTACTCACCTGTGCTGGTTCTCTGGTGGCTAATAATGTGGTTGTGCTCAAGTCTGTGCCTTTCCCTCGCTAAGCATGTGCAATGGGGGCTGACAGTGTTCCTGCTGGCTTGCACAGAGCCCATGAGCTGCGTGGCAGAGAGTGAACAAACCTGTCACCAACGAGCACCCAGAAGCTTTTTCATTCTGGCACCCATAAGGATGGAGAGCTGCGCAGCCTTTGGCCCTGGGAGCTCCCTGGTGCAGCGTGTGCCTGTGTAAGCAGGCTGCTGAAAGAGCAGCCCAGCAACCCTGTAGCATTTCTGCTATTCCCTCCAGTGCTTTGGTGCTGGCTGTGCCACCCCACATGTCCCCGAGCGTTGTCAGCACTGCTGGACTGCCCAAGAGACCCTGCTATGCCTTTGCATTTTGCCCCTTCCCATAAAGGCAGTGCTTCTTGCTCATCTCCTTCTTGCCCTTTCTGGCTGCTTGTGGGCTATATTTGGACACTGAGTGTGCAGAGCACTTTTCTTTAAAGGATACGTGAAGAAACTCGGAATTAATTCACTTCTGATTTTTTTTTCTCCTTTATTCTCTCTGATTGAAAACAAGATTATTTTTTTCCTTCTTGATGAGTGACTGTGGTTTCAAAAGTGCTTGTTAAGCCAGTGGCTAATGGAGTACATAAAAGCACCAGTGCCAATGTGTTTTGCATGGCTTGTATGGACAAGTTTGGTGATGAGTTGCACCTAATCTCTCAGAGAAGCAGGGTATATCTCTCCTGATGCTTATCTTACAAAGCAGCATGATTGCGCTTTTCTGGAGAAATGCTGCAATTTTCTGTCCGTGCTTAGAAGGGCCATCGGCAGCTCTCCACAATAAAAATTGAACAGGCACCTCGCTGTACTTCATTTAATACTCATTTCCTCTGTTGTCACACATGTGAGCAGCCCTGCCAGATGGGATTTGAGAGCAGTATTAGAGGGGAGAGCTTAAATTGCTCCTAAATACTGGCAGATCCTGTTACCCGAAGCTGCTTTATGAAGCAAGGATGCCTGCGGAGAGAGTTTGTGGTTACACAAATTACATCAAAACAATATGGGTTGCATGTTAGGGGATGCAATTTAACCAAGCACAGGGTAGGGTGAGGGTTCCCTGTGAAGTCTGAAGTGCTTTTCTTCAAACAATTCAAATCAGCATTAAAAAGCAAAAGACACAAGGTGACATCCCAGACTCATTAGTCATCAACAAACCTCTTACTGTTGTGGCTGGGGCTTCAGCTGAAGTGTGTGTGGTAAGTGCAGCTGGTGGGGATGGGTCTCCAAGCCAGCTTCTGACAGACAGGAGCTGCAGGCTCAGCGTTGCTCATTGAGCCTACGTTAGGCATCGGATGTTGTTTTAGGTGGAAAATGCCCATCTGAAAGGATCAGAAATTAGAAGATTAGAAGAAAACAACAACAACAACAACAAAAGCTGCATTTTTTTAAAGAGCCTGTTTCCTAAGTGATGCGCCTTAAGCCACCCTGCGTAGGATCTCTTCATCCAAGTGCTGTGATTGATTTTCATGTGTGCTTCTCTTTGTAGCACCAGTTAATGAGTAAAGCAGTGGATTCAGGCTCCAAGCACTCGCTCTGACTTCTGAGTAAGGAAAAGAGGTCTGGTTGTGGAGCTTCCTTCTGTTTAAGATGATAAATGTGATTGTGGGAGCAGAACTTAGAGGAAACTAGCTGAGAAAGATTGAAATAAGTCTTTCTGGACCTTCCCACTTCCCATTCTTGCTCTGTGCTGGTGTTAGCAATATCATTGCCAGTGCCTGGCCAAGGACTGATCGGTCCCTGGACAGGCAGGCAATGGATGGGAATCCTCTGAGCTGCAGGTAGCACTTGGCATGGTGAGGACCCAGTGAGAGCACGTGGAGCATGGCCATGGAGGGGACCTCCCATGTGAGATGGGTACAGGACAAGGAGGAAGAGGAGTGGGGCAAAGGGAGACAGAGCAGAGTGCGGGCGGAGGAGTCTAACTTAGACCTCAAGGAGATGCTCTGGTGGCTCACAGGTCCCTGCCCTCAGTGTCCCTTTCCGTGCCAGGGCTCGGTGATGGGAGCAAGTCTGTAGTGCTCTGCTGAGCTGTCTCAGCCAGGCTGTGTGTTAAGGTGCCCAGATGAGGCTCACTACAGCTGGAGGACGTCCACCTGGGGCTGTACCAGGTGGCCAGCTGGGATGTCCCCATCTTCCCCAGCCGCTGCCTTGTGGGCTCACTGGAGCTTATTTTTGCTGCCACAAGGCCTTACAGAGTTCACCTAATGTTTTACTATCGTGGCTGCACTAACACCAATTCTGGGCTTGGGGAGAGCCTGTCAGACAGGCTCAGTTAATTAAACTCTGCTTTCCCTTTTCCAGCCCCAAACCACCACCTCCTGAGGGTGTGAAGTCCAACCCCTCCAAGCGGCACCGAGACCGGCTCAACCAGGAGCTGAACAAGCTGACTGGCTTGCTGCCCTTCCCCGAAGATGTGTGCACCAGGCTTGATAAACTCTCCATCCTCCGACTGGTGGTGGGGTACCTGAAGGTGAAGAGCTACTTGACAGGCAAGTATCATGCGTAGTTGTTGAGCGGGGTGAAAAAGCTCCTGGGCTCAGTCTCTGCTGTGCTTCTGTCATCCCATCCTGAAGTAGTGTTTGCTTTCGGGTGGAGGATTGCATCTCCTGAAGATAAGAGGATTGTTAGTCACTATGTCAGATCCTTGTATGCTAGTGCATCAGTGTTACATCTTTAGAGGTGGTACTGGCAGGAAAACATCCTGGAAAACGGGAGAAAAGTGCCATGTCTCCAGAAACATGGAGGGGCTGGCAGAGGTCGCAGGGAGATGCTATGGCCATGGTACACCTATCCCTCAGACCTTCCTTTGCTGCCATTATATGGGTTTTGTGTCTCCTCTGAAAGCAATCCCCTTTGCTTCTGGATGCTGCACGTCCAGACCTACTCCTTTTCAGTCAGTTATAGGTCTCTGAAAAGAAACCTCCTTGGAAAGTGAGACCGTCTAGCAGGATCTTGGGCACCTCCTTGTCCAGGAGGGACGTGGAGGGTGAAAAGGGAGATCTGCATGAAAATAGCTTTCTAAAAATCCTTTAAACCACCGAGATCTGTGGGCTGCTGCATCTCTCCTGAGCTGGCATGGGTAGGAGATGCCATGCATGGCTGCTCTGTTTGTCACACCAATCCCATGTGGATGGCAGGTTAAGCAAAGCTGATCCTAAGGTGCTCGTTCAGTTTGGCATCTCAGTAGCTCGTTTCTCTCCCCTTTCTTCCTTGGGGTCTTGTGTACGTTGGTGGTTTGCTGTTGTTTGCCTCCCTGGCACAGCTGGGCTCAGCTGTGGTGGATCTGTTAGGTCTGTAATGAGCACTTCTCTCAGACTGAGCGTGATGCCTCATACCCAGAGACCCCAATCCAATTTTTGCTGGGTTAAGCTGATAGGCCTGGAAAGCCGATCTCCTCACATTTGCCCCTCTGAAGCCCAGCTGCTTGCCAACCACTGTGGAGACCCTGGTAAAATGCAAAAAACAGACTAGGAAACTGACTGTGGCTGGACACTGCTGCCTTTTTGATTTTGCTCTTGGCATCAGCATCTTTTTGGTGTGTTTCTCCCCAGTGTGTGTAGCTCCCTGCCTCCTGCTTGCAGGCTCCCCCAGCAGCAGTAGCCCTCGAGATGTGTTTTGGATGCTGTTGGGCTCCTCAAAGGCCATGCTGGACTGAGAACAAGCCTTGCCAAATGTCTCTTCCTCTTGCTTGCTTTTTGCAGGACAAATCTGGGGAATAGGATTCAATCTGTGCCCATCTGGGTGGGCAGGTCCTTGCTGATGTGCGACCTACTGCTGTGACGGCAAGGTGTGATGTTTTTAGTAGGTCTGGGATGCTTCAGGTCCTTCTGTCCAAGGTGATGCTGGCACAACACTGCTTGGCTGACCTTCAAGGGAAGGCACCCGTCAGCCCCCCTTACTGGTGTGGCAGGGCCCTGAGGCTCCGGCACACACCGGGTGATGCAGCAGGCAGGAGGTGAGGCAGCTGTGCAGGCACTGCGCACCTGTGAGTCACCATCACCGCGTGCCCCTGCCTCTGGCAGGGAACGAACTGCAGGCTGCAGTACGAATAAAGCCTGAGAGGCTGCCAGGGATCTCTTTCATAACCTGCTTACAAAAGGTATTGCTCAAACGTCCTGCAGGGGGGGAGGAATGACCTTGTGTGTGCACAGCATGGAGTGGGGACAGGGCATATGGGGCAGGGATAGGCATGTGTTTTGTCTCCAGAGCCTTCTGCTCCACAGGATGGGTGATGGACCCTGGTTGTGCTGCCTGTGGGGAGGTGAAGGCAGAGTGTATGGAGGGCAGAAAACCACCAGCATCATGCTGCACTTAACAGCTCTTCTTGTGTCATCTTCACTCCAGAATGAATAAGCCTGGCTCCCTTAGCTCTTGCCCCATGCCAGGTCTGTGACCTGTCCCTCAGCCCCCCAGCTGGGGATGCCTGTCCCTGTGCGGGGACCTGCCCCAAGCACTGCTCCAGCTGGGGCTCTGTCTCCAAGCAGCAGCAGTTCCTGCTGGGTGCACTTGGCGTACACGTTCCCAGAGCAAGTGCTGCACTGGAAAAGCCATCATTGTGTGGATTCACATCCAACTGGAGAGTCGTCCTCATCTTGGAGACCCCTTCTGCCAGGCCAATTACTCCCATTTGGTCACTGTGCCTTTGATTTCTTTTCCCCCCTGCCTTGCTTTGCCCACGTCTGTCTTGAAATTCATCTTGTTTGACTTCAGATCATTCCAACGATTCATCGAGGTCAACTTCAGTTCTGGCCCTGCCTGTTGAAGCCATGTCATTGAGAGTCATGGCAGCCTGACTCATCGCATCGGGCGTTTGGGGGGAAGACTGCAAACCCCCTATGATCAGGAGCTCCTCTTTCCAAGCACTTCTAGTCCTGGCACTTGCCCTTTCTCCTAGGCAAAGGCTTAATGTAGTCTGTGCAGAGCCAAAGTATGGGGTTATTAACCAGTTTGGCAGGGAGGTGGATGCTGGCGGGTGACCCTGAACACATGCTCCCACGGGCTGTGTCACAGGTTAAAAGTAAAAACCCCAGGCACTGCTGGAGGTGCTTCTCACAAGGAATGTGATACCTGCCAAAAAAAATCTGTCTGGGGCTGAGCCCCCTGGCTTGGCTTCGTGTATTTGAAGCAGATGTTCAGAGCTCTGGGAGCAGGAGGCAGACCTGTTTGCAGATGAATGCAGGTATGCAACAGGAATTTAGCTGATGCCTGTGTCTCTCTGCTGGAGTTCCCTCCTTGCTTTGTCAAATCTCACATGCAGCCTTCCCCTTTGTCTCCTCATTCATGACTGCAATAAATGCGTGTCTGTGGAAAATGGGGTCCTGTTCTGCCTGAGATCCCAGCCCTTGGGTACTTCAGAGCTTCTCAGTATGGCTTCTTGTTGCTGCTGGGGGCTTTCTTAATCCTTTAATTCTCAGTTCAAATGTTTGGAGGCAAGCTAGTAAGAGATGAGAGATGGATGATGCTTCCTCTGGTCCTATCTGCATGTGTGTACCGGCTCTACTTCCTCCAGCTACCCTGATACAGCTTTTTCTGGTTTGGAAAATTTCTCAGGAAGACCCTGCAGAGGTGACAGGCCTTCGGCTAATTTCTTCTTGGTGGGTAGAAGGGTTCACATACCTCTTAGATGGAGGGGCTAGGCTGTCCTGTAGAGCTTGCGACACCTGCTTGATTTACCAGGGAAATTTTCCTGGAGTTTGGCCTCCATGTGGAAGAAGTGACCACTTTCTGGTGGTCCCACTGGTTGTATCTCAGACCAAACCTGGCTCTCACTTTGAGGAAACAAGCCCAGGTCCTGTTCTGCGTGTTGAACCTAGAGCTGGGTTTGCTGCACAGATTTGTGTGTCTACTGTAAATGTTTACACTGACTTTTGTCAGGTTGTGTCATCTGGTGGACAAAGCAAAACAGATCTGTGATAGGTGCACGTTAAAAGCTCAGTGACCCAGAGGTGAGTATGGCTGCATGCTAGAGCATGTCTAGATAGGGTGCTTAGTGTTGGCTGGAGTACCCCGTCCTGCTGGTGCTTGCCCTTTGCTATCAACAAACTCAAAGCAGAAAAGGAATCAATAGCAAAACTCTCTGGGAAACTGTCTCCCAAAGCTCTGGCATCCCCATGGCTTTCTTGTTCTCACCTGGTGCCAAACTCGCGTGTTTCTGCTCAGATGTCCCTGCATTGTGTGTAACATCACTTTTAGCTCATCAGCAGCTTCCTTGGGGCATGAGGAAGAGGAGGTTGGTGTACACAGTGAGGGGAGCAGCCAAGGTGAGCATGTCAGGGCAGACACAGTGCTTCTGTGTCCTGCCTGCTCACACCTGGGGAAGGGTGACTGCTATCGTGACTTCTGCCTGGGATCCCAGCTGATTAAAGCAGGCAGCAGGATTGCAGCTGGAAGCTCACAAGGATTTCATTTTTTAAAGTTGAAAGAGTGTTTTTTTTTTTTTTTTTTTTTTTTTTTTTTTTTGTGTGATTTGATCTTGGTTCTGGATCATGGGGCTGTTTGGAAAACAGAAGAAGCGATTGCAGGATAATGACTCACTGGGTTGTCTTTTAAATCTGCTCTGCTTTTAAGTTTTCTCCTTCTTCCGTCTGTGCTTTAATGACAAACCAGAAAAAAATTGTAGCTTGCTGGAAATAACAAGCTTCAGGCATCGAGAGGACAGCTCTCAAAGCTCCATGTGTCTGTAGGCTCATCTCCAAGGAGAAGTGTGATGGCTGCACAAAACCAACCCTGGTGATGGCAGCACTGTCTCAGGCTTGGTGTATGGAAGATGTGTGTCCTGAGCCTTGGTGAGGACAGGTTTGCTGTGAGGGCAGGTTTGTTCTCAAAAAGCGTGGTGCCAACACTGCTCTGCAGCTGGGAGCTGCCCTCTGGAGCTGCAATGCCAGAGCAGACCTGCAGTCCAGTTTTTCTTTAACTTCTTCTTATAGTTGGCTATATTCTGGCTCCTTAGCAGCCTGTTAAACCATCAAAAGGGAAAGTCACTTAGAGGGCTTATCAATTCTGTAAAAGATAGATGAACATCACTGCCAGACCTTGCACTTCTGCAAATTGGTGTTGGTGGACAGTGGTTGCTACTTGGACCTGTGTCTAACAGTCTCCTGGATAAATCTGTAGAGAGTTTGCTGATCCCTGTCTTCTCGAGAGTGCATGCCCATGAAGAAAAGCTTGGCTCTGCTCTGCAATGCTGCTGGATGCTCTGGGTTCTTCCTGGTGTGACGAGAGCTCTGCTTGCTGCAAACAGTGAGACCTTCTCAAAAGCTTGGTTGGATTTGTTTAGCGCCGAGCGGCTTGCAAAACCTCCAGAGAGCTGGAGATCTGTGCTGGGGTTCATTTCCTAGGGTTCACGTAACATAAGAAGCAGATGCTGAGGGCTGCAGACAAACATCTTGCAGTGGCTGCTGATGTGGCAAAGAGCTGGCTCTGCCAAGGGGGGGAGCAGCAAGAAAATGGGGCTTTGAAATGTTCTGTCAGGTGGAGAGGACATGCTCAGGGTATGTGCTGCTCACTGCCTGCTGTATATCTTCCCAGATTAAGGTCCTCCAGGTGGAAATGTCTGTAGCAGAGGACCAGTGGAAAGCCCTTTCCAGGTATACAACCACACTCTGGAGTTTGACAAAGTTCAAGATGACAAATGGCAAATAGCGGGGTACCTTCCCATAACCCTCTGGCCCGGTGTCAGCCTGGCAGTGGGAATGCTGCTTTCCACATGTTTTTGAGACCATGCGGCCCAAATGTGTGCTCTTGTTCTGTTCATCTCCTGCCAAGCCTGCTCCTAGTTCAGGCTGCTGCCTGGAAGGGCAGGATCATGTCCGGCAGGGGCTGTGACCCCAGTGCCACACAGCAAGTCTGTCCCTGTAGCAGGCTTCATGTACCGTGTGAACACAGCTGGAGCCCCAGAGGTGTCTGTGGAGGTGAAGGAGCTTCTCCAAGGTTGTTGGGCATCTTGGCTTGATGGACAGAAGCTGCCTGAGTGGAACCAGCTCCAGGGGCTGCTCCTGGTGCTGGTGCACCACTGGTGTCAGGTCATGGGCTGTGGGGAGCAGTCAGTGCTGCAGTGCTGACACTGATTGATACATGTGTTTATTTTTACACTGTGCCCACATCATGGTTGAAACATAATTAAGATGAACTTAAGGAAAGTCTTGAAGGATGCAGCCTTTCCCTTGGGCACCCAGGGCTCTCCAGGCAGCTGTGATGGTAACTTCTGCTTGGTCTGTGCTGAGCAAGAGTTCACCTCAGTGCCAGGTCCCAGTGATCCCGTCATAGTCATTTAGGTTGGAAAAGACCTCTAAGATGGTGCAGTTAGGAGAGCTGGATGTAAGATCTGAGGACTGATTCTGCTGGAGCAGGGGCTTGGCCTAGGAGATCTCAGGATATCCCTTCCAACCTCTGCTGTTGTCTGGCTCCATGACCCTCTGCTGTGGGGCATCACCAGGTAATCTCAGTGCAGTCAGCATTAACTCAGCTTTTCTATTCACCTCCTTGTTGCTTGTTATTCCCATAGCCCAGCACTGCAGGGGTCTGGACCTGAAATAACTGATGCAATAACAGAAGTCAAGTTTGTGGCTTAAATCCCTCCCTGGGTAAAACCCTGCAGGATCGTGCAGGAGCATTTGCAGCAGCGGATTGGAGAGGCTGACGTGGGCTCTGGGGCTGCCAACACTGCCCTGGGCATTTCTGTGCTCCCTGGAAGAACGCTGGGTGACTTCTTGCAATAGGTTTGTGATCTGTGGGTTTGGCGTCTGCCTGCGGAAGGCTGTTTTACTTGGATGGCATGAGCCTGATCTGCTTGGCACTGTGCCTTCGTTAAACAGCAGAGGCAAAGGTCGGTGCTAATTTGATAGGGTTTGGGATCGGGTCCAAAAGGAACACAATTGTGCACGGCGTGGTGTTACTGGAAGAGCTGGGAGCTCCTTGTTTTATGGTGCCAAGCATCTCTGGAGTCTGTTCAAAGAGAAATGTTTGCTACAGGTGAAGTCTGTCATCTCCCACTGGAGTAACTCAGCCCGTGAGAGCAGAACTGACCCCAGGATCTTTTGCTGATAACTTTTTCTTTTCCATTGACGAAACTATGCCAGGGGCAAGGGACGTGTTAGCTTCCATGGTTGCACTGCAGTGTTTGTTTTCACAAATGTGGTGAGATAAAGGTGAAGGGATTAGATTGCTTTCTTTTTCCCATGCTTGAGGTCTTCCTCCCCAGTGCAGGGCTTAGGAACCTCCTTTTAAAGGCAAGCATCACCAACCCCACCAGGATGTCATTGGGGGTGCACGCCTGGTTCTCAGAGACCAGGAGCTTCTTTCCCTGCTGTTCTTGCTGGATCCATTAATGCTTATTTATTTATTTATTTTGCTGCTCAAAACATTATTGATCCTGGCTGACATCTCACCTGGTGTTTTGAATGAAAAGCTTCTAATCTATGGGGATCACATTGGCAGCAGGAAGCCTCCTCCAGCACTCTGGCTGGCTGGCATATGGTTTCAGGACAGAACTGGGTTTCTTCCACTCTTCTTAGACATGGCACACCAGTAGCCTCTGTCCCAGAGCTTTGAAAACACAGATGATCAACAAACGGCTTCAGCAAGGATTTATCCAGTAGCTGCAGATCAATTGTGTGTCATGCTGTTTTTTTTTTGTTTGTTTGTTTTTTAATCTTGCATTAATTAGAAACGTTTTTCCTGGAGACCCTTGCTACAAAATTCACAGGGCTGCTGAGATTTTCTGGTAGTTTTTAGCCTTTAAAAACTTACCTTATATTCATTTTTTTTCTTGATGGAAATAAGGAGAGCCAACATCACCTGGTACTAGATTATTTTGGTGGCAGAGCCCCATGCATTTTGTATACTGGCCTCAGCATCTCTTTGGCTGTGGATGGTGAGGACTGGGCTGGGTGTGAACACCAGCTGCACCGCACCACTGATATGTAGAAGCTCTGCTCACAATCTGTGCCCTGCAGGTAGCACCTTGTGACCCCTGTGCAGTGATGCTTGGTGGTGAGTGAGTTGGAAATGACAGCTCTTTAGGTTTTCTCCCATCTCCTTGGGCTTCCCAGGCCTCCTCCCCAAGCCATGCCATCCTAATATGCCCTAACGTGAACTAATTTTGCTGGAAACAACAAAATGCACAAGCGGGTGTTGGATGTTGCAAGCCCACAGCTGTACTGCTCTCCCTGCTGACACCACTGGTGGATGTGGGGAGAAAGCTGGGGACCACATGCATCTTCTCAGAATGCTCGCTGTCCTTTTGGAGCTTTATTTTGGAAGAACTTGGTTTATTTTTGAATTTCCCTGCCAGCCTTCCCCAGCTCAATGCTTCAGAGAGGAGTCAGCCCTTCAAAAGAGTTTTAAAAAAAGACTTGATGCTTCACTCTGAAACTATTCTGCTACATCGTGTGCAAATTGGAGCCATACCCATAATACAAATGGGTTTTGGATATTTTGTCTTATAGATCACTTGGCAGTCATGAGAGGAGGCTTTTTGCTTTATTTGATTTTTGTCCTGATTTGTAAGGGTGTTGATTTTTGAACGCTTTTGCAAAATGGGGTTGTGGTCCCCCACAGCCTGGCTGGGGCTTCGGCTTCATTGCTGCCTTGCACCTTGAAGCTCCCATGGACGTGCCTTTCTTTGGGCAAGCAGAGCATCACCTGGCTTCAGACATTGTCTTTCCTAACCCTTCCCAAAAGGCTCACGTCCCCTGGCCTGGCTGATCAACCTCTCACTAATTTGGGACACGTCTGCACAGGACAGCTGCTTCCTGTGAAAACAAAAACATGAGCACAGGGAAAGGCAAATTTGTGGCACGGGCTAAAGTGACCCACAGAGGAGCTGCTGGGGATGGGATGGCATTTGCCATGGGAGCAACCACGAGCTGGGCTCCCCTCAAGAGACTGGGGACTCAGGGTGGGGATGGCATAAAGCCTGGGAGCTGTCTGAGCACCTCCGAGCATCACCCCGTGGTCTGACTGTGTCAGTGATGGAGACCAACGCTAACTCTGCTTCACGGCCTCAGAGCATCCTCTCCCATTTCTAATTAAGTCTGCGTGACTGCAACAGTTGGTGCGGCTCCTCTGCTTCACCTTGTGCAAGACGTTCAGCTAATTATCCTTAACCTGGTTTCCGAGAGCCTGTGTGCGTGGCTTGTGGCTGTCACTCAGGCTCTGTGTATGAATAGATCTGGGCAATGCTTTGACCTCAGACTGTTTTGTTGTTTTTTTTGTTGTTTGTTTGTTTTGTTTTTGTACAAAAATATCAGTCTGTCAGGGAAAACGCTTGTGTGTTGATGGTTTGATAAAAAGCAAAACTTGTAAAATTGTTGTTAGCAGATGTTTTTTAGCTCTGGGTTGATTTGGGGGTTGAGCTTGATGCTACTGAAGTGGAGCAAACTTTTTGGTGTGAGGTGGTTGTGCCATGGAGTGAACTCAGAGTGCAGTTAGACTTGGGATGGTTTGGGATTTTTCCTCATTTCCTCCTGCTCCTCCTATTTAGGAAGACCTTTTCCAGCCAAGGCTGTGTGGTGCTACAGGAACCCAGAGCTCACACCGAGGGGCGGTGTGTGGGGTGGCTGTACAGAGCCATGTCCTGCAGACCTTGGGCAAGCCTTGGGTTCCCCTTCCACAGCTCTGTTCAACTAAACCACAGACTCAACTAAAACACTGCAGGAGCTCATGGTGATGGGAGGTTCCAACACAGGGCCCACTCTGAGGTCTTCTTGTATGCTTGTGTTTGAGTCTGCAAAATAAAAACTGCCTTCAAATTCATCCTGTGGTTGGAAGCCGGAGTTCAGGCTCGTGCTGCCAAGTGGTTTTTCAGGGATAACACCTCAGCAGAGGAAGTGCATGCTGGGGATGTCCCCAGGCCCCCGTGCTGTTCCTGGAACAACCAGTTCTCCGCCTGTCCCGCGGTACGTGAGGCCTGTGAGCAGGACAGGAGGTTTCACGTTAGCTGCACCCACGGGTGTTGCCTCGAAGGCATGGAGCGAGGAAGCGTGAGGCAGCCCATGAATCAGCCCAGGGGAGGTCACGGCAGCGAGTCCTGGGGCTGATCCAGTGCCATGCTGGGAGAGCTGCAGCCACTGATCTGCTCCTGGGCAGAAGGAGACCTGTGAGGCTTCCCAGGGACGGGATTGAGCAGGGAAGAGGATATCCTAGAGGAGGTGTTGGGCGAGTGGGGATGGCTTTGTAAAGGGGCTCTGCTCCAGCCCACTCAGGCCTCATCTCCTCCCTCTGAGCTGGCTGCACGTGCACCAGGTAGCCCGGTGCAGCCATGCATCAGTGGCACTGGGGTGGGGAGGAGGAGGGAGAAGCTCCAGGTTTGCCCCTTCCACACTGATTTCTTGCTGTTTTGCTTGCAGCTGCAGGTATGGGTGTTGGTGACTGCGTGCGGGATCAGCCCCAAGCACCAGGAGGGAACAGATGGACACATCTGCAGGTCAACAGGGAGTTGTTTCCAGAGGGGGACCTGCTGCTCCAGGTATGGTGCCCTGGTTTGGCTCTTTGGGATTGTCTCTTGGCTACTGCTCTCTGCTAGGCACGATGGCTCATCCCTGCACAATGAACGGCACCAGCAGCTATGGGATGTGTGCTGCATCCTCAAAGAGACAGGGCTCAGAGTTGTGCCCTTCTGGCAAAGGCACTGCGTGCTGCCTGTACCCCTGGCGTGCAGGTGTTAGTGGCCACAGAGCTCAAACCAGGCATTTTTCCTTGAGACCTGCCACAACTCATGGGCCCAACACGCACCAGCTCATCACTCCTCACAGGGAGGGTGCAGGGGCATCGTGCAGTGGTGTAGGGGATGGTCCCAATGAGTCTCCAAGGCGGTGCCTTCCTTGTGCTCTGATAAATGCCAGGAGGAGAGTGGTGATAGCTGCGTGGTGACACATCCGCTAGGAATTGCTTGTCCTACCTGGGGCTCCCTGCCTTGAGCTTCCCAGCATGAGTTCTGGGATGGAAAAAGCCCAGGCTTGGTTTGGAAGCTGGGGGGAAAAAAGAAGGGAAGGTGGATCTCTGAAACTATTGTGGAAGAAATCAATGGGCAGTGCAAGCTTTGCTTTGTGAGAAGGTCAGGGTATGCCTACTGAAATAGCTCTCGCTGTACATCAGGGAACAAGAAGCTGATTCACCTGGCCAGAATGCTGCTAGCCTGGGCTGCAATTTGTGCATGTAAGCCAGAAGGAAGCGAGACAGGCTCCATGGAGAGGCTGGCGGCTGAATAAATATCCAGGCATTTCAGCTTAAAACGTGCTGCTCCTTGTGGATGCAGGGCAAATCTGTAGGAGAGCTTTGATCTTTGCATGGCTTTGTTTCTGACATCACGTGTCTGCTTTTTGTGCCTCGAGTCCTCTTCTCCGTTCTTCCACCCCTCCAGAGGAAAGCAGCAGATACTTTGCTCTTTTTAAAGACCTGCCTTTGTCTTACATGAACAAAACAGGCTGATGGGAGAGCGCCTGCGAGTGGAGCCCCCATGGGGGCTTTTGGTGAGGTGGTGGCTCCTGGGAGCTCTGTGGGACTTTGGTGATGAAACTTGAGCCATGTGAAGTCTTCCGGGTGGGCTCTGCTCCCAAGAACAGACTCTGCTGGCTGCAGGCATGATAGTCACAGAGGGACTGGTGGAATAACACAATAGCCAGAAGGAAGCCAGCATTTGCCCCAGTCCCACAATGGAGCCTCCCCCAAGTGCTCTCCAGGGGGTTGAGCCATGGCGTTGGCAGCTGTGGGTGTTTGAAGGCATCTGGAGAGCATTTGGGGTGTTAAAGTGACTGAAATCCTACAGCTGAGCTGCCCAAATTTTTCCCCAAGAACATTTTAATCAGACACTGTACTCTGACTTAGGGCCCTTGGGGGGCTGCAGTGCACACAGGGAAGGGACCAGTCCCCCCTGCAAGGTGCATGTGTACAGCATCAAGCAATGTGCTCAAACCAAGGGCATCTAAAATAATCCAGGTTACAAGGAAGCCCATGAGCTGGCACAGTTGGGCTGGAGAACTGGGTCAGAGGAGAAAATAATGGTGGTGCTGCTTGGAAGAAAGAAATGGAGTCCTGAGCTTTTAGTTGTTCAACTACTAAATGAAAGCAATGCCTTGGAAGCTATTTGAAGAGTGGAGGGTGCACCTTATATGCTCCACTGCAAAGCGTCAGGAGGAGAGCTCACATCACTGATGTTCTGCCAGAAAGCCCAGGTGCACACCCGTTACCTTGTAGCCTCAGTGAATAGATTGAATGCAAACGTAACCTCCTGAGATGTTCCCATGTGCTCTACAGTGTTTTTTCAGAGCTCTGTGAGTGCTGCCATGCAGAGCACAGCTCACAGGGCAGGTGAAAATGGTGGCTGAGCCATCTGGCTGGGCTGAGCACCCAGCAATGTGAGTTGCAGGTGGGTTTCTCCTGGAGTCACCAGGCTCTTGCATGGCTCAAGGACTCTGCAGTCCTTCTCCCCTGCTTGTAAGTCAACACAAACAATGGCTCTACAGAAACGGCCAGGCTACCTTTGATCACTGCTTATGCTAACAGTGAGAGCCCCACACCAACTAACAGGTTAAAAGCCTCGTGTGGTCATGAGGTGCTTTCCTTTTAGTGGGTTCCCTACAGAAGGAGGTGTCTTCCCATCCCTGGATGCTTCAGAAGCACCTGAAGATGGTCCATCCATCCAGCAGCTGGACTGAAGCTAGGGAGAATAACTCTGGGCTCAATTTATGCTTTCAGGCACTCAATGGATTTGTCATCACTGTGACCGGAGATGGCTACATCTTCTACGTCTCCCCTACTGTGCAGAACTACCTGGGCTTCCACCAGGTGAGTACCGTTTGTTCCTGGGTGCTGCAGAGGCCTGGGAAGGAGGTGCTGACAGCCAGTACCCAGGCTTCTCTCTCCCAGCATGCCCTAGTCACTTCTGATGTATGTTTTTGCATGACTTATGTTCTTCTGGGGGCTGTGAAAGCCAAAATATGCTTGTGACTTTAGTGGTAACAGATGCAAGCTGAGCAATAGCAGGCTTTTTGTCCCTTCCTCTTTGTGAGTGGGGTGTGAGCTTTCCCCTCTGTGGTTTAAATCAATAAATCAGGCTGCTGGGCACATCTACCTTCAGTGGAATCACGGTGCTGAGCGGTGTCAGCGCCCTGCACTACTGCGGGTTATGTGGGATGCCAAGGGAAAGCAGGGCTCTACCCACATCTACCCCATTACCTCTGATTCCCCTGAAGTTTAAAGGACCAAGTCAATGGGAGTGTGGCGAGGCTGCCAATCCCACTCCGCTACCTCTTCCTCCTTCCTGAGCCACCCTCCCAAAAGCAGACGGCCTCTGCCTTTGCCCTCCATTCCACACTCAAACACCTCATTTTTTTTTCTTCCTGTCTCTTTATTCTCAATCACTCTATTTTTACTACCACAAAGGAAAGCCTCAGCTGTGTCCTTCTCCAGATATCCCTGCCTGACAGGGCAGGGGTTGGTCCCTGATAGGTGCCCCAAGCTCTCCTCCCCGTTATGTCGTTCCAGTCGGATCTCATCTACCAGAGCATCTTCGAGCTGATCCACACGGACGACAGAGCCACCTTCCGCTGCCAGCTGCACCAGGGTGAGTGCTGGGCTGGGAAGCAGGGTCCCAGCCCTGCCTGCCCCAGGGACCCCACGGAGGCTGCCCCCGCCACAAACCCCAGATCAGGCCACTGGTGACCACCAGGCACGTGGCTTCCTCCAGCTCCACAGCATCCCTGCAGGCCTGCACGGCGTGCAGCTTCATTTTCCCTGTGTTTTCTCAGCCATTCCCGATGGATGCAGCACCGTGGGCAGCCCCCAGCAGTGCCACCCTGAGCGCCTCTGCTTTGTGGAGAGGAGCTTCACCTGCCGCCTCCGCTGCCTGCTGGACAACTCCTCGGGATTCCTGGTAATGCCAGGACAGCCCTCGGCCCTGGTGTCACCTCCAGGGGAAGTGGCTCTGAGCCTGGCCTCCTGGGGAGGGATGGGATGGAGCCCACCTGGTGCACTGCTCCACCACTCACACCAGCATGGTGGGACCCAGCAGGGGTCAGGGTGTTCAGCCTGGAGATATCTCCCTGTTATCTGGGTTATCGGATATCCCTGATAACTGATGTCACACCTGCAACAGCAGTTGGTAGTGTGCTCCATGTGCTGCAGCAAGGGGACAGGTCCCGTGCCCAGCGAATGCATTTGGTGCACGCAGGTGGCCACGCAGCCCGTGTGGGTGTGAGCTGGGGCAGTCTGGCAAAGCCAGTTCTCATTTCCTCACTGTTTGCCTTGTTTTCAAATCCCCTGCCAGGCCTTGAATTTCCATGGACGCTTAAAGCTCCTTCTGGGGCAGCAGAAGAGGGCATCCCTGGTGCCTCCCCCACTCGCTCTCTTTGCCATCGCAACTCCCCTCCAGCCTCTCTCCATCCTGGAGCTCCGGACCAAGACACTGATATTCCAGACGAAGCACAAGCTGGACTTCACTCCCATGGCCTGCGATTCCCGGTATGGTATCTCCCACCTTCGCCATGGCAAAACCTGGCCTCCAGCCGACCCTGGTGCCACAGTGTGCCTGTGCCGTGTGCTCTGCCTGCAGGGGGAAGGTCATCCTGGGGTACACGGAGATGGAGTTGTGTAGGAGGGGGTCCGGGTACCAGTTTGTGCACGCGGCTGACATGATGTACTGCGCAGAGAACCACGTGAGAAGTGAGTGCCAAGGGGAGTAGCCTGGGGGAGGCCATTGGGGCTGTGGTGTGTCCACGGGGGTGATGCTGGTGCAGCCATGGCTGAGCTGCTACTGCTGGGACGTTTGTCTGGAGCGGCTGTGGTGAAGGTTTCCTGGGTGACACCTGCACAGGCAGCTGGTCCCCCTGTAGAGGGACACCTCGCAACCACACAGCATCGTGTGCTGGCTGTGTCCTGTGCCTTCTGCCTCCACAGCATGGGTGTAAGGGGATGCTCCATGTGATGCAGCACGTGTGACATACCTGCAGCCCGGAGCTGACCTCCTCTGTCTGCCTCTGTTTTCTCCCTGCCCCAGTGATGAAGACAGGGGAGAGCGGGCTGACGGTCTTCAGGCTGCTGACCAAGAAGGGCATCTGGGTGTGGGTCCAGGCCAATGCCCGGCTGGTGTACAAAGGGGGTCAACCCGACTTCATCATCGCCCGGCAGCGAGCCCTCTCGTGAGTATGGCTGGGTTCCCAGCCGCCCTCGCCTTCCCTTGGCACAGGAGGTGATAGGGCTGCAGCAGGGGGCAGGAGTCAAATGGCTCCGGGGGGGCTGTCACAGCCTCGTGTCTGCCAGGGGAGAGCTGTGGGCATGCAGCCCTTCCCTGAGCTGTTCCAAAGCTGCCTCTGGGCTCTCTGGAGCCCCAGTGCTCTGCCAGCAGCAGTGTAGCCAGCCCATGGCAGGTCTGTGAGCTCACGTCTTGCTGTTCGGATGCTGGCCTGGAGAAGGTACTCATGCTGTTTCTGTCTCTTTCCTCCACCCTGAAGAAATGAAGAAGGGGAGGAACATCTGCGGAAGCGGAACCTGCAGCTGCCTTTTAGCTTTGCCACGGGGGAAGCAGTCTTATACGGGAATGACCTTCCTGATTTCCTGGACTCCCTCCAGGCTAAGGAGGAGTTTCAGGCAAAGACAGACTCCCACATGGAGCAGCACGCTGTAGATCCCAACTCTATTCTTGGGGCCATGATGAAGCAGGATGCATCCATATACGTCTCCCACACTGATGTGCCTCAGTTCTCCCTGCCAGATCTCAACGCTGAGCCTGATGTACCAAGTCAGGATGAGAAAGCCAGCAATGCCAAGGAGGACAGCAACTCCCTCCTGGTTGTTATTGAAAGCCTCTTTGAGAAGGGCAAGGTGGATGGAAACATCTGCCAGACCCTCCAGAGCCTCAACGTGGACAATGTGGAGCTGCAGCAGTGGGAGGACACTTTGCTAGGCCTGGGTGCAGAGGAGTCACCGTCCCAGGATGTTGGTGAGAGCGTGGGCAGCGAGGTGAGCTCCTACGTGGAGCAGATGCTCTCTAGAGAGGGTGCTGGGAGGAGCACGGACTTCCCACACTGCAGTGCATCATCCTGCAGCGAGCAAGACAGTTCTGTGGCTCGCTTCCAGCACTGCTGGGCAATGAACTTGGCAGCTCCACTGGCATTTCAAGACCCTTCGCAGCCCCAGGCAGCTGGTGCACAAGGCCAAGATGCACTTCAGCTGGCAAACCCAGGGAGAGTGTTTCAGGCAGGACTTAACACCTCTGTTCTCACAGACAGTAGTGTCCTTCCTAAAGGTCAGAGCCAGTCCAGGTGTGCACTGATGGCCTCGAGCTGCCCACCTCCCTTGGACTCAAGTGCATTGGTGACTCGGTGGCACGACATCCCAGTCTGGACAAACCCGGCCCTCGCTTTGGGTCAGAGCATGTCCCCAGGAGGCTGCCCCTCGGACGCTTGGGTGGCTGCAGCTCCGAAACAGCTGGAAATGGCAGGAGCGCCCCTGGAATCACAAGCTCCAATGGCGAGTAGTGCCCAGAGCTCCCCAGGGGAGGGGTTGTGGTTGCTGCCCCCCGGCCCTGCTCCTTGCCCCGCACAGGGTGTGTGTGAGCACCTCCAGGATGAGGACACTGCAGTCCCAGCACCGAGAGGAGCCAGTCAGCTGGTGGTGGGTGGTGGCTTCCCCAAACAGCCCCTGGTGATGCTGCCTGCACAGCTCAGTGCTTGCTGGGGTGGGGAGCAGGTGGTGCTTGGTGAGGACATGTGGTCCCAGCACCAGGGACTTGTCCTGGGGCCCAGCCCGGGTCCTGGCACCCAACAGATGGACCACGCCGTGCCGCATAACTGCGGGTACGGAAACAGCGCAGGGGTCTTCAGGCACGAGGGTGTTGTTCTCAAGGATGCCGCTAAAACATCCACGTCCCAGCCTGTGCCTTGCCACCCTGGGTCACCAGCAGGATTGGGTTTGAGGTGCTCAGCATCTCTTCCTAGGGAGCTGGGTGCAACAGCAGCCTCCTGCGAGCCGGGCACCAGCTTCTCCCCAGCCTCCTCAGCAGGTGGGCGGTCCCACTGTGCGTGCCGCATCCAGCTGAAGGTGCGGTGCGAGGGCTGCGGGACCTGAGGGGCACCGCGTGGCGTGTCGCAGTGGCCATGGGGTGAGGCTGAGCCTTGTCTGGGGGCAGCTGTAGCTGTCTGCCCTCCCTGTGAGCACACACAGTGACTGAGCCCCCTGGCTTCCAGGCTCCTGCGTGCACAAAACGCCCAGAAGCACTTCAAACCACAGGGGTGGCTCCAAGCAGCAAACATTTCTTCTGGTTTTAACATTTTCCTGGCCCCACCCCCAGCCAGCTCTGTAAAACAGGATTAGAAAAACCCATTTTGAAGCCTCAGGGTGAGCTAGGAGCCACAGTTTGGGAATGTTGTTTTGAGCAGCCACCAGCAGCTGCCAGGCACATCCACAAGCGGTGCTCCTGACCTCCAGTGCCTGAAATGAGGTGCCCTCACAGAGCTCTCAGGCAGGCATAGGTGAAAGGGTTTGGTGGCTTTTGCATCAGCAGTCTTTCAGGAAAATGCAGTCCTGTCACAGCAGGGAGGTTTGTCAAGCTCTTGGGGTCCAAAGAAGGACCTCTTCATCACTGGGGCAGGGTTCTGGGAGGTGGATTTGGCCTCTAGTAGAGGCTGTGACCTTCCCCGGGGTAATAGCTCCTGTTGCTGACCCTGGGTTTGTCACCGCCCTGCAGTGCCATCAGACAGAGGGACAGCGGAGCACTGCTGTGGCTGGTAAGGATGGCGTGGCTTTGCCAGAGCAGTGAGGAGAAGGCAGCAAGGGCAGGGGAGTAACTGCTCTCTGCTGTAGACCAATTTTGTGGCCTTAAAGCTGTTGTTCTGGAGACTGGCACAACCACTTTGTTAAATTCCCTTTTTTTCTATGTGTGGTTGGTTGTTTTTTTGTTTTAAGCCCAAGGCACGAATCTTTTCCTCTTGCCTGCCACGGGGCAAATTCTCCTGGTTTTGTCAGGCAAAGCCCCCAGAAGAACAGGCTCAGCCAGAGCACTGAGGTTGAGACCAGGCTGGGCCAGCTGGGCTGGCTGCAGAGGTCAGCATGGTTAGGGACCTCCACATCCCGCCCTTGCACCCCTCACCCTGAGCTCCAGGCCTGTTCCTCAGCCTCTTATGCCAGTACTCGGCACGTGCTGCACCCATCCATCCCCAGCAGCCTGGAGGAGCACCCAGGGATGGGCAAGGAGCTGAGCTGCCGTCATACAGAGCCTTACGCATCAGCTGGCCCCAAAACCTTGCTGCTGGGGGCTGACAAAGACCCCCTGCTGCTCTGCTACTTGTGTCTTAATTCTTTACGAATTATATGTGTGCATCTACAGTCTGTTTTCGTGGTGGTGTCTCATTTTCCACTCTGTGATCTCTTTGTATGCCATTTGCCCACGGATGATGTCAGGGCGAGGGCGAAGAAAAGATGTACTGAAACTCACCCACTGCACTTCGTTGTGTATTAAAAGTCAATTTGCTTTGTATCAGCATGATGGTTTGTTTGACCTAGAACAGTGTCTCTCCATTTCCCTCTTGACTGAGCAAGCATGTGAAAAGACCTGCTGCCGGCTTGGCCGCAAGTCGCCTTTCTCTGGGCTTTGGCTGAAGGAGGGGACGGTCCCCACTCACCCCCTCCCTCTATACGCTGCAGCATAGATGCATGGACGTACCCTCAAACCAGCCCGGTGCTACAGCGTGTATGCATGGTCACAGTTGTGGTCCCTCTCCCTGACACACCAACCTGATGGTGCTGACACAAGTGCTAGCACATGCATTGGTGGGGATGCTCCCTGCCCTGTTTACCCCCTTTAGCCACCACATCCCCTTAATAAAGGGTCCCTCCCCAGTTTTCCTATATCCCCTTTTAAGCACTGGCAGGCCGCTACAAGGTCTCCCCGAGCCCTCTCCTCCCCAGGCTGACCCCCTCAGCCTGGCTCTGTAGGAGAGGTGCTCCAGCCTCTGCCCATCCTTGTGGCCTCCCCTGGCCCCGCTCCCACAGCCCCACGTCCTGCTGATGCTGGGGCCCCAGGGGGGTCTCACGGAGCAGAAGGGGAGAATCCCCTCCCTCGCCCGGCTGCCTGCGCCCGTGGGGTGCAGCCCAGGACCCCTCGCGTTTAGGATCACCCGGACCCCGAGCACACTCCTCCTCCACCCTCGCCCCCTCCCCACCTCCAGACCCCCCTTTTCTCCTCCCCTCCCCTGCAGAGGCGGGGCCGCTCCCGCCGGGGTCGCTCCGGGTCCCGCTGCGGGCAGAGCCGGGCCGGGCAGAGCCGGGCAGAGCCGAGCCGGGCCATGTACGCGGGGCGCAAGCGGCGGAAGCCGGCGCCCCGAGCGTGAGTGCGGGGGGGGAGTGGGGCCGGGGCCGGGAGCGGGGCCGGGAGCGGGAGCGGGGCCGGTGCCGGTGCCCGCGGTGACAGCGGCGGGCGGCTGTGCCGGCAGGGCGCGGGCTGCGGCGGCCGACGACGGCAGGTCCAACCCGTCCAAGCGGCACCGGGAGCGGCTGAACCGGGAGCTGGAGCGGCTGGCGGCGCTGCTGCCCTTCCCCGCAGAGGTGGTGGCCGGCCTGGACAAGCTGTCGGTCCTGCGCCTGAGCGCCGGCTTCCTCCGAGCCAGGAGCTTCTTCAACGGTGAGTGCCCGGCCGGAGCATACCCGGCACCCGTGGGCGTCTGTCCGTCCGTGGGCCGTGCGTCCCTGGACGTCTGTGCCGGTTCTTGTCACTTCGCCCCGGCCGTAGGTGAGCAGCCCTGCAGGTAGCCCCAAGCAGCAGCGCTGCACAACGCCCGCCGTTCTCCCCGTTGTTATTTCAGTCTATTTCATTACTATTATTATTATTTTTCCCTAACGCTGGATTTTCTTGCCCTGACATTGCAAGAATGTCAGCTGCAAGGCTCCGGGAGATGTGCACGCGCCTCATGCTTCGACAAAAGCGGAGCCGGTGCGTGTTTGGAATTAGAGGGATCTCTAAAGATTACAGTGATTTTGTTTGTGGGTTCCACTGAAGTAGAAAATTGAAGTTTAGGCTGGAGGCTTTCTGCGAGATCCCAGGCTCAGGCTCTGGCAGGCACAGCCCCGAGGGTAGTGGGCACGTTAGGCAGCACAGTTGGGAAGTTTCTCAATGCAAGTGACAATTTTCCCTTGTTACAATAGACTGGAGAAATTTTCACTGTGCTGATGATATAATTACCTGTGATGTGGTTACAGTTTATTTGGGAACCTTTTAAAATATGCCATGTTGAAGACATTCCTGCATTCCACTGGGCTGTTATTTTTGTAATTTGTTGGAGCCCACAGGAGGGGTATTTGGGCAGCACTGGATTTTTCTGTCGAAACACAGGTGGCTTAAAACACCACATGTGACCTCAGAAACAATTTTTTTAACTCCAAATCACTGAATATATTGAATATCTTTTTTTTTTTTTTTTTTTTTTTTTTTTTCCCTTCCCCTTTTCCATTCTCTTTTAAACATTGCTTGTAGGATTGGCAGGCGGGCGAAATGAAAAATTAATGGCCTGGGAGAGCAGTTGTTTGCCTTGCAGCTCCGGGTCGATTTGTTTGTTTGACTGTATCGCCTGCATTCTGTGCGCTGGTTGTGCCCTGGCAGGGAGCTGTGCTGCAAGGCTGAAGGCACGGTCCGGACCCCTCTGCCTGGTGCCTGCTGGGGCACCTCGGACCCCCAGGAGGTCGTCCTGCCTGCGAGGGTGTCTCCAAAGGGGCCGAGACAGCAGGGCAGTGCTGGTGATCCCAGGGGCTGCAGAAGCACGCTTGTTCCTGCAGGCTGCCGCGGGGTGGAGGTCCATGGCATAGTGCGGGCCTTGCCGGTCTCCTGAAACATGAATGATTTAAAAACCTAAAGAATTTATAAAATGGAGGGGTGGCAGAGCGTTTCCTTAAAACAGCGGTTTTGAAATGGACGATCTCGTTGCAAAGTGTCACGCCAGAAGTTGTGGGGTGCTTTGGGGTTGTCCTCTTTCCTAGGGACGCAGTGCTGGGACAGGGAAAGCACAGGGTGACCCTGGGGGAGGATGGTCCTCCTGCCCCGTGACGGGTCACCTCAGGCCAGGGCCATACACCCTGGGGTCTGACATCCCTGTGTCCCCAGCTCAGTTGGTTTGACTTCAGCAGCTGAGCTGTGAGTGTGTCTGGAGCTATGGGATGGGCTTCTCTGGTTTAAGTCAGGTCACAGTGATACAGGTGTGAGAGGGAAGGGGTAAAGCCCCATCCTTTTCAATGCAAATGGAGCTTGGGCTTTGAGGTAAGTCTCTTCTGCTGCTTAAAAAATGTCTGTTTTTCTTTTTTTTTTTTTAAAAAAAAAGACTTTTGATTTAAGTAGTTTATCTTTAAAAACAGTTTTGGACAAGCCCACCCACAATATCAAGTGATTTTAAGTGACTTTAGTCCATTTTGGTGTGAATGCTGGAGTGATACTACTCTGAGGTGCTGTGCTGGAGCTGAGATAAAACCTTAGGAAGGCTTCTGCAGCACTCAAAATATGCTGCTTTTTTCTTTCCTTGACTTTTTTTCTTTCTTTTTTTTTTTTTTTTTCCTTTTTTTTTTTCTTTTTGGTCTCCCTTATGTTTCATTTATTTTCCCTTGGTCTGACAGGGAAAAGAGGGGGCTGGCACAGCCGGGGTCTGCCTGTCTGTCTGCTCGGTGCTCCGACTGCCATGCAGCATCCTTGGGAATGCAAAGGGGGATCCCGAGGAAACGGCTTTAGCTGCTGAGTGCTGACAAGTCCAGTGTGAGATCAGATGAGGAAACACAAGTATTTTGGGATCTCTTCTGGTTTATGGAGAGCTGCCAGCCTGTCCCAGAGGTGAATCAATCAATTCACCCAGCAGGTTTATGCCAGCTGCCATTTCTCCAGCTCCCTTCCTAAATAATTCATTGCAAGCCAGAAATGCTCCCGCCTCCAGGCTGTTGTTTCTCCTAACCTATTTGAAAATCAGTGACTTTAAAATTTTATTTGAATATATTAATCTGTGTGTAGATGCTGTATGGGAAAGCTTATATGGGCTCAAGGGATTAGAAAACAGATGATGGGTTCTGGATCACAGTCACTGGTAAAATTTTGGGGATTTCTCGCATTTTGTTTCTGGTTCCCAGTCATCTCCTGGACGTGTGACAAATTGTTCAAAATGCAGAGCAGGTTTCATAGGCTCTCATGAAGTACATACCTGCATTTGTATTGCACCGGTCAGGATGGATTGTGTGACTTCGCTGTGGAAGCAACCTGTTGTTCAGCTCTCAGAGACACCGTGTGCAAGAAGCATCTATGCTTTTACCTGAACGGTGGTGTTCTGAACATTGGTTTGGGGAGATATTGCCAAAACTAGCCCCAGTCGGCTGCTGGCACCATGTGTGGCCATGCAGCCCCATCATGGTCGCACCACCCCGGGACAGCCTCGGCCCGCACACAATGCAGGCAGCTTGGCCCGGCGGTGCCTGGTTCCCCCTAATCCCTCCCCACGGGCCCAGCACGTGCCGCTGGCTGGGGGGGGCTGTCGACATTTCTGCCTCCCTGGCCCCGAGGGGATTAGCCATGGGGTCTTCTGTGTTGCTTGGCCCGCTTGAAAGCCCAGTGGGTAGACCCCAAAATGTGCTGGGGCCTGGTTTGGAGGAGGGTCTCTTGCAGCATGCTTCTGCTGTGTGCTGGGAGGCTCATCCACACCGTACTTCTTGCAGTGCCTCGTCCTGCAGCGAGCCCGGCCGGCCTGGGGTGCAAGAGCTGACACCCCCCACGCCCCAAGCTCTTGTTTCCCTTCTGGGGGTGATTAGCAGTGCCTCTGAAACCTCTCTTATCAACAGTGTGCTCTTTGGAGAAGAGCAGCCCACATGTGCTTGTTTGTTCACTTCATCAGCTCTCCACCGTCCATGAGGTTTAGTCACCTACTGCGGGCAGCCGAAGCCTGAAAACCTAGGGGACGGTGTAAGAAAAATAAAGCCTAGTCCTGTGATCACCCGGCTCCGTTGACTGCTAGGTAACGAGCTGGCTTCCAGGGGCACTTTGTGCTGGGAGAGTCTTGTGACTTTCCTTGGGTAGGCCGTTTCCCCGCTGCGTGCTTTCCTTGCCAAATCCTTTTCCCTGGGCCCCATGAGAATGTCTCGCAGGAGGCTGTGGTGCGGCAGGAGCAGGGGGTGTCGCAGGCAGGACCTGCAGGACCTGGTGCTCCCCGTGCTGAGAGCTGGGGGAACGCCAGGCCCTGGGGTGCGGTCCCATGGTGGTCCCTGGGACAGGACACATGTGGTGGAGGGCCCACAGGGGGGTGCAGAGAGGTTCTGCAGAGCCGTCAGCACTCCTGGAAACAGCTGGAAGCCCAGCTTTGAATCCAGCTCCTGAACTTGCTGGAGGGAATCATAGCATGGTTTGGGCTCAAAGGGACCTTAAAGATCATCTCAACCAATGTCCTGCCATGGGCAGGGACATCTTTCACCAGGCCAGGTTGCCCAAAGCCCCATCCAGACTGGTTTTGAACACTCTAGTGGTGGGGCACCCACAGCTTCTCTGGGCAGCCTGTTCCAGGGCCTCACCACCCTCATTGTGAAAAATTTCTTCCTTGCATCTTGTCTGAACCTGCCCTTGTTTAGTTTAAAACTATTCCCCCTTCTCCTGTCACAGTTTGTGGGTTATCATCAAGGATTGTCATCACTTGGAGGACTGTGGCTTGCCAGCGTTAGGAGGTTTCAAACCCTCCTAAGTGCTGGAAAAAGAAGGGAAAACCTGGCATATCTCTGTCCTCTTTGTCCTTGTTTAAACCTCCACTTGTACTTCTCCCTTTGAGACCCGTGTGCCTTCAGTGACGCAACAGGGACATGTAGTCGAGGCCTCCTTGCTCTTAAAAGTGCAATTAGATCTTTTAACAGGATATTCATTATTCACCACGTGCTGTCACAGAACTGGCTGTGTCTGTACTGTTCAGACAAGGGATAAATAATTAATCCATTTAATGAAATTTGTGCCAGTGGGGAGCTGTGGCAGGTATTATGAAACAGTAAGTAAAACTGTAGTATACATTAAGAATAAGCAAGGGGAAGTTTGGGAAGTATTTGCCAGTTGCTAGAAAATGGGCTCCATGCAGCACAATGGTGAGAAATGATGTGTCAGCAAGCCAAGGAGGAGATGGCTCTGCTGCCCAGGGTCAGCGAATCTCTGCCTGCTTCTCTTGCCATTTCCTTGATGGTCTTTCCTTCAAGCGCGTTTCAAACACTCCACATGGGGGGAGCTGCTCACTACTGCCACTAAGTCACTTGACATCCTTGCCTGAGGAATTTGCATTGGCTAGGGAGAGCTCAGTTCATGACAAATAATAATAATAATAATAATAATAATAATCCAGAACAGGATACACTTTTCTGAGTGCATGTTCCTGTTCTTTGCTTCTCAAAGTAGCTGGAGACATGTAAGCTTATTGTAAAACGTGTGCAATAAATCAGAGAGCACTGATCAGAGTTGGCATGCTGACAGTGTAGTGATGAGAGAAGCTGGAGAGGCAGGTAGCGATGCTCCACCTGGCACCACAGCTGTGCCTCAGCTTTTCAGCACTTAGTAATAACAACTCCCATCTCTGCTGGAAAATCACAGAACCTCAAGAACTTTTGTTTCTCTGTTTGTTTGTTTGTTTTTAACTTACAATATTCTGTTTCTTCTTTGCAAGCCAGTGCAGGAAAACAATTTTGAGGTGTTATTTAATGCATGGGTGTGTGAGCAGAGCTGTGGGTCGTGCTTCCTGTGAGCTTCTCAAAGGGTGGGTATAAAAGGAAGATTGGGAAATAAGTCCTGATGAGGTTTTACTCCTATGTGAGCAAAAATCCTGCATTTGGGAAATTGGCAAAAGGAAGAAGGAAAGAGGCAGCTAGAAGGCAATTTTATTTAAAAGGACATCTCTCCTTCTCCAAAATCTGCTGAAACTAATAATTGGCATGCAGGTGTCCCTACCATCGCTTGCAGGTGGGTTCGGTGTTTTCTTGCCTTGTTTAAATTATGCCAACAGTGGAGGACACAATCTGTCACTGCTCTTGAAGAGCTGTGAAGTGGTTGAGTTCTCTTCTGCCTCTTCTGCACCAACCCCTGGGTTACATTTTGGAGACTTCTTTCCTCCTCAGGCCATGGCTGATGCAAAATCCTGTTCCCACTTCGAGGTTTTGCCTGTGTGGAGGGAAGGGAAGCAGGCTGGGAGATATCGTCTCAAAAATGTTAATACCAGCTTGTTGGTGCAGAGATTCCTCAGGTCCACAAAGCCATTGCAGGTTCAGGAGTTCACTGGCAAACCTGGTAGGTGGCAAGGTGTGCCTTCAGCCTCACGTGAAGCAGCTTCCCAAGGCTGGGACCCCTGGCTCCCAATCTACTGCTCCTGGGGGTGACAGCACGAGACCTGGTGAACTGAATGGCAGCTCTGCATGAGGACCACCGTCCTTCCTGTCAGGGTCATCATGGGATGCCCCAAGGAGCCCCAAGGGCTGTGGGGTGACCAAAGCACCCTTGGGAATGGAGATAGCCTGCCAGGTTGTGAGCGGCGCCGTGGGGCCCTGCTTGCTGTGAGCAGAAATGGTTGAAATGCAATGCCCAGCCTGCTGTGGGAAAGGAGATTTTTCTTCCTCTACAATAAAAGGCTTTTTGTGGCAAAAACAGCCTGCAGGTCCCGGCAGAAGCTATTTGTTCTTTGGAGAAATAGCAGGAAAAATGTGCAAGCATTTCCTCGCCTTCCTCCTCCAGCTGCCAGCAGCAAAGGTGATGCCAGTGGACAGAGTGGCACCATGCCAGCTGATGTCCTCAGAAAAAGCCGCTTCTCTCCCTTTTTTCTTTCCTGCAAAGGCCTTTCTGGGGTCATGCAGCAAGGGCGAAGCTTGCATCCTGTCTCCCCGCTGGATGCAGCTGGTGTGAAGGCAGGCACTCTCCTGGGGATGAGCTTTCCCCGCTCCTGCCCTGCTCGCCCGGTGTAGTGGGGAGGGAGCCGGGGCAGGATGCGGCGGTGGATCTCCGCTCCGTCAGCCTGATGTGCCATGACAGCCTTGCTGAATTGCTGACCCACAGGGCTATTTGTGGGGAGACAAAGTCTGGGGATGCTGAGCGGGAGGCCTGCCCACAATGTCCATGGTCAAAGAAGGTCTACACGGGGTTCCGTGGGTGGCTTGATGGAAAACGTGCCATTTGGTGAAGGTCGGGGAAACCCTCATGGGGAATGCAGTTTGGTGGCTGGCTTCGGTGGCAGATATTGGCACAGGGATGATGTGTTCTCCTCTGATTTTAACTGGTGTCTCCTCTGGCCCCGTAGCTCGGGGCAGCCCGGATGCTGATAGTGAAGTCTATTTTTAGTCAGTGCTTGTGATCCAAGTCCATTACTTGCACATTTTCCTTTTGAAGGTAAAATATCAAACCATTAAACCAGACCTCTTCAACCCTTTAGTCACTCTTTTATCAACCAGATTTATTTTTATCTTGCACCTCCAGTGCAGCTGTCTGGGAGTTGGCAGGGGAGGAGGAAGACCTTTAATAATTCATAGTTCCTGCATCTTACTCGCAGGGATCAGAAGGGCGAGTGGCTCTAAACATGTCCTTTTGCAGTACAGGAGTGCAGGCAGTTGCTGGCAGACGCAGGACCTCGCAGTTATCCTGCTGATGCACGTCTGTTTTAGAGATCTCTGGCTTTAACTGCTCTTTACCTGGGGGTTGTTAAAGATCTGGGAATAAGGTTAAAAAAAGGATAAAAGAGGAATTTTGAGGTTTTGGAGGGGTGGGGGAAAATGCCCTGTTAAAATCAGCTCTGGAGGGGTGAAGCAAAGTGCTGGCAGAACTTCGCAGCTTCCCTGGGCAGCAGTGCCCAGCTTTGTGGCCAGGGCTGCGTTTCGGGCTCTCGTGGCAGTGACTAGGGAGCATTACTGCAGCACTGACATCCCTTCCCTCTGCTTTGCTGCAGTTGCTCTGAAGAACCACGGTGCCAACGGAGCAGAGAGGGATGGAGACCATGACGGCAGCCTCGCTCCAGGCGCAGCAGTGGCAGCAGTACCCGAGGGTGAGCTGCTCCTGCAGGTTAGTGGTCCCCTCCAGCCACCTCCCCCAGGCAGATGCCTTCAAGGGCATTTTCCTCCTGTCCCCTTTCCAGTTCCTTTCCAGGGAAGGAAATGTTGTGGAGGCTTTCTCTGTTTTTTCAGGCAGAAGCATAACACAGAACACATCAATAGGTGCAGATGACCGCTATGCTCAGGGTATTCTCACACGTGTGCCCATATATACACAGGGTGCATCGTAGCATCCCGGGGCTCTGTGAGAAGCATGTGGCTGGCTCCTTTGGAGATGCTGGGGGCACCCCATATCTGTACTTCTCCGTCTGCAAGCTGGCTCAGGGGGATGAGTGGATTTGTCCCCCTGTGGAGCTCCTCTGCTCCCTCTGAGCCCGAAGGTCTTGCTCTGGGAGCTGGGCAGCCCCGGCGCCTGTCCAGAAGCTCACTCAGCAGGAATTATAATTACTGTCTTGCATGGTTGCTGGGGAGCCAGGATCTCGGTGCCTAGTGAGAGAAACGTTGGTTAATAACCAAAACCCCGAGGGGTTTCTGCTGTCAAAGCACAGAGCTGTGGACATAGCTAAACAGCGCTCAGTGGGACTGGGCAGGGGTTGTTGCCCTGCTCATCGCACTCCTCCCAGAGTCTGGGGCCACCCTTGCAGAGGCACCAAGTGAGGGGCTAAAAGCTCTGGCTTTAGGTTTGGTTCTCACAGGGGCTCTCCTGTGGGATGCTGGATGTGGCATGTGGTCAGGACTTGCCTCCATTCCATGGGAAAAAACTCCTCCAGTTTAAAAACCTACATCTGCAGTCTGCCACCTTAGATGCCTGATATTCCTTTCTCCCATCTCGTGGTCCACCCTGTTCCTCCCCTTCTGCTCCTGAGGTTTCCCAGCCTTATGTTTTTGATCTGTTCTTGTCTCCATGCCTGCCTTCAGCAGGTTCAGAATGCCTGTTGGTTGGTGTGACAAGGGAGGATGGGGCACTGCAAGACCTTGCTTGCTGCCACCAGTGCCTCCAGAGCTGCTCAAAGGGTTAAAGTGCATTTGGCAGCACTAATTAACCTCTGCAGCAGATTCCCACACACTGAGATCAACCCAGTAAATAGAGAGAGCATTTGTGCCTGGGATAAAGGGAAGGAGAGGGGGGAGAAAGGCGGACCTGGACAATGAAGCAGGAATTGGCAGCAACAATAGCCGGACTTGGCTGAGATGACACGCTAGACCCTAATTAATCCTGATGTCTGTATATGATGAAGCGAGGAAAGCAGGATGGGGCTGGCTGCCCTGGCTGCAGCCAGGTTAGTGGTATGGGATGGGTTTTAGCTGTGCACAGCCACAGGTCTGGGAGAAGAAGAGGACCCTGCCTTCTGGTGGGTTCCTCCCTGGGGCTGGCAGCAGTGTCCCTGGAGGGACCTGTTGTTCTTAGGAGGGGTGGCCGGGTGGTGCTGCCAGCCCTGTGAAAGCTCTGTGGCTTCTGGAGGCTACAGCCAACTGGGACAGCTCCCAAACTGGTGGGAGAGCTCCTCTGCACCTTGTAGTCCTCACAGATCTCCAGGGGCCAAGGACACTGTCCCAGGTCCCTTCTGCCATGTCCCTTCCTGCAAGGGCAGCACCCAAATTGCCAGCCAGGTTTGTGAGGCTGGTAGGAATGAGCATTTCTGCAGGAGGACAGAGGCTCCGACTGGCTCAGCCCCTTCCTGCCAGGGAATGCAGTGCTCCCTTGGATGTTGGCTTTGCGGTCCTGGAGCTCAAGGAGAGCACAGAAGGGCCACTGAACTGTAAAATATGTTACAAAACAAAAAACAAAAACAAAACCACACAAAGTTGTGTAGCATTAAAAATGCATCAGAAACTTAGGGTTGGTGGCTGTGTTTGCTGTTCTCTGTGGGGAGGGCTTAGTTCTTCAAGCCTGCAGGGGCAGAGGAGCCTGAGCATTTATTTTATACCACAGCATTCAGCGAGCACCTCCAGCCTCCTTGGGCGGAGGACATGCACACACTCTTTTGGCACCTGGGGAGGACAGCAGGGATGCAAACCTGGGAGTACCCAGGCAGATGCAGGTTAACCTTAAATGCAGCCCATGTGAAGTGCTGTTTTGATTCCCGATTGTCAAAAAGACTTATTTCTGCCAGAGTACCAGAATGGACCAGTTCCCGATGGTGTCTGGATTCATTCTGCAAGTGGTTCTCGGATTTGCATTCACTCTTCGCTTAGGACGAGGATAAATTTCCAAATCTGAATCTGAGTGAGGATGGAAGCAAAGTTTTCCATCAGTTCCAATTAGGGTACGCTCGGGCAGCTGTATGGAAGAGAGCTTCGTGACCTCAGAGAAACCCAGCAGAAGGTACTGTCTGCTTCCTCAGTGAGTGCAGCTCCGCTGGCATTGATCCCACTTCTCTCCAGTCAGCCTTCAGTTGGCAGGATCTAACCAAGTGAGGCAGAACAGAGGAAATCTAAGAATAAGCTGTGAGCTTGACCTCTGCTAGGTAAAGCAGGATCTCACCAGGTGGGCCAGAGTAGCAGAGATCAGGAGTCTCCTGTGTCCTTATTGCCCTCCCTGTGTGTTTCTGCAAGGGGGAAAAGCAGAATGAAACGCGCAGTCCTGCTAGAAGAGGGTGATGTGAGCATGGCACATACCTGCTGACCTCCTCTCTCTCCAAGGCACTCAACGGCTTCGTGTTGGTGGTAACGTCAGAAGGGCTGATATTTTACTCCTCGCACACGATCCAGGACTATCTGGGATTTCATCAGGTTGGTGGAACACCTCTGGCTGGCAGCGATGGGTTTGCAGGGTGGATTTTTCCTTGGCATTGGAGAATATCCTGAAGTTCCCTGCGGGGAGGGAGCCCTGTGGGGATTGCAGGGTCTTTGGAGGGTTGCATGTACAGGGAAGAAGGCAAGGTATTGTCTGTGGCTGCTGGGTTGCCTGACCCGTTACCATGACCTCAGACTATCCCTTCTTTCTAGGGGCTCAAAAATCATCACAGAGGGGAGCAGGGACTGAGACCTGCAATATATGAAGCCCTATATCCTCCCTTTGAGTTCAGTGGCTTGGGAATTGGAGATGTGAAGTGCCCTTGCTTCACTGAGCTTGTGAGATGAGAGAGTTAAGTGTCTGAAGAGGGTCTTTGCTGTGTATTTTGTGCCCCAACCCAGCCCTGGGGACAGAGCAGGCACACTAGCAAAGCCTCATCTGGAAGAAAAACCTCATCTCAGTGGAATGGGGAGTTTCTTATCTTCTAAAAATGTGAAGTTTCCCATTGCCCAAGAGACTGCAGACTCCTGGGAGCATGCACAGAGGCTAGGCTACAGACAGGGCTGTAATTCCTCCAGGGCAAAAAGGCTGGGAACTGACTTGTTTGCTTGTTGAGCATTCACACAGGGTTGTGTGAATAGGCTGCAGAAAGCCAGCAGCCTGAGAGTTACACATCCGGGTGGCTGGGAAGGGAAAATTCCCCTTTCTCACCATCCCAGAGCTGTAGGGTCAGGGAAGATGAGAAGCATCACAATATGCTTTGGAAGGACAGCTCCCTAGGGCCACTGCTCACCCCTGCTTCCTCTCCACACTTGTGCAGCAGGCAGCATTTGCCACGTAAGGCACCAAACACTGTGCTGGCTTGGCATAGCATCCCCTCTGCATTCGTGTCTCTGCACGAGTGACAGTGGGGATTTTTGCAGCGGTCTTGTGAATTTGGACCCTGAGTTGTCAGATGTGGTCATGGGGAGGTGTCAAAGCAACTGTTACCCCAGAGATCCTTTCCACCAGCCACGCTGACAGGCTGACATTCATGGCTCTGCTGTGTGGGATGCCTGAGGCTCCCTGCCCAGTTTGCCTTTGGGCACCCGCTCGCCTGGGTGACCCGCAGTAAATCATGTAAGGCTCCAATGCTTTTTGGTTATCTGAGCACCCAAATAACCTGGAAGCAACGTGGTCAAATTTACTTGGAAATTGGGCTTCCCATCAAGCCTTTAGTTACCGTAGGCGAGGTGTTGCTCGCACACAGCTGGCTTTCCCCAGCCCATGCTGGGTAGATGAGAACCCTCCACCCAGGCAGAGGGAGCAAGTCCTGGAGCTCTTGGGAACAGTGTAGAGATGTGGCAGCTTTGCTTTCATAACTCAGCACCCGGATTTTGATGGAAACCATGCGAAGGGGATGCACTGGGGAAACTGGGTGGGATATGGCCAACAGAGCAGGATTTGGAACTGACAGGCTCTTTCAAGGTGAAAATCGGCACCCGGGGGCAGACCACGTCGCTCACATGTTGCTTTTTTCTCTAGACAGATGTCATGCACCAGAGCGTCTTTGAGCTGATCCACACCGAGGACCAGCAGGAATTCAGGCGCAACCTCCACTGGGCTCTCAACCTGCCCCACGCTCCCGAGGGGGAGCCCTCTCCTGAAGGTAGGCGCAGGCTGGGAAGCCGGCACAGACAGCACAAGCTGCTCTGTTCCTTCTCCGCGCTGTGGAACCAGCTACCAGCCGCATGGGGTTTGTGTCCTTGTGGCTTGTCCAACACGCCATGGCTCTGCCGAGACTTCTGTCGCCATGCTCTGCAGATGCCTCAGTCCCTGGTGCTGCTGGTGCCAGCCCTTGCTGGGGACTGGGACCCCCAGCCTCTGGCTTCTCTCTCAGCTCCTATCTCCTGCAGGGAGGAAGAGTCTTTGCTCTTCTGCTGCTGCCTACAAGCCTGATCAGCTGCCCCCAGAAAACTCTTCCTTTCTGGAAAGGAGCTTTGTGTGCCGCTTTCGCTGCCTCCTGGATAATTCCTCTGGCTTCCTGGTGAGTACAGGGCTGCACTGAAAGCTCTGCAGCAGGCTCCCCCTAAGGGCTTCATGCTGCTGCTGGAGCTTAAAAGTTGGTCTTGAAAGACCTGGCACTCTTTTCTGTCATGTGTAGTATCTGCCAACCTCAAGAAAGAGATTTTTTCTGTGTGTTTTTTTATGTTTCATCTCTATGTACAACCTCTTCCTGAGGGACGTGTTCCTCTCCTCTCAGAGGTACTGAATCTTAAACAAAATTTATTTTTCTCCACACGGATTGCCAGGGTTTTGTGTTAAATGCATGTCTTAAGACCAAATAGATGCTGTTCATCTCTCCTTCTCTCTGCTGCAAGCTAATGGGGTTCTTAGCTTCATAATCACGGGTGTAATGTGCCTCTTTCTCTCTTCCTCTCTCATCCCAATTCAGTTTGGAAACTCAACATGGGGAAAGAGTCCTGGTTGCCAAAATCTTAGAAGCAGTGGTGCTCAGTGAGGTTGTGATGTGGCTCGCTTAGAATGAAGAGCAGCCTATGCATGACATGATGCACTGATGCAACTGCAGGCTGCTGTCCAGCTGAGCCCTGGGCCAGCAGTGGGGAGCTGCTGGGGGAGAAAACAATGGGAAGCTGCTGCCCTGGGGAGCTGAATGTAGCATCCCTTTAAAACCCCATCTTGTTTTAGAAGGGAGTAGTCAGTACTCACCTGGGAGTGGGGGAGTTGCGAGGGACAATGCTCCAGGAGCACCAGTTGGTGGGACCTGTGGTGTTACCCTGGCTGGGGCTGTGGGAGACCCATGCAGAACACGTGAACCTCCTCAGTTTGGAGGTTCACCCAAACTGAATTCTCCCAGTTCTGTGTAGCACTGACCTTTTCTTCTCTTTCTAGGCTTTAAACCTTCAAGGCAGGCTGAAATTCCTTCACGGGCAGAACAAAAGATCTGAAGATGGGTCTGCACTCCCCCCCCAGCTTGCTCTTTTTGCCATATCCACCCCCTTGCAGCCCCCATCCATATTGGAGATCAGAACCAAGAACATGATCTTCAGGACAAAGCACAAGCTGGACTTCACCCCCTTGGCGTGTGATGCCAAGTAAGTGGCAGAGCTGAGCCAAGGCTGTGTGCTTACTGCATGTTAGTTCATGTTATGCCTGGTGATTTCTGCCTCTCAACTGGGTGCATTCTTCCTCTTCTGCAGGGGGAAGATTGTTTTGGGCTACACTGAGGCAGAGCTGCGGATGTGTGGCACAGGCTACCAGTTCGTCCATGCTGCTGACATGCTGTACTGTGCCGAGAACCACGTCAGAAGTAAGAGTCCTTTTCCTTGGTCCCTTGGTGCCCACCTCTGAGGCTGGGACTATGGGCAGCTCCTTTAGCACTGCGTCAAGCCAGGCAGCTCTTTGCCCGTAGGATGCTTTGCTTTATGCCTTGCTGTGATGCTCTTGTCACTCTGTAGGGAGCTTGGGGAGGTGAGTAGTGAGGTGTGTCTAGCCAGGGTGGTGTCCTGCATGTGCCAGTCAGGACATCCTTCGGCTGTGACCCTCCTGCTTATCCCTGCGGGAAACGGCAGCATTGCTGGAGGCAGCCCTGCCTCGGGTGATGTGCTGACGGGCTCCTGCATGTGTACTTCCTCCCGGCAGTGATGAGAACGGGGGAGAGTGGCCTGACGGTCTTCCGCCTGCTGACCAAGGACAAGCGCTGGAAGTGGGTGCAGGCCAACGCGCGGCTCGTCTACAAGAATGGCAAGCCTGAGTACATCATTGTCACACAGAGACCCCTCGTGTGAGTGCCGGCCAGGCGAGGGTGGGGACGGACTGGCTTTGCCCATCAGTGTGAGCTCTGGGATGGCCACACAGGGCAGGATGCTCTATTTGTCAGTGCTTCTTTTGTTTTTTAAAGGAGCAGCCATAAGATGCAGTGCTCTGATGCTCTTTCAGCCACATGTCCCTCTGCAAGGCCCCCACAAGAAGGGGAGAGTGCTGAGCAATGCTCATATCCCTGCTCTGGTGTCCTGAGCACCAGTCTGGGCTGACCCTGGTGGCTGCTCTCCAGCTGCTGTGGGGACAGAGCGGGATCTGCAGGGACCTCCAATGTGCCTGCAGTAGGGCAGCAGCCCAACACCCCTGTCCTCGGGGTCCACAGCACAGAGTAGCAGTGCAAAGGCTTGGCTTCTGTCTGGCTCCACTACCCTTTGCATTTTAAGCATTGTTGGTTTTACTACAGATGTTTGTTTTTATGCAAGTATATATTTAAATATATATATATGTGTGTGTGCATTCATTTGCACATAAATGCACGTGTGAGTGTGTACACATGGGACCATATGTCCCATCAGTGCACGTGGGCTGGTTGTAGCAAAGGGGCCTTGGGTTTCAGGATTCACAACGCTGCACTGTAGAGCAGTTTACAGAGTGTGTGCACATCCAAACCGCAGTCTTCTCTTCCTGCTCTGCAGAGATGAAGAAGGAGGAGAGCACCTTCGAAAACGGTCCATGCATCTTCCCTTTACCTTTGCCACTGGAGAAGCACTCTTATACCAAAGCAGTTACCCTCTCCCAGGCTTCTCTGATGCTTTCCAGAGCAAAGGGAGGAGCAGCAAGTCCAAGAAGACCTCCCACAACAATGGAGGGCGCTCCCAGAAGGACAGCATTGCCCCCAGTTCTTTGCTGGGTGCCGTGCTGCAGCAGGACAAGGCCGTGTACATCTCTCACCCATCTCCTGCACCTAGCCACCCGTTCAGCAGCAGTTTCTTGGACCACCTTGAGGACATGTCCTCACTGGGTGCAGAAGGAGAGGCCTGGAGCATGGACACTGCTCCTGTTTCCTCAAGGGAAGACAGCTTCAAAAAGGAGCTGGTGGATTTGCAGCAGAAGGACCCTCTGTTGGCCACCCTGGACTCTCTGTCGGTTAACAGTGATGAGAGTTGCTCCAACAACGAGTTTTTCAGTGCGCTGGAGAGTCTGGGGCTGAACGCCGAAGACCTGGAGCTTCTGCTGCTGGATGAGAAAATGGTGATGGTCAATATGGACCCTGACCACACCCCGTCCCTGAGCAACCTCCTCACCAACAACGAGATCCTCTCCTACATCCATTGCACGCTGGTGAACAAGTACGAGGGAGACCACCAGGCCTGCCCTCTGCCAGGAGCCACCTCGAGCCCACCTGGAGGCTCGGCTGCATACCTGGCCCACACAGAGGATGAGGATTTGCAGTACCCGTCCCAGCAAACACAGCAGCCTGGCGTTGTCCCAGGCCAGGCCGCTGCTCTGCTGTGGGAACAGCCCCTCCTTGATGCACCAGGGCAGCAGTCCCCACTGCCCCCAAGGCTGGTGGAGGCAGGGAAGGAACCATCTGGAGGCTTGCAGCAGAGGCCTGGTGGGGAGGAGGGCCTGCTCCACTTCCTCCACCTGACACAGGGCACCCTGTGGGCCAAAGCTGCTGGCTCGCCCCTGGGAGCCCCATACCCGCAGGAGGTTCAGCAGCCGGAGGGTGACATCCCAGCTGTGCATCCCACCCAAGGGGACATTCTCCAGACCTCCTTGCCCAGCCAGTGCCAGGGGCACGGTGCACCACCAAGGCAACCAAAATACAAGGCTGGCCAGCGGCTGCTGATGAACAGGTTGTGTGGCCACCATTCCCCCTCTTCTCCACACTTCCTTCCCATTAGCAGCAATAGCCCGTGGCAGGACTATGTCTCCCCACTCCTGACAGCCCCAGCTCAGCCTGATTTTTCTGGCATCAGCCAAGACTTGATCTCCCAGCACCAGGGCTGCTTGGGTCCAGCACCTGGGCCTGGCATGCCAGCAGTGGACTCTAATCTAAATGGATTGTGCAGTGTGGAAACCCTGGGCAGCGGGGGGTCCCAGGAGGAGATGGTTCCATACTCTGGGTTTTTCCCCCCTTCCTCATACCAGCTTATTCCCGAGAAGCAGCCAAGCCCCATCCCCTCCATGTCCCAGTACCCTTTCTTGAGCTCACCTGCAGAGCGCTTCGGCAGCATCAGCAGCGCACTGGAGGCACCTGTGAATTCCTGCAGGGTGTACACCTCCATGCTGAGCCAGGACACCAGGCGTGAGGTAAGGGCCTCTCTGCTCTTGAGCTCAGTGTTTTCTGTGCTGGGGTTTCCTGGGGCTCTTAGCACAGGAAAGGCATGTGCTGCCTGTTGGGTAGACAGGAATCACCTTGCCCTGCCAGTGCATGGCCAAAAAGACTTCAGAGGCTTTTCTTTGCACGAGAAGTTGCAGAGCAAGAGATCAGAACATGCCTTCTTCCCTTTAGAAGGCTGTGGGTCTGGGTTCCACATAGTTTGTTTTGTTGCCCTTTCTGTGTAGGGAATAATTCCAGCCATGCCCTGGTAAGCTTTGATGGGTGGTGCGTGTCAGATGATGATCTGCTGTCCCATTTTACAGGCACAGAGATGAGGTCTGTCAGGGGATTTCAGGTGCCTTAAATGGCCCCAGACAAGATCCACCAAGACTCTGCTAAATTCTTTAGGTAGCCAGCAAAACCCTGCCAAGTGCCTCAGCACTCTCTTTCCTCCCTCTTCTTGTAGCCTGACAGCAGCTGCGTTTTGCCCAGTGCTCGGATGGGGCTCCCCAGAGACATGCCAAAGGGCAGCCCCGCTCCCTCCTGCAAGCTGCACCCTTGTGCAGAAGTGCTGCCGGATCACCCCCACGCCTCCAGCAGTGACTTCTATCTCTAGGAGAGCAAGACCAGACCCAGCAAAGTGGGATTATTCACTGGGGATGAAGCTGCCTTCCAGCTGTGGACAACAAACCTTCCCCCTACCACGTGTGTACTGTCTTGGCTCTTGATGCTTTGGCTTGGCTGTTTCCTGTGTTTTATCAACTTCCCACCATCCTGCCCCTGCAGAGGCTCCATGTGCCGGTGCTGGTACCCTGGGGGCACCCAGGGCTTTGGGAAGGGAGGTGGCTGCTGTGGCAGACAGCAGGCCAGGAGGGCAGTTACCTCCAGGGCACGATGAGGCAGGTCAGCTGGCATACATAGCATTGTCTTTATCTTGCATCATCTGAGAGCAGTGTCAGTCTTGGTCAGCTGGAGGATCTCAGATTTTGAGGCACGTTGGTTGTTTGCTTGTGTCCCACCCCCTGACCTTCTTGCTCCTGTTTCCCCAGCAGGGTGACCCCATGTTGTCCACACACCGTACTGAGAGTTACGTTTCAAATGTTTTAGCCTTCTATGGTTGCTGTCATTTTTAAATAGCATTCAGGCTAGCTTTTGCTGTAGAAAGAGAAAGGATTGCTCTCAAACGGCATCCAGGTTGGTGCATTGGAGGATGTAGTGTTCATGTGGCAAATCCTGCACTTTGCCAAGAACTGGGGAGCAAGCTCTCCACTACACCAGCCTTTGTGGTCCTACCATTAATTGAGTGCATTTCTGGTGCATTTTGCTGGGCATTTGGAAATCCAGGCTGCTTCTGTGGCTGTCACTTGGCTGCCGCGGTTCGGTAGTCCCTGTCTGTGCAAGCAGCACTCTTCTCTGAGGACAGGTGGGTTTCTGCTCCATGCTGATGGCCAGGCAAGGCTGTCGTCCTCCAGCTTCACCAAAGCTTTGCAGTTACATGCATCATTCAACAACGATGCAAGAGTTGTGTGTAGGGAAAAAAAAAAAAAAAAAAAAAAAAAAGATGGGAAAGGTTTTCACCCATGCTATTAAATTTCCTGCCATCCCAGCCAGGCACCTGTGGCAGCAGCCGCATTGTATAGATATTGCCTGTTTCATAAAGAAAGCTGAAGCCTGATTTGCGTTCCTGTGTTGCACTGGTCCTTTCCCATTTCCAGATTTCTGTGTGTCCCAGGCATTCCCATGTTAGGGTCTAGATTAGATGTCCTGTACAGAACACCCAGGATGATGGTTTTGCTGTATTGTGTGTGACATGCCCAGGTTGGCTGATAACCAGTTTTTCTTCTGGCTGACTGGGTCTGACCCTCTCTGCCTGTTCATTCTCAAGCACCAGGAGCAGGCTGGCCTATACGCCATACCTTGTATTTGTGCCTAAAAAGATCGCAGGTAAGTAGTGGAGCTGACTAACCTAAGGAAAAGACTTCAGATTTACTGTACAAAAAAAAAAAAAAAAAAAGTTTTCAATAAAATAAAGAAAATAAGTGTAATGATACTTAATTTTAAGTACTGATATAGTGATATTTTCCCACAAAGAAATGCAGCCCGTGTCTATGTACATAGCATGAGTTAGATATATTTTTATGTCATTCCAGTGGAGAAAAAAAAAAGTCTCTTAGTTTCCAGCTTCCCAAAGTATTGAAGTAGCATCTTGTGGGATGGGACAAATAGACTGTTCAAAAGATCAGAAACACTGTGACTCTCTAAGAAATCTGACAAAGCATCATCCCTCCCCTCCTCCTGTGTGTTCAGCTTTGGTTTTGTGTTAACTTTCAATCCCTTTTATTTCAATAAATGGTTTTGGACCTCAGCCTTTGGCATCTCCCTTCCTGGTTGCATGTCTGTCTCCATTTTGAGCGTGTCAGGGTCCTGCAATAGGCAACACAGGGTTGGGGCTACATGTGAGGGAAGAAGACAGAGCTCACCATGGTGCGAATGATGAGGCTGCAGCCTGTGCAGCTGAGGTAGTTAAAAAGCCCTGCTTCTTGTATATTTCCCCCACAAGAAGCAGATAGAGGTTCTCAAAGAGGTTCTCAGCTCGCACTTGCTTTTCATTGTTCCTGGATCCCTCATGTACTCTAACAGCTGCTGTCCAGAGATGGATTTTCTTCTGCATGGAAGCATGCCCAGGTCGTGCAGTGGATAGATCCCAGCCTGTGGCATGGGCTGGGACCTTGGCCCACTGACTTTGGTGAAGAGCTGAGGTTTACAGGGCCGGAGAAGGGTTGCTGAGCTTCCATGAGTGTGCCTGAGGAGAAGTCTCAAACTGAAGTGCTGTTAGGTGATGAAGAGAAACTACTAACGCTGCTGCAAGCAGACCTCATGGACACCTTCTGTCCTTTGGGAATCTGCAGGCACATGGAGAGGGGCAACAGGGTGGGATGAAGAGCCTTGCCAGAGAGTGGGGCTCTCTAGGAAATGAGCCAGGAGGCCAAAAGCAGCTGGTGACCTGAACATTCAAATCTCAGTAGGTTTGGAGAGATGGTACTCAGTAGTATAAAAATAACCACCTGAGCCTCTGAGCTGATGATCTGAGTGTCTGATGTTTTAAAGGATTGGGGAAAAGGCAAATATTCTGCCCAAATTCAGAAGAACTAGATGGGATAACTGGAGGCCAGTGGGTCAGGCAGGCTTGCATAGCCTGCAGCAAGTTATTTGGAGGGGCAGTCGGTCACTGTGAAGTGTAGAGGTTGCTCTTACTATTGTGTGGTATTTATACAACATAAGTTGTTCTTTTTTTTTTTTTCCATTGAAAAAAAAATCACAAACAGTTTTGAAATGAACTTAGAAGTTTGATTGAGAAGTATAAGTGTGTGGTTATGACAGATTTCTGCATAAGTCTTGTTCTGTTTTATCCTTCTGCGTGATATTCTGACTTAAGAAGAATGCCCGGACCAGGCAACATGCAGGACCAGGGGCTTCCTCCAGGCTGGGACATGTCTGTTATATACAGGATTATGAAATGTGAGCTTTTCTCAAAATTTGAGTGAAAATACTGTTTCCTATGAGATCGGTCATGCAGTCCTGTGTGTATGTATATGTATGTGTGTCTATACATATATATTTCCTTGTGTTATCTTTTCAATCTGCAAATTAGAAAACAATGTTGTTTTTGGTTTTCTGTATATTAAAGCATTCCCACTCTCACCCAGCATCTGCTTTTCTGTAACAAAATGAGGCAGTATGGTAAGTTTCCTTGAATTTGATGGAGATATGCTGGGAAAATCAGTATTTTACAGTGTATTGCCCTGCTCTGCTTTTTCTCTTTCTTCCCAAGGATCAGGCTATGGGCTACACCACGTGCCCTCATGGGACAGAGGGATATCATCATGGTGTCTGCTACCCGAAGTCATCCCATGCTGTGTTTCTGCGAGGTCTGCTGAGCAAAAGCCATCATCTCTGCAGTGGGAGGTGCCCCACAGCCCACCATGAGCTCTCTAAGGAGGCCAGCACATCCATAATTCATCCCCAGCCCCATGCCAGCTGCTGCTCCTCATCTCCTCAGCCTCACGACACCTATTTGCAAGCCCTGAGACCCCAGCTGGAGCGAAATCTCCCTCCTGAGCTGCAGCGAAGAAGAAGCCACTATCCCGTATCTGGGCATCTGTGGCCTGCCCTGAGCTGCACAGGAGGAGGCTGTGCCGTTGCTCTCTTGTTCTCACACCTCCAGTGAGCTATGCTTGGTGGGATGCTTTCATCACTGAAAAGCTGGAAGAGCCCGAGGAAGGTGTGAGAAAAGAGAACACAGGGGGCAGGCCATGGGCCCAGCATCCTGCCCACTCCCTATTAATGCTGCTGCAGGCTTTCAGCAGGCAGGGACAGGGAAAGGGCACTTTGCTCTCTCCAGAGGCATAGCCAGAGCTGCCAGCCTGTCCCTCCTGCCTGCTTGCTTCCCACCCAGGGCTTTTTTGTCTGCTCTTTCCGTTGCCCCCACTTCCTATTGATAGTGGGTTTTCAAGCTGAGCATCCTCAGGAAGAGCCCCAGGATGGAAGGGAGGCTGGTTTTAGCTCTCAGCTTGTGGCTGTGTGGCAGCCACCAGCAGAAGGACCCTTGGGCACAGGATGTGCCCTTAGCTCACCCCGATCTGCAGGCAGCTGCAGCAGAGGAGCTCTGGGGGAGGGATGCCAGCAGGGCCATCCTGAACCAGGGAAGGGCCAGTTTAGCACTTCTAACCACCTGCATGCCTCTGCATCTTTATCTTTTCCCCTCGTGCCCACTGTTTTCCCAAGCTGCAGTGAATGCAGCAAAAGGCGCTCCCTGGCTCGAGCCACCTGCAAGTGGTGACGCCCGCTGCCACATGTGGCCATGTAGCTGGAAGCGTCGGTCCCCCGGCGGCATCATGGAGGCCAGGAGCAGGTGTCTCCCAGGCTCCCAAGGCAGTGGAGAACAAGGTAAATATTTCTATAAATGCTCAGCTTGGTGTTTGCCCACACCACCTACGTGCATCATCCATTATCCATGGGAGCTGGAGCCATGGGCAGTAGAGCAGAAAGCTTTCTGATGGTCCGTGCATTAGAGATGAAGCCAGGAGTGGGAAGGCACTGCTCATCCATGCCTGGCTTGAGTCCTCCTTGCTTCCTGTGTTCTAATTAAAAAACACCAACTTAGATAAGTTTTAAATCTTGTCTAATATGCAGGCACCTCAGAACACTGGGGATTTACTATGCTTTGTATCCAACAGTGAGTCGAGCAGTCAGTTTTCTACACAACCTTCTACGCCTACAATCTGCACGTACAATGTGTTAGAAGCCAATCATCTCCCCAAATAAATATATTTGTGTATTCTTTTGATAGGCCGAAAGACTTACCAGGCTTGGCCAGTGACGTAAAGAAGCATATCAGTCATCATCCTGGAAGGAATTGCCAGCTCACAGCTAGGAGGTACTTTTTAATAATGGGATTATTACTATTTATTATATTATCATTATCAACCTCATTATTTATTATTGTTTTCTGGAAATAGGAAAGTCATATTTGTATTGGCTGAAAGTTTTTGTGTTGTTTATAACTAACGTGTGTGTCACAAAATATAATCTGGAAATAGAATAAGAAGTCTTTCTACAGGAAATGTTTTCAGATCCCATTTAATGATTACATACTGAAACTTGCTTGAGTTTTCTTGATGGGTTTTAGAAAGCTACTGTCAAAACAACACTGTGTTTAGCCCTCACTGAAACATTTTTTCAACCCAGAGCATGTTAGTTTTTCTTTCATATTTCTTAGCTTCTGCAAAGTTTGAAGACACTTCAATTTTAGTTGGACGTGAGGAACTATTTTTCCTCCTGGCATTGCAAGTAGATCAAAACCATCACTACATGGGATCGCCACATTACATTAGGAGTGACCTAAATCATCAGAGGTGCCTGGGGACCAGCAACGGTGTGTTTGAGATGGGTGAGGACCCAAGCTACTGACATAACCATAAGCAAAGATGTTAAGACAGCAATGTCAGTCTCTCCTCTGCCTGTCTTGCAGGACACTGACACAGTGCCAGCAGACTAGGGAGGCAAGGAGTGTCCATCCTTCTCCGGCACGGAGTCATGGATGTGCACAGCTGCGTTTTGCCAGGTGAGCTTTAGCTCTGAATAGGAGCCTCTGCAGAAATAGGCCTTTCCTGCTTCACCAGGGGCACGAGAGGGTTTCTCAGTTTGATCCTGGGGTTTATAGATTTGGTCCTGCCCTTCAAGTATTTACCTGCAGTTAATTTTGGAATCGTTCTGCAAGGTGTCCGTATGCTTACCAGTTGTTGACTTAGGTGTGTGCTCCTCTTCCCCGTGCAGGGAGAAAAGGAGCATTCCCAGGAGCCCGGTGGGGTACAGGTGGTGCGCAGGGATGGGGCTCTCCAGCCGCTGCCTGCAAAGCACCACCAGTGGCACCCAGCACCCATGGGAGAGCGGGAGGAGGGGAATGGGGTGCGGTGGGATCTCAGCCCTCACTTTCCCCTCGGCAGGAATGAAGCTCCTGCAGTGAAGGAGGCTTTGAAGAAAGGCGAAATGGAAGCCAGGCAAGACCACGGCAAGCTGTGAAAGGAACGGGCCAAACATTGTATGTGCTGGCTGTGCCCCTGTGGAGGTAATCTAGTAGTTATTTTAGTCTCCAGCTGGGAAGCAGCTCTGATCCCAGCTTTTGCAATATCCTGTGAAGCCTGTGCTCCAAATCTGCTCCTGCTGGCTCTGAGCGAGACAGACCACGTGGTGAGAAGCTGCCAGCATCAATCGAGGTGAAGGACCTTTGTGCTGCTCCGTGCTGCCGGGTGAGCGTCTGTGCCTTGCTGTCCATCTCAGACCTCCCCAGGGCAGCACACCCAGCTCTTGGCTGGGCTCGCTTGCATCCCTGGCTCAGGAGAATCATGCCATGTCCCATCCTGCTCTTGCTCCTTCTTTGCTCTTGCAGCAAAGTGCTCTGCTCTTTTGCTTTTTCCCCTGTGTTCCTCTGATACCACAAGGGTGTTGATCCAAAATGAGTGGAGTGATAGCTCTCTCTGCCCTGCACCTGTTCAGATCAGCTGAATCACAGCCCTGCAGTCAGTGGAAGCTCATCAGCATCACCAAGAGAATGATTAAACCCCTGAGAGCACTGAGTGAGCAGCCCCAGTTCAGCATGATACTGACACACATGCTGCTTTAGGTATCCTTGCTTGCTCTTGGTCTTTTTTCCAAAGAGTGAGAGTTAAAGGCAAAAACAGAGGAACTGGAAACTTCTGATGATGAGGAGTTTCTTGTTCCCCAAAACTATCCGGCACAACTGTGGGAGCTCCTCCTACTCATGGGAGATGTTTCTCCCCAGGATTGACACCGAAAATAGGCAACACTTCAAGGCTTTCTTGTGCTGATGGGGCATGTGGCAGATGTCTCTGACTGACAGGACTAAGAGGGCTTGGATAAAGATCCTGGCAGGGTCAGGAGGATTCACACTGCGAGCCAGCCAGGTCTGGCTCTGGACAGGTTTGAAGAGAGCACTAACACAAGCTGCAGCTCCTTGTTGCCTGACTTTCGCAGACATGACCATATTATTATACCTGTCTTAGTGCTGTGTCCAGGTATGGATACACGAAACCTTTCTTCTGTCTAGCACACTGTATTGGGCTTACATGGAGAGGTTTTTGGTAGCAGGGGGCTTCAGGATGGTCTCTGTACACAGAGCCTAGGAGCTGCCCCAGATCCTGACGGAGGGTCAGTGCAGAAGGAGGGCAGGAGGTGCCCCAGGCAGGCAGCAGCAGTTCCCCTGCAGCCTGTGGAGAGGCCCCTGGTGGAGCAGGTGGATGGGGCCTGGAGGAGGCTGCGTGGTGGTGCCGAGCTACCTACTGGTGTGAAACCACCACATCAGCCTGGCTGTCAGGACATGTATCTCTCTGTGTGTACTGTTTGGTGGCATCCAGTTTTTTGCTGTCTCAAGTCCTGATACTAATTTGGTCTAGGCAATGATTGCTTGCAAATGACCAAGAAAGGTCATAAAGCAGACCCCAGGCTGGTAAAACCATCAGAGATAGCATCACTGCGGTAAAATACTAGGTTTTGACTCCACTGTTGTGAATCAGAGCTAGTATATCATTGCTGGTTCACTTTTTAAATCTGAGAACATGAGCAAAATCTAGTCTGCTTGTGTTTGTGTTGCACGGAGTTCCTTCACCCCCACACTGTTCAGAGGGGTCTGGTATCACTGAAGTAATTCAGATGTATCACTGAAGTAATTCAGGCATTTGAGCCCCTTTCCTTGCTTTTGGCCTGTGTCCTGGAAATACATGGGAAAGGTGCTCGAAGCTGAGATCTTCCACATTCATCAGCAGTGATGGCTGCTCCTTCAGCAGTATTTCTATTCTGTCATTTGGTCTGGAGTTAATTACAAGCCTATAGCTGGACTTCGGTGTTGCAGAACGTATCCCCTGGGCACCCTAGCCACTTGCTTGAAGCATGCTTTAGCAGTGACATTGACCTCACTGATTTCTCAGCAATGTTCCTCAAGCACCAAGACCAGGTTTAAACAACTGTGAGGGCTGCAGGTCCTCAAATCCCACATAGACCTGAAACCTTACACCTCTTGCCCTGTTTCACCTGGGTCATGCTTCGGTTTGGTGGGTTCTCAGAGCTGGATCAAGAAGTTCTTTTTGGAGTTTGGCTTTCTTCTTTGTTTTCAGTATGAAAAAAAGCAACACTCAGCTCTTTTGTTTTGTTTTGTTTTGTTTTGTTTTCTGGGAGAAGGGATGGAAATAAATTGGATTAAAGCAACCTTAGCTTTTCTAGCCAAGTTGTTTAAGCAAGATAAGTCTTTACATCCCTTGAAATACATTAAGTGTGGCTCCAGGGGCCATTGTGAAGACTCAGCACTGCAAAAATGCAGATTTTTGGAAAAGCCTTATGCACTGTGACAGATTAAAGTACCCCCGAAGGGTGTTCGCTCAGGCAGAAGCACATTTTATTTGAAGTATATTATGAATGAGACAGGAGAATGTTTTTTGTTTGTTTGTTTGTTTTTTTCCTGGAGATGGGCAGTGGATCAATTAAGCAGAGCAGAGGGCACAAAGCAGCTCAGTTTGCAAAAGGGCAATGCACAGAGAAGGCGCCTGCATCCTGTCTGGCTCCCGGACTGTCCTTCTCCTCTCTGCTGAAACAGAGTTGAGGTATTAGGCTTCATGATCTCAAGAACCTGTGGTTTGTGGCATCCCAGGATGCATGCGGAGACCTGCCTGTTCTGAGGAAGGGACTCACCATTGTGTGAGCATTGGGAATACCATTACCTGCATGTAAACACTGGGAGAACAAACCCTATTAATTTATGGAGAAGGAAAAAGGAATGGTGCAACCCTTTTTTTCTCCCCTTTTTCTCTCTCCGCCCGGGGGGGGGGGGCATGGGACAGAAAGGAGGTGAAAAGGTAAGCTGACTGCATAGAATGTTAATTTCTCTTCTTTTGGAGGGGAAGAGAGGCCTTTCATTTAAAAAAAAAAAAAAAAAAAAAAAGGAGAAAAAAAAAAAAGGAAAAAGAAAAAGTGCTCAGAACTACAAAATCCTATTTGATACCAAAAACTAAATTTTTGAATAGAAAATTAATATCTGAAATCCTCCACATGAAAAAGAAGAGGATTTTCTTTTTTTGTTTTTTTTCAGGTCCTATCTGTAATTGGATAGAAAAAAAGCAAGATGATGGTCCTGTCCAGCTGCTTAAAAATCAGTGTGTGTGTGTGCTGTTCTGCTGTCTCCCTGCATGAAATAAATGGGATCGACAGGAAATAACTTCATTAGTTTGCGTATAGAGCGTTCCCTGTTTACATCTCTCCTAACTGCATCCTTCTGAATTTCAGGACGCAACGCATCCAGCTGAGTGCTCTAACCTAAACAGACGATGAGAATAGATGGAAAAACATTTTGCAGTCCAGTAGGTGGTGCGCAACCTAGAATGACCTTGGAGCAATTCATGTACGGACAACATGAACACTGCTGCTCTTTCACGGACAGCTGACCCAAACTGGCCAAAGGGATAACCCACTCTGTACAACACTGTATTCAGCAATAAAAGACCAGGGAAGGAGAAGGAAGGGAGGACATTAGTGGTTATAGCATTTGTCTTCCCAAGTAACCATCGCACTGAAGCCCAGGCAGTGGCTGCCAATCAGAAGTAGGAATTGAGTTCCCCTGTTTGCTTTGCTTGCCCAGCTGCTGTGGTTCAGCCCCGGCTGGTGGTGCTTAAACGTACCCTTTCTGGCTGGGATCCAGCAGAGGCATATGCAGCCTATTTCTCATATGAGGCCTTTGACTAATAGCTCCTGTGCTTCAGGGAGTGCTATGTTTTATTCATAAGTTTGCCAAAGTATTCAAGGATCTTCCAGAACAACCTCAGGCTACCTTCAAACAGATGGCCAGAGAGGGGGAGACACATTTAGTGAGATTTTCACGGCAAGCCAAATTTCTGGCATCTAACCCTGGAGATGTGACCACAGTCCCAGGGAGATGCCTGGTTTGTGACCTGAAAGAGCCCTGAGGCAAGGCACTCCATTCCATGGATGAGCTTTAGGAGCAAAGCTCCTCATGGCAGTTAACATCTGAATAGACCTTTGAGGTCCACCTGAAATTGCTAGGGATGTTTCTGAAGGCAAATCCTGCATGCACATCTTCAGTGTAAAAAAATGCAAGCAGCTCACCCTGGATCTCGTGTGTGTGTGCTGGATATGGCTGGTGTCTGAGAAGATAGTAGGCTTGTCAACATATGTCCTGCTGCCCAGGATCTTCCAGAGAGGTGGGCTTTAGGAAAAAGCATCAATTTTGTTTATATCTCCATTATCCAAACAGTTGTGTTTGGAGAGCTGCTGAGTTTAACTGACCTGTGTGTTCCCTGGAGGAAAGTGAAGGTTAGCCAGGAAGCAACACAGGCCTAATTCTCTGAGAGAAATGGGCATTCCACTCGGTGTGCTCTACTGTTTCCCCACGGATTAGACAATGCGAGGGCAATAAAAATAAAGGGGTGCTCAACAGAAATCAGAGCCCCAACCAGGCCACTACAAAATTTCCACAAGGTCCAGTCCATTTGGGTCAGCTCTGGGTGCATTTGCCTTCTTTTACACTGAATCACAGAATGGTTGAGGTTGGAAGGGAGCTCCAGAGGTCATCTGGTCCAAATCCCCTGCTTAAGCAGGGCCACCCAAAGAGGGTGGCCTAGGACCATATTTCAGCTACATGTTTTGCAGTGAAACAATCTGTTTCAGGTGAGTGGACAAGTACTTGCTGTATGCATTTTACTGATGGGCTGCAGCTCCCTCCTGCTACAGCTTCCTCTCTGGTTTCCCCTGCGTGTGGCTTTTTCTCCCTCTCCTTCATACTCTGCAAGGCTGGGCTCTACCTTCAGCAGGCTGAATCTAATTCTGATTTTGCAATTTTGACCCACCTCACCGTGCTCCCTGAAAGGGTCTAAGACCACAGAGGAGCTGGTAATGGGGTAGCTCATTGCTGTTGGACAGCCCCCTTCTTCGTTGTGGTTCTTGAGCTGACCTGAGCCAGAAGCATTGCACAGAGAGGTACAAGGACAGAGTAATACGGGGCACAAAGAGGAGACTCCCCATGGCATTCCCATGTCCCTGGCCAGGCAGTGAGCATGATGGCTGTAGGCATCCTGCACTGGCCTGACAGCGGGCTTGGTATTCCCTTTCCAAGGTATCCTCCTTTGGAGAGCAGTATCTGTCATAGCTGCCATCAGCATCTGTGTGTCAGGACAGACTGCAACAAAACCCAAACCAGTAGAACAACAAGCCTGCTAACAAGGTTATTCAGAAAACAAACAAACAACAACAACAAAAAAAAGTTTGTAATTGCCTCTGGAAAGCTGTTTGCTCAGGATTTAGTTTAGATAAAAGGGACTTGTCCATGTCATAATTCATTAAGTGCTGTGTCTCGTTAAGTGATAGCCACTATACGTACACAGTAAAAAGGCTGTGGCTCAAGCTGCTGTGCTGTTTATATTTTGGGACTGAGCTGAAGTCTGTAGATTGATGCTTTTAACCACACATAGCAAGACAGGCTTAATTGGAGAAATGCTTTGGTTATCACACTGCTAAGCAGACACGGGGGTGCTCTGAGTTCTCTCTGAATGGGAAAATCTTCTACCTTTTAAAAACCCTGTTTCTGTATCCCACCTCCACCAAGGCAAAGATGGGAGCTACTTCCTCTTCTTCTACTTTTTTTTTTTTTTTTTTTTTTAAATCCATTTTTAAAGTATCATCACAGAGAAATGGCAATTTGTGGAGACGCAGCTGTATGAAGTTTTCCTGTATGGCAAACACATCTCCTTTCCCAAGCCTCCTGGCCTGCTGACAGCAATGTGCCATGCATGACACTGCCCCCTGCTGCACACGCTGACACTGGTTTCACTAAGTTTCTCTCTCCTGAAGGCTTTTTTTTTTTTCTTTTTTTTCTTTTTTTTTTTTTTTTTGGCTCACTTAGCAGAGGTGTTTTGAAGGTACATATTATGGCTGGAAGATAGTTGAAAAACTTGAAATTGCTGACCACAACAGTCCTGGTACAGATAGCAGACCAAGGGTCAAAACACTTCCAGCTGCCTGCTCCTGGGTGCTAAACAGCAGAATGGCTGTGCTAACACAGACACTGCACTGAATGAAACAAATGCGAATATGCTGCATTTGTACAGCTCTTAGATAATCAGGAGGATGATCTTGCATCAGATAGCTTCATCAGTCTATTCCATTCATATTGCTCTGGGTCTGACTAAAAGAGCCCTTTGCACCCAGGTTAGTCCTTCCTTGAGAAGGGGGACTAACACCTGGATAAAATCAAGAGCAAATCCTGTGTTGCCCACACACCCCTTGTAGGCTGGGCCTCTTCAGGCAGATTGCCTACTTGAATCCCAGGAACTGAATCCTTTGAGTAGCTAAAGCAGCACCTCTGGCTCTCAGACTCAGTAACACAGAGTGTTAGAAAGCCCTTTTATTTCCTGGTTTACACTGGTAATGCTGTGGTCACTAGCAAGACGAGTTACTCAGTGCACACAGTGCATCTCTCAAACTCATGAATTTCACTCCTGTGTAACAAACAGGCTTAGCAGCACATATGCCATTTCTAGGGAGAATAACACGTTTCCTCCTTGGGAGACAGGGAAGCTCCACTAAACCAAGTGGAGAACATGAGTGTGGTGGGTTGACACCAGCCAGCAGTTGAACACCCACACACCTTCTCTCATTCACTCCCCTCTGTTGTGGGATAAGGAAGGTTGGAAGACTCATGAATCAAGATAACAGTTTAACAGGAAAAACAAAAGCTGAACAAGGTACACACAGCCCTTCTCACTTGTGTTTAGGGTGACTTTAAAAAGTAGGTGGCCTTTCTCCAGCTCCAGTACCCTTCTTACAGACATGGCTGAGGAGCACCTCAACAAGGGAACACGAGAGAAGACAGCATGTAGCCCTCTTGGAAATACGAGAATTTATATGAGCAGTTCATGATATCTTCCCCTGATTTGATGTGACAGCAGAGACCACTAAACACTGTCTCAAGAACCAAGTATTGGCAAAATGTTTGCTTCCATCTGCCCCAGCCCATCCCCTCCAGCTACAGCTGAGACACAGCTGCAATTCACTGGCTGCTTTGTGTCTGGCAGAAGGATCTCTTCTCAAAACTGTCTGAGACAGATGGAAATGATCCCCAGTAACAAACTGAAAAATAAGTAAACACTGATGGGCTTCTCTTGCACTTGCTTGATTCAGCAGGAGGAACACCCATGGCTGCCTGAGCAGACCCAGTGCTGAGGGCATGGGACCTTCCACAGGAGCTGGCATGGTCTTCTTAAGGAAGATGTGGCTTGGTAATGTGATAAATGATCGAGTCTCAAATAGAATTCCAATTAAAGTTAACAATTTATTAGAAGAATAAAGGCAAGCAAACAGTGCTGGGTGCGCCGAGAGTCTCTGCTCAACCAAGATGCACACCCCACAGTCCCCACTCTGGGCTTTTGGGGGACTATGTACGTACATTAACCACCAAACAGAATAACTATATACATACATTAATCACCAAACAGAATAACTATTAACTATATACATACATTAACCATCTCCATTTCCCATTCTTGTGGTTATACAAGGATGTACAAGGCAATCACATTCTATCATGTGGCCCTACCATTGCTCTACATTAACACGAATCAAATGAGCATATCTCACAGTAATCTTAAATGTATCGTTTGCAATGCAGATAAGGAATGGAATGGACAAGCAACCAACTAGTCATCTGGTATCTTTTGCCTCAGGTGTACTGAAATCAGTAGCTATAGAATCATAGAATCATTAAGGCTGGAAAAGACCTCCAAAATCATCTGGTCCAACCATCCCCCTACCAGCAGTATCACCCACGAAAC
>CM021771.1:16958622-16974756 GCA_011076525.1 Nettapus auritus | reverse complement strand
AGAGCTGCCGCGACCATGTGGAGGCTGATGGTCTCCTCAAACCGGACTGCATGGGAGGTGATGACAGAGCTGTGCAGCGTGCTGGAGGACTGGCCCCTTCACAGGACGTCCACCTCTGACGGGGACAACACGGATGTCTTCGCCCTGGCCGTGAGTTTCTGAGCAAGGCCTCTCTTCCCCTAGGGGCTGCGTCTCGGGGCAGCTATCCATCCTCCCCTTCTAAGCAATCTGTGCCCTTTATATTTCAGCTGCTGGCCTGCAAGGACATGGAAAAAGAGCTCTTCCAAGATACCTGAGGAGTGAGTGCACAGGAGGAGCTGGGTGGCACTGGCCCCAGCAGGAATGTTTCTTGGGGTCCCAGGAGACACGGCCTCTGACCTTGCTTCCACTCCTGAGTTCCAAATAGGATTCCAATTAAAGTTAACAATTAAATGAAGAGAGGCAAGCAAACAGCACTGGGTGTACCAGGAGTCTCTGCTCCACCAAGACACATCTAACAGTTCCCATTCATGGTTTATATCTCTTCTACTAATGCATATTCATAGTGGGTGTGTCCTCTTCCGAGCATGCCTTCTTCTTCTGGAATCTTCTGGAATCTTCTCGACCCTAGACCCCATGCATGCTCTGCCCACAGAATCCTGCTTAACACTGCACGGCCAGCAACAAAACTGGCCATCAACAAAACTGGTCCCAGCCAGGCCTGTCAGGTGACCATTGCAGAACAGAGGAACTATATACATACATTAACCACTGAACACAAGAACTATATACGTACATTAACCATCTCTGTTTTCTTAGTCTCGTGGTTATACAAAGATGTGTAAGACAGAAGGTCACATTTTATCATGCGGCCCTAGCATTGCTCCACATGGACATAAATCAGATGAATACGTTTCACAAAGCCAAGAGCAGCCAGTTTCTTGAGGAGAATGATGTGGGAAACGGTGTCAAAAGCCTTACTGAAATGAAGGTAGACCACATCCACAGCCTTTTCCTCATCCACTTAGCGTGTCACTGTCATAGAAGGAGATCTGGTTCGTCAAGCAGGACCTGCCTTTCATAAACCCATGCTGACTGGGCCTGATTGCCTGCTTGCCCTGAAAGTGCTGCATGATGACACTCAAGATAATTTGCTCCATGAGCTTCCCTGGCTCTGAGGTCAAACTAACAGGCCTGTAGTTTCCCGGGTCTACCTTCCAGCCCATGTTGTAGATGGGCATCACATTTGCTAGCAGTGGTCATGGACTGCAGCAGGGAACCAGCCAGCCACACATGGAAGGGAAATTAAATGGTCTGTCCTCTGAACCCAACCTAGACAGCAATGCCATAGCCATGGCTTTGCCACCTCCCAAACCACAATGTTTCAACCAAGAACTTCCTGTGTTCAGCAGCAATCCATTTGGTGGAACTGCTCAAGGAAGCAAGCCCAAAGAACAACATGGGGGACCCAGGTGCAGCAGGCAAGTGCCCAGCTCTGGCGAGAGCTGGATTGTGCCAGCTGCCCTTTCCATTCTAAGTGCAGAAGCAGCCTGTTGTGGGGCTGTGACCAGGGAACCTGTTGGCACTTTGCCATGGCAGGGCAGTGCACTCTTTTGGTGACAGGGCTGCTGCCTGTTCTCTTCTGCTGCAGTCTTAGGCCCATGCTGGTGGCTGTGGTGGCCCACTCAGCAGCTTGAGGTCACTTTGGAGTAGAAAGGGCTTCTTATGTGGTGCTTTGAGATTGGTGTGGTGGAAGTTACCAGGCCTGGGCTGCACTCTGCCGCAGACAAGAATCAGCTACCTAACTAAGCTGGCCTGGGACAAGTGGAGGCAGACACCCAGACAGAAATTCCTGTTAGGTAAGCTGCTGTCCAGGTGGGGGGCTGCAAAGACTGCCACAAATGGTTAAAAGCATAGTCTGCTTCTTTTCCAGCTCCCCACACCTTCCTTTCAGGTAGTTGCAGAGAGCAATAAGGTCTCCCCAAGCCTCCTCTTCTCCAGACTAAACAACCCCAGTTCACTCAGCCGCTCCTCACAGGACTTGAGTTCCAGGCCCTTCACCAGCTTTGTAGCCCTTCTCTGGGCACATTCCAGGGCCTTGATGTCCTTCTTGTTGTAGTGGGTTTACGTGGCAAAGTTTTGGTAGGAGGGGGGCCATAGGCGTGGCTTCTGTGAGAAGGATCTAGAAGCTGCTCCATGTTTGGTAAGGGCCCCACTGCTGACCAGAGCTGAGCCAATAAGCGATGTTGTTTTGCGCCTCTGTGAGAGCATATTTAAGACAGGGAAAAAACCGCTGCGCCACTCAGCAGCTGGGAGGGTGAGAGGAGTGAGAAACAGCCTTGCAGGCGCCAAGGTCAGTGAAGAAGGAGGGGGAGAGGTGCTCCAGGCACCGGAGCAGAAGTCCCCTGCGGCCTGTGGTGAGGACCATGGTGAAGCAGGATGTCCCCCTGCAGCCCATGGAGTACCACGGTGGAGCAGGGTTCCACGCTGCAGCCCGTGGAGGAGACCACGGTGGAGCCTGTGCCCCGAAGGAGACTGCGGCCTGTGGAAGACCCCTGCCGGAGCAGATTCTGAGACGGACCTGCAGCCCGTGGAGAGGAGACCACGCAGGAGCAGGTGACCCGGCAGGAGCTGCTGCCCGTGGGGGACCCAGGTTGGAGCAGTTTGCTCCAAAGGGATGGACCCCGTGGTACGGACCCATATCTGGAGCAGTCCTTGAAGAGCTGCTGCCTGTGGACAGCCCACGCCGGATCAGTTCGGCAAGGACTGCATCCTGTGGGTGGGACCCCACAGCACAGGGGACAAGAGTGACTGAGAAGGAGCGGCAGAGAAGAAGTGCTGTAGACTGACCATGACCCCCATTCCCCCGTTCCCCTTCGCTGCTCGGGGGGAGGAGGTGGAAGAGGGTGGATGGGGGGGGGGAAGGTGCTTTTGGTTTCTTTCCTTTGTTTCTCACTTCTCTAGCTTGTTAGCAATAAGCAATAAATCTTACTATCTCTCTATGCTGAGTCTGTTTTGCCCGTCACGATAATTATTGCGCGATCTCCTAGTCCTTATCTCAACCCTTGAGCCCCTTTCATCGTATTTTCTCCTCGCTCCTCTTTGAGGAGGGGGAGTGAGAGAGCGGTTGTGGTGGAACTCAGCTGCCCACCCGAGTAAAACCACCACACTTGTAGTGAGGGGCTCAAAACTGAACGCAGTACTCGAGGTGCAGCCTTACCAGAGCAGAGCACAGGGGGATGATCACCTCCCTGGTCCTGCTGGCTGCACTATTCCTGACACAAGCCAGGATGCCGTTGGCCTTCTTGGCCACCTGGGCACACTGCCTGCTCATGTTAAGCTGAGCATCAGTCAGCACCCCCAGGTCCTTTTCCTCTTCACAGCTTTTGAACCACTCTGCTCCAAGCCTGTAGCACTGCATGGGGTTGTTGTGGCCAAAGTGCAGGACCCGACACTTAGCCATGTTGAACCTCATCCCATTGGCCTCTGCCCATTGGTCCAACTTGTCCAGGTCCCTCTGCAGGGCTTCCCCTACCCCCCAGCAGATCAACCTTTCCCCCCAACTTGGTATCATCTGCAATCTGTCATTGTGCAGTGAAAGCCAACAATTCCCTCTTTCACTTTCTCCAGGCTGAAAAAGCCCAGCTCTCTCCTCCTCTTCCCATATGCCAAGTACTGCAGCCACCAACCATTTTAGCGCCTTTCCTCTGGACTCCCTCCTTTTTGTCAATAACTCTCTCATGAGAGGCACTGAGATTTACTAGATGCAGTCTCCCAGTGGTGAGAAGGCCAACGCTGGCCACACTTTTGCAAGATTTATCCAAGTTTCTCCTATATTATAGAGTCCAGTGCTAAGTAGCCAGATAATGAGACAGTAAAATGCGCAGTTAGAAAGTAGTAAAAAGCATGGACAAGATACATAAAATGCTAGAAAGCTTTTTATTTTTCCTCAATGAACGGAGGTACTCCTTACATGTAAGATGTCACCATTGCTTTATATGGCAAACAGGCTAAAGGAGAGCATTTGACTTGGTGGGCAAAGGCACTGCTTTTAGTTGGGTTCCCCACTTTGTCACCAGAGAGACTCAGCTGCAACAAGCTTTGTCACCAGAGAGACTCAGCTGCAACAAGGAGATAAATAAACAGCTGGTAAGAACAGGATATCTGTTGCTACTACTGTCTGAGAAGTCTTCACAGTTTTCACTGCAGTTTCACAGAAGGAAACAACCTCATTGTCTGGAAGCATCTAAGAAACATCCAAAGCACAGTGCAGGAGGGTTATATCTGTGCTCCTGCTCAAGACAAGGGAAAAAGCAAGTGAAGGGTCTACTAACAGGGAGGTAACCTAGTAAAACTGAATTTAGGAAAAACATCTGACTCACCTCTTGAAACCTCTCTCCAGGCCCATTTTTGAAAAAAAAGGTTTTTCCTGCTTTACAGAGCCATGTGCATCTGCAGGGCAGAAGACCCATCTGAAGCACAAAATGGAGAATACTTCCTAGCAGTCAAATCAGAATGGCAGGAGACTGCAAAAACTAGAATTTGTACTTAAAAAGCATTTATCAAACAGGAGCTGCACTTTCCCTCTGGCTAGTGGTGTAGCACAGTGCTCTTCCCATGTACTACCAGCCCGCAGTCTCCATTGGAGTGCAGTATCACCTGCAAGGTACCTAACTGCTCAGCTTATACACATTATTTTGTGGCCCAATGGCCTTTGTTGTCTTTAATTTTCTTCAGTTTGCTCCCTTCTGAAAACTGAGAGCAGAAACTCAGAACATTCATTTGAGGAACTACTGGGATGATCTATTTAACTGATATGGAAACTTGAAAGGTCTTTTAGCATGTTCCCTGGCAAAGTATCATGGTCACTTAGCTGAGTGATGCCCAAAAGGTACTGACATTTGCATCAGTCCAACTGAATACACCCTTCAGATGACGATATGGAAAAGCTTCCTCTGTGAAGAAAAAGCATAAGAAACAAAACTTACTTTACCACCCTCGAAAACCAGTCTTTGTGCCTCTCTCAGCATAGACCCACTGAGACTGCTATGTGAAGCTATGCTTCTCGCAGCACAGTGCTCGCACAGAAGTATCACACCCTCTTCTTTTTACTGAGTGTTGACTGCATCAGACAATTTGAATATTCACAACTTACTAGTTGAAAAGAGAAGATTTTCCTAAGGAACTGCAGAGTTTATGCACAATCTGCAACTCACACATTGCAGCTTACAAAAATGAGCTATACTTCTTGCAGAGAGGCAAACACTGAACAAAAAACAATCAGGTAAACACAGAAATGGAGTATGGACCACAGCTGTGTTACATGTATAGAAGTTAAGCTTTGATCCTCTCCTTCCCTAAGAACTCCAAAGGGAACTTTGACTTGATTAATTACTCAGCTTCAGCACAAAGTTCTGCTTTTCAAATCTTAATTGTAGTGCATGGTATCATCTGTAATCATAGTTATGCTGAGAAATGAATCCCAGGCTGACTTCGTTTTCCTTGCTCACATCAGTGTCTGGATAAAAGGATGAATATTGCTTGTGCTTCAAAACGCAGATGTCAAGTAAACACAGAGAAGAGGGGAGAGGACTGAGTTGTAGTTTGGTAAAAGGCATGTATTTCCCTGTAGTCTTTCCTCATTCTCTTGAGCTCACCAGAGTATTGAAGTCCCTGGATTTCTCTATATATCAGTACACAATTTTCCAGTGAGTTGGCTGCTCACAGTTTTTCTCTTTTTCACCACAAAATCGGTTGTAAGTTGTTTTTGGATCAAATCCCAAGATCTCCCTTTCTTCATGGATCCGGAAGGAAAATGTTGAAACTGAGGTGCCTATAAAATACCTGTGAAAAAATGAGAAAGGGTTTGTGAAGGTGCCTAGTTTTTAAAATACAAGTAATTGATTTCAGTCCAATTAATTTAAATAAGAGATTTGTAGACAACTATATCTGGGTCAAAAATAATATTCAGGTTTATGACAGTAAAATTTGGCTCCTCAGAGAAAAGGCAAATTCACTACCTTGCATGCGCACAGATCCACTGGTCAATCACAGCCATCCCCCCATCTTTGTAGAGTTCTAGCTCCTTCCAACTAGGTTCAAACCTCACCATCTCAGGCAGCAGTTTCTTGAGCAATTCAATCTCTGAAGAAGCAAAAACCAAAAATTTGTATCAGAAAGCGCAACTTGCTGCTGTCATAAAATTTTAGTCTTTAAAGAAACCCTGGGTGAACAGTTACAAAGCAAGGAAAACCAAAATCTACCTACAAACTGTACAATATGTTTGCCAAGCATCACAGTACTGTAGGCAGGGGCTGGAGTCAGTGGGGCAGAAACATGCTGCTGAGGGGACAAATCTCACAGAATGAGGAGAGACTGCCAAAGCTCCTATGGGAAATGCTGAACAAATGGTTTGATGCCAACTACTCATGTTGGAAGGAAACAGCTAGTTGCCCAATCCTGTTCAATGTTGGAGACATGAACTTCTAATCGTTTACAAAAACAAATTGGTAATTACTACACTCATTCTCAAAAGTTATCAATCCCAAACATTATTTGCCTACCTTCCTCAACAGCATCAGTGGCTACGAAAACTTTTTCAAGTTTATATGCTTCCAAGAGGCTGCGGATTTTCTTTACTGCTCCTTGCAGCGAAGGCACATCTTCTCTGTGACCCCAGATGAAGTCTTTCCTTCTGAGATGAACCCCAAGATATGGACCACCTAGAGCTGTGCCCATCTTGACCTAAGAGAGAAAGATCAATACCCTTTAATACTTAAGAGTGCCACTGCTCATTCACACTGAAAAGGCCTGGGAATATGAATATATAATGTCTGAATTACCATAAGTAATTCAGTATTCAGCAGTATTTTGGGACACTTATTGCAGCATTTTGACCTTGGGTGGCCTGCAAAACACAAGACAAATTAAGGTGCAAAATCTTTGAAAGGAAAAATCGCTCTCCTTGACCAAATCCACTACTGGCAGTTTGCAGCTGAACTTCACACCCACAGATGATGCTGAACACAAGAAGAAATCTAAGGGTAGTGAAAAGAGGGTAACAGAAATACGGCACCCAGGCCAGTCAGCCAATTCTCAACGGATTCCAGTAACTCATGTTACACACAGAGAAGAGAGTAGGAACATGCATGTCCACCATGCTCTGAGCAGGGAGAGCTAGGTTTGTGCATATCTTTCAATAATCCCTGCAGTGCACGGCAAATAAAAACAACTTATTACATTTGTTATGGGAAACTGACTGTTAGGATTTTACCTTCATCTGTGTCCAGTCCTCATTGTAATGAGTCCTGTCTGCTTTATCTGTGGATTGAAGATACTTGTTTCTAAACTCATCTCCTACTACACGCAGGTGTTTAGCAAACACCATACTTCGACGGGTCTGTTGGAATAAGAGCAGATGCTGAGTCAGAAAAAGGGAGAACTAAAAATGAATAAATGGAGATTGCTTCACATACACAGAGTGTTCAAGATACTCTTCTAGCATCTTTAAAGAGATCAGCACTGGCTTTCTAATCTCATCCTAAATCCTTTAGCAAAACGCTCATATTAAGGGAGGATGTACATGCTGTCTGCTGCAGAATACTCATGCTGCAGTTCAGGGACCAATTTTTTCCCTCCACTACTACAAAAAGTAATATGCCAACACAATATGAACCTGTTGAGAAAAGACATCAGGTGCTTTATCTAAGATGTGATGAAGACGCTATACCCTCAGGCAGCAGAAATGTGTATAAGCAACCCATGGTAGTGCAGTTCGCATCTTTAACTCTATACCCATGTCAGACAACTCTAAACTTCATCTTCATGGACTGTATAATTGCCATGTCATGTCTGGCACTCATGCAGCATGCCAAGCCAGGTTGTTCTTGGGCACAAAACTCTCCTCTGACAGCAGCTGTTCTGGATAAATTCTCATTTTGCAGCAGCATATGTAAAAGAGAACACAGATGAATGTGTGAGCCTCCACTGACACACTTTCTAAAGTGGATGTTTTCTGTATCTGGCTAGTTCGTTATTTATAGTATTTGTTTCAAATTTGCACGTGTGATATTGTTGTTCTTTCCGACTACCTCCACAGTTTGCTTCTGCTCCCTGAATCTAGTGCTGGAGTGCAACCTTAAAAGCAGGGCCAACTGGGTACCTCCCAGGCTAATTTTTTTTGTGATTCTAAGTTTTGGAAAAAAAAAATCATTGTCAGTATCTCCAAAAAGAAACAGAATCATGCAGGGAGTTGAAGTTAAAATACAAGAAAAAAGAATATTTTCCAGAATGTTATAAATATTTTTGAGACAAATTTTAATTGTTGAGGCAATGTTTAAAGTGCCACTGTTAAGAAATGTGTATTATGGATCCATATGGATTTCATTTCTGCTTTTACAGGACTACGTGTCATGCTCAGAAATGATACTTGAGTCACATTTCTCTGTTTGGAAAGTCATGATCTATGGAAAATTAATAATTATGAAACCACTGTTTGGTCCATTTCTGAAAAATATGCCATATATCAAGCGAACAGACAGATATTTATATCTTACAGGACTGAGGTCTATGTAATTTGTTTCTTAATATCATGAGAGTCACTTCCTCTTAGAAATTTTAATCATGTCAAGCACCCCATATCATGTTCTGTTTTCCTATGGCTCTAACCTCTAACATTGTCATAAAATTCTTAAAACTTCTCTCATAGGAATGATTTTACTAGACCCTTGGGTCTTGAAATCTGTAGAAATATTGCCACCAAAGAAAGAGAGAGACAGAGCTATGACAGTATTGAGCACTATTAGTTACATTAATCCACAGCAGCTACACTGCTGAAACATAAGACACAAGTTACTTTCAAAGGCAAAACAGAAGCACATACTGGTTATTGAATTTTTATCAAAACTGAATAGAAAACTTAGAGAAGCTAATTGGAGAATACTCACGTTCCAATAATCTTTCCCTCCGTAGTGGTCATGAAGAAGGTTTTCAGCTCTGTCTAACATCACTGACCTATTAAAAATTGTAAAACTGAATGTAGTTCTCTGAAGAATAGAATTCATGTTACGATGTTTCTTTATACAGCTGCTAGGATAAAGCACCATGATCTATTTGGAAACAGAGCAATGGGAATGAGCGACAGGGTGCCAATCTACAGCGTATAATGCAAATTTTGACCCAGAGCCTGCTGAGGAGAGAATGCAGTAATGCCACTGTGCATTGCTGCTCTCTTCCTTTACAACTGTTACTCTTCAATGGGATGATTAAATACAAACAAGCAATAACAATCCCACATGTAGTCCTCAGAGTAGCAGCTATTGGGGAAGTAAGTCTGCCAACAGGGAGTGTGACCTGTAAGATGATGTTTAGCCCAAAAGCACCTGAGGTGTTCCCACCCGCTCACAAAAGAGATGTTTCTATGTGTGGAATAAAATACACTACAGTAAAACAATGGATCAAAGAACATACAGACAACAGAAAACACATTAACAAGCAAGCAGAAATTTTAAACGAAAATTTTTCACTGATATGAAAACAGCCTATGTTTTTTGCAGTCATTTTGTGTACTGGAAACTTAACTGCACTGTCCAAGTTCTAAGAAGCAAAGATCATTTTGAGAGCTTTGAGCTTGGATGCTCAGATATATGGGATATATATGGGAATATATGGGATGTAGGCTTGGTTTGTGCTCTGAGCACAGTGAATATGAGCAAACACGGAAAGAAATGATTCTGCAGAAGGGGGTCACACAATGTCATTATCTGGATTTTCTTCTACTAAAATGAGAGGAAGTAAATAACCCATTGACTTTAGATTAACACTATTGCAAATCAGCTAGGCACTTGCACGTAAGGCTACAAAAAAACCTGGAAAATAGACTAGACTGTGCTGGTGGAGAAGAAGCACTGCCTTTAACAGGAAACTCAGAGGTGAATCAGATTAATAATCTAAATTTATCAGCAGGATTCCTCTAAGTGACTAGACCTGAAGCACACTAATACAGTATTAGACCCATACAATGGATTGTCCAGGCAAAAGAGCAATATGTGAGATCAGAGAGACTATAGCGCATGAGTTACAATAGCCACAGTAGACTCCAACTACCCTCAGATAGTCTGGGCAAGTGTCATAGAGGGCAGAGGTTCACATGTTGCCATGAACCAACTGTGCAGGGCTCCTGACATAGTCTTGAGCAGCAATAAGACATGGACACAGACCAAAACCTCACAGTGGAAGAGCTGGTTCTGTGACAGTGACTATAATGTACTCATCTTCAACATCCTACAGGACTGACAATGGCCGAAGTAAAGCTACCACAGTTGTATTCGACTTCAAAAAGGGGGCCTATGCAAAAATAAGGAAGTTGCGTTCAAGTGAAGAAAACTGAAAGGCTCACAAATTCCATGAAGAACTTCAGTCTAATGTCAAGTCTTCTTTCCAATATGAAGAAAAAGGAAATTAAAAGCTTAACAAGCATTTAGAGGTGACAATGTCTTGACAGAAACAGAAAATGTAATTTTTTGGAACCATCCGGTAGGTGGAATAGGTGGGAAAATTCGCATGCCAAAACTACTTTTCACAGAAAACGCATAAAAGCATGTGTCAAACTGAAGTGCCCGTAAGTCCTGTGCCTACAAGACAGCTAGACAAAGTGAACTAACAAATGGCCAAACCAGGAACCCAAAAGTTGTCAAATAACTGAATGAAGCAACAGTGCCACTAACTCTAGTATCCAACTTCTTGCTTCAACTGCCTCAGCATCGGAGGATTGCAACGTGGTCAATCTGACGTCAATCTTCTAAAAACACATTTTGGTGACTTCTGGGATGCAACACAGCAGTAAAATTGATGTCAGTATTGGACAACTTAGTAGCAAGTTTTTACAAAAACAAACAAAAAACAAACAAAAAACAAACAAAAAAACAAAACAAACAAACAAACAAAAAAAACAGAATTAACGGATGCTTACATAAAATAAATCGGAGAATATGGACCTCTGAATTAGAGATCATGCACCTGGGACAGGGAAACCTCTGCTCTACTGAGAACCTTTGTAACATTTCCAATTAACCTGTATCGATGTTATATTTTTGGCTGTACTTGCCCTCATGACAAAACTACACTTGAGTTTACACTTTGTGTTTCTCCTACGGATTTATTCCCGTGATGTATTCATAGACAGCGATGATTTCCTTTTCCTGTTCTCCCCTGAATCCCAGTAGCTTTTACTTTGTTGTGATTTCTTACAGGATCACAACTGACTGAAAATGCTCTGCTACCAGGACAACATAAGTGTGCTCCATGTAGGAGCTTCCCTTCCCTGTGATCATTCTAGAGGCATCTCTGCACCTCAGAGCAGAAAGACAGAACGCGCTGCTTGCTTTCTATTAACCTAGCTTATACTACAGAGAATGGATATCACATCAGACCAGGCACTACACCACCTCATGATCTGACAGGAGGACTTGGGAAACACTGATTCTGCTCTGTTCACTGCCTCTTGACACAGAATCAAAGCATAAAGGAAGAAGAGCTAAACACAGGGTAACAAGTACATTTAGCTACCTGAACAAAGAAGAATTAAGAAGAGCTCAAGGGTATTTCTTCTTAGTTGTTATCACTGCAGCATTTAACATAACATACACTTATGTGTCTTTTAGAGTGCAAATTCCTTTTGTAATGATTTTAATGGACCACCGTAACTCGGTGATGAAATGCCACAACAGTGGACACAGTCCATAAGTTCTTTTTCTTCCCACCTGGCAATGGGCTTGTGGGCATGTGATACAACAACATATAGTAACAGAAAGCAACTCACTGTGCTGAAGTATTTTTCAAAAGGATGGGAGCCACAATAGAGGCAGATCCTTGGACAGACAAGCAAGACACATTTAGGCCCCGTGTTTCTTCATAACCCCAGAACCATCCCCTGAAACAGAAAAAAGGGCTTTGCTTCACGGGCTTGTACTTTGAATTAATGCCATACATACAACGAAACCAATCAGCAGTACACCCTAGAAAGGTGATATATAAGGTAAATAAACACCACAGCTCCTTTATAGTGTTTTTATATGAAATTATGACTTCCTAAAATTAGATTTCCTAGTAACACTACGACATTTTGGTATTAATGGGGTTTTAAAAACAAAATGAATTCCAAGCGTCCACAGATTCAGAGACAATACTACAATAACCACACAGGTCTATTCCATTAAAGTGGACAATTTTTTCATAAATACAAGAAAAAACATGAAAAGGCTGCTAGATGTTACCTGTAGTACTCATACTTGTCTTTGGAATACATAAGCTGATCAATGCAAGGCCTCTCATCTATTTTTTCCTCCCATGTTCCTTCTTTCCATCCTTCTGCGTAGCTTTGCAGGACGTAAATCTGTTCAATAAAGGGCCCACCTGACTCTAAGCAGGAGGCAAAACAAAGTATTAACAAGCATGAAAAAAAAACTTGATAAAAGGTACAAAGTAGCATTACTCATTGTTAAAAATCTACTGGAAATGCTAACATGACACTAGTCTCTCTCTCACGTTTCCCTATAAAAAAGGAAAGGAAAGGGGATGTGGCAACCTGTTACTCATACCTGGCTATGTGTGACTTATTGCGCCAATAGAAATGAATCAACAACACAGTGTAACTTTAAAAGCTGGTTAAAACACACCTTATGTAGAACAAAAACAAGTCCCCCTGCCTTTGTTCATATTCCTCCACATGCCTTCGTTGTGCCTCTGTTTTCTATCATTAGATTATTTTTACTTTTGATTCATGTAAGGTTTGAGTTTGATTCTCTTCATAGTCAGATGAAGCACAGAGGTTTTTGATGCCATGGGTAGCTGCCATAGGAAAAGTGCCTCCAGGAGCATGATGCATACATTCCCCTCTTCCCCTTCTTTCCCTACATTTCAGGGTTTCCAAATTCTTTACTCTGAAAGGTGGTGGATAAGGATCCCTTCAGAGAGCTTTGCAGAGGTATGACACTTATTGGTTTGTGTTTCCTTTGCTGAAGACATTTGTGAAATTTGCAGATTTTGGCATTTGGTGGTTAACTATATATGGCGTTAAATCCTAAAGGAAGCAAACTCATTGCTTCCATGCTCTTAGGGAAAGTCTTTCTCCTACAAACCATTTTGTACACAAAGAGCAGGGGAAGTGTATTTGGGTATATATAGCATCGATGCTGAAAAGTCATTTCTCTGAAGATCCTACTTTACAGCTTTTACTGTCCAACCATCTCCAGAAAAGGTGGCTTCTCTGTATTTTGCAGGCTGCTTCTCTCTCCTTATAGGGTTGTTACTATGGCCAAAATTATGCAGAACTATGTGACTTTTTATGGGCACCTCTAAAGGGCCCATAGGAAGTCGAGGGAACAAAAGTGCTACATGGTGAGTCAAGTGACCTGCCGAATAATTAGGTTACTTTTTCCCCAGTGGTTTGTCCCTCAGCATGATTCATTACCATTCCTCCTCCTGCCACCTTTAACATATTTTATTTCACATGTATAAAGATAAAAGCACATGTAAGAATAAACCCGTGAAGAAAACACCTTAAATGTTTAGTAAACTGTAGATTGTATTATTCCATACTTTACCTGCAAGGAATTGCTCATATTCAATGACAGGGATGTTCCTATTGAGGCTTGGGATATCAAAAAACTCAGACCAAGGGATTCGAACCTGAAGAATGTCTGGGCTCTGCCAGTGATAAAGACGTCCCCAAGGAGGCAGAACTAACACCCAATTTTCACTTTTCAGCAAAGTCTTTAGGAGTGAAGCGATACGAATATAGACATCTCTGCGAAGGTTGAACCCTTCAGGAGGATTTACGTCATACAAAAGGTATCTGGAGAGAACAAAACAACATCATAACGTAATCACAACAGGCAATCATATGGCACGACTAATAGGAGGGAAATTCTTCCTCTTTCATGAGTTTGTGGTATTCAGGAGATGGAAGGGAGTGGAAGAAGGAGAAGGCTGAGCAGCATGTGCTGCATGGACAGAGGGCCCCCTGACATGCCCCAGCAGAGCAGGCACGATGCCCCTCTCTGGCTCTCCTCTTGTTGAGGTCCTCCTGACAGTTATCAGCAAGGCAGCTTGTGTCATGGGCCTCTCCTGTGGCAAGGCAGGATTCAGAGGGGGTGTGAAGCGAACACCCTGAGTGTCTTGCACACCCTGAGAGCAATGCTGTGTGTGATGAGGGCAATGAAATAACTGACACATCACTCGGGCTAATTCCTGTGACTCGAATGCTGACATGGGGGGACCTGTTCAGATGGGACAGGGAAGAAAGGCTGTCACCTGCCACAGGAAAGACAGACAGACAGCTCTTGGTGCTGGCAGCCAGAAGGGCTGAGACCCCAGGCAGCATGCAGAGCAGGACAGCTACGACAGCACCATCTTCCAGACATGACCTAAACAAAACCATAGGGTGAACAAGGCCTTTTATGTGCCCAGGAGCCCATCTCCCAGAGGTGCTGCCAGCTGCTGCAGAGGGGGACCCAGGGTACCCCCTGGGCACTATCACACTGCTGACAACTTCACAGGACAAGCAGAGACAGCAAGGGAGGCGGCCCAGACCCAAGGGACAGCTCTGGCTCGGCCAGGGCGGCAGGCACTGCCTCAGAGGGTGGACCGGGGATGACAGACTGCTCCTCACCGAGTGCGTGGCGCAGCAGCAGCGGTGGGCAGCGAGGCGACGGTGTGGCCGGCGCGGAGGGCAGCAGGCAGCGGCTGGGCAGCAGCAGGCGGCGGGTGGGCCGGTGCAGCCAGGCCAAGCAGCAGCAGCAGCAGCAGGAGGCCGTGGTCGTGCACTGCCATCACTGCGCCACGTCCGGGGCAGCCCCTGCAGCAGCCCGGCCCCTTAGGGTGCGGGCAGAGAAGAGGCTGCCCCAGCCCCTCAGAAGAGGCCTGCGGTCAGGGGCCGGAGGCTGGCTCCCGTGAGCTGGTTCAGCTTCTCCAGGATCTCCTCCTCCTTCTGGTACATCTGTGGGAGGAGTGCACAGGGGAGAAATTGGCTGCTGAGTAACCAGGGCTGAACAGCAGAGCGGTGGCTCTACAGCTCGGTTTGCAGTGCCTCAACACCTGTGTGACAACCAGCACGACTGCACCAACGTAGACCAAAGCTCTGTGGAGACATCCATAACGGGCAGGGCTTGGGGGTCACTCCCTCACAGGAGATACGAGAAAGGGAAATCCTTTCAGTTTTGTAATAGTGCAAGACCTGACAGCGTTTGGGCACCATGCATCCTCCCCGTGCAAAGGTACCTGTTGCCACTCCGACTTTGTGTTGTGCTGGTACCCGAGCAAGTGACACAATCCGTGGGCCGCGGTCACCTGTGCAAGAACAAAGGGTAGATGTTACAAACCTACCTCCCAAACCTAAAGACCTTCTTCACCACAAGAGTGACAGAGCATTGGGACAGGCTGCCCAGGGAGGTTGTGGAGTCCCCTTTTCTGGAGATATTCAGGGCCCGTCTGGATGCCTACTTGGGCAGCCTGCTCTAAGGAACCTGCTTTGGCAGGGGTGTTGGACTCGATGACCCTTGGAGGTCCCTTCCAACCCCTACAACTCCGTGACCCTGTGAACACTGAACTGAAACCCAGAGGGCGACGATGGGTACAGGCAGTCTTCCGTCCTTCTAACGGAGCAGCAGGCACCTGGAAGCACTTGCACGTAGTTCTGTTTTAAATCAACCACCCCCGCCCCCCCCGAGCCAAATTCTACCGTCAGGACGCTCTCGAAGTCGCCCCCGGCGCGGCGGCACTGCTGCTCGATGTACTCCACCCCCAGGAAGATGTCCCCCAGGTCGTACTCGGCGCGGCAGCGCGGCCGCGGCAGCTCGCCCGCCGCCACCCGGTGGACGGGGAAGGAGAGCACGTCGGTGGGCTCCGGGCGCTGCCGGTAGGCGCCGTTCAGCCGCCGCATCAGCCCGTTGCCGGCGCACACCAGCGCCACGTCGAAGCAGGAGGCGCCCAGGGCGGCCCGCAGGGCGCACACGGCGCGGCGCAGCGGGGCCCGGCGCACGGCCACGGCGCGCTGCGCGTTGCGGATCACCACGCTCATGGCGGCCGGGCCCCCGCCTCGCCCCGCCGGCTCCCCCCGCGCCTCGCCCCGGCCCTCCCCGGCCTGGCGGCGCCTGCGCG
>CM021771.1:16924605-16958222 GCA_011076525.1 Nettapus auritus | reverse complement strand
GCTGAGCCGCCCCCGCGGCGGGGCCCTGTTCGGCCGCACGCTGCAGGAGGTGCTGCGCAGCCAGGGCCGCGGCCACCGCGACCGCGGAGACGCCGCCGAGGCCGAGCGGGGCCCCGCCGAGGAGCCGCCGCCCGCGGTGGCGGAGGGCCGGGAGCCGCCTCGGGCAGGTAAGGGCAGGGGTCGCCGGCGGCCGCCGCCGTGCCCCCCGAGGGCTGCCTGCCCGACGCGTGGCGCCCGCTGTCTTTCCAGACGCCCCTCTGGTCACCGCCGGGCGCAGAGTGCGGGGCAGCGACAGCACGGACAGCCTGGGAGGCCTGGCGCCGGGCGAGCTCACGGCCATCCAGTGCAAAAACGTCCCCGACTACCTCAACGACAGGACGGTGCTGGAGAAGCACTTCGGGCAGTTCGTGAAGGTCCGCCGGGTCATGACCAGGCGCAATAAGAAAATGGCCATTTTGCACTTCTTTGATCACGTAAGTGTTGGGAGCTGCCTGTGCGAGAACAGGTGGAAATTGAGGCGCTGGGGTCTGGTGGAAAGGGCGCCCCTGTTTTATAAGGCTGCACACCCTTCCTTTGGAAGTTAACACCGAAGATGCGTTGTATCACGGGTATCCCAGAGCAGACATCAAGAGGATCTTCCCCATTTACAAGTTGCATTCCCATGTCATGCAAGCCTAAATTTACGCTGCTGGGTCCTTGTGTGGTCTTGGCAACACCAAGGGCAAAGTGATCTCTGCAGAGAGACCTGCTCTTTGGAAATGCTGCCCTTGTGTTGGCATCCTCAGTCTCACGTGCTCTATGCTTTCTCTTAAAAAGCAGTTAACTCTTTCTGTGGAAGCCTGCCCAGTCCTACTAGTTGCCTGTAGGTCTTAGGCAACAGGTTAAAATGCGGCACCCAGACTTCTGTGGGAATTCATAAATGCTTTTTTTTTTTTTTTTTTTTTTTTTTTTTTCTGGCAGAAGTTGCACTGCAGGTTTTGGTGGTGTCTTGCTAATAGGTTTTCATATTCTTGCTTTCTTCTAGGCCTCTGCTGCCCTTGCGAAAAAAAAGGCAAAAGAGTTGCACAAAGACATAGTAACATTCTGGCAAAAGAAGAAAACAAGTAAGTCTCTTGTTTCTAGATATGATAATTGGATGATACGTAGTAAATAGTAGCATCTGCTCTGTTCTTGTTTTCTGATGTACTGAGGACTCTACCAAGATGAACTCCAGAGTTGGGATGGTAAAGGTCCAAAAGTATGACAGTTCTCTTGGGGTTCTAGCAAACTGTTGGGTGCCCAGAGCTTCTGTGAGTGTTGCAGGTTGTTAGAGAAGCATAAAAATAGTTGTCCCGTGTTTTATTTGACATCCTGGCTAGTTCTGTTTCTGGCAATCACAATTATTGCATATGTAGGGAGAGAGTGAGAACAGTTTAAAGCATGTAATTGCTTCCAGAATAACTTCTCGACCTTTGGACAGCTGAGATAGCCCTCTCCTGTCTCCCACCATTCCTGGGAGCTAATCTTAGCCCGCGAAGAGTTTTTCTCATATGAAGTTACTCAGTTGCTTTATGAGCTGCATGAATTTCCAGTATCTGTAGTACTGTCCTCTAGTATTGAGAACACTTTAAGTAAGCAACTGCAAGTCATAGTTGGAAATTGCACTGTTTCCTTCCTGAATTCCTGTTGGCTCAGATCAAGCAAAGTATTGTAGACAAAATGCTGCATCTGGATGCTTGAAACCATGTGAAAGAGTGAAGATGCTTGTGTGTAATTTTGCAAAACAAACTTAGAAATCATTAATGTAACCACACGGGAGGATTATAGTGATGTTAACGTTGTCCTTGTGCTCCTATGTAGAAGTAGGGTGTTTTTCAGGGATGTAAGAAATCACAGTTTCTAATGCCTCTCTGCACAGAGCATGTGCAGACTGAGATGTGGGCTTCCAGCTTTCAGAAAAATGACCTGAGAGCTGAGTTACTAAGTACTCAGGATTGAATGTCTGTCTTTCTGGAACTGCTTTTCTGCATATAAACAACTGTATATTGCTTAAACCACAAAGAATGAACGGTGGCTGGCTTACAGGGAACTGAGCCGTAAATGGGAAATGTGAATTCCAGTTCCTGCTTGTGAATAGGGCAAAACAACATGTGAATGCTGGCTATTTGCCTCCTTAGGTGAATATTTGAATTGCCAGACACTTCCCTTTCTTTAATTTTATGAGCGCTGTGTGTGTAGTTCTGAGATTGTGCCCTGGGGATATGTTTCAGGTGTCAACAAGTGAATGGTTTGCCACAGCTTTGACCAACCCAGAAACTTGCCTTTGTAGAAAATGAACAGCTGCAGAGCTGTCTGAGAATAAACGTCTGGAACCAGCATCTATAAGGATGCCTTTGTCATGTTATTCTGGCATTAAAGTCTATAGGAAAGTAAATGGAAATATTCTGAAATAGCTAGTCTGAGAAGATTTAAGAAATCCAAATGGCTGAAAATACAGTCATGGGAGAGGATATTCTCTGTTTCTGCAACATGTAGAATAGGTACTTGGGGAGCCATGCCAGCCCTAGTCCTAGCTTGGATATGTGAAAATAATTATTAAAATGCTTCAGGAGCACTGAAAACGTTCTGACAGCTGTGGTTTACATTGGGGAAATGGATTGAATTACCTAGTAAAGAGCTGTGACTTGTGGATTATATCCCAAATCTAAAAGAACTCAAATTCAGACCATGACCAGACTTCATTTACTGATAATCTATTGAGTAACTACGGTTACTGCTGAGCAGTGTTTTATTTAAGAATGCTTTTTCTTTATAGAACACTGAAGCTGACTAGCAAATGGTGGACTTGGTACAGCTTCTAGTGCAAGTTTCTTGTAAGCATTGTGTGCCTGCATGAAGCTGTGACTAAAAAATATTATCAGAAAACAAAACCAACTATTGACCACAAACAAGGAGGGGGAAAAAAGTTGTTGCTAAAATTATTTGCCAAGTACCTGCCTTCATGTTTATATGTTACGACAGGTCCTGCAAAAAGAGAATTTTCATCCAAGGAGAAGAAAGCGGGTGAAGATGAAGGAAGGCAAAGCAGTGAAGAGCAAAACTACCAGCATTCCCCACTTAGGAAACCTTTAATAAGATCCTCTGCCAGTGCTGTCATGCCTGGTAAAAGGTATGTCTCTTCTGCTTCTTCAGGCCTTTTACTTCTTCTGTCTGCGTATTTCGTTTGAGTACTTTGTTACAACAGCTGCAACAGCAAGGCATAGGGAAATGGTGAAACAGTGCAGAGCCCAAGTAGGACCAAGCGGCGATGACCGTGTTGAATGGTCCTGATTAAATTGGTTTCTGAGGTGAATAGTTTTGTTTGTGGACAAATGTTTCTGTGTAATGAGTTGCCTTTTTGTAACAGCTGGTGAGTTTGGGTGATTATCTTTTTGCATTTCAAAAGAACAGGCTTTTTACAGGAGGTCTTTGCATTGTGTGAGGTGCTGATTCTGCAGTCCTGTGATTTTTCTGTAGTACTCAATTGTGTGTCTAGTTGGACAGTGGTCATGTGGTATACATTGTCATACAACTATAAAATTAATAATGTGTTATAAAAGAATGACTTCCTTGAATAGAAATATGTTTATATCTAGGCCCTGTAAAATCTTTTAATGATCCCTGTTGCTATAGAAGGCATTCCATTTTTTTCACAGCAAACAGGAGGCTAATTCCTAGCTTGAAATGCCAACTGCTGGGCTTTAAAGTGATGGGTATAGATGCATACTCTGTTTACTCAATACATTGTCCTGTGTAAATACTAAAATGCTATTCCAAACAGAGATGTCAGTGCATTGAAGAGTGTACTGGTAAGGTCAGGGCGTGTATAGTGTAATATTGATTTTAAAAATCTTTTTTTTTAGCTCTCCAGCTAAGAAGCCTGGTCTTCGAAAGGCGCTGCAGTTTGAAGCAGATCTGTTTGATTCTAGTTCTGAAGGGCAGAACTCAGATGCCATAGGAACTTCGTTATCATCTCTCAGTAACTTGATAGGGTTAGTGGCTGAGACATCTGAAGAAAGATACCGTCTTCTGGACCAAAGGGACAAAATAATGCGACAAGGTATTGTTATTAATTACTAAAGTTCATGAGTTTAACATCAGCTTCTCTGCTGGGAAGAAATGAGTGCTTGATGTCTGCAAAGCTGTTGTAATGTTATGGTAATAGCTTTGAAATGAGACTAGGTAATGTGGAACAGTCTGCAAAGATAATCTTCTATTTTAATGGGTTGTTGTTCTACAAGAAATTAATGTATACAACAGAAATCAGTTTCTTACTGCACCCATGTATTTCTTGTGGATAGTGAATAGCAGACTGCTCATCTCTGAAGGAATTTTTGAGTACTTTGGGGTCTATTTTGAGTCCTGGCAAAATGATCCCTATTAATAATGGGAGGAAAATCAAAAGGGACAAGGTCAGCTAAGCCACCCCATGTAACTGCATCATCATGTGAGACTGGCTTGCTAAATGCAGGCCTTGGTTTCCTTGGCCCTAGGGGAGGCCGTGTAGGGCAATATGTACCACTGCAGGTTCTTCAGAGAAAGCTAACCAAAGTGTTAGCAGTGTTTCTCAGTGCAGTGTTTCTCTGAAAGCAAACTATTAAAAAACTGAAATTCCAGAAATGTCCTCTTGCTTCATAGTTCTGGGTTGTAAATCCTTTCATCCTATTCTCACTGTTTCAAAGCTGATCCTATTTTTTTATTTAATGTGTTATTTTTAACATAAGCAAACACATTGCTCTGTCACTTGACATGGAATTGTGAAATTGATGGCGTTAGTTTAGGATACAAACAAGTTAGGCTTCTGGGATACAAAATGTGTTGGATATCAGGTTTAGAGTCTGATGTTTTCAACAAAAACTCTCTATACCTGGGTGGGGGACAGTATAAGAAGCTTTCCCAGATGAACAGTGCAGACCTGGGACCAGACCCAGAGTGGGGGAAAACCATCCTTGTGTATTTCCAGCCATGCCAGGGTCCTACTCCAAGGGGAGTCTGGTTGGGAGCCTCTAGAGATGATCCCTTCATACCAGCTTTTCAGTGAACCCTTGCCTTGGCAGTCTGCTTTTTGATGTCCATCTGTTGACCTCAGCTTAGGCAGATGCTGTGCTTTGGGGTGTGTTAGCACATTAAGAAAATAGTTTGTCATGAAATCTAAAAGAGAGGTTACAATCTTAGTTTGTAACTTTTTTTTTTTAGCTCGAATAAAAAGGACTGATCTTGGCAAAGCAAAAACTGTCATTGGCACTTGTCCCGACATGTGTCCTGAAAAGGAACGTTACATGAGGGAGACGAGAAACCAGCTCAGTACCTTTGAGTTGCTTTTGGGATCTGACAAGGTATGAATCATCTGTAAGCAAGAGTTTGCTTTTCTCAGCACATCTATTCATTTCCTCCTGATATAAAGCTGTCAATGTTATTTAGTGGATTACAGGGTTAATTCTGATGGGCAATTTTGTAGACTCTCACTAACCTGTCTTCTGATTGCCCATTGTAAAAAAGAGATGGTGGATGTTTGCTATTTAAGTACTGCAATAACCTTTTCTATTTCATTCCAGAAAAGCATTTAGATCTGTAGTTGTGGTTAGCAGCGTACAAGTTCTGAAGGGGATGAGTTAGGGACTGCCAAGTCAGCTCCTGTCATAAAATAAAATTTATTTGCTATCATAGCAGAACCTACATGGGTTGTTAGTGTGAACAATGGAAAAACTCCTTTAATAACCTGCTCCTTGCTAAAGTAAAGGCATGAATGTGATGAAACCTTACACTCCCAATTTTTATTTTTATTTATTTATTTATTTATTTATTTTAAAAGGCTTCTTGGTTTTCATTTCTTTTCTCTGCCTCTTGCAGGTAGATCATGCAGCAGCAATCAAGGAATACAGCAGGTCTTCAGCAGACCAGGAGGAGCCTTTGCCCCATGAACTGAGACCCTCTGAAGTGTTGAGCATGACCATGGACTATTTAGTGACAAACATTATGGACCAAGGGGAAGGAAATTACCGAGAATGGTATGACTTTGTTTGGAACAGAACTCGAGGAATAAGAAAGGTAAGCACTAGTAGATGGAGATGTTTGATGATAGAAAGCAAATGATCACATGATACTGTAAAAAGTGAAGGAAAAACCAATAGTAATTGAAATATTTGAATTGAAAACTGACTCAAAGCACAGAGTTTTCCAAAGGTAGGACAGGATGACTGTGCTTTGTAGATTTAAAGTGCACATAAATGCTTTGTTTATTGTTCTGATTAGGATATAACCCAGCAGCATCTCTGTAACCCACTGATGGTATCTCTGATTGAGAAATGCACTCGTTTTCACATCCATTGTGCTCACCACTTGTGTGAAGAGCCTATGTCCTCCTTTGATGCCAAAATCAACAATGAGAATATGACAAAATGCCTGCAGAGCTTGAAGGAGATGTATCAGGACCTGGCTAACAAGGGAATTTACTGCAAGAGTGAAGCTGAATTCAGAGGTTATAATGTTTTGCTGAATCTCAACAAGGGTGATATTCTCAGGTGGGAATGATGGATATCACTTAGTTTCTCTCTTGTCTCTGGAAAGAAGTTAGATTAGGATTAAGTCCCAACAAATTATGATGGAAGTGAAGACCTTAGTTACAATTGGCTTTTGCCAAAGAATGACTATGGTGTACTGTAGTAATGTTGCTTTATTTTGTAATATGTCATTAAGATGTGTCTTATCTTAAGAAGAAACTTTTATTTTTTTAAATACCTCACCAGAATTTCTGCACAGCAAGTGTAAAAATTAAATATTTTTCTCAATCAAAGAGGTCCTTCCCTTTTAACTAGAGGGGTATAAAATCTTCACTGCTTTATCTCTAGTAGAATCAAGTAAAAAAACATCTTGTGGACAGTGTTGTACTTTGCTTTTCTGGTCAGCCTGCTAATTGCCTTCTTCCCTAGAAGCTGGAATTATGTACCTAAATCATAGCATGCTGATTATGCAAGTGTCTTTAGAGAATATATGATTAGCTAAATTTGCTACAGTATTTACTCACAGACACTGATTTTGGTCTTGTCATTTGAAAGTTGCATGTCTCACCTGAAGCTCCTGATTGTAATTCCATTTTGTTATAGGTCGCTATCCAGTTGTTTGTATTGATTCAAAAGGTTTTTCTCTTTATCTCCACAGAGAAGTGCAGCAGTATCATCCAGAGGTTAGAAACTCTCCTGAAGTTAGATTTGCAGTTCAAGCTTTTGCTGCATTAAACAGCAACAATTTTGTGAGGTTTTTCAAGTTAGTGCAGGCAGCTTCTTATCTGAATGCCTGTCTCTTACATTGTTATTTCAACCAGGTAAGAAAAAGCAGATGGATATTTAAAAAAAGCTTTAACCTATAAAACAGTTTTTCAGGAGGAAATCCTTTTAGGGAGCAAATAACTCAGTAAATATTTAACATTAAAAATAGTCTTACTCTTGAATCTTAAGTGTTTCTAAAAAATCGTTTTCTACTAGGTTATAAAAGGCAAATACTAAAGACAGGTGCTCTTAGTATTTTTTTCCATGACTGTGTATAAATATTTATTTTCCTGAAAATAATATGGGGAGCAAAGAAGTGGGCCTGAGACTTTTTTTAAACAAAATATCAACCTGTGCTTTCAGAAGCCCTCGCAAGCTTTTTCTCTTGCACGGGAGTTGCGAAGGGATATGCTCAAAATGAGCAGTGCTGAAGAAGGGTGGAAACTGGGAAGTGCACAGCACTTCAAGCTAAATCTAAACAGTTATTTATGTGTCTATTTGATGACAAAGTGCTGCTTTCTTGTAAAAATTATTTTCATTTTAAGAGTGCACTTAGCAGTTTATGTCACTTTTGCTTTTATTCCTCCCACCCCTGCAGATTCGTAAAGATGCTCTCAAATCTCTCAATATTGCCTACACTGTAAGCACCCAAAGATGTACTGTGTTTCCTTTGGATCACCTGGTCCGCATGCTGCTGTTCAAAGATTGTGAAGAAGCAACTGATTTTATAAGTTACTATGGCCTGAGTGTATCTGATGGGTAAGTATAAAAAAAGAGCATCAGTCTGAAGATGCCTTCTGGGGTTAGACCAATGTCAAGCAAAGTGTTAAGTGGGTGGAGTTTGCAATGAGAAAAAGAGGAAGAAAACAACAGGCAAAGGTTAGAGGCTGAGCTCTATGTAAGTAAAGCACTGGAATAGTGAAGAGCACAAATTTCAATAATCTCTTCTATATGTGTTAATGTAATTATGAAAAGTTCTTTAATTTTTTTCTCCCTCAAGAAATGGGATTCGTATCCCTGTAAGTACTATGGTTTTCCTACCATAGCTTTTTTTTTTTTTTCAGGCCTGTGCATCTTTTTTTTTTTATTAGGTGATGAGAGGTTTCAAGCACACACAATTCCTTCAGGCTTCTTGAAGGTGATGGAAAAATGAGACATTGCTTATAAAGGAAAATAAAGGAAAAAGGCCTAATGATCTTGCTCTCCACTGGGCTCCAGAGACTTCTCTAGAAAAGGGATAACCCAATTGAAGGAAATTTAGTTATTTAGGTTCTTATCTTGCAATAAAATTGTAGTAAGTTGCAGCTTTGTAGGAAGTAAGAATACAGTTCAGCTTCTCAAGAAACTGGTATTATGGTGATTCATATAGGGTAAGGTGAAGCTGAATGGTGCTAACCAGTTTTTAGAAGCAGCAGTGTGAAAGAAGAATAAACGAAGGCTGAGTGACAGAGTGTAAAAAATAAAAAATGAAGTTCAGGAGGATTCTGGAGTCTGGCAGTTAGCAAGCAAGAATGTGCTGTGGAAATATGTGCATTGTAAGGTGCACTTAAGTAGTCTTGCAACCTCAAGAGGCTTGAGAAGGTGAAAACAAATTGCATGACAGTTAGTACTCTATTTTCTGTTAATATTCAGTTTGGAAATAATGAATTGGTAAAACTAGAGGTACCAAGGTTGCAAGAGGACTGTGTCTTTTATAGTTCTGTAGCTAGACCTGACATCGGTCGCCTGGGATGTAGCTGATGAAAAATGTATGTAGATAACTTATATCCACCATGTACATTAAAAGGATGATAATCCAAACAGCTGACAAGGGTGCCCAGAAACACCAGCCCTACTTATCCTCTCTCCTGGCCGAATAGCCATAAGAACAGCACTCTTGCCTTCCTTGCTGTGGCTCCAGACAAAAATTGAGGTCCATGCTACAGGGAACAATCCTGAGTGCCTTGTACCTGTCTCACTTTGACATACTAAGCTGTATGGTTGTAAATACTTAGGTTATTGGAACTTTGAATATGTACTCCTGTTTCTTACTTTTCCCTAGTGCTTATGTAGAGCTGAATCGCTCAGCTTTTTTGGAGCCTGATGGATTACCCAAGCCCCATAAATCACTGTTTGTCAGCCAGAAGCTAACTGTCTCAGTTGGGGAAGTTGTAAATGGCGGGCCATTACCATCAGTGCCTCACCATGTGCCTGTGTCTAGCTTTAATGGACAGAACAAATATACTGGTGGAAGCACTTCTGTGGATCAAGCTAGTAGTAGCCAAAAGTCCAGTGTAGAGGCAACAGGTAAGACCAAATGTGCATTTTAGGTACTGCTCAAGAACACACTGCTGTGTCTGTTCTGTGAGTAGTTTTGTTGTTCAAAGCAGAAGTTGTTCTTTGCTCATCTGGGTTGAAATTGCATGGGAATTTGGGTGTGATAAAAGAATATTTTGATTTAAATGTACTTAAATGTGTGTAAAAATTAAAAAAAAAAAAAAAAAAAAAAGATTAATAAATACAGAAAATGCTCCAATAGAAGTAAGCTTCATTTTACCAGTGTAGGTGAAATAACTACATATTTGGCTATTTCAGATAGCCAACTTCCCCTTTCAGCTTCTGGATTTTATATGCTGTTTGTTCCCCCTGTGCATGCAATCGTCTTCCCTTCCAAGGTGTCTGGATTTATGCTCTGTCTGTGCTGAAAGTACAGATACTTTTTGTTTATTCAAGAAGCATATGTGTAGGTGCTAGGCATACTTGTCTTAAAACAAGTTGCTTTGTTATTGGAAACGTATGTGCTTGATACTGGAGGTAATAATGCAGTATTTATGAATATTTTTATAAAATACTCATACCTAGGAATTGGTTTCTACAATATAATTATATATCTTCAAGGCAGCAGGCTTCCATTGTGGGCTTGTTTTATGACCTGATGAGATTTGTCACACAAGCTAGCTTTGAAATACAGCAAGCAGCAAAGAATAGTTGAGAATATTTGTATTTGAATGGGTTTACATTTTTATTTTTCTCTGCTGACTCACGTGGTCAAGAAGGAAGAATGGAAAGCAAAGGTGTGGATTTAGATGTCACAGCAGTAAGAGCCCAGCCTCAAGCTCATCTTCTGCCCTCACTGTTACCTCGTCCTCTTGTGCCGATGCTACCTCCTGTGCAGGCAATTTCCCAGTCTGCTGGACAACCTGAGCCTCTTTCTTCAAAGCCTCAGCCTGTATACACAGACACAGTAAGGAAATCAAAAATCTTAATGGAGTATTTGGGAAAAATCTGTAAAATATAATGAAAAGCAGCTGAGATTGATAGGTTGTGTTAGTTGTCCAGAATCTTCACATCGTGTAGAGGCAAAAAGGGACTCTGCCTGGTTCAGCATGGTGGGTTCTTCAAGATCTTTCCTTGAACTATTCTGGAAAAAAAGTATTGCAATTTCAGATGCAAGCTTGAAACTATACCCCCTGCATTTTTGGTGTTCCCCTTTTTTCTCCCTCGTACAGGTTAGGATATATACTAATGCTGAACCTGTTCTGGAGTGTTGCACTGCTTTGTGGAGTAGAACTGCTATATTCTACCCAGATGTGGCTACCTTTCAGTAAAGACTAGAACTGGTCATCTGAAATTAAGTCAGCTAGTACTTGCAGAGCGGTGGCAACTCTAAAAGAAGCTAAAGTACAAAAATAAGAATTATTATCAAAATTCACTTATCCTAACTATTGCTTTGTCTATATATAATACAGAAAGTTGCTTCTGTCTCTGCGGTGTTATTGTATGGTTCTTAAACTGTTTCTTAACCTAGAATTTCCATGATGTTGTACTTGATTAACTTAGTTTAGTCTGCAAATAGAAATACAAGTCGTGCAGTTGCCAGTTATAGTCACTTAAACAAGTGACTGAAAGACCTTATCCCAATTCATGCATGCACACCAGCTGTCCTGAGCGGGGCTCCAGCTTGCTTCAGTTGCTTGCTCTGCTGTGTTGTAGGACATCGCCGAGGTGGTCGATGGGCTTGTGCATGATGTTCTCAAAGGAGAGTGCAGAGAAGTTGGCAGAGCAGGAGCCGATTACGTGACTGCAGCGATCTGGTAAAGAACATTTATTGCTGGTACTCCTGGAGCTTGCCATCAAAGTTACCATTTACCTTAGCAGCACCACGTGTGAAGATTATAAAACTGAGCAAGGCCAGGTCTATAGCAGAGACAGTCATTTTGGTACACTTCAGGGAAAAACAGACTTTTCTTCAAATGTCTGCCACCTCTCTCCTACACACTAGTTTAGCCTGATGGAATGCTAACGGTAAACCTTGCTGTAAACCTCTTTCATGACTCTGACATCACTGCAGCAGCAAATGTGTTGTGGGAGGGGAGGTGCCTGAAGGAGAAAAAGAGCAAGAAGTCCAGAGCTGGCTGCTTCTGTGCTTAAAATAATATTTCTTCTCCAAGGCAGTTGTTAGATTCCTGGATGTGCTGGTGGGAGGGAGCATCTGTATGTCTCTGGTGCAGCCTCCTGCTCTTGCTGGTTGGTTGCTCACGTTAGATTAGGCTTTAGCAAAGTCACTCACAATTTTAGCAATAAGTACCAGCATATTCTATGATTTAGACAGTAAGGTGATGTTTCCTGATAATAAATGTGAGAACCGTTTCAGTCCTTAGAGAGGCACTGTGACTTTAAATCCAAGAGCTGCAACTGGAATTCCCTGTTTAGTTGTCTACTCTGCAGGAACCCAGATGCACTGATGTACAATGATGAATCCTACAGAAAACTGACTCTAGTCTCTCCTTATGTCCAAGGAAAGGCAGCCCAAGGGGTGTGGGTGTCTGTGTTGGTGCCCTGAATTGTCGCAGGTGCTCTGAGAACTTTGGACAGCTGTTGGACATCACTGTCCGCAGAAAGCTGCAGTCATGCACCTGCCCTTCACTGTGGTGGGATGTGCAGCTGCAGTCTGTCCAAAAGACATTTGGGCGTTTGTCTCCCTCTAAATAAAATGTCAGGAAGGGGAAATGCCTGATCACTTACATGTGTACACACACTATTCTGTCTGTGCTGCCTAGTCCCAGCAGGGGTGATTAGCTCCCTACGACCCCTGATTCACCAGGCTGATGTGAGAATTAGCTTTGTTAATCCAGACCTGAGTTGCCAAAATGGAATTTGGCTTAAAAAAAAATGATTTGTTGGAGGTGTTTCTTGGCGAGGACTAGTACAAGTTCACTGCTTTTACCATCTAAATAAACTACTGTACTTCTGTTATTGGCTAGAAATAATAATAAGAAAAATATCTGAAATGGGGTGAGCTAAGCATGGTAGAGATTGTGAGCAAGGAATAAACTGGCTGCTAGACTCTGGTATGGCTTATTTTCTTTGGATTTTAGGTTATTTATTTAGGGAAAATAAATATGAAAATTATTAAGATTTAATCTTTTTTTTTTTTTTTTCTTGTTGATTATTCCTAGTAATGTTAAACTAAAATCAGTGTCCCAGTGTGGATTTTAGATCTTCTCCTAAAGTGAGAAATCTTGATCTTAACAGAATGTGAGGTCTGCACATGGCAAGCGTTTTTGCTAGCCAAGGGTAGATACTGAATTTACAGATGTTTTTGTCTGGCTGGGATGGAACTAATTCTTTTCACAGCAGCCCACATGGTGCTGTGTTTTGGTTTTGTGATGAAAACAGTATTGATAACACACCGGAGTTTTGGCTGCTGCTGAGCAGTGCTTGCGTGGCACCAAGGCTGTCTGTGTGCTGCTGATCCAAGGATCAGGCTGGGCTGGGGGTGGGCAGGAGCCTTGGAGGGGACAGAGCCAGGACAGCCCACCGGAGGTGACCAAAGGGTTAGTCCCTACTGCCTAGCATCATGCTCAGCAACAAAACTGGGGTAGAGGAAGAAGAAGGTGGGTTGTTTTATTTTTTTTCTCTTCCAGGGTGGTGGTGGTTTTGAGGGTAGCTGGGTACTGAGCTTGTGGGAGGTAATGAGAGTGCTTGAGTGTGTGTGTGTTTTTTTTTTTTTTTTTTTCCTCATTAAGCTGTCTTTATCCACCAGTTTTCTTGGTTTTGTTCTTTTTTTTTCCCTATACCCTTCTGTGGAGTGGGGAGTGAGCAATGGTGAGCCAGGCACTTGGCTGCTGGCTGAGGTCTGCCCACCGCAGCAGAGCAAGGGTGTGCTTGAGAAAAGCACAGGTGTGTGGTGCCTTCTCCATGAGGCTCCCACTTGTGACTTCCTGGCATTGAAAAGAGAATTGCTGTTTCCACACAGTACCTCGGAGGCCACTGTGGAGGAACTGGTGGCTGAAGTGATGGAGGAAGTCCTCCAACAAGTGGTTGGAAGCACGCTCAACGCAGAAAGGGAGCGTGTTAAGGAGGAAAGGCGCAGAGTGGAGGAAGAGAGGTGAGCTGCTGCTTTTGCTGTGGGGCAGGGTGGGCTGTATCCATCCTTAGGCTCCGTGAGGACAGCAGTTGCCAACCTAAGTCTTGTGCCCAGGCCCTGTGTCTTTATCAGCTGTCAGTACCACTCATTTGTCTCATGTTGAGCTGCCCTTGGTCACTTAAGCTGTCCCTTTTCTGTTCTGAGGTAATCTGCTTGTTAGTGTTTGTTAGCCTCACAGAGCCACTGTTAAAGTCATGGGTTGGAATGTTTAGGAACTTTTATTCACCCTGAGCTTCCAGAGAGGGAGATGCATTCTGACCCTGCTGTACACAGTGAGTATGCTACTGAGATTGCTTCTTGTCTGTGGCTTATTAGCTAAGAAAGAACCCATATCTTACCTGTATTAATGATAATGAGACTTGGCTCCATGCAAACAAGTTTTTAATTTTTAGAGGGAGAAACCAGCTAGGGGGAGCTTTATTTTTGGTGAGTTAACCATGGGTCTGCATGTAATGCTTCTGTAGCAAAGTGTCAGGCTTGCCAGGTGCTACTTGTGTAATTCTGTTCTCTGTCCTTCTAGGCAAAGGCAGGAAAGAGAACAGTTAATAAAGCAGTTGAGTCAGTTGGTGGGTATGGAGTTAATGGAAGAAGTAATAAATGAGACTGTTCAAGAAGCTTCAGCCAATGAGTTAAAGTAAGTACGACATCCCATATGCTATACTTCGCTGTAGGTGCTTGGAAAAGAATATAAGGGAGTGGTGAGCTCCTTGCTTTGCCTTCTCTGAGCTCATCTTCCATGAACTGCTTTAAAGAGAGGGAAGTGTACTTGAGCATGCAGCATATTGCTAGTTTGCCATTTCAGTAGCAGTCCTACCAGGTGGAGGTGATAGAGGCTTTCTTTTGGGCAAGGCTGCCCTGTATGCTTACTCTTATTCTGCCTCCCTTACAGCTCAGCTGCAGACCTTTCTTTGGAAGTCTGTGATCAGTGTGAAATCTTGAATGATTTCTGGTTTGGTTACAGGCCTTATTTAAAAGGGCCATAGAGTACAAGGAAAATCCCTCTTTGCTAGTTGTGCTGGTGTTTTTTTTGCCCTTGTTTGTGCCACAGCTAGTTGTTTTAGTACTTGCTCTGGCATTCACCTCCCTAGAGGTCTTGATTTTGCTTTGTTTTGAATTAGATGTGCCTTAGAAAGAGAACAGCAAGCCCGTATTGCCCGGTGTTCAGAAGAAGTCTGTGGTCATGTTATGGACCACTTCCTGGAGGATGAGATTTTCCAGATTGCAAAGGAAACGCTTCAGGAGCTCCAGTGTTTCTGCAAATATTTGCAACGGTGAGTGGCCATCCTCTGATCCAACTGTTTTATTCCGGAGTCCTGGCAGGAAGTGATTAATAGGGTTTAAACTGCACCTGTCTGGCTACATTGTTTTTGAGATAGTTTTTGATGTCTGGTTGGCTTCGGTAGAAGGGTAGGCTTATGTTTTTGTTACCAGCCTCTAATGTTTTTCAGCCTTATATAGGGAGTGGAACATGTCTCATCAGAGTCAGGTAATAAGCTTCATAGGAGATTTCAGCTTCATTCTAGCTAGAAATAAGGCTGACCCTTTTGGATGCTGAACATGTATGGTGGGCAGGTCTCATCCAGTGCCCAAGCTGTGAGTTTGCAGCTATGTGCACAACAGCCTGACCCTGTTGTACCACCCACATGCACCACCTCACCTTCTCCCCTTGGCAGACTGTGACTTGTGAGGTGTTTCTGAGAGCCTGATCCAGTCTGAAGAGCAAAGATGAAAACCATGATGGACTGCAGTTCATTAATGGAGCCTTATTTATTCTCTTCTTAAGGTGGAGGGATGCAGTGGCAGCTCGAACAAAGCTGAAACGTCAAATGAGGGCATTTCCAGCTGCTCCCTGTTGCACAGATCCAAAAAATAAACTGAAAGCTCTGTCCCCCAGTGCTGAGTGGCCTATAGCCATGGAGAACTTGTGCAGGAGACTTGTAAACCTGGGGAATGGAGGAAAGCTGGGAATCTCTTGCACGAGGTAAGGATACTTATGAGAGCAGGTGGCAGTCTGATTTTTGGAAAGTAAGTTCTTTTCTTCCATTGTGAAAGTTAATGTTTTTGAAATACAACTTGTTTTTAAATACCTTCCCCAAAAGACCCTTCCTGCACAAATGCCATGAAAGACTGAAAACCCAAAGAAATCATTCTTCTACTAACTGCAACTTCCTAAAGCATCTGCAGTAATTCTTAGGTCTTAGTGTTCTCTATAAAGCAGGATCTTTAGCTATAGTTACCAAAAAAATCACAACAAAAGATCTTTTGTTTCCAGGCTGAATTGGCTGAGAAACAAGACAGTGCATGAAATTAGAGTTCGTCACTTCTACCAGCAATTGTTAAGGTATGTTAGTGTTTGATCCTTGTTTTCTTTTTAAGAAAACTAAGAGAAACGCCAGAGATCTTGAAGGTGTCATCTCAGAGAGTGGCAGATCATACTCAAATAGCCACTTGCAGCCTTGCTTCTATAAGTATTTTCTAGATAAGGGAACTGGACGTTAAATCCCTGGAAGTGTTGGCTGTCTGATCCTAGGGGTCATAGGGAGAGATGATCATATAAGCAGTTATCGGTCTGGGTTGTGGTACAAAGGGATTGATCTAGGTTTTAAGTGTGCAGCTAGAGAGTTGGTTTTCATGGCTTGTCATGCACTCTAGTGCCATGTGTGTTCATTGGAGGTGGGTATTTAAGCAGGTGAAGTGGTATGTGTATTGTCCCACAATCCCCAAAGTAAGGCTCAGTTAACAGACTTGGCAGCTGCAATTCCTGAAGGAGAGCTGGGGAAGGAAGGAATCTGGGGTGTGGTGAAATATATAGGCAACAAAGCTAAAGGATGAAACCCAACTTCAGACCTTTTTGAATTAGACAGTAACCAGTTGCAGTATTGTAAGTTGTTGAGGCAAGAAGAACATTCTCCAGGAGGGGGATGCAGCTCTAGGGGGTGGTCCTGGTTTCAGTTAGAACAGGGTTAATTTTCCTCCTAGTAGCTGGTAGAGTGCTGTGTTTTGGATTAGGATGAGAAGAATGCTGATAACATGCTGATGTTTTGGTTGTTGCAAAGCAGTGCTTGTACCAAGCCCAGGACTTTTCATCTCCTCGTTCCTGTTCTGTCCTGTCAGTGGGCAGGCTGGGGGTGCAGCAAGAGCTGGGAGGGGACAGACCCAGGACAGCTGACCCAAACTGGCCAAAGGAGTATTCCATACCATCTGATGTCATGCTAAACAATATATAGGGGTGGCTAGCCAGGATGGGGGGGCCGGCTGCTCAGGACAGACTGGTCAGCTGGTGGTGAGCAATTGCATTGTGCATCACTTGTTTCATACACACTATTATTATTATTATTATTATTATTATTATTATTATTATTGTTTTATATCTTAATAAACTCTCCATCTCAACTCTCATTTCACTTTTTCCGTTTCTCTCCCCCATCCCAGAGAGGGAGGGGGGAGGGTGAGCGAACGGCTGTGTGGTGTTTAGCTGCTGGGCAGGTTAAACCACAACAGGGGTCTTTTTTCTTTTTTTTTTTAACCAGCTTTTGTCTCTCTTTAAGTGATTTAGCTTGGACTCCCCTGGATCTCACCTCATTAATCATTGAACATATACCATTTCAACAAGAACAGATATTTTGGAAAGTGCTATTGGTTTTGCCAAATGATGAATATGCAGAGGATGATCTCAACAGGTAAGCAGAAGAGGTTATTTTCTAAGTCCCTTTCGCAAGTATGTCAGTGGAATGGAAGAATAGTAGTATGAAGCCCTTGGTGTATGCTTATACTCTACCATGTCAAACCTCTGTATTTTTTTTTTTCTCCAGAGCACTTGAAAGATACAGCTAGAATTTTGGCAGTGGTCTGTATTGTCTTCTGCTTTTGTTCATTGAATAGCACTTGCTCATATTGAAAACAGAAAACTAAGCTAGGTAATATTATGGAGAATTTAAGGACATCTGATAGATGCTTAGCAAAATCCAGGCATTATGAGCGTTGTAATGGATTCTGGTATCTGAGATGTGTTGTTGCTAAATATTTTAAAATACCATTTAAAAACAAACAAAACCACTTTCTTGTTTGCTAGAGTATTGGTGGAGTGGTTTAAGACCAAATTTACTGGAGACAAAAGCTGGAAGAAAAATGCTTCATGTGCAGAAGGTAGAATTCAAACACTGACATTATTTAATTCTCCTGGCATGCAAGGGAGCAGAAGCGTTAAAGTCAGTGTGTGTGTTAAGGTAAGTGAGAGCAGTTTTGTGATACCTGACAGGTTGTAAAAGTAGGGGGTCTGCTCTTTTCCAGTGGACGTTGTGCAGGGGCTTCTCACATTGTGTCCTGTCAGATAGAAATAGTACTGGGAGGGATACAGTTGTTGAAAAGGTCTGGAGAAAAGCGTGTATTTTTTCTTGTTTCCAGTCAATCAAGTAATACCTGCCTAAATACAGTTTATTAGTAGAACCTCAATCCTCTCAATTTCCAATGCCAAATCAGGTACTTCAGGTGTTCACATGCATCTGTTGAAGACATCTTTCTTACAATTCATTGTCTGAAGATTTGTAGAGCTCCTGGTAATGAATATTAAAGTTGGATGCTAATAATAGTGAGCTGCAGTTTTCAGTAAATGTCAGAAAATTGCTTTGTTTAGCTACTTTACTGTTGTCATCTTTGTTACTTGTATAGGTGGTACATGGTGTGCTCTCGGACTCTGAGCTTGATGCAGCAAACGTGCAAAAAGACTTACTTGGAACCAGTGGACTCATTCTTCTCCTGCCCCCTAGAGTAAGGAGTGAAGATGTTGCAGAGGAAGATGTTTATTGGCTTTCAGCTTTGCTGCAGTTGAAGCAGTTGCTTCAGGTCAAACCTTTCCACCCAATAGTTCCTTTGGTGGTTGTAGTCCCCACTGAGGAAGAGGAGGCCATAGAGAAAGAAGTTGAAGAAGGTACATAATTGTTTTTTTAAGACATAAAAATAACATGAATGTTTATGGGTGCCCAAGGTAGAACTTTGGTGCTAGTGCAGTCTCAAATACAGAGCCTAGCAAACAGAGAGATGGTGAAGTACAGTGCATTTTCAAAACTTTGGTAGAAATTCAAAGACTTTAACAGTTGATCATTTTGGAAAGTGATGAACTCTTCTTTGGCTTCCAGTTGTTCTTTGCACACAATATTTGATCTTGAGGGTCTAGGGGAAGGATGGAGAAGGAAAACATACTGGGAATGTATACGGCGTGTGCAGCTGGGTCAGAGTAGAAGATAAATATTTTGTTCTTTCTCTGTGTATGTGTGATGTTTTTTTTGTTCTTTTTTGTTTCTTTATTTTTAAGGTTTAATGCTGCAGGACTTGATTTCAGCCCAGCTTATTTCAGACTACATCATTGTTGAGTTATCAGGTTCTATCAATGACTTACAAGGCACAAAAAGGGTAAGAACAGTGGATTGGAACATGAAAATGTACTCAGTTGGTTTATCATTAACCTTTCTTAATTACTAATGCCTTGGAATGAATGACTGTTACATTCTCAGTAGTTTAAATTGCAACAGTCTCATGTACCGTTATTTTTTTTTTCTGGTAAAGTTAAGGACTGTGCTCCTTTAACTGACTAGAGATGGGTATTTTCTGAAGATTGGCATTGATGGAAGATGTTTCTTGTATCTAATACTGAAACTGTACTGAGTCCAAAATACGTGGTTTACATAAATCCATTCTTGTCTGCCCTGCCTTTGACTAAAAGGTAGGGCTACAGCTGCTGCATAACAGAAGAGTGCTGGTGGTGGGCAAGCCTTTTTTATCTTGAAGTTCCCACTCCTAAAATACAAAGGATGCTGTGTAGCAATCTGGGCTGCTGTGAAGTCACCCAGTATTACCCTATTTTCAATGGATGGGCATGAAGGATGCCTCATGGGAGGAAGGATTGTACGTTGCTCTCTCCGACAGCCGTCAAACTCTCCTTGTCCTTCAGTTTGCTGTGTGCTTGTGAATAATGGCCTGGAGACAAGTCAAAAATCTGTGATGGAAAATGCAAATATTTTACACTGCTAAGTATCATGTGTGAGAGACATAGCAGGGAGGGTTGGAGAGGTGGGTGAGTTTAATGTTTGAGAACAGTCGAGCTGTGTCAGATTGACATTACAGCAGCTCTAGCCACTGTATTTCGTGATCACAGTGGCTGAGGAAGGTCCCTAGGGAAAGAAAATGCAAGGAACGAGGCAAGCACTGTGATGTTCCCCCGCAAACCCTTGCAGCTGGCATCTCTGTGGTTTATGGACTGCCAGGATCAGGCATGGCTTCTGGGTTTAGTCTCTGTGAGCTAATTTTTGTGAATCTGCCAGATCTTTTCTTGACCCCAGATAAATTTTTGACATCTCCAGTGTTCTGGAGCAGAGAATTTCGTGGCAAAACAGCACCTTATGTGCACTGCCGCCTCCTCCTGTCTGCTTCTGAGGCCGCTGCATGTGAATTTAATTTGAGACCACCTAGATGGAGAACAATTACTGCAAATATGAGAATGTTGATAGATGATGTATTTGTATTTTGCTGCATAGAATCTTAAATTCTGTTACATCAAACATAAGGTTGTGGGATTGAATCCTTAGTGTCTTGATCACTCTGAAGTTGGGTTTTCAACCACTCGTGTTTTTTGTTGTAGATTGCTGCAGCTGTGGGCTGGTTGGTTTCCCGGTGCCCTAACTCCCTCAAGATCTGCAGTCAGACCCTTCAGGAGTACATTGAGGATGGGATTGATAGTGAATTTGGAAAGCGTTTCTACCTTGACTGGAAGGAGAGACGTTTAGCTGGCCTGCCATCTCAGGAACCTGGGGCCATCATAGAGCTGTACAACAGTGTGCTGCAGTTTCTTTCAGATGCAGCATCCTCAGAGCATCTTTGTGACTTGTCTTGGCCTGTTACTGAGTTTTCAGAGCCTGGAGGTAACAAGCTGTTACCCCACCTGCAGTGGAACATGCCTGATCACCTAGCTTGGCTGAAAAAGGCTGTGCTGTCCTTCCAGATCCCCTACCTAGATCTGCCTCCATCAGGTGGTACGTACTTCGCGTTGCGGCATCCTCTTTGCTGCAACATGCATGCATCATTTCTCTTAGATGTGTCTGCACTGTGTTGAGCTGTCAACTTCTTATTTGCACGGTCTGGCTATGTCACAAATTTTCACAATCCACTTGTTTTTTGCTTGTTTGTTTCCTGTAGCTCCTTGGCGTCCTGTTTGCCACATGATTTTTCAGTATGTATCTGAAATTGCTAATTCTTCACATACTCAACCGCTGATCCAGTCTCAAGTGGAGAGTCTGCTGAGCAAAACTTATCAGAAGTGGAAAAACAGGACATTGGGGAGCTCTGATGGGCCTTCTGTTGATGAGATCCCTTGGAATGCTATCCTGGCAGTCTGCATTGATCATAAGCTGAGAGACTGGAAACCACCAAAACTGCCTGTTGCACCAGGTATCTTATGTCCTTCTACAGCAAGGATGACACTTCTTGCATAAGTGTTTAGTAACTTGGCAGTGGTGCATTCAGGCATAGGAGTGAGCATCAATGTAGCAGGGATGGAGCTCTGGTCTTCATCTTTTTTCGTGTTGCAGAATGACAGTATGCTAACTGCATGTCTTTCTGCAATTTAGAGTATACTTACTGTTGATGATGACTTGAGCTTGTGTTTAGAACACTTGTCTCCATGCGGAGAAATACAGTCAGTCTTTCAGTCTTCTCCCAGGAGGAACAGAGGGTATTTAGATTGAACCACAGACAAAGAATTGGTACTTGACAAGCCACATCAGCTCAGGTCATCTGAGATGGCAGACTGCCACTCTTAATGAACACTTCCATGGATTAATGAAGTTTGTCTTTAATTCTGTTTACTTTCAATTTAAAAATGTGTGGACTTTTTTCCATGCTTTGTTAGGCTTAATTATAGAGAGTCTCGTTTCGAATGGTTATTGAACTTGCTGAACACTGTGCTTAGATGCACTAGAATTTTAAAAATGAAGATAAAAGAACATTTTATGCTCTTCCTCAGTAAAGTGGTATATTGAACAGTAAAATAGCTTAAGACAACCTTTTTTTTTTTTTTTTAACATGCTGAGTACAACAAAAAAAGTACTTGGAACACACTATTTTCCCTCATTTTGGCTTTTTAATACTGAAGCTTTCCTTTTGAGGAGAAAATCTGTACTGATAATAAATGCTGGGTTTGCGTTTATTCACAGAAGCAGTAAGTGAAGATGGACAGATTCGTGTGTACTTTTTCAAGGAGCATTTACAGAACTTCACTATCCCTTACGCTTGGGAACAAGCCAGACTGCGCACGCAGGAGGAGATCCGGCAGGGCCGTGAGAGGTAAAATGGCTGCTGACTCTGCCTGAGTAGCATTCAGCTGTCCACTAAGCCACCAAAGCTGCTCAGTAAATTCTGAGGAGGTTGCTCAGGGCCTCTGTCACAGTCATATACTGCTATTTTGATGTCATGAACCAGTATGTGACATTCTCTTAGAATGTTCTCCTGGAAGGGTATTTGTGCAGAAACTGGGTTGTAAGCAGGTTTCATTTCTTTAGGGTTTCTCAGCTCTCAAAGAAATGGGTTGCTGTGAGGACTGCTCAAAGTGCTGTAAATGGAGAAGTTTTGCCAAAGTAAATACTACCTTGAATTAGATTTGTCCACAAGGTAGACAAAGCATGGAGGAAAAACAGTGTGAGGTGGGGGAAGACCTTGGGGTTAATTCATTAGCATACCATTTACTTAATAGTGCACACTTCTTTACGTTGTTGCACCCTGGACCTGTTAGATGAATTACCTGTAAGATGATTTGCAGACTTACTCTTTGGCAATTGCATATTGACTTTGCAGCGTTTTAAGTTTAAAAGAAGGCTTTGTGCTTGACTGCATGGATGACATTAGGAAAGTCTCAATGCTAAGGGAAAATGCAGGGCTGAGGGGGGAGGTTGCCTTAGAGCTATATGTCTACGTGGTATTAATGGATTTGAGAGTTCTCAGGAGTCTAGCTCAATTCTCTAGCCCTGTTCAGAGTAAATTCAGTCTCTCTTCTGTCTCAGAAGCTCATCTTCTGCTCTTTTGTGTAGCAGATGTTGGATGGATATGTTTCTTTGAAGTGAATCCCAGTCAGATTTGTTTTTCTCAAGTCCCACTTGGTGGTGGTGGCTTGTTACACTATGGTATGAGGGTCTATGTCTCTGCTTTTTACTCCCAGATATTTCTGTGCTAGTAGGGAAAAAACAAACTCTTACTAATTTCTATGTTTTTGTTTTTGTTCCCCTCCCCATCTCAGGTCAAGGATAAAATCTACCATCTCTTTTAAGAAACCCCATACTGTCTCCATGATGCCAGAACAAAATGGTGCTGGCATGAACGTGGTCTTGAATCAAGGAAGGAGCATTCCCAGTGCAGATGCACTCACAGACACAACCTCAGCCCAGGACCTTCTCCCAGAGCATCTGTTAAGCCAATTGCAACAGGAAAAAATGGAAAGCAGAAGGTGAGTTATCAGAGCAACATCCTTTCCTTGCAGCTCCAACCCAGAATTGTTAGCAATTTTTATCTCTATGCACGGGGAAGCTGAATTCCAACAGTGCTAAGAAACTAGGTTGTTTCCTAGACTATGTCTAGATTCATCTTCCTTCATCAAACACATCAGTTCCAGTTTACCAGGGTTGTCTTTCTTGCCTTTGTTACCGTTACAGCCCTGTCAGTCTTACTCCAGTGCCTGGCAAAATTATGGAGAAAAATATTATGAGAGTTAGTAAAACAAACAAACAAACAAAAAAAACACCTGAAAGACAATACAGTCATCGGTCACAGCCAACATGGGTTCATGAGGGAAAGGTGCTGCTTAACAAACTTAATTGCCTTTTATGACAAGGTCATCCATGTATTTTACCAAGGGAAAGCTAGTTGATGTGGTTTTTTTTTTTTGGATTTCAGTAAAGATTTTAATAATACATCTCAGAGTATCCTTCTGGACAAAATGTCCAGTGTACAGCTAAATAAAAACACAATACAGTGTGTGGAAATCGGCTGAGTTAGGCCAAAAGAATTGTGGTAAAAAGGGTTACATCAGGCTGCTGGCTAGTCACTAGTGGGGATTCCCAGGGCTCAATTTTAGAGCCATTTCTCCTTAATGTTTTCATAAATGGCTTGGATTTAGGACTAGAAGTTCTTTTGAGTAAGTTTGCAGATGATACTAAATTGGGAAGAGCCATTGACTGTTGAGGGTAGACAGGCCTTGCAGAAAGCTCTTGAGAAATTAGAGAACTGGGCAATCACCAACTATACAAAGTCTAACAAGAGCAAATGCTGGATTCTGCACCTGGGAAAGGGCAACGCTGGCTTATATACTTCAGAATGAGAGGCTTGAGAGCAGCCATGCAGAAAGGGATCTGGGAGTTTTGGTTGACAGCAAGGTGAATATGAGTTAACAGTGTAGCCTCGCAGCCAAAAGGGCCAGCCATACCCTGGGGTGCACCAAGGACAGCATTGCTAGCCAGCTGAGTTGACTGTCCATCTCTGTGCTGGCATGACCTCCTCTGAGTACTGTGTACAATTTTGGGCACCTTGGGATATAAAACTATTAGAGTGGCCAAGGGAGGGCTACAAAAATGGTGAAGGTTCTAGAGGGCAAGATGCACGAGGAGCAGCTGAGGTCACTTGGCCTGTTGAGCATAGCAGGTGAGGCCTCGTGGCAGCCTGCTGCTCCCTCATGAGGGGAGCAGAGGGGTAGGCGCTGAGCTCTGCTCTCTGGAGACTGTACTGGGTTTACGTGGCAAGAATTTGATAGTGGGGGGCTGCAGGGGTGGCCTCTGTGAGAAGAGTACATTAGCTGTCCCACGTTAGGCAGAGATAATGGAAGATTTGAGGAATGACTGGAAACTCATCATCAGTCAAGCCACTAACGCTAGGGCAGTGTAGTGATGTGTAGTGTTCAATAGTCTGTGTCCTGCAACGTCACCAATGTCTGAAGTCCACTTTGGGAATGTCAGTTTTGCACCAGTAGCATTGCAGATCACAAACCAAAAAAAGTTAAATCCTTGGGCCAGCCTCAAGAACTTATTTTCCTTGCACTCTGTCAGTGCAAAAAAACAAAAAAACAAAAAACAAACAAACAAAACAAACAAACAAATAAAAAAAACTTTATTTTTTTTTTGGCTCCTTTCTGTACCACCATCTTTGACATTTTATTTTTTTTTTTTAATAGCAGTGGGGGATGTCAGTCAGTGTTGAAAATGTCTGCTAACATCAGATCCTTTTTGCAGACATCTCTGAACCCCCAACACGTATTTTACCTACTGGTTACAAGAACAAAGCGAGGTGGCAGTCTGACTGGTGCTCTTGATCTCTCTCTCCAGGTTTGAAGAACAGTTGCACCAATGTCTAACTGAGGACACTGAGCCCCTTGGAGACTTCGTGGGTCTTCCACTCTACCTTCCCCAGTCCCTGGTGTCCACCCCAGCTGTCACTGGTCCGTTGATCAAGAGTTCCATGTCACCTGTTCAAGGGGTAAGAAAGAATGATGCTGAAAACTTAACTGTAGCTGTGAAGAGTACTGTGCAGGCATCAAACCTGCTGTAATTGCAAACCATTAGTGGGAATAACCTTACTGTGCTGTGTTGGATATACTTGGGAAATGAAGAATTGAGAAATTGTACCTTGAAAATAAGCAGGGATTACTTTGGTAATTCCAGGGAGAGGAATATTTTCTGTAGACCTGAAATACTGTTAACGTGTGATGAACTCCTGTCTGCTGCTGGCAGTTGAAACGGTATAATGCCACAAGTGGTACTTAACTTAGAGAATCACTGCTGCGAGTCAGCTTCACCCCGTTAAAGGAAAGCTGGGTCTAGAAATAGAAGAACATGCTATTTTTATCATACATCCATTGGAAATTGGGGGGGTGGGAGGGGAGAGGGGCTGACCTCTGTGGTTGTTCTCAAGTGGCAGAACAGTTAGTAAGCCGAGAAGTCCCTCATTGGTTCCTGATAATGCAGCTTCCTCAGTCTCATCTCTCTCCTTTTTCTGTCCAGGCTGGAAGTCAAGCAGGATGTGAGCTGTTGGAGGACAACCTAAGCCCCATACTGTCGGACAGACTGAAACACTTGCAAAGGCTCCTCAGAGCTAACAGGGAGGGTGAGGTTGCTTCTGAGCTCCACCTGTCTACTCTGATGGACATGGTGGATATCTGAGCAGAAATGAGATACGTGTGCAGACCAAGAGACTTGGTAAAGAAATCCAGGGCTGAGTGATTCAGTGTTTCTGAGAGAAACTCCTGCCTAACATTAGAGGGGAAAAAAACAAGTGTACTGGGAGAAGAACATGGCAGGTGCAGGGCTTGGGCTGCTCCTGCATGGCTGCCTTGCACAGAAAGGATGTACAGGGGCATTCACTGTGTCCCTTTGGCTCACTCGGAGGTTTGGCTGGTCTGGGATCCCTTGCTTTTAAGCTGACTCATTTCACAGCTGTGGAGACAAGTCAAGTGATACTCATGGAAAGCCATAAACTGACACAGTGGTGTTTTCTTCCTTTCTACCAACTCTCATCAATTGTTGGTCAGCCAGGAAAGAGGTGATGAGTTGGTTGTCCATATTAGTTCTGTATCAGTTTGTGCAGAGTTGTGATGTTCTCCTTGTACCTAGCTTTTGTTCTCTCCCTTGCCTTCATAACACTAAGAAGCTGAGCAATGCTGCTGTAGGACCAGGATTTTTTTGGTGATCAGCTCTCAATTTCTACAGAAATGCGGATACGAGAATACTGTTGTGAGGAGTTAGTAGGAAATAGTTTTGTGGGAAGCATGTAGTTATATCTAACCTCACTAGGAGAAAACAATAAGGTATCAAGGACCCCTGAGAGCATCAGAGCAATGGGTCTTCACAGGTGCAGTCCCCAGGATGCTGTCCCAGCTCTGTGTTTACTTGATGCATAAGCTACCTTGCAGCACAGCAGCGCCTTGGTTTGAAGGGTTTTTTAGCTGCTTAGGAATATTAGTGATCATTCTGAAGTAGTTACAACACTTTTTTTTTTTTTTTTTTTTTTTTTTTACTTAAGTGCTCTATGCAAATCCAGAAGGATTTTTGTGCTGCTGGGCCCATGTTTTATTATGTTGAATACGTATGGCATTAAAACCAAATTAGTTGCTTATTCTATAGACTAACTGTCATGCTGGAATGGAAGGCATTTTCTTCATTAGACAGCTATGGAAGAATGATTTTCCTTCCTAGAAGAGCTCAGAATATCTTCATTCTCTAGTTTTTATACAGCTGTGGCTTTGAAAATTGAAGACCTTTTGGTTTTAGTTTAATATTGATTCTCAGTAAATAGTGTGAAGATGTACTTCATGGTTGCAGTACTCTATTATAGTTGTGTTTTTTTGTTTGTTTGTTTGTTTTTTAATTGCAACAGCAGCAGATTATTCTCATTTCCACCTGGTGAAATACAAATCCCTGCTGCTATCCCTGTAAACGCTGATTTATAACTGGACGGGCAAGATCATTTGTCTGGTTTTCTTCTAATTTCATTTGAAATTCGGTCCAAATCTCTCAGCTACCTTCCCAAACTAATGTTATATTTTAAATAGTATTTGCTAGTTCTGTTAAACGTAGTATTAAGGCATTCTTGCTACTTGAAGTTGAAATCAGAAAGTTAAAGCTGAAACAGCTGTGCTTTGAGATGCTCATACTAATGGGGGTTGTTGGGCTGAGTTTTGCTGACATCTGCCTTGTTTCATGTAAATGTTCTTTGTACCTAATAAACGCTTTTTGTGGCTTGAATTTAGCTCTGGTGTTTTTGTTATGTCTCTATAGCTGGCACCGTGCCCTTTTGTTTTTAATTTTATCTCTAATCCAGGGGATGAGCCATGGACAGCCGGGGGCCAGGGACCCGGGACCAGCCTCGGAGACCTGCTGTGGGCAAGGGGCCACGCCCTGGCAAAAGCGCCGACGAGGGTGGGATTCGAACCCACGCGCGCAGAGCGCAATGGATTAGCAGTCCATCGCCTTCACCACTCGGCCACCTCGTCCTGCCCCGCGCCCACCCCGCGCCCGCCCGTCACAAGGCTCCGCCCCGCGCCTCGCCTGCCGCCTCCCGACCGCGGGCCCGCCCCGCCCCGCTGCAGGCCCCGCGCGAGCAGCGCGCCCACAGCGCCCTCTTAGCGCAGCCGGCAGCGCGTCAGTCTCATAATCTGAAGGTCCTGAGTTCGAGCCTCAGAGAGGGCAGCGGCATTTTTTTTTGTTTGTTTGTCTGTTGCGATGCGGGCGCGGAGGGACTGCGGGCGGCTTTTTGCAACGCTCCGCGGTCCGGGGGCAGGAGTGGGCGGCAGTGCCAGGGCGCAGCAATAATAATAATAATAATAATAATAATAATAATAATAATAATAATAAAGGCCGTTGCCCTCTCTGAGGCTCGAACTCAGGACCTTCAGATTATGAGACTGACGCGCTGCCGGCTGCGCTAAGAGGGCGCTGTGGGCGCGCTGCTCGCGCGGGGCCTGCAGCGGGGCGGGGCGGGCCCGCGGTCGGGAGGCGGCAGGCGAGGCGCGGGGCGGAGCCTTGTGACGGGCGGGCGCGGGGTGGGCGCGGGGCAGGACGAGGTGGCCGAGTGGTGAAGGCGATGGACTGCTAATCCATTGCGCTCTGCGCGCGTGGGTTCGAATCCCACCCTCGTCGGCGCTTTTGCCAGGGCGCTGCGCTGGTCGCGGCTCCCGCCTAGTAAAGCGGAGAGCCCGCACTCGTGAGCCCCAGGGAGTTCTTCCCCGTCCCCGAGAGGAGCACCTGGTTCCCACGCACCATCAGCTCCCCTCTCAGCCCAGCATTCTCCTGCCCGTCTGGTTTTCAAGGACCCCAGGTCCGGCAATGTTTAGAAAAGCTCAGAAGTGTTTAAAAAAGCCCGGAAATGTTTAAAGGAGCTGTTACTGCAGAAAGTGGCTACCAAGGAGTAAAACGGTCCCCTGCAGAAAGAGGAAGGGGCCACCCAGCAAGCAAACTGGGAGTAGTGAAGTGTGAAACCTGAATGTAACAAGCACCGTGCGATGTGGGGACAGGGAAGAGGGTATGTGATTTTCATCAGTGGTGTAGGCTGGATCCCAGGCACCTGCCTCTTTGCCTCAATTGCACTGAATGCCACGATCCCAGCCTTACTCAGCTGCCCCCTGCAGAAGAGGCATGGCGTTCGGAGGGGCTGAAGAAAGAGAACAGGCAGAGCGCGGCTCCCACCGCAAATGATGGGAGCCCAGAGGGGGAAAGGATGGCATTAGGCCCTGTGCCTGAGCAGTCCCTTGCAGAGCTCTTGGCACTAGGACTCCCGGTGGCTCTGGGCAAGCTGCCTGGCGGGGTGCTCACAGATCAGGTCCCTGCCCCCCACCTGGCAGGGGATTAGCCCTTTCCTGTGGCTAATCCCGGCCGTCTGACAGGCCCGGGCACCCCAAGGAGGTAACTGAGACGCACAGGTTCCTGCTGCACGCCCTGCCATGGGGTCAGGTGTAAGAGCCCAGTGGGCCAGCCGCAGGCAGGACAGCCATGCCAGGAGCATTGGTCCTGCTGCTGCTGGTGGGGCTTGCAGGGACCACAGGGAGATGGAAGGGTCAGGACCTGGGCAGGAGCGATGCCTCAGTCATCTCAGTGTCCAACGGGGGACCCTGGGGTGACTGGGCCTGGCCAGAGATGTGTCCCAAGGGGTCCTACGCCAGCGGTGTCAGCTTCAAGGTGCAGCCTCTGTGCTGGCGGCTGGTAGGGGACGCCATGTGCAAGGACCCCCCTGGCACCTGACGCCCCACCTCCCTTTCCTCACAGGTAGAGCTGCCGCAGGGGGTGATGGAGGACGACACGGCGCTGAAAGGTGTTCGGCTGCACTGCTCCCGTGGGGGGAACGCCGACAGCAGCTACACAGCCGAGTCCCAGAGCGGCAGGTGAGCTCCCAATGGCCCCCATACCCTCTCTGTGTCTGGAGCGCTATTTCCACAGCCCCCCAGCACAAAAGGGCTCGCAACCTCCTCCTCTGCCTGCAGCCCTGGCCTGGCACCGACTGCTGTTTCTCCGCTTCTAGGTGGGGCAGCTGGACAGAGGTCCTCTGGTGCCCCCACCAAGGTCACCTGGTGGGCTTTGCGCTGCGGGTCCAGGTTCCCCAGCATGGGTTCCTGCACGATGAAGTGGCTGCCACCAATGCACGCTTTGCATGCTCTGATGGGCAGGTGCTGCAGGGGCCAGGGGCTGTTTGGGGCCAGTGGGGCGGCTGGAGCCATCAGTGCCCTAAAGCGGTGTGCGGCATCCAGACACGGCAGGAGCCTGCATGGGGGCTGAACAGGGATGACACAGCTCTGAATGATCTGCGCCTCTTCTGCTGCCAATGACGGGTGCTGGAAACCTTTGTGGGGCCCCGAGTCCAGCAGGTGATGCCTTTGCCCTGATACCCTTTCCTTCATCCTCATGGAGTCCTTCCTTGCTCACATGCTGCTGGTGCCCCAACACCTACCCCATTTCCCAGAGACAAACCCCAGCTCCCAAGTCCTTCCTGCCCCCACCCAGACTTTCAGGTATTGCCTGCTGTCTCCATGACGATCTCTGTCTCTTGTACTTTCTTGAAATGAGCTTTGGAGTAAAAACATGCACCCTGAATTTGCCATGACATCTTGCTCACTGGGAGGGGGCAACTGGGGGTGTGGTGAGGCAGAGAAGCAATGGCACTTGGGTGGGTGCCCTTTGTTGGGATGCAGACCTCAGCAGTGCCCCCAGCCAGGGGCTAGGGAGAAAAAACAGCCCCCGAATGCAGGCACCACTGGGAGTCGAACCCAGGATCTCCTGTTTACTAGACAGGTGCTTTAACCAGCTGAGCCATGGTGCCCACCTACCCCTACCCAAAAGGGGTGCTATGTGTACCCTGGGATCTCCCCAAGGGAAATCATACCCCTGCCCAGTCCCTGTCCTGGTACTCCTGCTAATGGAGTCACCAGAAGGACTGGGAGCCAGGGCAAGGGGCTAGGACCATGGGACCAGGTTAAAAGCTGGAATTAGGCCCCCAGGGAGTTCTGCACTGGGTGGACCATAGCAGGACAGTAGTTCCCAAAAGGAGGGGGCTACTCCAGGTTTTGAGCCTGGAACATCTTTCACTCTAAACAAAAAGGGTGAAAGTCCTCCCCATGCCCATGGTGTTGTTCAGTTCTTCAGGGCCATCACCAGGGTCCTTCTGGAAACCAGCACTAGGGATGAAAGGCAGTACTGCCCCAGCACGCCAACAATTGGTACAGGGCAGGGGCCTACACCTGCACATCTGGCTCGTTGGTCTAGGGGTATGATTCTCGCTTTGGGTGCAAGAGGTCCCGGGTTCAACTCCCGGACGAGCCCCCCTTTTGGGCACCACTGGCCTGCAAACAGACCCTGTGGGGATGGGGCAGGGACAGGGGCCCACCCCTCTGACACCCATTCTTCACACCTCGCTGCCTCCCACCAGCACCAAGTTTTGTCCACACAGCCTGAGCTCACCATAACAGGCAAGAACATGCCCCACTGCATGCAGTGGCTGGGCAGGGGAGAGGGGAGACAATCAGGGCCACTTCCCTGCAGCTGGTGGGGCCAGGAGCAGCCTAGGGACAGCCTTGACTGTGGGCTGCCCTGGGCTCCTCGGAGGCTTTGCAAGTTCTGTGCCTTCCTGGGGGTGGCTTGGAGATGCAATGCTCTTGTCAGTGTTGCCCAGTGGCAGGACAAGAGGAACTGGGTCCAACCTGGAACACAGGAGTCTCCCTCTGAATGCCAGGAAGAATGTCTTTCCTGTGCAGGTGATGGAGCACTGAAACAGGTTGCCTAATGATGTTGTGGACTCCTTGCTTTGAGACCTTCAAAAGGCACTTGGACATAGTCCTGGGCAACCTAATGTGGGTGTCCCTGCCTGAGCTGGGGGGTTGGACTAGATGAGCCCAGAGGTACCTTCCAATGCCAGCCATTCTGTCATTATGTGGTTCTGTGGGGAGGAGACTTTCCTAAAGCAGAGACCCCTCCTACTATGTAAGGGATGTAGCTCAGCGGAAGAGTGCTAGCACCCTGGGTTAAACCCCCAGCACCTACACTTGAAGCCCTTTGCCTCCACAGGATGCATTACTGGAGGCTGTTTCCCTTACTTGCCCTGAGGTGAGGCTCCCTGCTGGGCCTGGCTTTTTTTTTGCCCAGCCATCAGGAAATATTCCCCACCAATCTTTTTTCCCATCCGTGGGACATGCTGATGGCATGGGGAAGCAGTTGTAGGCACTGAGGCTGCTGGGAGCATGGATGGCTCCATGCTGACTTATGGGGATTCCCTCCCTGGAGCCAGACCCTTAGCAAGGGGGCAGTAGGTACCCATGGGACTAAGCAAGGAGCTGTGATGGCCGAGGGGTGAAGGCGTTGGACTTGAAATCCAATAGGGTTTCCCTGCGCAGGTTCGAATCCTGCTCACAGCGTTGGATTTTGCCTGCTGCTGGCAGGGGGCTAGGGATCAGGGCCTTGGGGGATTCCTGGATAAACTCTTCTTTTGGGCATCCACAACCTGGCTTGTCTGGGCAGGGTAGGGATGGGGCTCTGCTGCCTGGCACCATGGGGACAGGTGGCTTCTCCAGGTTTGGAGATATCCAGGCTGCTGGGACAGTCCCCACCACTGGTGGGAATGATGTGCTGTGGCGGTAAATGAGACAAAAAGGAGCAATGACAGTATGAGCATACTGTTCCTCAGTGGGGAAGGGGCTGGTGGAAGTGGTGGGGGTTGACACAGCTGGGTGATACCAGCACCACGTCCCCACCAGACAGGTCTGTCTAAGGCCATGATGCACCAAGAATACAGTGCAGAACTCCTTTGCGGAATGCAGAAGTATGGTTTACTACCACTGTGGTAAAGTGAGGAGATGGTATACAGGGGAACAAAAGTCTGGAGATGCTAGGGCTTGAATCCAGGGCTTTATATGCAAAGCAAGCACTCTCCCCCTGAACTATCCCATACATCCCATGCCTGATGTACCTGGCCATACTGTGAACCCCATGGTTCTGTTGTCCCTATGGCCCTTGGAGATGTGGCTGTTACAGCCTGTGGCCATGTCGAGGTGCCAGCACGATGTCCAGGGAAGAACAAGAGGGATGGCGCAGCCATCACAGGACTCAATGGAACTTCCCCAGTTCCTACTGCACGATCACAGTCCTGTGAGAATCTAACATTGAGTAATGGGACTTCTGCACTCCTAGACTAGTCTGGCTTGTTGGTCTAGCAGTATGATTCTCACTTCGGGTGTGAGAGGTCCCAGGTTCAACTCCTGGACAAGCCCTCTCTTTTGGACATCCACCAGCCATGGAAGACGTGGAACCCCAGCTCATGGTGGGGAGCAGGGTCAGGAGAGTGGCTTGTGACAGGAGGAGAGCTGGCAACTTTGTGGTGGGCATGTCCATGGAGCCAGGAGACAGCCTGTTAGCAGCAAAACCTGATAGCAAAGTGGCGCCACAGAGGGTCTGTCTGGGTGAAAGGACTCTTGGGACAAGGCAGTGTGGGGCAGCAGTGTGAGGGTGCGTGAGATTTTCCCAAAGACCCACACAATATGCAGGGGATATGGCTCAGTAGAAGAGCTCTTTCTCTAGGCACGTAGTCACCCATCCCCGTGGGTTCAGTGAGCACAACTCTGGTGCCAAAGCTCAGTGCTGGCAGGAGTCAACAAGCTGTGGAGGCGAGGTGTCCAGGTGGTCTGAGGCAGAAAAGCCTGATCCCTACCTGGTCCCTGCAGGGGCTGAATGGTCATTGCAAGGGGTTGGAGTGGGGCAGTGGCACCAAAGGGCTGGGAAGGGGAGAGGGGAACTCATCTGGGAGTTGAGCCCAGGACCTCTCGCACCCTAAGTGAGAATCATACCCCTAGACCAATGACCAGGTGTGCAGCTGCCCAGGCCCCCACTCTGTGCCGACCCTTGCAGTGCTGGGGCAGCATGGCC
>CM021771.1:16869314-16909605 GCA_011076525.1 Nettapus auritus | reverse complement strand
CAGAAAAACCCAGACAGCTTGAGGAGCCGAGCCTGGGGCCACGGGGTTCAGGCAGACCCGAGGAGCATGGCCAAGATGGTGGAGTGCGTCCCCAACTTCTCAGAGGGATGCAATAAGGAGGTGAGGGTCGAGGGGTGGGCAGTGGTGGGTGGTGGGCAGATGGGGTCCCATACTTCCTGCAATCTGTTTTGCCTTGTGATTTGCAGCCTGGCTTATTGCTTTCCAGTACCCCTGTACTTCTCCAGTACTTTTCCATTATTTCTGGGCCAGCTGAAATCATACTGAATTCTGTTCAGTGAGAAAGTTCACCTTCCTCCCTGGGAGCTAGAACAAGCCTGTGTGGAACAGAGATCACAAGGGACAATCTACAGCATTTCAGAGGATTGAAAGCACCAAAAGGTGCTTGCATGGGCCTGACTGGGACCATCACAGCGCCTGTGCAGTCAGTGCTGTGCACCTTTCTCTGATGGCTAATGCTGAAAATGCCCCCACACAGTGCCTGCTCCCATTCTGCACCACATTAAGAAGTGGGGGCTCAGTGCCCTGCCTGCTGCTGCCTGCAGGTCTGGGTGGTCTGGCAGAGCCCCACTGAGAAACCTTGCTTTCAGCTGTTTTTCTAAACACGCCAGCCAGGTCAATGTTGCCTGTGCTGGGCACCCACTTCAGGCTGCACTTTGCCCCTGCCAGGGGTGCAGGTCAGCAAACCTAAAAACTGCTGCTTCCTGTGGGGAACGGCCTTTGTGGAGCCAAATCTGTTCTGAAGCTTGCAGGGGACAGTGTCCTCAGGAACAGCAACTTGCGATGCAGCTCTATCACAGCAGCAGATGGGCAGCTCTCCCATGGCTTGGGGCTACCTGGGGGCTGTCTCAGAGTCCCAGATCCCCTGGCTGGGATCTGGATGCTCGTGCCCCTCGGTCCTGTATCCTCACCTCCTTCCTGATGAGCCTGATGATAGGGACATCCCCTGCACCAGTGGGAGCAGGGTGGAGACACCTAAGAAAAGGCATCCTCACCTTGCACAGCTGCTGGGGCTGCAGTGGGAGTCTCACCTTGCCCCCTTTGGCAGGTGATTGAGGCACTGGGGCAGGCCATCTCCCGGACAACTGGCTGCGTGCTGCTGGATGTGGACGCTGGTGCCTCCACCAACCGTACCGTCTACACCTTCGTGGGGACCCCCGAAGCTGTCGTTGAAGGGGCGCTGAGTGCAGCCCGTGTGGCCAGGCAGCTCATTGACATGAGTCAGCACACGGGTGAGCAACCCTCTGCACCCAGCCTGGGCAAATCGCCTGCCTTGGCTGGAAGGAAGAGCAGGCACCAAAGTGCTGCCAGAGGGCAAGCACAGTGTGTTTCCAGCACTGTAGGATGGATGCTGGTGAGACCACACTGATCTCTTGCTCATCCTCCCGATCCAGAGGGGCTGCATCTGTCCTATCCCTAGGCTGGAGTAGGCATTACTGCTGCAAACTCCACTTTCCTTGCTGTGACAGTGCTCAGTCTGCAGAAGCACCAGGGAAAGGGCCCTCATCCCTCCTTGTCTGCTTGCTCTTCTGGACTCCTGTCCTGATTTCTGCCCCGGCCCCAGGTGAACATCCTCGCATGGGGGCTCTGGACGTCTGCCCCTTTGTGCCAGTGATGAACGTCAGCATGGAGGAGTGCGTTGCTTGTGCTCACGTCTTCGGGCAGCGCTTGTCAGAAGAGCTGGGGGTGCCTGGTGAGTGAGAGCTGGGCAGCCCTGCTGGGCCCTTGTCTCCCGGCATACTCCCAGCACTTCTTTTACAAAAGCTTCACCCCAGGCAAAAGGGGGCATGCCCCACAATAGGCAAAGACAGACCCTGCTACCTGACTTGTTCACCACCACCCTGCCTTGCAGTGTACCTGTATGGAGAGGCGGCCCGAGAGGAGAGCAGGAGAACCCTACCTTCCATCCGTGCTGGGGAGTACGAGGCACTCCCTGAGAAGGTGAGCCTGGCTTTGTGGGAAGGGAGACGGGAGCTTTGCTCCAGCCAAACCTTGGTGCTGGGGGAAGGGAACCTCCTTTCTTGGACGATTGCTTGCACCAGCTGAGCTGTGTGAGTCTAGAGCATGGGTAGCAGGGCACAGGCACCGCCTCTGCTGTGTTCACACACCTGGGTATGAGGTGCAACCCAGCATGACAGAAAAGTCCATAGGCTGGAGAGACCCCAGTGAGACAGCTGGGGCTGAAGCATGGGAGGTGAGGGAATTCACTCTAGGAATTCACTTTGTCCTCTCTGTGACAAGAGGAGCCAGAACATGCTGGAGAACCTTAATGAAGTATCTCCTCTGGCAACAGGTGTGACACTTCTGCTTTATGTCTTTGGAAGTTTTTCTGAGAAAATAAATAGGAGGAAGATTTGAAGTGAAACAGTTGCAAAAAGAAAAATAAATGTTGCCTTTTTATATCTGGATTTTCCTCCCTTCTCATGAGCATTTTGGCCAGATGAGAGGAGCTGATGAACTGCTTTGGGTGCCGATGGGCACTGGGGTGCTGATGGCAGACAGCAGACAGGAAGAGAGAAGCCACCTCCAGGAGGGCAGCTCATGCTATCCACCAGCACCCACGTGCTCTCCTCCCTCCCCAGCTCAAAAAACCCGAGTGGGCTCCTGATTTCGGGCCCCCAACCTTTGTCCCCCAGTGGGGGGCCACAGTGACAGGGGCCCGGACCTTCCTCATCGCATACAACATTAATCTGCTGTGCACCAAGGAGCTGGCACACCGCATCGCCCTCAACATCCGCGAGCAGGGTCGTGGCTCCAACCAGGTACCCTCATGCTGCCCACTTACCCCGCTTCTCCTGGGCTGGGCTGCCACTGCTGCGCCTTGACCACAGCAGTTCTCCACAGCCTGGACGCCTGAAGAAGGTGCAGGGTATCGGCTGGTATTTGGAGGAGGAGAACATAGCCCAGGTTTCCACGAACCTGCTGGACTTTGAGACTACACCACTCCATGCCGTCTACGAGGAGGTCTGCCGTGATGCAGAGGTGGGTAGTGCACAATGCTTGATTCAACGGGAAACCTGCAGAGCTCATCTCCCTCCAAACACTCTGCCCCAACTCATGGTTGGACTCTGCTTTCTCTTATACTCAGCTCATCCAAGCTGGGCAGAGACCTGAACCACATGTAAACTCCAAAAGCTCAGCAACTTGTTGCTAACCTCAGCTTCTGGCTTATCTCCACAAGGCAGGAGCAACATTGAAGGCTTTCCATCAGCCCCCAAGGTCCTGGGAAGGGATAGGAACCACCAGGCTGGGGTGGCAGTGGAGGCAGGAAAGGCAGGTCTGGGACACTCATGTTTCTGATGTCCTTTGCAGGCACTGAATCTCCCTGTGGTGGGGTCCCAGCTGGTAGGGCTTGTCCCAAAGAAGGCCATGCTAGACACAGCTGAATTTTACATCAAGAAGGAAAATCTCTTCATCTTGGAGGAGGAGCACAAGATCAAGCTGGTAAAGCGGGTCTTCCCAATCCTGAGACAAGGGTGGGATCACAAGTAAGAGCCCCCAGATTCCAAAAATGCCACTGAGCAGGGACTTGGGACCAGGACAAGCCATAGGCATGTTGGATGACCTGTAACACCTGGCTTTAGGGATGGTGCCTAGAAAGCTGTGAGGGGACAGCAACTGGGACAAACTGGTTTACAGTCCTGAGGATGCTGAGATGCTCAGGGGAACAGAAACCCCATCCAATGAGGACAACTTACAGGCAGCAGCTGCCCAGCCTGCCTGCACAGAGGCTGTGAGGGACAGGACACCCCCCCACAGCTCAAGGGCACTGTCCCAGCACCAGTGCAAGCTGGAAACAAGGAGCCAGGCTCTGCTTTTCAGCTCCAGGAGGGAAAGGAGTGGGGAGGGACTTTGCCACCCTATCAGGAATGTGCAAGATAAGAGTGAGATAATTATTTATCCGTGCAGTTTCCAGTCACCCGGGCAGCCGCACACCGCCCTTGGGGATGGGAGGTGCTGGTGACACCAGCTTCCCTCCCCTTGGGTGGTTGCCCCTGCAGCCCTTTCCCAGGGCCAGACCACCCAAAGTTAATTAAAAACAGGGCATTAGGATGCAGTGGGTGGTGTTGGCAGGGCACACTGAGCTGGCTGGGCTGATGCGGCGCTGCTGCTCCTTGCAGGTGGTCAGCCGGCTGGGCCTGGACTCCCTGTCTCCATTCAACCCCCGGGAGCGCATCATCGAGTAGGGGCCTCTCCTGCTGCTCCTCACTGTCCCCATCTCTGCCAGGCCGGGGGATCCTGCTGCCTGCCTCTTGTGCTAAGATTAATTTGGGAAAGTGAAATCCACCTGGAAAACAGGGCGTGCACTTCTAAGTCCTTGTCCCCTTGCCCTGGATATGGCTTCAGAGCCCAAGCCAGCACCTGGGCACATTTCTATCCCATCAAATGCTGCTTGCAGTGAGATGCTCCTCTCATGCAAAGCAACCCCTGCCATCACCAGGAGGCTACCTGGCTCCTTCTCCTGCTGATTTTCTGGGACTCCCAGCAGAGTGCTGTCCCCCTTCCCAATCACCCGTGGGCCAAGGGGTAGATGAAAGCCCAGTGAAAAGGGATGAGGGGGAACTGGGTGGTGGTGGCTGCCAGCACAGGGGTGGTCTGACACATGGTGTACCACAGGTACCTGGTGGAGGCAGGAGAGGAGGGCAGGGGGCTGGTGGCAAAGCCGCTGGGAGCCTTCGTGCGAGCAGTTGGCGGGAGGACGGCAGCACCGGGTGGAGGCTCAGTGGCTGCAGCTGCGGCTGCTCTGGTACGTGCCCTGCCCACACTGGGGTCCATCCCCGAGGGGGCCCCTCCCCGAGAGGGTCCCTCCCTCCCCTCCTGGGCACTTCTCCAGGCACCTAGGGGGCTCCTTGGTGGGGAGAACTGGTGCAGTGATAGTGGCAGGGGCTGTGTCCTGCTGGAGAACTCAGCACTGTGCCCTCACAGGGAGCAGCCCTGGGCTGCATGGTGGGGCTGATGAGCTACGGGAAGCGGCAGTTTGAGGAGCTGGATCCCATCATGAGGAAGCTGATCCCTCCCTTCCACCAGGCCATGGATGAGCTAGTGGCGATGGTGGATGCCGACTCCCAGGCCTTCAGCAGCTACATGGTGAGGTCTCACCAACAGCAGCCCTGCTGTGGGCAAGGGGGGCTTACCCTTTGGGAAGGGGCTAGCAGCACTGCACCCCACTGCCCTTTGGAGCAGGACTGGGGGAAGGGGCATCACCTGGGAAGGGAGCCTGAGCACAAGTGAGGAAGCTACTGGTTCCGCTGTGGCCCCTGGTGGAAGACACGTGGGATCTCAGAGCACCCTAGTCCACCAAACTTTCTTTTCCTTGCCTGCAGGAAGCTATGAAGCTGCCAAAAAACACCCCTGAAGAGAGGGAAAGGTGAGCCAGATTAGTGAGGGCTTGCAGTGTGCAGGGAGCTTGCACACAAGCTTGCACACCAGCTTTTGCATGAGCAGGGCTAGCCTGGGTTTGTCCCAGTGCTCACCTAGGGCTATCCCCTACCGCAGACGTGGGGCTGCCATGCAGCAGGGGCTGAAGACAGCTGTGAAAGTGCCCTGCACCCTGGCAGAGAAGGTGAACAGGCTCTGGCCCCCACTGAAGGAGCTGGCACACCATTGCAACCTGGCCTGCAAATCTGACATCCAGGTACAGCCCCATGCTTAGGACCTTCTGTGGCCACAGGGTTCACACACTGTCCTGGCTGGGGCTTCAGAGGCTGCCTAGCTCACTGCTTGTCCACACCAGATTTTCCATGGCAGTCTGACCTCTGTGGGGGACACAGGTAGCCAGCATTTCTTCCCAACTGTCTGCTGTTTTTTACCTATTCACTTTCTGGCAGCTTGTGAGCCTTTCAGGAAAGCTGATCTCCACCAGCCCTTGCCTGAGTTTTCACATCTGTGGCAAGGTTGTGAAATGTTTCCAACATCAAAGCCATGTCCTGAACATGCCAGGTGGGAAGGTGCTGCTTCCCATGGCAGGCCAGGGCAGCTGTCATGGGAGCAGAGATCCAGAGACAAACTGTAACGTGAGGGTCTGCCCTGCTGCCAGGCCATGAAGTGCTGCTGGTTCAGTAGGAGAGCTTTCCAGAAGCCTCTTTTCATAGGTTGGAGCCAAAATGTTGGAAGCTGCTGTGTTTGGAGCCTATTTCAATGTCATGATCAACCTCAAAGACATAACGGATGAGAAGTTCAAGCTTGCGGTAAGCATGGGCTGGAAGTATTCACCTGCCCTGGAGGTGGGGATGAGGTTGGACAGAGTGGGAGATGTGGCCCCCAGGACCCCTTGTGGAGAGGCTGTGGAGGCTGTGGGCACAAGGACACCCCTGTGCCAGGGTAGGGACTGAGACATTGCAGAGCTTGGAGGAGATGCATGGGGTGGAGGGTGGAGGCCTTGTCAGTCCGTCTGTCTGGAAATGATCCATCTTCTCCCTCCCCTGCAGATGTCGCAGAAGGTCTCCAGGCTGCTGGAGGAGGCAAAGCAAGGCTTGGTACTTGTGCTGGCGCTGCTGGAGAAGCGGGTGGCCTGAGAGGCGCTCAGGGCTGGGCTGGGAGATACATGGGGGATACACAAATACAGCTGGGAAACACACTCATTCTTGCCTGGGTTTCTTCGGCACCCGCCCCAGGGGAGCTGCTCCGCTCAGACAGGTCCCAGTGTTATGTCCCCTGCCTGTGCTGGGCCTTCTTTGACCAAAGCTGGGACCCTATGGTGCTGCAGGGGTGGAGATGCCTGTGTGCGGGTGGGCCCTCACCTGCCTGTGTGTCTCTGTGCCCAGAATAACCCCGAGACACCCTCCTGCTGCGGGGCTGGGGCAGGGCTGGGCACGGGGCCGTGTCCCTTGCAGCTCAGTGCCTTGGCGGTGCGTGACGAGCCTGTTGCATTGCTCACCTGCAGGGAGGGAGCACTGCCAAGTGCGGGGCAGCACTGGGAGGCGTCGGGGAGACAGGGGCATGGCACTGGGTGGCACTGGGGGAGTTCTGCCCCCTCTGCATAGCTCCCTGGAGAGGCAGGGCTGAGCATGGGGGTGCCCAGTCTCTGTCAGACCCATGCATGTTTCTAGCAGCAGATGTCACTTCTGCCCTCACACTGTCACCACACCTGAGCTCAACCTGTTTGTGGGGGCCTGCCACCCCCTGCCTCCTTTTCCCAGCAGTGACTCAGGGGGCCATCAGCAGGGCCCCGAGCCCCCTGCCCTGCAGCAGCCCCTGTGGGGCCATGAGGCCCACACTGGCCCCTGGGCACATCAGCTGTGCTGGGGGCACTGCACCAGGGTTCATGGCAGGGACGCCTGACTCACCCCATCACCTGACGCCACCACCCTCCATCCCGTGTTTTCTCCAGCCCTGCAGGACCTTTGTGCTGGGTGGGAGCGGCGTGCTGACGTCTCTCCGTGCCCATGGTGACTGCAGGTTTCACTGCTCTCCGGTGTCACCCCTGCCTGCCGCACCCTTCCCAGCTGGGCAGGGCCCCATATTTAAGGGGTGCCCGAGGGCTAGCCCCACTGCCTTGGGAGAGCCACGTTGAGGAGAGCTGTTGGGGCTGTGGTACTTACAGAGGGGTCTGTTCTGCACGGCAGGTGAGCAGAGGCAGTCCCCACTGGCAGGGCTGGGAGGCACTGGGGCTACCAGAGCTGGTGCTGGGCCAGGACATAGTGTCCCCAACCCCGTGTGCTGCTGCTGGGTGCATGGGCTTGGCTTGCTCTGAGACACACAGGGGAGTTGTGTTGGGCTGAAGTTGGTGCATTTTTTTTATTAATGATGGAAAACATATGCTGGGAGTGGTGGTTGTGGCAGTGGCAGCCACTCTCAGGATCCCTGGAGAGGACAGGATGTCTGGGGTCCTAAAGTGGGACAGATGTTGTCTCTCTGCCTGGGGCATGTGAGTTGCACACCGGCTGGTGGCCCATGCCCACCCATGCAGGGGAAGCCCTGCACCGTGGCCGCGTACTGCTGGGGAGCGCTGACAGTGCCTGTCCTTCCCTTGCAGCTCAGAGCCAGTGAAGGATGTGGAACCCCAACCAAGGTGAGTAGCCATGGGGCTGGGGCTGGCTGCCCCTGGGTGCTGCACAGTCACTGGGGCTTGGGGAGGGGCTCAGTGCAGCCACCACGAGCACCCTAAAGGACTATCTGTGCATCAAAGGGGAGTGGGCCATCATTTGAGAAGAGGGGGTAGACCAGGTGGGGTCCTTAGGGTGCACAGGTACACCAGCTCCCCACATTGCCTTTCCAGGGAGGGCCTGGCTCTGCTCACTCATAGTTCCCCTCTTCCTTCTAGGACCGCCACCACCACAGGTGCAAATCTGCCCGCCTGCCCCTCCGACATACCCGTACCCAGGGCCCTGCAATCCATCTGGGCACTGCCCTGGCTACCCGGCAGTGCCACCCAACGCCCCAGGTCCCTGTCAACCAGGACACCCAGGTCCCTGTGGTCCCCCACCACCTGGCCACCACCCGCCGGGACACCACCCACCAGGCCACCACCCACCGGGGCACCACCCCCACCAGCATCCCCCACCAGGGATGCCGGGGTGCCCACCAGTCCACCCTGGATGCCATCAGAAACACCATAAGAAGCACAAGAAGAAGCACTCCAAGTCCCACAAGCACCACGGTGGCAAGGTAAGGGTGTGGTGGCTGCAGCTGCCCCAGCTCTCTGTCATGGTTGCCTGCACCCTATGCATGTTCCCCTCTGCCTCACTGCAGCTGGAATGAGCTAATGGGCTGCCAATGGCTTTTTGTTTTGATTTGGTTTTGTTTTTTTAATTGGAGACTCCCTTTTGTTTTATAAATAGGCAAGCATGAGTCATTTCAAATGAGTCTTTAGAAACCTTATCTGTGAAGTTCCTTGAAGCCACTCAAAACAGTGGATTGCCACAGCTCAGGGTGCTCCATGCAATGTGTTAAATCCCACATCTTCCTTCCGCTTACCCAAACCATGTGAACCACATCTGTTCAGTGTCCCACATCAGAGGACCAGTGCAGCTCCCTTTCAAAAATCCTCCCCATCCAGAAGAGAAGGGAAAAAAAAAAGAAAAAAAAGAAAAAAAAGAAAAAAAAAAAAAAAAAAAAGGAAAGAAATTCTTAGGGTAGTAAGTAGCTCTGTGTCTGCTGGGTGGAGATGCTGCAGTAAATGAGTAAATGATCTCCTAGGGATAGGTGCTATCCAGACAGACCTGAAGGGCTGCAGAACAAACCCCAAACTCTACCATCCAGGGTAGATGCAGTTCCCAAACAGTGCAAGCCCTCAGCTCCTTTTGATATTTGATTGCTTGTAAGGTGATTTGCCTGGACATTTGCCCTTACTGGCAGAGACCAGAACCCTTCCGGAGTTTGTTTAATTGGCCTGAACAGCCTTGAGAAATAATTAAAAAAGCATCCCTCCCACAACATGCCCATAATTACACTTGCCAAGCACCATGGCAGAAATACAGCGGTGCCTAGCTCAAAAATGTGTCATGTAACAGCACTGCAATAAACCTCATCATCATTTTATTAGCAGCCATTTCATCTTAATGCCAAGGTAGCTTGGCAGAGGTTTGCTGTCTGGGGCCATGTCACCACCCTCTGCATGGCCACAGCCCCTGGCATTGACACTGGTAATTTCCAGCTCAGCCTGTGCGCACACCTGAGGGCACACCTTTTGGTGGCATGCAAAGGCGGGTGGGTGAGGTGAGTCTGCAGCCACCATGGGTGTGCAGTGTGGCTGCTTCCAGCTCAACCTCGACCCAACCCCTTCCCAGCAGCAGCTGTAGGTGGTGGGCACACTGCACTGGGAAGGATTCGTGAAGCAAAAATGTCCCTGGACAAGTCCCCAGGTCTCATGCCTGCAGACATTAACACCTGTCAGAAGCAGTGTGGAGGAGGTTTGTTTCTGTGCTACCCTGAACTGGTTTCATCTGTTCCTTCTCCAGCACTCGAGCAGCTCGAGCAGTTCTGATTCTGACTGAAGAGGACATGTTCCACCTGCATGGTGGTGAAGCCCCGGGGGAGACAGCATATGAAGACAAATGTCCCACGGGAACCACCTGCTTGTTGTTCTGCCCCTTTCTGCTGTCTTTGTGGTCTGCATTTTGCCTGCTGAGTGATTTTCTCGCTTTTAGTTTGTAAATTGTTTGACCTGGAAGAGGACAACCAGCAGCTCTGGCCTGTCTTTAGTGAGAAGGGGCTCTCATCCCACACTGAGAGCCATCCCCGAGACTGTGGGTAGCACAAGGAATTTCACGTGCTGGTCAGCAGTCTGTGATTGTTTATCCCTCTGGCACGATGCCAGCTGCTTAACTAGATCCCATTGCTTACAGAACTCCTTGGATTTTTGTGTAAGCTTCTCCAGCTGTAGCAGAACGGCTAGCTGGAGAATACCATAACTTCTCCCTTGCTGAGCTGCATGGGTTGTTCCTCCATGCTAGTGTGTGCATGTGCGCTGGGGAGGTCAGGTTTCACTCCTGCAGCTGCATGTCCTTCCCAGAACGGCTCCTCTTTCACTGTGGACCTGCTCTCCTCGTAAGGGAGAAGGGAGTAGAAGGAGAGTATATGTTCTTTAAAGCATATCTGGTCAAGAGCCCCATTCCAAGGCAACATGGGGAAGTAAGAAAGAGAGGAAGTGGTAGGAACCAACTCTGGTCAGTTACACTAATTTATGAGAACATATGAAAATTTAGGAATATTTATTCCAGCAGAATAATCTGATGGAGGACTGCTAAGGTGGGAGGCAATCACAATAAGCAAACCTCCCAGTCCCAGTAATTGGTGAGCTAATGAACTACAGGGGCCACTTGCAGGAAGGCTGAACCTTGCAGCTGATAGGATTGTGAACCCAGTGGCCCCAGACTGGGAGGGTACAGAAAATGCAGAGCTCTGCAAGCCCATGGAGGTGTGCAGGGAGCCTTGGGAACAGGAGTATCAAAGAGGGGGGACAGGTAGAAAAGGGTATAAAAGGGTTGGTTGTGTGTAAAATGGGGCTGGTCAACATGCTTGTCTGGCTAAGCCCTTTGCCTGATCACAATTTGTCCTTTCTTCTTATATCTTTTGCTCATTAAATCATTTTTCTAACTCTGTTCATGCATTTGCACTCTCTGTACTGTGTGTATGTGAGCTGTGATGATTAAATGCCTGCTGCTGGTGAAACCTGTATGTGGTAAGTGAACTTCCGTGCCAGCTCCCAGCGCCAGGCTGGGAAAGGGCACCCCGGCCTGTGGTGCCATCCCTGGGCCAGAGCAGCTAGAGGAGGTGACTGTGCTCTTGTTGCTCTTCACCTCCCTTAACACACCTGACCAGAAGCCCTGTGCCAAGGGGACATGAACCAGGGGAGGGGTGAAGGCATTGCTGGGCAATCAGTGTCTTGATGGGCACTGTGGATGTCTGGGGTTGGGGCAGAGGAACAGGTCTGTGAGGGAACTGGAGGGGTCCCACCAGCCTCCTGTGGTCCTTCAGGACCTCAGCAGTGCCCTGTGCTGCATGGACCCCTGGCCTTGTGCTCCAGCATTTTCAAGGAAATGAAGAAGACAAACTTATCCTGATTTATCAGCTTAACACCCAGAGGAGAATCAGCTGCTCATTACAAACAAACAAACAAACAAAAAAGAGAGAGACAAGATAAACTACGGAATAAAGAGGCTTTTTTCAGAATAGGGTGAAAAGAGTTTACTTGTTTATTTTTGCAGGCAGCACAATTCCAGTTCAAATCTGGGTATTGTTCAGGAGATACTGGTGGGAAGAAGGCAACATAGTTACTCTGACACAGAGGCAGCTCCATGTCCTGCACAGTATTTTGTGAGGTGCTGGGAGGCATGCTGCCCCTCTCAGCCAGTATTTTGGGTGCTGTAATAAATGAACAGGTTCTGGTGAAAGTTGGAATGGCTGAAAGAAGTGAAGGAGAATGAAGGTCTTTAAGCTGACCTGTGAAAATTTAGAGCACCAAAAGGAGCACCTGCAGACAGCTGTTGAAGGCAGCAAAACCTCTAAACATCCCATTGCTCCTGGGGAAAAAGGAGCAAAAAACCAAGGGCCATGCAAAAGGAAAGCAAGTCACTGACCACTTCAAGCAGCACGGGACGTGTCAGAAACTTGCTCAGTCCCCTCAGGGGCAGAAATCCCAAGAGAACAAAAAGGATGATATAATTGGGAAAAGGGCTTGCTAAAGAATGGGTGATGGCACAATCATAAAGCTCCTCAAAGGATGCTCAAGGAGATTGGGAGTTTTTGGACACTAGAGATGATCATTTGTTCTGCTAAACTGGAAAGGTTTCTTGCTTCTCTGATAAGCCCTCCAAGGATAACAGTTCATACACAAGGCATAGCTTGGTGTGTAAAACTTTACAGACATACTTCATATGGCTCTGTATCCTTAGATCTTGGTTTTAATTAGCACCATAAATGTAAGATATGTGACTTTTCATCGTGAAAAACAAAACAGAGGTCTGAATTTTTGCCAGAAATGAGGACCCAGAGGGCAGCTGCATACACACTGTTCTAGGCCAGCTCAGAGTTGCTAGCAACCATACAGAGAGAAGAAAAAAAAAAACAGGTAATATCTGGGGTGTGTATACTGATGAGAGGACATGTGCACTCTATTCAATTAACATATCCACCTAATGAACCTGTCAAAGAAGCTGGGTTGGGAGAGGCTGTCATAGTCCTTCTCCCGGAAGATGGCTGCCCGGTCCCCAAGGCCAAGCTTCAGCAGGACATCCATGTCTACGTCACTCCCAAGAGCCACTACTGTGGGCATGACATCTTGCTTCTTCATGGAGTTGATGGCCTCCTCAAGGTTCTTGCTTCCTGTGATGCCATCGGTGATGAACACAAAGGAGAGCTCAGCGTTGCGCCGGGCAACTCGCTGCCCATTTCCTGGGCTGAGCACAATGTTGTTGATGGCGTGTATGATGGCTGACCCAATGTTGGAGGATGAGTCTAGATACTTGATCTGTGCCAGTGCATTGGAGATTTCCGTCAGGTTGTAGGTCAGTGGAAAGACCACGTTCTGCTCTCTCTCACTGCCATACTGCAGCAGTGCAATCCGGGCATTCATGTTGTCATTGTTGCTCCTGGCCAGCGTGAGCTGTCGGGCAACCTCCTCCACAAAGTTGTGGGCCCTGTGGAAATTCTGCTCCCCGATTCTTTCAGAGCCATCAAGCAAGAAGACAATGTCAACGGGGCGCTGTGTACACTGGGCCACTGCAAGCTCTGCAGGAGAAAGAAAAAAACAAAATTGGGAGCATGAGAAAGCCTACAGAATAAAGTTGGGGCTTGCCTCATGCAGCTTGGGCTCCAGTCGCCTCTGTGCACACTCTTCCAAAGAAGGACAAGCCCCACGATTATGCCAAAGCCCGTCTTTGTGGCTGGTAATGTTGGGCCTTTGCTTCTGATTCTCTCAGTTCCTGGGCATGAGGAATGAATGTTAATTCCAGGAGCTAGGACAGACCTCCAGAAGCATCCAAGCATTAGACAGGTCTGAGCATTTTGTGTATTTCAGCTCTAGAATTACAGTCACCTTCTCAGAGCAGTGCCCAGCTTTTATATACAAGGGGTCTATATGGAGATCAACAGCACACAGTGTTTGTCTTACATCTCGGTAATTTCTAGAGAGCGGCTTACTTTCAGAGTTAGTTTTCACACAAAGATTTGTAGGGATAAAGCTGATTTCATACCTTTCACCCAAATTAGTTTAATCAGTAATTACCAATTCTTGAAAAGTTTATACAAAGGTCGGGCCATGTGGTTGGAAAACAGGGCTCTACCCCTGCTGGTGCACCTCCACATTGTAAAGCAGCTTTTGTAATAAATAACAAAGACCAATATTTAAATGAAATACAGTGGAACATTGTCCTTCAGTCACTCAGAACAGCATCTGTCCACACAGCGAGGCATGTAGGCATATGAATATATGCAGTGAGTTAACTCAGAAAAAAAGTGGAAGAAAACTGTAATATTTGGAGTCAGGTACCAGTTATGAACCATTCTTTTGTCAGTTTGTAGTGGTTATGTGTAATGCATTTGACGTTCATCTGCATGCACTGCTTCTTCGAGAAAGACCTCCACTTTTGCTTTGGTGGATTTTCTTCCATTCTGGTGTAATAATTCTTCTGAGTTCCTTCTCTACTGAAAACCCTATTCAGGAATACAACTGTAACATCAGTACTGGTTTGTGATGTACGTGCTATGGCTGTCCACCTCCTGAGGTATTCCTCCATGGTGGCAGCAGAACAGAAGCCATATTGCACTGTAGAGAAATTCTGCGGCACAGACTGAGACTGACTCTCAAAAAAGTACTGGAGCAGATGTCATATTGTGTTGCATGTCTGGCAAGGACCAGGTGATTCTGGAGCAACTCCAGCCTGAACATCTATTTCTGGTACCGAGGGGCAACTTTCATGACAGAAACATCACATTAGGTTGAATTTCCGTATTGTGAACAAATCCAACTTGGCAAAATGCTTCCTCAGTACTGAGTGCCGTTATACCTGGGGCTGCATTCAGCACAGTAGAATGCTGAACCAAAGCGTTTTGTAACTCCTTGTATGAGGTGAACAACAAATGAATCACTGTTTAGTATGAAAGTATGATGTGTGTATATATATACATGTGTAGTCAACACTTGGCAAACAGCAAAACTGTACTTTAAGCAAAATAGATACATGTGCTCTCGAGACCAGACAGTGTACAATGAATTCAGCAACAGGGGACTGTGCTCCCAGCATAGCAGACACTCTGAGTGTGCATACTGTTGAACTTGCAGACTATTTGACACCACTTCTTTCCACAACAAAACATCAACACCTGATACTGGTACTTGTAGTTAAATCAAAGTCACTGGACATTGCTAAATCCATGGTTGCTTTTGTTTCATTTTCCCTGACCTTGCAGACTTGTATTTCTTATCCCACGCTGTAAAATGTAACTATAATAATGGTGTGTCTTGAATGGTGCTTGCTGTACACTGACTTAGAGCAAACGACAGGCTTCTGCAATGTCAATTCTGACTAAAGGAGAAAGCAACCTCTAAGTGACTGTTTTTCCCCATGAGCTTTTTTAATAGCACATTTCCAAATTCAACGGCAATACTTCATTCCTTTAAAGCAATAAAGTTATGTACTCACCTCTGCCAACCTTACTTGAGAAATGTTGTCTATAGGTACATAGATGCTGCAGTTCCCAGCATGCAGGTGCTGCTGCCACAAGGAAATTTTGCCTTGGCAGAGCCTGCACCAGTGAACTCCAGGTGCTCCCCTGCTCTGCTCTGTGCAGTCACAAAAGGGAAAGGTGGAAAGGCATGCCCCCTTCAACCACAGTCTGAAATCTGCGTAGGGGTCTGAAAAGCTGGTGCAAGCGAGTAGGTGGAAGAAAGGGCTGCATATTGAGTCAGAGAAGTGCTACCAGTCTGTCTCCCCACGCGTCGGTTCCCATGTCTGGGCAGCATGGACCTGAGTTCCCTTTCCTGCACCAAGGAACAAGATTCTTGTCCTTAACTGTATATGGTCCTGTGAAAAAAGTTCTTGGAAGCACCACCACAGATTAGCCCAACTAAAATCTTCGCATTGTGCTTTTAATTGGAGCACTGGTCCTTCTAATACATCTCACAGCAAGGCACGAATGCCTGCAGCTCACCGTACTGCATACTGAGTGCAAGGTAACAGCTAAGGCTGCCTAACAGCAGTGGCACAAAAAGCAGAACTGCATAAATAACATCAATTTTCCTGCCATCAGTAATTACGTGCATGTGCAAAGTAACCCCACCTGTTCACGTATGTTCCTGCTTCTCCTAAGACCTGGGGAGCTTTTACTTCCTCTAGCACTTCACAGTGTTCACAGATGAAGTAGGAGGCAGTGAGGAGGCAAATGGTCTCCCAGCCTCCCCCTTTCCCTCTGTGTCCCCAGAGAGGTGGGGTTTGGCCTTCCCCTGAGCTCTCCCCAGTCTCTGACCTGTCCCCTCTGCACAACAGCTTTGCCCCATCACTGAAGGAACTGCAGCTGCAATGACATCTAACTGGTTTTGTCAGAGGATTAGCCAGGAATACGTTACCAAACCACCACTGCACCCACATGCCTCTGCCTCAAAACACTGCCGAGGCAAAGGCATTCTCTCAGATTTTTTTTGAAACTCACTGTAGGTTTTTGAGAGGTAAAAAAGTTTGTTTCTAATACTGTCCTGCTTTGCTAGGAAATATTTCTAAGGAAATGAAACAACCACTGTGGTGAGGTCTAAATCTGCTTTTCTGAAATCTTGCTGAATCCCAGTCTTGCTCAGCAAGAAGTCCCAGACTTGAGATGCTCTTTTCAAAACAGGGTTTACCCTCTAGCATCATGATTGGAGCAGTTTAATTAACTACTCTGAATTCAGTCATTTAGACTCAGCAGGCTGTCACATCCTAATTTTAGGGTAAAAGTCAAAACAGTAGGGAGTGTGGCTTTGCACAGACTATCTAGCATACGTGGATTACGACCACAGATTAGCATATGGACTCAAGCACAGGCAGGTCCTCAAACTTTTGCTAGACTTTCACCTAAATCTCCTAGCACACCATTTAAAGCTCTCTGAATCCTTTTCCCTCTATTATATCCCAGCAGTGGAGATCTCTGAACTCCCTGGCATTGCACAGACTGGAAGCAAAAAGTGCTGAAATGCTGGAAACTTTTTTTTTTTTTTTTTTTTTGGTGCAGTGTGCCAGACTTGTTCATGTGCTGAACAGCACAAACATCTCTACTGTGTGTCTGTCACTGGAAAACTTCTAACCTGCATTGGCAAGTCCCAGAGGTTGAAATGGAGCTGAAATAAAACACTGTAAAATGTTCAAAGTGGGCAAGTTCCTTGTTCCAGTGCTTGTTTCTGAGCTTGGCTACAGTAGAGCAACTGGCTCCCCTTTACACACCTTGCAACAGAGTTCATTATAGCCCAACCGCATTTTTGAAGACTGTACATCTCCATTCTGCCCATTAAATATGACATTTGCTCAGTATACTTTATTGCAATAATACCATGTCAGTTAGAGAGACTGCAAGATCCACTTGCTGGCAGTAAACACTTCTGTGCTTGCATGGGCATGCAAAATGTTCTGTTTTCTCCTTATAGGTTTAGAGGTCAGTGAATATTCTGGAGGCACAAATGGCAGTAATCTACCTGACTTTTTGTGAAAACCAGTGGTAGCCGAGCTCATGGAAATACCACTCCTCATCTAAGTGAATCTATCCACAGCACTAGTGGTGGGTCTGTACTCTCTTTGAACCAAACTAGCACTGGGTATGGATTTCATGGACTACTACATCAAGTTTAAATACTTGCTTTTAAATAGCTTATATAATGTATCACAGAGGCTTGTGCAGTCGTGGATTTTTGCTTAGGACTTCCTGGTCCTATATAACCTCTGTCTCCTAGATATGAATAGGTACACATAGCTAATTAAGACAAAGAAAACACAACTGTACAAACAGAGTAAAAGGCACACACAGCTTATACAGCTTCTGACAGAAGCACTCCTCAGATTTTGCTGTTCTTGATGCAAAGCCAGGGATGCTCCCCTCTTGTACTCTTTGCTTTCTAACTGCCTACTGAGTGCTTGTACAGGAACACTGACTGCAGCGAGAAGAGATGTGCCTTGCTTTGCCAGTCTTGCCACGCAACTGGTTTGCAGGACCTGAAGAGAGCCCTCACAGTAAGCCAGCAAGAGGACACAGAAGGTGCTTCAGAAGCAGTCAGCAAAGACAAATGTAGGAAAGAGTAGGAAAAGTGCATCACTGGGTTCACTGCCAACAAGGGGCTGGCTTTGGCCCACAGCCACCTGTGCCAGTCTCTGCACTGGGGCCTCCCACTCACGTGCAGCTGAGGACTGGGATGCACCATGCTGCCAGAGCATGGCAGAAGCAGGAAGATAAAGGACAGCAGCATGGCTGGCTCAGAGACCAAGGCAGTGCTGCCATCCTGCCAGGGCCTGGCAGCTCCCCTGCAGAAAAGCAGCAGGCAAAGCAAGAGCATCTCTGGAGAAAGCTGCCATGCTCGCTACCCAGCCAAGTCAGAGAGGTCTGCCCCTTTTGTCACATCCCTGGCTGAGCCCAGTCAAGCTGTTTCACTGCCTGTGTTTCTCCTAAACTAAAAGCTTCTGCCAATGTACCTGCCTCCTCTGCCAAACAGGAACTCAAGGAAAGACGATTGCAGCTCCAAACATTTCTCCATCCCCACTCAACCTCTGCTTTCACCCACTTTGCATGATCTAGAACAGAGATGTCAGCAAAGCCCTAGCACGGTTTCTGGGTCTCCCACAATCTCGCTGTGCACCATTTTGAAGGTGTCAATGAACAGGTCCATCCACTCTTGCCGCTCATTTCCAGTGGCAAACTTGGCTTTTTCGGCAGTAAAGGCCAAAGTGGCCACCAGCTGGGTGTACATTCTGGGGTCCTGGGTTTCCCGCGTGGAGTTTAGGAACTGGGCGATCGAATGTATGGTGCTGGGGATATTTATGTTGACTCCCTCTTCCATGGGGCGGAAAATAAGTGGGTTTACGTTCCCAGGGTTCCTGTCATCTGCAAGTGAGCGTCAAAAGAATATTTTCAGGGCTTTCTAGTAATGGCCGTGTCTCTGAATGCTACCTGGCTTCCTATGCACACTGCACCACAGGAGAACAGAGCTAATGAGGGACAGAGAAGTAAAAATCAGAACCAGATTTTAAATCTCAAGATCTAAGTGTCAGCAGCGGTGCTGGAATATAGGTCCTAGAGTGGGACATGGCTCCCTCACTGAAACTGAACCCTTCCTGCAGCTCTCACAGGAAGGGCTGTAGCCAAAAATCACTGGTGAAGAAGGGAAGGCTGTCAGTGCACTGCAAAACAGCCCTTACGGGGACGTGGGACAGAGCATCGATAGGAAAGGATCTACCCCAGAGAGGCCAGAAAAGGGGAGTACAGACCCTAATGCATCTGTGCTTCCACAGGCTGGGGACAAACTAGATATTTGTATATACAGGTGTTCTGCCTGGGGCATCTGACTTGGGGAATGAGGAATTACTAAATCCTGAAGAGCCTGGGAAGCACAGAATAAGTAAGAAAAGATGATCAGTTGCCTATTTCTGAGAAGTGAACTCACTGTGCTTATGACCAAATGATTTTATCTTACAAGTGTGATAGAATGAACAGCATTTGACAATTTGGTGGCAGGTCAACTAACTTTCTGCCATATTTATGATCAAGGAACCATGGGATTCATACTGACTTAAAGTGCACATCAATGAAGAGGCCTCAGAAAATGACATGAAAACTTAACCACCCAGTTCCTACCTACTAGTCCAGCACATTCACAATGGACAAAACAGTAATTACAAAGAAGGCCACAAAGTCCAACTTCTTTCTGCATGTGGGATTCATTGATACCAGCCACCACGTATGTGGCTTTGAACTCTGTCACACGCAAATAGTATGCATGCCAGGGAGCCAGAAAGACTTTCAAGAGAGAGCATTATGTGAACTTGCCTGGCACTCAGCCCACCACGCTTTGGCTGGAGTTACTGTCCTGGGGTGTATAGTGCTCCCGTGTGGTTTCCAAGCTCTTCAGGACCCCAAGAACCTCAGTCTCCACCTGGCTGTGCTCAACTTAAATTTGACTAAAATACCAAAGCTCAAAGCCCTTTTGCATGGGTTAGAAAGAGCCTCACAGAGCATCATGCAGTTTCCATCAAAGCAAGTGGTCAGTTCATATTTGCTCAGCATAAATGCTAAACCCTAACCGAGCCCAAATCAAGAAACACTCCAGCATCCAGTAAGCACCACAGTAGTTGATGGAAGGTTAAAGGAAGACAAGGGTCTTCCCTGAAAACAGGGAAACCTGGATTTCCTTAGTCAAAGCACTGAGAGGCAGCATGCCTTCATCTGCAGATGAGAACTCAGAGTGATGACATGTCCAGCTCTGCAAGGCAGTGCAGAGGAAGCTGGGTGCATGTGATAGCTCATCCTTGCCATATCCTGCTGACAAAACACAGGCTGGAGCTAGGGTACATGGCAGGAGCAACTGACATGCTCTTTGAAGTGCCAGGACTGCAATTCTGACAACCTAAGGCCTAAAGCCCAAGACCAGGGCATAGCTTCCCAACCCCCTGCAGCCTGAACCTGTCTGATGCATCTGCAGCTGGACACTTCCACCAGATACGCACAAAGCTCACATATGTATCCTGCAAACGGCGCCATCTCCATTCCAAAAGTTTGCATTTAAAATGGCACCAACTGTTGAAAATGTTCTCAGGAAACAAGAGGAAGCTGAACACTGAGCCAGAGAACCCCCAGGCTCTGCTGCAGTCCTTATGTCACAACTCATCCAACACCTTTCCTTACCACTATGCAAATGAGAACATTACAAATCCTTCATGAACATGAAGGGTTCATGACAACAATGCATTACGGACCATCCAGTGCAGCAGCTGGATGGCGCTTTGCCCAAAGACCCCTGAATCTCTGTGTATCACTTAAAACTTGGCCTACCAGGCCTAGCATAGATCCTTGCACATCAGAGTAACTTCTGGCTTGTGGAGAAGGGTGTGGTGACACTTTCAAAAGAGGCCCACACCTACTCAGGCATATCATTCCAACTCCCATGTCCTCTGGGGCCCAGGCATAGTGCCTGCACTTATCCTGGGCTTCCTGCGGCATGGTTTGAAGCATTACCCCAGGAGGAAACACCTTCAGATGCCTCCTTGAGCCCCAGCTACTGTTTCTGTTCTGGTCCTCAGTGGTAGCAGGTACTGCGAAGTGTTCTCACTTTGCATCTGGAACAGAGACACCCAAGCCCACTATAAAGAAAGGACAGCCAAATTTGCTTTGCTTTGGTGGGTTTTGATGGCCAAAACCCAGGAGAACATGAACTCAACTGCTCAGGTCAGTCTCTCCTACAGTTTTCCTCAGAAATAGGCAGGCTACAAAGACCAAAACCTTCAAAGACATCTGAGCAGTCACCAGTGTGGCATGGAGAAGTCACCTGCATTGCACAGATCCACAAGACAAAGCTCCTCAAAAGACACTGTAGAAGAGTGTGTGTGGATGGCTCAGCACCATGGTTTGGCAGTGCTTTCTCTACATGGCCAGGTGCAAATATTGAGAATATTAACATAGCAGTCAGAGATTTTAGACAGGAATAATACAGCTTTTCTGTCTTCAGATTTGTGATCATTCTGGGACCTTTTTCCCTTTGCTTTGTATGGAAATGAAGGGACTTCTTTGAAAATTAAAATTGAAATTCTGTATAATACTGAGTTAAAGTGTGGGCTCTCAGAAAAACATGCTCTTGGCAAGAGTAGAGTTTAATAAAATGCAAGAACTGGCAAAACTTTGTCCCCTATAAGCTTTGTATATATCAGCAGAGTGCATCTGTTGTATTTAAACAGGTGTGGAGATTCAGACATTATCTCTAGGAGTTGCAGATCTGCCCTTTAATAAGCAAAATGTGATCAAGTAAAACCACCTGCAGCAAGCAGCAGCCATCTCTTATACCAGAGGATCAATCCTTACAGCCTTTTTCCTTTGATCCAACACCCTGAGTTAATTGTTAATTAAAACACAGCCAGTGTTAGAGAAGCCAAAGCTTTCAGTCCGCTACAGTGTTGCTTTCCAAACTCTCCCTACCCTTTGTTCTGCCTTCATCATTCACAAGGAGCATCCTGCCCAGTGCTGCAAGTTGTACTCTGAATTTCAAAGGTTGCATGGATGGCAGAGTTTAGAAAGGGGTAGTATGTAATAGAGACATGAAGCAAGTGAGAAATTCATTGGTGAGCTTGGAGGTCAAAACCTGGTGGGTCCCACAAATTTGGACAGGGAGAAATATCAGAGCCGACACACTAACGCAATGCTCACACACTAACACAATGCACTAGTACCCACCTGTGAAGAGAACTCAGAGGGACAGGAAAGAGCAGGGGACGAAAACCCAGAGCCTCTCCTGATGTGAAATAATGCTATTTCCCAAACTCCCTGCTGTGCAAAGGTAATGAACAGTCTTGCATATCCCCTCCCTCTCTTGAGCCTTGTTCACTCTTCCGTGGACCTACAACTATGTGTAGATGGCACAAAGCTATTTGTAATGTTTACCTGTCTGACAGGGCAGCTCAGGGCAGACGATCTGGGGATCTGGAAGGAAAAGAAGCAAGGAAAACTGAATGATGTGCAACCATCCCCCTTCACTGCTTGCACAATCAGGGTGGCAGGTTTCTCATAAGGGGAAAGGACAACAGCCCAAAAGGCCGACTCTTATCTGAGGAAGGACTGTTTATTCAGGGCTACATAAAGGTCAGTCCACCCACCATGAATGACCTAACTTGTGAGTGGGGACCTGCTGGGACACAGTGTCTGCAAACCCCATTGCTAGAAAACTCCATTTCCTATAAGTGTTAGGACAGGCACTGACCTGGGCAAAGCATGTCCTCCATCTTGTCAATGAATTCCTCTGCCACCAGGTCTGAGAAGAGCCTCATCTTCTGGACTCGCTGGGGTTCATTGCAGGCAATGGAGACCAGGGTCTCACTCTGTTCTGGCTGATCAAATATGTCTCCAATGCCAATGGTATTGACAAGCACATCCCTGCCACAAAGAGCTCCTAGGTTCTTGTCATCATCACGAGGGTCATAGCGCCCATCTGTGATCACCACAGCAAACACTTGGGCTTTCTCTCGACGGCTTTCTTTGATGAGCTTGTTGTAGGCAAACTGCAGGGCAGAAGGTGTCCAGGTGCCTCCAGCAATCCACTCCAGACGCTTCACTGCTTCCTTGAAGCTTGACAGTGAATTGATGCGCTCATCATCCAGCTTGATGGCTTCAAAGGTCCCCTCGTGACTGTACTGCACCACTCCAACACGGGCGCCTGCCAATGAAGCATCAACATTACTTGGCTTTGAAATGAAAACTGGAGAAAGTCAGCAAACATTCATATTAGCAAATAACTGCTCGATTGGACTACAAAGCTGGAAAGAGAAGAGCAGAAACTGTTGTGAAAATGCTGAGCATATGGATGCAGACTAAGGCAGCTACAGACGAATACAGAAATATGGAAGCTGGGGTAATCCAAGTCCCTGCTGCCCCCTTGTGCCACTCCCCACCACACACACACGCACTCCAGACCTGTCTGCGACTTGGGGTCCTTGGCAAGAGAGCCCAACCGGCTGACCACGTTGACAACAAAATTTTTCTCCAGGGTGAAGTTGGTGTAACCAATACTCTCTGAGCTGTCTATGACGAACATGATATCCAGGGCACCACAGCGCTTCTCACAGTCTGGGAAGAGGGACAGAAGGAGAAAATCACAAAGGTCAGCAGTGGTGCAAATGAGCCACTACAGCTGAAGAGACCACCTATGGGAAGATGGAGACATTTAATATCAAACCAGCCATCCACAGGGTCTGTGGTGCTGCCTGCAGCTGACAGCAGAGGGATTTTACATGCATCTTTCTGTCAAGACATAGCAAAAGAAACCTTTTTAACCTATCTGTCTAATACACTATCCTGTCATCTACACTGTGAAACTTTATATCTGCAGTGGAAGAGAGAAATTTTGGGACATAAATTCAGCTTTCCCTGCGTGCCTCTGAGGGCAAGAAGGCAGAGTGTTTCTAGCTGGCCCCTTTCACCATCTATCAAGTTGTTGTCCCCCTGCCCAACAATGGCTCTCAGCTCTGAAGAAAGGGAATAGTCCACTCACCACAGCACCCGCATGTCTCTCGCACATAGGTCATCACGTCGCAGTCCTGCCAGCAAAGTGGTGCAAGGTGAGTGCCTCCCTCCCTCCCAAAGGGAAAGGCTCCCTGTTCCCTTCCCACCTGGCCAGCCTCTCCCCTCTCTCCTTGGCTCCCGTGGGAAGCCACAGGCCACCCTGTCTCTGCTTGTGGCAAGGTGGCTTCAGGCCAGCCCTGTGGTTCCCTCACCAAGCAGCAGTAGGACTTGGTGCCCTGCTTCGTTCTCAGGCTGCACGTGGCAAAACTGAGGCTGCCTAGGGTGGAAGAGCACCCAGGGGTGCAGAGATTTCCTACTTACAGTCAGGCCAGGATCTCCTGGTGGGCCGGGGGTCCCCTGTAGGAAGAGCACAAGGACTTCAGGCACAATTTTTGGGAACTAGACATCAGCACCATCAAAAGCTTGGCTTTGTGCAGACGTTAGCCATAGGAAGGGCAAGAAAACCTCTCTTGGAGCCAGAAGACACCCCCTCCAGCAAGTCCTGCTGTGGGGAGAGCTGCTGGCACCCTCTGAGCTTTAGAGCTGCATGGGAGCGAGAGGAGAGGGGAAGGGAGGAGGGGGCCGGAGAAGATGCTCAGGCACGACGGCATGGTACTCTACCTCTGGGCCTGCCTCACCGGTTGGGCCTCGAGATCCAGGCTCACCTGCTGGGCCAGGATCTCCCTGGGAGAGAAATGGAGAAGGGTTACATGTTTTCCTGGCAAGGTTGGTGATTGGGGCTCCTCCTGAGCCACTTCTCAAGGCACAGCTCTGATAGTTGTGGTCACCAGCCTGCCACTGCTGAGCTTGGAGACATGGGAACATGTCCAGCATGTGGCTACATTGGTCAAGCAGGAGAGAGCAAAGTGTGCATGCTGGCAGCACACAGCACTGACACAAGACATGGCTCCTCGCCATGTGTCTCAGGCAGCCACTGACCTCACACACCCAGGGCATGCATGAACAGGTGTGCACTGGTGACAGAGGTCTGCTTACCGGTTCCCCCTTCTCTCCTTTTGTCCCTTGAGCTCCTTTTGGTCCAAGTTCACCCCTTCCTCCCTGTTTGGAGAAGGGAAAAAACAGATGCATCAGAGCACATATGGATGCACTCAGACAGAACAACTGCTGTGAACCCATCATAAACACATGCCTGCCTGGCCCAGAGGAGCACCCTTTGAACCAGCAGCTCTGTACAGAGCAAATAAATGTTGTTTATACAGGCACTGACTGAATAATAAGGAAGTTTTGAAAAACATATTTCACATTGTTTCCACAGGAGACAAGCTTGGATGATACACCCAGGCTCTGCAGCTGCAGGTCCTGCAGGAAGACTGTCTCCTCGGCCACTCACCCAAAGGGCTGGGAGGCAACTACTCAGCATTTGGGTCAGGACAAAAGAAATCGAATGCACTCACCTTGGGCCCTGGCTGACCCTTCTCACCCTTGTCACCCTGTAAGGGAAGAGGAATGGATGGGTCAGAAAGAACGGGCTTCACATTTACACCTGAAGTCTGTGATGAGGGGCACAAAGCTAAACAGTAGGCATAACATAGGAGTGGTGGTTGGGGTGGTGGGCAGAGCCACCTCCATGTCACTGTGGTCATGTTGGGGTCCCCAGTGCCCCTGATGCAAGGCTGAGGGATCTGTGGCCAGGTTCAACCCCTGTGGAGCAAAGGAAGTATCTCCCTAACACAGGGGCCAGGACTGGGGACAAGGATGGGATGCTGGAACTGGCACTGAAATGCCACTTCCTCACCCCTTTTCACTTCACTTTCTTGTGGCCCTCATTTTTCTTCCTCCTTCCCCCTTCACCCAGGCTGCTCAACTCTGATGTTATCCTCCATTGAAACAGGCTTCCTCCAATGCAGCTGCAGTGTGCCTGTCTTAATTGGATGAAGCATACATACCTGTGGTCCTCTGGGTCCAGGGTAGCTGAAGCCGGGCCTGCCTCTGTCACCCTTTGGTTAAATAAAGAGAAAGATCTGTCAGAATTCAAACTTGAGCTACAAACTCTAGCAATGCTGCTGAGACCAGAGCCATTTTCATCTCCTCCCTGGGAAGAAACACCCCCAGGAGCCATCACTTCTGTGCTTGCCCCTGAAACAATGGGAACAGCTGTCCAGAGTGATGGCATGGGGTCCTGGGGCCATGACATGCCTGGGGCAACCCTGAATCTGTGCAGGGTGAGGGATGCAATCAGAGCTGGCTTGGTTGGAGCAAGACCTAAGTCACTGTCCACAGGGAGGTTCAGGATCAAGCCCTCCTGTTTCTGAGACACATATATAGGTCAGCAAATCTCTGCAGCAGAAACTGTCTTAAAAAAAAAAAAAAAAAAAAAAATCCACACAAAGATGCTCTCCTTCAAATGCTGAGTTGCATTCAGGGACTTTACCTTTGGTCCTGGTGGTCCAGCGTCTCCTCTTGGGCCCAAGTCTCCAGGGTCCCCACGTGATCCCTGCAAGGCAGAGTTGGGGGGAGCGGGTGAGGGCACTTCCTACAGCTCCCTGCCTGCACCAGGGACCATGCTGGGGAAATGGGCTGCTAAGGCGATGAGAGGTGACCTCCCCTCATCTTCCCCAGCTATATGATCCTCTTCGGTGCAGTTATGGAGAGATCCTGAAGTGTTGCTCAGCTCAGCTCAGCAAGCAGGGGCTCCTGGGTCCTGCAATTTCTCCTTGCCCCCACTAATGACTAGATGGGGGCCCCTGGGCCAGTTTTTGAACCTCCCTGAGGACAGGTCACACAGGCATCCCTCAGTGGGGATAATGCAGCCAGCTTATGTTGGCAGGGCCAGCTGTCACTGCAGAGGGAGGGCACGGTCACACGGGGGCCCCAGAATGACTTACCGTCTTGCCTGGCTCTCCCACAACACCTGAAGGGCCTCGAGGTCCTGCCAGTCCTTGGTCTCCCTACAAAGCAAAGCAAGAAGCAAGGGGTGAGAACATGTAGGAGCAAGTACAGGCAGACCCCTCTGAGTGGTGCACCAGGCTTTGGCACCTCTAGAGACAGCAGGGTCCTGGCCTCCTATCTGCAGCTCTCACTGCACAGATAGCTCCTTTTGCTCCTCTTGCCAGGGATGTGTGTGAGGAGCAAAGCCTGGTGAGCTGCCTTGGCTGGCAGCAGAGCTCTCCCTCCCTCCTGGCTATCATGAACCCTTGCTCTGTGCTTACCCTTGCTCCTTTGCTTCCAACCTCACCGGGCAGGCCCCGAGGACCCTCTGGACCAGGATCTCCCTGTAAGATAAAGATATCCCTTGTCAGGCATGTCTCCAGCTCTGTCTATGTATGTGGCAGTCCTCTCTGGAGTGAGGAGGCATAACACTGTACTCAGATTTTCTTGGCTCAAGAAGCAGTGTCAGGGCAGTGTGTTCTCTGAACATGACTCTTAGGCAGCTTTACTACCCTTCATCCCCACTCATCTCTGGATCAAGTCCTGGAAGTGGAGGCCATATATGTTGGTTTGGGGTGTGATTGTCACGGCTCCTTAAAAGCAGAGCAGGCAGCAGGCACAGCAGGAGCAGAGCCCACTGGTACCTTCAATTCCCAGCTCTGGCTTTGGGCATTCATGTCTGGGCAGCAGAGCATCACGTGTGTCAGTCCTGGGCTCATTTGCAATGGTCTGGGCAGTTGTTTTACTCACTCTTTCTCCCTTGGTCCCTGGACCGCCTTTGCTGCCCTTCGTCCCTGGATCTCCACGTCGACCCTTGGAAAACACAGAAAGTGGTCACATAAACAGGATGCCAACACGGATTCCAGCTGAAGTGACACATGGCTGCCCTGCCTTCTCCCTCCTGGCCCAAGAGACATCTCCTTGCCCCCTTAAAGAGTCTGTGCCTGGCAGCAGAGCAGCAGGGCAGCAGGAATGCCCATGATGGCACTGCTTGGGGGAGTCTTGCCTTTGGATTTTGGGAAGCCACATCCAGACTATTATTTCAGAAGGGTGGTTGCCACAGTGACCACAAACACTCATGGTTCATTCCCTCAAGATTAAATACTCTGCTTTACTTCCAGTTCATCTGGCTTTGCTTCCCCCTCTGGATGTTGCACAAGGACTCAAGATGATCTACACCCTCTGAGCTCTGCCATGCGGTGCTGGTGGAACTGTGTTGTTATGCTGTTTAAGCTCCTTGCCAGATAGAGACCACATTGTGCCAACTGCCAGGACAAACTCAGAGGTTATTCCCCTGTGTGCAGACTGGGATGAGCTCCTCACACTGGGGTTTATCAAGAGAGGCAGACAAGGCCATCAGCATCTGCATGACTTTTGGGATGCAGAAAGCAGGGCAGGCAGGCTAAATGAGGTAGTTTTTCAGCCTCATGGCTCAGACATCACAGAAATAAGTTTCTGTTTCCTTTCCCGACGACCTGTCCAACACTCATTCATGAACTTGGATCAGGTTTCACGGCATGCCCACTTTCCAAGGAGCTATTCAGACACTTACAGGCTCTCCTTTGGGTCCAGGGGGTCCTGCTTCACCTTTTCTTCCTTTGATTCCAGCAGGTCCTTGAGCTCCAGGGTTGCCTGGAATTCCCTGGAAGAAGAAAAAGAAGTAGGATTTGTCAGAAGAGTGGTCAAGGTGCACACCATAGCCTTTCTATCTGGGACAAGATGGGAAGAGAAGCACAGATGCAGAGCTAGAAAGGTAAATTCTTTTAACTCCTTGTGCTTTCCCTGTGCTGGTGGCTAGTTTGCAGAATCATCAGGGTACACTTGTATTCAGGCCACAGATGCCTCATGACCAGCAGCTGCTGCTGCTGTTGCTCCTTGCCACATGGAGCAGTCCCTAGGAGGACACAGGAGACACATAAGTGCTGTGTGAACCTACCGGGCTCCCTTTTTCTCCTGGAGGTCCTGGGGGTCCACTGCGACCAGGCCGACCAGGATCTCCCTGAAAAAAGAGAGCAATGGTCATTGTCTACATTGTTAGCACATTGCTGTGCACTGCTGACATGCACCTTTTTGAGCCTAAGGTGCAGGGCCAGCAAGAGTCTTCCCTTGGCTGCTGCATCTGGTGATGGGATCCAGAAGCCAGGCAGACAGAACCCATCTACTCCATGAGTATTGAAGCATTTAAGAGTAAATACAGGCAGTGGTGTGTTGCTGTTGCCACTGGTGGTCTTTGTCCATACTCTCTGCTGGCCATTATGAATACTTGTACCTTTATGCCTTCATCTCCTCTTTCACCTTGGTCTCCTGCATCTCCTGGGTAACCATCAGGGCCCTAGGGAGAGAAGGGACAAAAAACCATACATACAGTGGCAACAACGTACATTTTCCCTGCAGAACAAACCAACTCACTCGTAAAGTCATTCTCTAGAGCCTGAAACTCTGTTTTTGCTTGCTGCTAGTGCTGATGAGGGAAGCAGCTGCTCCTCTGTATATGGAGAGGAAAGATTCCAGCTTTCCTGCCCATGGAAAGGAGGCACAAAAAATGCCAGACCTGGGATTGCATCATGCAATAGGCACAAAAATGGGGCAGCAACCTCTTGTTACTCGTATCTTTCTGCCTGTGCAACTAAAGCTGGGGCTGCACACTTGATGTGCTGAACAAAAGAGCAAAGTATCCTTACCTTGTCACCACGGTCTCCCTTGCAGCCTGGTGGTCCAATTCGACCCAGCTTGCCCTAGAGAAATAGCATTCAAAAGAAAAATACAGAAAAGCTCTAAGTGTCTGCAGGGAAAGCACAGCTTTTTCCTGTTAACAGTTACTAATTTTTAACAACACTAGCTGACCACACCTGTGATCAGTTACAAAATAAATAGTAAGAGTATTCCTTAGGCAGGAGTGTTGCTGTCTGTGGTGTGCAGAAATAAGTGGAGAAGGAAAACTGTGTGGGAGCTTTAGAAAGTCCTGAGTGTTGTCCCAGGCTCCCCCTGCAGATGCATTAAGCTTCTGTCTTATATCTTCAGCAGGCATGTTAGAAGTGGGGAGATCTGGTATGATCTCAGAGATGTACTTGTTGAGGATATAAGACAAAGTACAGAGCAAAACCAATTTGTGCTGGCCTGTGAGCAAAGCCAGTTGAAATTGTATAAATTTAGGCTATCCTGTTCTGGTACATTTGCATAGCATGCAAATCGGGGGCAGGTCATATCCCTCTGCACTCACCTGAGAGAGGACAAAGGATTTCAGGGATTATGCTTTAGGGCTTTATTATTAAGAACAAACGTTAGCTCAGAGAGAAAATTTCAGATTCTTTGAGGAACTGACTTGAAAACCAAATTTCTGCATACATTTCTGTGCAAATGTCCTGTAGGGGTCAGTAACACTCAAGATGAGCTATCTACACCCAGATCATCCTGCAGCTGGGGGGCACACCGGGTTATATATCAAGTTCCTGCAGAGAGTTTTGACTAGGGGATAGCACTTCTGTGACCTGAATGAATGCATCTCCAGCTAGCTCAAATATTTCCACAGGAGATGCAGAATAACGTGCAAATAAGTTTTTAGAAACCTCAGTCAGACTGGGATCAAAGTAGCCAAAAACCAAGTGTGGGGGGTGAGAGAGAGGGAAGAACCTGTGGGGACAAAGGAATGTAAACAAATAAAACAACAGCAGTGATGTTACAGGGTGCAATTCCATGCTGTTACCTTCTGTCCATCGGTGCCGTTCCTGCCTGCCAAGCCAGCTGCTCCCTAGGATCAGGGGGAGAAAAGCGGGATCAGTGATCTGTTGACACACTCAAGGGTTTGTAGTTGGAACAACGTGCAAGTTAGAAAAGGTGCTCTCTTACCCTCCGTCCATCGGATCCAATCTCACCCTAGGGACAGAAGAGGACAGGAGTCAGCCATGCTCGCTCACCACACCAGTCTGTGCTCACACAAGCCTTCCTTCCCTCCTTCAGGTGCACAAAGACTATGGATTCTCAGGCAGCATTTTCTGCAAATGACTCTGCAACCTCCTTGTCTCTCCCTGGCCTCCCGGAAGTGGAAGCTAGGACCCCTTTCTCCAGGGAGCTCCTCCCCACAGTCTTCAGACCCTCTTCTTGTACCAACTGCTGTACTTCCCTGACCTCACAAGAAGAGAGGTCTGCACCAGCTCAGGATCAACCTCTGCCTGAGCAAGGAATCACTGGGTGCAGTTGCTTCTTCCACGCTGGAAGCAGGCTACCCCCCTTCCCAAGCAGACAGTTTAGCATCACCATGTCACAGGACTCTTGAGTGGTGCCTGAAATCCCTCCCTGTTGCTTCAATTACATACAATGGAGGTCGTTGTTCCCCCCATCACAGCTAAACTCTCCCTCTTTGCAGAAAAAGGTGTCCCCAAGTGCCCAAATATACCACGGTAGGCTCTTCTTTCTCACCTTTTCTCCTTTCAGCCCTGGAACACCCTGGAGCAAGATAAAAAGGGAAGAGGGAAGATGCTTTGTTTAGTGCCTGCGATGAGCAAGAGCAAAGGCAGCAGGGCTGGTAAGCATTCTGGGCATCTCGGGTGGGAATGGGCAGGTGAAGGAGAGGAGCAGAGCGCTCTGTGCCAGCCCAGACCAACATGTGCCTACTGACAGGCAGCAGAAGGATCCCAGTGCTGTTGATACTCCCCAGGGGGGAGTATCTAGCAATAATTCCTGGAGTCACACCAAATGTCAGAATTAAAGCAGCCAGATTTACAGAACCCCTTAAAGGAGGCCACAATGGCATTCAAGTGCACAACTCAGAGACTGGTTGGTGGGTGTTTTCTGCTTTCCCCAGGAAAGGAGAATGCCAGGGAGTGACATAAAGGGAAGCAATGCTGAGCAGTGGGAAATTAGCCTGACTCACGCCCTGCTTTACCAAGAATACAATGAATGCAAGCCGCTCAGCTTCTGGCTATATGATTCTTACCTTGGGACCAGGGTATCCGATTGGACCTTCAATACCTGGGTCACCCTTAAGGAAAGAAGATATCAAGTGTTACCTCAAGCAAGGCATAGATGCAACCCCAGCTGGCACCAGGACTGCACTCCTTACTGCGACGGAGGGGTAGTTTTACAACTCACCTGCTGTCCCTTCATACCAGGGGAACCTGGTTCACCCATGCTCCCCTTTGCACCCTAAGGGAAAAACAAACCACAGGTCAGGACTTGGTGATGACTGGGAGAAAGAGTCAATTTCTGGTAGCATCAGGTTCCTACAGAACTTGGGGCAGCTGTATGGGGATGGGAACACACAGCCTGGCTCCACAGAGCTTGGAGCTCTGTTGGGTTGTGGGTAGAGTGAGACCCTACATACAAGAGGGCTCTGCTGTGGGCAGTGGGAGAACTGGAAACAACTTCTGCTTTGCTCTTCTTGTCCCTGCACAGCTTCTCAGGTGCTGAAGGTCCTTGCCCAACAGCTGATGCTTGGGTGTCTCTTTGTACACATATGTCCCTTGGCCTTGGCATGGACATGAGAAGACACTGGTGTTCCTTTCAGCAAGGCCCTGCAGTCTCCCAGGGCCAAGTCAGATGCTGGGCAACTATTTCCCGTTTGGGAGCTCCATCTGAGTCCTGAGACCTGTCTGTGCTCACTTGAGGTGAGATCTAAGGGGCTCTGCAGCGTCTGCAATGGTCACTGGTATTATTCTTCCAACGGGTTAGAGTAACCTACCTTCTGCCCTCGGGATCCCTTGAGACCAGGAGGACCTGTGATCTCCAGGCAGCTCATCTTGTAGCACTGAAATACATCAAAATAAACATGAAGTGTAGCCACTGTGCTGCATCATGCCTTCTGCTGCACGTTCTCAGCCAGCCTCCACCCAGAGCATGCACTCTCCACACTTCTCCCCCTGACTGCAGCAGTAAAAGCCACCACAGGCTCCAGCTGGGTCAGAGCTGAGGCAGCAAAAAGCACACTGAAACATTCTGCCCACATGTTAGAAGTTGCCACAAGCACATCCATTACAGATTTGGCTCTGGGTCCAAGCTCAAAGAACTTGCTATGTGTCAGCCATGGGATTGCAGGCTTGCTCTTCTGGCATTATCAGGGCACATGCATGCCCTTGGGAGCACCATTCTGCACACTCCTCTCCTGTCGACATGGCTGGGCAGGAACTCTAGCTTACAGAACACCTATAAAACATGCCTTCAAATACACCATAATTAAATGAGTCTCTTCAATACACTTGTATTCATTGCCATGAGGGAAATCACAGGTGAGGGGACGGTAGAAGGTGAACAGTCCAGCATGCCGTTTCAACTACTGGGTAAAGGGATGGGTCCCCATGCTCCACACCGGTCCCCAAGTGGGCAGAGTCCCATTCCATGTAGCTCAGTGCAAAACTGGGCCTGCTTCTTCAGGGTACAAGCCGGTCTTCGTTAGCAAGCAAGGCAACTAAAACTTGGAAATGGCATGCAGATACTGCTCACTCACCTCAGCATAGGCTTCATGTTTCTGTAAAGGAGAAAACAAGATGAACAGAATCAGTTAAGGTAGTTAGCTCTGAGGGAACAACTGCATCAAACACGTGGCACTGCGTGTGACGATTGATGGTAGGGGAAAGGAGGTGATTAAAATCCGATAGCTTTAAACATATCCTGAGCAGAGTCCCCCATTGATAGTGCCTCACAAAGGGGGCCCCAGTGACCACTCCAGCAGTGGGCAGGAGGCTCAGGGAGCCTCACAGGTCCCAGTGCTGCCCCTTCCTCCATGTGCCCCCAGGTGGGGCACGGGTCTGGCTTGAGCAGCAGCCAGCACTTGGATGGATCCTGCCTAGGGGAGCAGAGACACAAAATAAGGGGCACTGGTTAGGCACCTAGCCAGAGAAAACATATGCTCAAGACCCCATTTGACCCCTTGGTGTTGAAAGGACACAAAAAAAGGAAGAGAAGCAAAATGATTTTCCCTGGTGGAGGAGCTCTCTAGAGCCTCACCATGAGGTGACCCACCCCACTGACACCTCCACTCTTGTCACCCCTCTCTGATGGATCCCCCATTACATTCTGCTCCTGGGGCAGCACAGGTCAGTGTCCCTCACCATCGCTCTGATTATCCTCTCAATAGTGTTCTCGTCAATGTTCAGGGCGTTTTTCTGTGTGATGCTGTAGTTGCTGCGGTACAGGTCATGCGGTGGACTGGCAATCTCCCGCAGTCCCTGCTCATAGATGTTCTCACTGGGGGCCACAACGAAAAGCTTGATCCCCATGTCTCGCGCCCTCTCAGCTTGCATCTTCATTCCCCCGCAGGGACTGCCAGTGACGTGCCCATCAGTGATGACTACCGCAAACTTCACATCACGGGCCGTCTGGCTCTGGAACTGCTGTGTCATGTTGGAGATAGCACAGTCTGTGAAGGTGCCCCGGCCAAGGTACTGAATAGCACGCAGCTTGGTGAGGTATATGTCTTTGCTTCTTGTTAAAGGACTGTAAATCTCCACCACATCTGAGTAATGAAGTCCTCCAAACATCCAAGTGATGGAGACTTGGTTCTGGTAGACCTCATTCTCCAGTTTTTCAATGAACAGAGGGATGAACTGCTTTATTTGATCCACAAGGCTCTGGATTGGCACAGTCTGCAGAGCAATACTCTCTGAGGTATCAATGATGAAGTACACACTGATGGGGCAGTCCGTCTTTTCTGCATGGAGACAATTTTTCAGAATTTGTCACAGCAGTTTATGCAATGCTACACCCCCTTCATTATTCCCCAGAAAGCTGGACCGAGGAGATTGGAGCAAATAGAGTTGTGAAGAGAGCAAACAACAGCACAAGGCATGAGCTTCAGCTTCCTCCAAGGGTGTTGCAACTCTAATCAGGAGTTATTTCTACCTAGACTGGAGGAAATGAGGACCCTGAGGACTAAATGCCAGTTTTGAACTAAGAAGGGCAGGGACATGACTTTTGCTCTCCTGGACTACAGATGAATGCCCTGCCTGCTAAGTTGCTCTCTCTGGCATAAAAACATTTTCAAAAGGATTATAGTGAGATATATAAGTGAGATACAGGAAAAAGTACAAGTCCCATCTACCGTTACCAGTATCTGTGATCAGGTCAGAAGACTCCAATGTCAAGCATTTCAGATCTGCTCATTACTGAATCAATTTTGAAAACATTGTCTTTCTTTTTTTTTTTTTTTTTGGGGGGGGGGGGGGCAAATGTCTGGATGCCTAAATCATCTCTTCTACATTGCAGCTAGGAAATGCTGAAACTGTAAAATTCAGAATGGGCTGTTTTCTGACATTAGAGATGTATCTGAGTTCTGAAGACTCATCAGTATTTAGCACTGCATCAGCTGGAAGAAGCCACCACTGGCAGAGTTCAGCTCTTCTACTTCTCTGCACTGCATTCGAGATCAGAAATAGGAGTTTCAGTGCAGGACAGTGTTCCCTACAGAAAGACAGATGACTTCTCCAGGGTGCTGCCCAGGAGTGCAAAAGGGGCAGGAGAAGTGTAACATGCCAATGTCAATTCCTTGTGAGCAGGTTCTACAGCTGAGCACAGCCGTTGCTTTAAGATTGCTGCCTACAAAGGAGATAGACAACCAAATTATTCAGTTAATACCTGTACAGGAGGCAACAGGCTCCTCATCCAACTGAGCATGGAGAGAAACTAGAGTCAAACAAAGAAGAGTGGAAAAAAAGGCTTGTCGGAACATCTCAGCAGTTCCTCTGGGCGTTTAGGTGCCTGCAGGAAAATACAAGTTACATGTTAAAGACAATATACCATCTCCTAGCTCTGACAGGAAAACGTACCAAAAGGGTACAAAAACTCTCACTTTTAACCCATGGACAAGGGAGTGAATAAACAAGCACTAGAAGGAAAACACAGCTTCAGCATTCAACACATCACTGGGCCTCTGAAGTCCAACTGCACATGGGAATACGTTTTTTTGTACGGTTACAATAACCTAAGCAGCAGAAAAGTTGGAGATCTAGTCTGAAAAGTTTTTGGGAATGTATATTGTTGCTCAGAGGACCCAAGGGTTGAAATTATATTCACAGAGAAAATCCAAGTGACATTTATCAACAGTAAGGAACACGGAGGAACAGTCAATGCTCAGTTTTATGTCTAGAGGACAACTGTACTAATTAGTATGTCAGCTTCACAGTGCATAGACCAGGTACTGCTCTACCAACTTTTCTGCTTGGTGGTCAGCCCAACACCAGACAAAAAGGTCTATGTGTGACCTCCATTATTAAAAGAAGGCCTCAGTCCAGCCCAGAAAGAAAGCTTCTTCCTTATTTTTTTATTTTATTTTATTTTATTTTTTTCTGGGGGTAGCTCTTTGGAAAAGTCCAAGGCTTGAATAGCCCCCAGTGCATTCATCCTCCCTGAGTGGAGCTGTGCTGACAGTTCAGGCAAGGTTAGGGAGGGCAGGTTAGCAATGCAGCTTTGCTGCTGACTTAGTTGCATGGAAAACAGCATTACCTGATGACTACAGTTAGCTCAGCTCCCCCAGCACTTCCTTAGCTCTCTCCACGTGGCTAGTCAGCAGATATTCTCTAGTTGGACACTCTCCATCCTAGCTTACACTGAAAGCTGCAGCACATCATAGGATTCTGCAAACTCGTTTATACTGGAAGGACCAGTTACTATCAGTGCCACCAATATCCTTACAACACAGCCTTCCTCCTTGCTAAGGTTTGTGCTAAGGTTTATGCTAATAAGCCTGCAAGAGCCATTGTTGAGGCTGGATTTTAGATTGGGGAAGAAGATACTTCCATGCTCTTTGCAGAGCGGACAAGAGGTACAGAGATACAAAAGCTTCAAGGAGTACCAACTTGAGGTGCTTCACAAACATAGATAAGAAAAACCCTTTGATGGTAAGGGACCTCTCATGTGCCTCCAGCTTAGCGTCTAAATGTCTCTGTCAATAATTTTGGCCACGTGTCCTTCTCTTTTCCATCAAGAGTGGTTACAAAGCTGTTTCCAAAGAAACCCAACTGTGGCCTCATAAAGTCCACATTTAGGACAGCGTAGCTTGATTTTCATTGTGCTGCATGGAACAGAAGAGGTATTGTAAGGATAAAATACTTTATTGCTAAGGGTATAGTATAAAAGTATAAAATACTTTATTGCTATTTTAGTTAAGATCAAGCTTTCTCTCTCTAAGCAGAGCTTCAGGAGGTCCTGATCTCTTGGAAGATATGACATGTCTTCAGACAGCACCATTTTAGAGCCAGTCTTTAGTGACTGCTCAGGAAGCTGGAGACAACAGCTTTTGGAGAGGCTGGGAGTACTGGAGTCTTTGGCCAAGTCTCTGACTCACGGATCACAGCATCCTGGGTTTAACCACCTCCCTTCCTCCTGCCATGTGTGCGTGGCTGAGAAAGGCTCCATGCAGAAGAGCTGCTCTCCAGGCAGGATCATGTAGCTGGAGGGTGCAGCTAAAATTACGTGGACAACCAGGCCTAGCTCTGGCACAGGGCTGCCTGTGCCCACAGCCCTTGGGACTTTGGACTGCATCAATGAAGCACTGTAGCCTTTGCCTCTCTCTACACAGAGATGAGGCAGAAAAACTGCAGCTCAAAACACCAGGCACACTTCACTCTTTTGTTGTCCTGTAGCACACAATCTTCTTTAGTCCGCTCCATCGCATGCAGGCTCCTTCTTAGAGATCACAGCCCCTCACCCGCGGCACGCGCTGCCCTGCCCAACACCCTGGTGCCTCCAGCCACTCCTGTGGCTCCCCTTCTTGCCTTGCCCATATGAGGGCCAGGCACAGCTCAGTGCAGCTCCCCCAGCAGTGCCAGCTGCTGTGCGTGAGCCAGGGACAGGGGCTGCGGCATGCTCCGTCCTTCCCCACCCGCTGATCCCATTAACGGTGACTGGGAGCATGGGAGGCAAGGCTGCTACAGCCTCTCTCCCCATCTGAGGGGTGTCCAGAACTGTGGTAGGCAATGCTGCTTATTCTGTCCTCCTGAGTGCAATCAGGATGGTTCTGCTGCAAATCTCGTAACATTTGACATTCTCCTCAAAGCCCCACCTCCTGCTGTGAAATGCTCAGATGGGAATCTCAGATTTCACATTTTCTGGACATTGAAGAACATTTTTGAACACTGGGAAAAAAAAAAGAAAAAAAAAAGAAAAAAAAAAAAAGTGCAGATTGGGAGCTCCTTACATCTGAATACTTGGTTCTGGCCATGCTCTTCCTCCTTGACTTCCTTTCTCTCTCTGCCAGAGTAGGACCACGACATCACGACATTGTGGGAGCAAGTCCTTACAAGGATTTCTCTTAAAATCTTCTTCTGACAGTATTTGTATTGTTAAGTGATGCATCATTTTCCCCAAGAGAAAGAAAAATCTTAAAGCAATGGTTTAATATTGCTTAAACCATTGCTTAATTCTTAAGCAATGGTTTGGGGTCACTGAACAGATTCTGAGGGCATTAGGCTGTGCTGCACCATCCTCCCTGCATCAGGGGCTGTGCTCCTACCTGTTTCCTCAGGTGCTCAGCAGAAACACACAAGGCCTTTTCTGCTCCCACATTCAGACCCCAGGAGACGTGGCTGTTACCCAGATCATTGAAAAAATATATGGAGTTATTTAGATAAAGCCCTGCAAGAATTGTGGTCTTGCATGAGGTCCTGAGTTCTCTACTTGTGGGTTCCTCTTCTGACCCTGAATAAATGAATCAAATGCAACATGATGGCAAACAAATGACTTGCAATGACTTTGGAGTGTGCAAATTACTTTTCACTTAATTGCACACCCACAGTAGATTATCAAACAGATCAGATTTTAATGCTCTATAAAGGCCAACTCGTGTCTGGCAGATCCCTGGTCTGTCTTCTACACATGTAAATTTCTGAAGTTCCTCTTGGTGCACGGTGTATTTCTCCTTCAAAACCACAACACCTATTATAGCTGAGCAAATTTTCCCCATATTTACATTAATTTTGTTGCTCCACTCTCTAAGCTAACTCTGTCTGTCTGGAAGGAGCTGGTTTATGGACACAAAAGGTGTTTTTCTCTCTAGAAAGGAAGAATTGTATTAATTATGTCACATGCAGAATTAAGTTTGAAACTGAACTTCTGCTTCAGTCCCAATTTCTTTCATGGCCATAATCAGGCAGTCTTGCCTGTGGTGTTATCCATATGTGCAATGTGCAGGCAGCATTTCGCTCCTCTCTGATGTTTGCTAAGTAAAATAAAACCAGAAGAAATGTGTCTCATTTGGAATAAACACATTCGTCACAGTATCCATTCAAATGAGTCCCACAGTTTTAGTGTCTGGTCTGCCATCCACTAGGAAGACTTCCCCATGGCTGCAGGTAGTCTAAGCTCTTTTACAGCTCTCCTACTGCAATTACAGCGGGACACATACAAGACAGAACACACAGAGAGGAGGCCAGAGCCATAGGAAGGCTGGGAGGAGGCAGCCTCCAGCCGGGTGTAAGAGCAGGCTCCTCTGCAGGACCGTCTTGGTGATTGCAGCCGCACCCGCAGCCACGACTGAACCGCTGGAGCTCCAGCTCTTGCGACCAGAACTGAGCACACACCTCAGTTTACAGTGCTTGTGCAGACCCCTGACACCACAAACAGCCCCTCCGGTAGCAGACCTGGGAAGCAAGCGCAACAACTAGCTTGGGAGTAACTAATGTTCTCCTTCAGAATAGAGAGGAGATTGTGCCGATGAAAACCACCATAATCAGGAGACACAGATCACAGGTTAGTCTAATCTGGAATCTGTATCTTTATTTCTGAATATCCAAAAATCAAGGAGGAGTCGTATTGCAGATCAGTTGCTCTGCTTCACAGCTGCAGAAAAATACCATGCCACTACCACTGCAGTCACTTCACTCAGTTGTAGTTGGTGATTTCAACTAAATTGTCCCAGGGAAAAAAAAAACAGTTCTACAGCTCCGTATAGAGGGATTTTCTAGACCTCTAGCCCTGGCAGCTGAGAGTCTGTGGCTCACAAGACCTGTACCTCAAATAAACTCCTGAGCTTGGAAAATTGCCCGAGATATCCAAAAGTTGAAAGCCACACGGAAATAGGTATTGTTTTACAGCAGGTACTGTCTAAACACAATGTGCCTGAAATTAGTAGCTTGTTGGAGAGTCCCCGGGCAGCAGCAATTGCTGTGCAACCCAAAAGGGCATGGGCTGGGATTTCAGAAGCTCCAATTTGCAGCTGGAAAACCGTCAGTAGCCGTGCAAACACTATAAAAGGAGAGGAAAATCCTGCCTACCTGGAAAACGGGTTCATCAAAATTTCTCCAAAAAGCCTCAGAAGTGCCAGGAAAAGGACTCCGTGGAACTGCTTGTATCAAGAAGGCTTCTGCATCCCTGGTGGGGAGGGGTTGCTCCCGGGGTGTATATGGTGAGGGGAGCAGAGAGGAGCAGCTGGGAGCAGCTGAGCCTCCTCCAGCCGAGTTCCTCTATTCCCTCTCAGGCAGGAATCTGCCCTCTATATTCCTCCGCCTTCTAAACTGTCAGGCAGCCTCTCGTTTGCAGTAGCTTCAGATATCCACAGAGAGTCACTGTGGGTCTACCAACACCCCAGGACAGCCTCCTCCAGCAATCTGCTGCTGGGGTGGGGTGGGGTGAGGCCGTTTATGCTTGGAGCTGAAGGAATTTTTTTAAACAAGCTGGAAGAGTCTCATTTTTCCATGATGAGAGTCCCCCTTTCGTGGCTGGCATTGCTGCCCCACATACTTATACCATCAAATAGTGTTCCTCTTTTTTTCCCCTTCCTCCTCCTTTTCCCATCCTAGTAACG
>CM021771.1:16843688-16869214 GCA_011076525.1 Nettapus auritus | reverse complement strand
AACTAAAGCTAACTCTCATTTAACTCTACTCCCATGTAGTGACAGAAGTGAAAGACTTGTCTCAGGAGATCTCAGAGTAAGCTGTTAACCCACTAGTCCTGATCCACAGGAACAAGTTGCTCAGGCAACTTGATTGTGTTAAAAATATCTGAACAGTCAATTGAAAATAATAAAAATAATGAAAATAATGAAAATAATAAAACTCCAACTCTGTTGTGTCTGCAAGTACCAACCAATGTTACTACTTATCCACGAAATAATCCTAACAATTAGAGTTAATCCTTCAAATCCTAGAAATATGTCTATTTCTAGGTGTATCTGTCCCTACAGAAGCTCTTTCTTCAGCAAGAATGACCAAAGTCTAAAAAGGAGGAGGGTACAGACCCATATCTCCCTCTTCTTCCTCACTGACTTGTGGACATTGACTTGTGTGTGTAGTTCCTTGACCAAGGGACCTATTGATTTTTGACTTTCTTTGTACACTTCTTGAACTTTTTAATGTCAAGCCAAAATCTTTTTCTGCAGCTTGACATGATATACTGCCTTGTTCCTATGAGTATTCTTGTGTATCTTACAAAACCGCCTCCTATTGCATCCTTTTCAACAAGAAGGCTAATTTGGGTCTTTCTCACCTATCTAGGTATCCATTTTGATTATTTTTTGTAGGAATATGATCTTCAAACCTATGGCATGGCTGGCCATATCCGGCCAGTACATGTATTATGATACGGTGTTCTAACATACAAGAACAATGAAGGTTTAGCATGTCTTGTTTACACAGGAACTCAGAAAAAGTAACCTCAAAATTGAACACTTTTTTTTTTTTTTTTTCCCTGGATTTGGTGGACTTTTTACAGTCGTCTTTTACAACTGGCTGCATTAAATGCCCAAGCTAGTTCTCTGTCATTGAGTTTTTGTTCTTCTGAATGGGATTAGAATGTAGGAAGCACTAGATGAAAAAGGACATGGAGCAGTAACTTTTTGAGACAATATCAACATTGTTTTTCTTTAATCTTCCTTTTTTGAGAGGGAAATCAAGAAGGGCAAAGACTTTTCTTTCTGTGCTCACTGATCCTCTTTTGTACACAGTGCCTGCTTCTGCATGGATGTCTGTCCAGGTGAAGAATCACTCCCCTTCACAGAGGAGAACCTCATTCACTCTCTCTAACTTTTCTGTGGCTTGTCTTCCAAATCTTCAAAGACCGTGTCTCAGGATTTTTATTTATTTATTTATTTATTTATTTTTCCTCTCCTTACAGTGGAATTGCAAATCTCATGGAAATATATATATAGATATATATATATTCCACATAATATGCATGGATGTGTATTAGTTGCTCATCCCCTATATATCTGACATAGATACTATTATTGTTGCTCACAGTGAATGCTGTATACTGAACATTTAGTATTCAAACATATTTAAAATGGAGGGACAGGAAATGTTAAAAGATGAAGACCAGGAAGAGAATAAAAACATGAACTGATTTTCTGCTCTCCTCTGTGACTGCATAGAGTTTGAAGTAAAGGAGTCAGTTAGACACAGATGGCTATTTTTTCATTTACATCCCCTTGTATCACCAACCATGGGGCTTGTCGACCCCCATGGCCACACTCCCACACTTGTAGGCTTAAATGTGATACATGTGTATAGTTGTTATTTTCTAAACTGTGTAGCTGCTTATTTTTTTACATCTGAGTTGTAGCCCCCAGTAAAATGCAAACTTTTAGTTTTAAACCACATACATCTGAAACAACTTTATGTGACTGGTGTGGTTCTCTGGAAAAATAGCTATTGCAGTTCCTTTGTGCCTTGACTGTCTGCAACTCCATCCACCGTTCATGTGTTTCTGAGGTTATATATTGGTCTCTTAAGCCTTGTTTTCTAAATACGTTAAGAAGACCAAAGATGAGTCCAAGATTTTTAAGTTCTTAGTGAAAAAAATGAACACTAGTTTTCAAATGTTTGTAATTATGCAGTTGATAATCTCAGCATTTTCATTGACTACAAACCAGACAGTGGAATTTATGTCCTTTTATAGCTTCCATTTTCTGAAAATTCTTGTTTCCTAATTAAATTTGTACATACACAAGTAATGTGTTTGTATGCCTTGCCCAAGCAGGTAAAACCTTGCTCTTCTGAGGTTTGGGATGTAACTCTGGTGTTTGCCTTGCTCTCTTCCTTCATGGTCTTAAGTTTTACAGTCTTGCAGACCCTGCAGACAAGACTGCCTCCAGCCTTCACATCCTCATGAAGTTCTTCCCTGTGTTTGAGTAGTAGGTCCAAAAGAGCATCTCTCCTAGTCAGTTCATTGACAACCTCCATCCTCAAATTGCCTTTGAACAATTGAAGAAACCTCTTGTAATAGTTATGCCCAGCCATGTTGCTCTCCCAGCAGATAATGAGGTGGTTAAATTCAGTCTTGAGTACCTGGGTCTGTGTCTGTAAGGATTCCTCCAGGTTCCTAAAGAAAGCTTCATCCTCCTCTTCTTCTACAGCAGACACCTTTTACAACATCACCTGTGCATTTACAGGCACTGCTGTGTCTGCTTCATGGCCCAGTCAGCAATGACCTAACACACTCATGCATCTGTAAAAAGGGTACAAACCTGAGCAACAGCCCCCACTGTTCTTGCTTGTCTTGAATTGTGGTAAAATGAAACACAAAGGACAATCTTTTCAAAGGAAAAGCAAATGTTCATTTGACTCTGTATTCTAACAGCATTTCCTGGGATTTAAGCCATTAAACCAACTGCTCCAGGATGTTTAGAAAGTTATCATGAACATAAAAGTGCAATCCAAGGCTTTGCATAGTTTTTCCTATTTTTAATTCTGGTGTTATCTTTTAAGTCTCCTATGCTATTGCAATTCTTATTTACTTAACACTCAGTTTTTATACACAACATTTGTGTGTCCATAATTTTTTGTTTTCTAGCACATAAAGAAGTACTGTTTGGGGTTTCTAGAAACTTTTTTTAAACAGTTTTGAGGATTTCCCAACCTACAGCATTATTGAAGCCTTGCCAGGTGCAGACCCAGGTCTATGACCATGTATTTTTCCATTAGAGCTCAAGATCCCCATAGGATGATATCCCAGAGACTCTGCATTGTTTGGACAAGGCAGTGCAAAAAAGTTGCAGCCGGAATGGGAGGTGTTGGTTCCCCATCTGGTCCTATACTGCACAAGTTCCAGAGGACCTTACAGGAGCCACCCTTAATGCCACCAGCAGGGCATCAATGTGTTCCGGTTTTTGTTATCATCTCCTGCATCAGGATAACACTGACGCGGACTGCCAGCAGGACTGCAGGCCTCATGTCTAGCTGTGCTCGTGCAGCGTGGATTTCCAGACCACGTCTAATCAACTTCCTGAAGTGCTTGTTTATGCTTCACTTGTGCAGAGACCCTTGCTCCAAGTTTTATTTCCTCGCTGCTTAAGATCTCATTTCCTGTGATCAGTTTAAGAAGTCTGGCTTGAAGAAACTGCAGAGCTCCTGTGGCAAGTTGTTCTTTTTGCACATTTTCTTTGAATTTTTGACCATTTTGAAATGGAGAACATGCTCACAAACTTGTTACTACTTTACCTTCAGAGTCAGATGTCAGGCACATTTTCTACAGTCAAAAGTCACCCTTTCTACAGTGTCCTAATGGCTCACCACTTCTGTCTCCTAACAACTCTAATGCCAACCCTAACCCTTAACCTCAGCCCCCTAACACCAATGTCACTAATAGTCATGTCTATCTCCACCGAACAGCCAAGCAGGTTTGCAGCAATAGGTCACTGACACAGGCAAATACCACCTAGGATGACACCTCAAATTTCACAAGCTGGGCAGTCTTCACAGAGACTCTAGCCATTAGACAGAGCTTCCAACGATATATTTCTGAAAAAACTCTCTTCGCAACTGTGCAATAGGTGGAAAAGGCAGGCAGTTTGGGAATACCCCTGTGCAAAAGCACCTAGGGACGACAGAAATATTCCCATTCAACTTTCCTCTCTGTTGTATGGTGTTGAGCTCAGCCATTTCAGTACTAGATTAAGTGCAGGTCCAGAGATGTCACATAGCAGCAACACATAGTGATATGAGTCCAGCCGTCCAAGGGGTGTGTGGGCAGAGAGCAGAGGCTGCAGAGAGCAAGACTGAAGCCCTTTCTCCCAGAACATTTTCCCTTTTACCACTTTCACAACCCATGCTTTTTGACATCTCTTGCAGAGCATTTTTCCATGAAGCAAGTCAAGACCTTTGAGTCCCAAGGCTTGCCAAATCAGTGGGAAGAACCTCTGCACAGTGAGGCAATTGCATTCCAGCTTCCTGGCGAGGCAGGACCCAGAGGCAGCTGTGAGATGCCACTGCGACCTGCAGTACATGCTGGGTAATCCTGAACTATCTTTAGGTAGCTTTCAGACGAGCTTTCGTTTCATAGCCCATGGTAGTGACGGAGTTAAAATACACAGTTTGGGTATTTGGGTCTTAGTGATGAAATACAGCAAGAGCAGAATGACCCAGCTGCATTTGTTTTATTTTCTTGTCACCAGAGAAACAAGAAGGAAAAACTTAGTGGTGTTTCCATGAAATTAGGAGAAAAAAAGCCACAGAGTTTATAGAGGAAACCTCATCCCCCTCCCCAGCCTCTTACCAGTGATGGTTCAAAAAATGTACATTTCTGAACTTAGTCACATCCCGCCCCACCCAAGGTCCTTCACTCCACGTACAGACACAAGAGAGATTTCAGTTTCCTTTTTCTGCTGATGAACTTCTATCTAAACATTTGCTTTTTTCACTGCTGGAGCCTGGAGGTACTGCCTCCTTATAAAATGACTCCTCTGGCTAAGGTTACAAATAAAATATAGACTTTCTCTGTAAGATTTCAGCTAACCGTATGAATAATATTCCCTCAAGACATACTCATTATATTGAACCATAAATCTACTGGGGGACACTGTTCTGCAGTGAGTAATAGGTATAAATAGAAAGGAAAGGAATTAATTAGTGCATTCGCCTGGGAAAAGAGGAGGCTGAAAGGGTTCAGATAGGAAAAAATAATAAAATAAAAACGCTTTCCTCTTAATGTAGGGGTACAACAGGAATGGGAGTAGCCTGGCCCTGGTTGAAGTGACTACCCTCAGGAGTCTGGTGGCCTGGCAAGGACACATTAGGGCTCAACAATGGAGCTGATTTATTTGAAATGCTAATCTTGTCTTTAATCCCAGCTTTGCTTCTCTGTAACCACACTGTTCTGCTGTCCTCGGGTCTTCAGTGAATGTTTCCAGTATCAACACTTCTATACAGCTGAATCCTTGGGACAGATTGTGTGTAACTCCTTTCTCAAGGAGACCAGTTAAAAGGAATTAGAAAGGAAATAGGCAAAAATCCTTGAAGCCACAAAGGGGAATTTTTTATTTTATTTTATTTTATTTTTTTACTGGCTTTAGGAAACTCTGAGCCCTGTCCTAAGAGCAAATCTGGACTTCAAGGATGCAACTTGTGATTAAAGACACTCACCAAAAGAAGGTATTAAGTTTGGCTTCTTGAGAAGCTCAAATCCTAACAACACCCAGAGAACTGAGTGTGGCTGTCCTTGTTTGGGATGCTTCAGCCACACAGTGCACTAGCGCAGATGTCAGGCTGAGCCCAGCTCAGTACTGAAGGCAGAAGGTAAGGTTTGTCAGCTCCTCCCGAGAGAGCCTTACCTCCCAGGAACAGAAAGCCTCTTAAAACCCTTCCCTTGATTCTCTCCCCACCTACACATTAAGATTCTATTTTTTATCTTAATGATGTTAAAGGAAAATCCCCATTTCCCCTCCGCCCCCTCCAAAAACACAGGAGCTTTTGGATGCAGGCAGAAAGGAGGCCAACAAGAGTTGAGAAGAGGAGCTGATTGATGCACACATTAGCTGATGGATCCCAGCTGGAACCAGATGCACTGACTGAAACTAAATTAATTTAGAGTCATAGGATCATAGATTTTACTGGATTCCTCCTTTTTACACTTCATATTGTATTCTCTTAAAATTAACAGAAAAAAAAAAAAAAGGAAAAAAAAAAAGCTGACTTTCACTGGGATTCATTACTGCTGTCACAATGGAAGCAAGAAGCATAGCCTGTGAGGGGCATTTGTCCTCTCTAGCAGGTAAAGTAGGTGTGAAAATTTGCATGTCTTCTGTCGAGGACTGCTATTGCTGCTTCTCTTGCATTGACAGAAACGGACACTTTAAAGCGGTTAGAAATCAGGGAGTGAACCAGAAAACCATGGAGCTGTTGTCTTGCCTAAGCCTGACAACAAGCTCTGAGATAACCCACTGTTTGTAGCTACATCACTAGAGGGACAGAAGACACTGCACAGGTGAACTACAACAACAAGTAAGACTGAACAGTAATCTCTCTGTTGTTTCTGCAGTGGTGAAGAACTATTTTTAGGTACTTACTGAAAACATTGCCACCCAAACCCTCTGGAACATGAATGAAGTCCTGGAGCAAGGGCTTCCATCAAGACCTCATTCATGCTCTGAATGCAAGGCCAAACTTGCCAAAGGAAAAACTACTAATAAAGACAATTTGCAGCTAATTTGTGTCTTGCTAACAGGGTATGTCAGGAGATGTGCCTCCAGCTGGAGCACAGGGAACGAGCTGTTCCTCAGCTGTGAAGCTTTTCCACTGTTCAGCGGCTGCTGCTTTCCACGTATTTGATGTGATTCCAGGGAACCCTCCAGAGCTCCCAGCTCCTCAGGTCACGTACAGCAGAGCAGGGTGCATGTGCTCTTGGCACAACATGTAACACCTCCTCTTCCCCTACAACACTCCAGTTTTTGCTCTAACATAAAACATCAGAGGACCTCATTTCATTTGTAGCTACAGACTATGATCAAGAAATGCATAACTCTATAATGAAGAGTCCTCTCAGCCAAAGACAACACTGCAATAAAACTATCATCAGTGAACCTGCTACGACTGACAAGGAAAAAACAATTCCACCAAGTGTCATAAAAATTCAAACAGGAGATCTATGCACACAAGAAATATAATACCATTAGATACGTCAGTGTTAAATATAAATAAAATAAAATAAAATAAAATAAAATAAAATACAAAACTCTTCTGTGACCTGGTTTCAAGGTCCTCCTACAAAGAAAATCTAATGGGTCTCAATATGTTACTGAGACAAAACAAGCAAATACGCCACAGAGCAAGTCAGCAATAGAGAGGTACAAAAGGACAACAGTATTGCCACTATTCCCTTGACTCTTCTTTGACAATACCTTAAACCAGCCCAAGAGATCAGGGTCACAAGAAAGTTAAAAGATTTTTGCCGGGGATTTGACATATCCTGTTACCTGTTTAACTGAATGCCCATGTCCTTCATTTGAGCATTAATTTGAATCCAACTTTCAACATCAAACAAAGTAATTTTGATCACCTGCTAATGATAAATAGCATCTTGTGTTTAAACAACTTCTCCTTAAGAGTGACAGTGGAACATAAATGCTTATCTCCAGTCCAAACAGGCTTGAGATTTTCCAGCTTCAGTGTGTGATAAACAAAATTAACACTGGGGAGGTGAAACTGCAGGCATGCACTCACTCACTTTGACATCCTCATCCTCCCATCTATCCGTCATCCCTCCAGACCCTTACAGCCTCCACCTACTAGGAAAATCTAAAGAAAGGAGCAGAAATGAGTAAGTAATCTTTCAACATTTGTTTCTTTAAAAATAATCTTCTTGGATGCAGAAAACAGATTTTCTTTTTATATTGGTTTCCTCTGCATTGCTATGGCAGTCTAATGGGTCCTGAAATAGTTGGCCTTACCTCCCTGAGTGCCTCGGTGTGCAGCAGCACAACTAGCATAACTGCATTAAAAATGTGCCTTTTCTCCAGCCCTGGTCCAAGGCCTAAGGAAGTCACAATGTAAATAGGTTGTGCCTATCCTAAAAACATGGCAGTGGTCTTGTCAGGCTCAACAGTCTGCATTCAGGAAGAATTTAAAGGTTTAGCACTTGAACAGTGCATTAGGTCAGGGGCATGCCTGAAGGCGTGCCTTTAGTTTTCTGCCCCATGAAGGCAGAATCAATGTCCTTCCTGTAGGATACATAAAACTAAAAGGCACTTCTGTGATCAAGATATAGCGTAGTCCACAAGCACAGAGGCACAAGGACAAGCACAATGAGAAGGATGAAAGGTAGAAAGAGTCTAGAAAAGGGAAATGGGGAAGGAAGGATTTGTGGAAGTCACTGGATACCCTGCGGGGAAATCAGCCTCCCACGTTCCTTCTAGAGAATCCCGATAATTGAAGGCTGTGGGAATGCTTTACAGAAAACCCCAGACCAGGGGTGATTAAGTTCTCCAGACCTCTCATCAACAACACATGGATCTCATCAAGAGACCGCTGCGTTGGCCAATGGTGAGCAGAAGTCTCCTTGGGGGGAGGACTGGGGCCTGCCAGCATCTGATAGCAGGAGACAGCAGGGAGCAGTTGGTTTTTACAAAGCCTCTGCCATGTTTCATCTCTACGAGCAAATATCAAGCTCACCTCTGGTCTGGGGTTTTATGTTGAAACCCTTGATAAGAGATATGAGCAGCACCAGATCCATGTTTGCTGCTCTTCAGCCTTCGTGTCGGTGCTACAGCCACGGCAGGAACCCCTGTGCACTCCTTGCCCACTGGCAGTGAGAGCAGGGATGAGCAATGGAGGTTATGGAGCACACCAGAGAGAAACCGAACCAAAATTGCCAGTCATGGTTAGAACTTGGGTTTTCTATGTCTGAGCTGCTGAGGTCAGTGAGCAGCACTGGCCCCTGCTCCAGTAGTGTCACCCCAAATTAAGAGTCTTGCTCTCAGGGAGAACTTGTTTCCAAAACCAGCAGCTGCTTTCACACAGCCTGAAGTTCACGTTCCATGGAAACACATACTTAAGAGCCATCATTTGAACATACAGTCATTATAAACTCCTCCAACATCATCACAGCGTTAAGTTATACTTGCTATGCTCTATGCTTCCTTCCAGACAGTTTGGCTGGACAGGATAACAACATGTGCACACTCTGTAAAACAACAACCCTCACCCTGGAAAACACTGGATCTAAGACGGTTGTAGGTCTGAACACAGACACGTCAATCTCCATCCCTTTTCCCCTTGGAGCAGGATACAGAGCTTATGGTGTAATAAACTCCATCCCTTGGCTCTGCAGAACAGCATCCCGGAACATGACAGCCATCTGAACGTACACCTACTGCACGCTCACTGTGTTGTCCCTCCATGGGGAGACACCCCATCAGCTGGAGCAGCGGTGTCAGCCCACTGCTCCACATATCCCTCCCCAAGCTTTTCTCCCCTGCGCAGGACAGTGTGGGCCCCAGGACCCTGCTGCATGGTTCCAGCTCTGGTGTTCCAGCGCTGCTGTCAGAGCATCTCCTTGGGGCAGCAGCTGTAGGCATTCCTCTTTTATTTTTCTTTACTCAAGCTCCTGAGAAAGGAATAATACACACAGTCTCTGCAGCCCAAGACTTGGGGTGAAGGATGCTACATTACAGCATGACGATTTTAAATGGCTCCCATCTTCTTTTCAAGCGTTGTCGTAACACAGGCCAGAAAGCCAAGAGCTATAGACAGGAGTTCATCAACAGGTCCAGGCAGTAATAACACATTTGTTCTTCCCACAGTGGCTCTAATCACAACCAAAGCTCTTCTGGACAGAGGAGCTGAATGCTTTGATAGTAGAGGAATTGGCTCTGGCAAAGATTAGGCTCTTTGGCTGGAAAAATCAATACTCTGTTTTCAAAAGATTTCTCCAGAAATCACATATTTCTACAGAATACCTAGAACTCAGCCAGACATTTGAAAGGAAACATTTCAGACATGGAGAGGTTATCCATGGTTAACTTGCTGAAGAGTGGGAGGTGGCATCTGCCAGTCTAGTGCTAGACCCTCTAGTCCTTGCACCCTTTCTACCTTGCCAGGGTTGGGAAGGGAGTCCCACTCTGCACCAAGCCATGTCTGGCATCTCACCCCAGGTTTCACTTCATTTCCACAAAAGTCCATACAGCGGGAGCAAAAAACATAGGGATTTCAGTGCCTAGCTGAAGTTTTTGCTTAAGTGAAAGATTAGCGATTTCTCCAACCCAGTGCTCTGAGTTAGGAAAAGATATATATTTTTTCTCAGTTGTTCTCAGCCCACTGCTACATAAGCAACCACAGCCTCTCTTCCCAGAGACCATCAAGGAGCACACAGGCTTTCCTCCCGTTCCCCTCTCAGCTGCTGGTGTGCTCAGCCTTGGAGGTCACCAGCTCTGCCTGCAGGGCTGGGCACAGCACCCAGCTGCTCCTGGTGGCTAGCGAGGACCAGCAGGGCAAATGGCTGTGGCTTTCTCCTTCACAGCACCTCTGAGCCCCAGGCAGGGAAAATACTGATAACAGCAATGACATCCGTGCTCCTGTCACCAGATGGGCACAGCACCCACTTCTGGCCAAAACGATCCCTAATAAGTCTCCTGAGCCTCCTGGGTGGTGTGCTCCCATAAGAGATGCTTGAAACATGCAGTATGAGCACACAGATCTGGTTTCTTTTAATGTAAATCTATGGCCTCCCTCTTTGGAGACTTTCCATTTGTGTGGAGACTGGAGGCAAAGGGAAATAAAAATCCCCTGCCTTAAATGGAAACATTTGCAAGGAATGGGGTAGGATCAGCTGCCAAATTAGTTACTGCAGTATGACTAAGCAGCAAAATCAGCACAAGACACTGTACTTTCTGAAAGCTGCTGCTCTTTCACACAGACAAGAAACAAGCAGCTCGCCCCTGCTCCTCTCTCCACCCCCGGACAGAGTGTGGTGATAGGCAAAGGCCTAGCTCTGGCAGAGACCATTCAGGTTTGGAAAGAAAATGAACAAAAATACTCAGATCAGAAAATTAGTTTTTAATTCAGCAAAGAGTTCCTTGCAACACTGTACTAAGATCACTTGCTTACTAAATTTCTTCTAACACAGCAGTGAAAACTATCAGGCCTTGATTCACTGAAACAATTTTTTACATAAAGGACTTACATTTCAAATGTTTTGACAGAATAAAGACTTTTTTGACACTTCTAATACAAATTTTCTGGAAAAGATGTCCAAAGTAATATAACTATTTTTACTAATGGAACACATATGTCCTTTCCTGTGGATAACAAGCAATCACTAGTTAAAGGGCAATAAAAAAACAGTGTTTGTGGGTCAACTTTAGCTGTGAGCACTTCAGTTCCAATTTCACAACTGCACAGTGAACATGTGTGTCAAATCTGGGTCTCAAAATCAACTGAGTGTAAAAATCTGATAAATGTAGGCTTGATTGAGCTATCCAAGCTCACAGAAATATATGGTAACTGTTTACCAGAGCTGAATGGTAGTATCTGCTCTTATGATCACAAATATCTATGCACTTCTGAAACAGAAACCATGATGTCCTTCGTAGCCAGTGGCGTGAAATGGGGCTTGTATGGGCCAGTTTGTCACCTTCTGGCATGTCTGATAGGGTTCCAGTTGATTTTACTCCAGATATGCTTATTGTCCCTTTTACAGGAAGATCCAGACTGATTAGATTAGATGAAGGAGACTTCAATGAAGATAGCTCAAGCTATAGGAAATAAATAATCTCCAAATGACTTACAAATAAAGGCACCTATCCTGGCAGTGATGCACAGCATTCAGCCAGTATAGGTGACCCAGCAGAGTGCTTCTTTGCTCCTGCACAGTGAAGGAAGAGTAGACAACATTAAGCCAGAAGTGTGTCTGAACCGAAGCTTGACTTCATGACACATCACTGCCTTTGGCTTGTGTGCCCCATGCACTCAGGTTGTTTTCCCCAAAGTCTCATAAATGTGGGGATCAAGGGGGAGGCATTCAGTTCCTAATTCTCCTACAGCCTTAAGTCATGGTCTTGGGCAAACTTGTAATGTCTGTGTTTCGCAATTCCTCACCAGCAAAATAGCTCATATAAAGTGTTTATCTCTCTTTTCTTTACCTAATAAAGTCATCAGACATCACAGTCAACAAATATTATACAAACACGATTATTAACTAAACTTGGTTTTGTTATCTTCCGGCATTACCTGGAGACCAGACACAAGACAATCAGAAACTACTCTGATTTCAAAGCAGAAGAGTTTGAATTGTGCAATACTTCCCAGGCAACAAGCACCCCAATAATTTTGAGGATCCTCACATGGTCATTTCTGTCCTTACTATGCAGGCCAGGCACTTCTGTATTATACTTTCTCATGGCACATTGTCTCCTAGTGTGAATTCCCCTCCCTACACTAAAGAGGGTACAGAAAGGCTGCCTTGCCAGCACACTTTTTGCCTTCAGTGCTCGAGTGGTACCTGTTGGTCAGTCAGACGGCATCTGCCAGAGCACCCAGACAGCAGCTGTTGTCAGCTGGGTGACACGGCTCTAGAGATGTGGCAATGCCATAACTGACTCACTGCCTGCTTGTGCAGCACTTACCATCACAGTGCTCTTTTTGTCTATGTCTTGCCATGTGCATGAGGGGCTTCCCAGACCCTACATGCATAATGTTTTGGGCCCCAGGGAACCTGAATGTGCAGGAAATCCCAAATCCCATGAGACTATGCAAAAGGAGCAGCTCCATTTGGGTTGGACAGCACTGCATTCCCAGGGCCTGCCTGCTTGCAAATGAGCTGGACAGACTGCCAGCTTGCACAGCAAAGGGACAGCGTGGGCTGAATCGTGAGACACCAACTGAAACTGGAAACCACTGGGAGACTCATAGACTCTAGGCCAGGTTGCACGGATCTCACAAGCTCAGAGCACACTTGGCCTCAGAGCAGCATTGCTATCGCTGCATGCAGCCCTCCTCCTGCACTGCAAGGAGCTGCAGCAAGGGGCCTGTGAGACGCAGGGGCATTGCACAGGGAAATTACACCAGCTTAGCCTGCTCCCACCTTGCTCCACATGGTTGTCTCCCTCGTTGCTGCCATGGCCAGTAAAACCAACACCAATTTCCTGCGCAAACCAGCCTGGTGTTAAATCTCAGCTGGGTGGCTCGAGGGAGGAGCTGGCTGTTTCATTATGGGAAGTAACATTGCACGCTGTATTAACAGGACAGGGGGAAGGAAAAGGGGCCTGGGATATGTGCTACGCATTGGGTACAAAGTGTTCGGTCAAGCCCATGGAGGGGTTTGCCAGCTGTGCGCCATAAATGACACATCCAGCAGGACCCAGGGGCAGTTCTGGGCTGGCTCATCATGCTGCTGCAGCGGGTTTCGGCTCAGCAACCCGCCACATGCTTGTGTCCCCTCCCCAGACCCCTTTTGACACACTTTTCAAAGGAGCTACGGGGATCCAGATGGGAGGCGTCCAGCCGCCCGAGGCTACGTGCGTGCCCAGCACTTCCACGCCGGCCAGAAAAGCTGACAGCCTGATCTTTATCCAGGACTGGCTTGCCCTAGAAAATCAGAAAAGCAACGTGCTGTTTTTACAAGCTGCCTTTGAAAAATCTCATGTACTTCAGGTCCTGTGGAAAACACTATATGTAGCTGTGTTTCGCTCTCACATTAAGCAAGACATAATATTATATGCAGGGATAATTTTATTGCCAGAGGTACTGTCAGAAACCCAGAATCCTCAGGAACACTCTGGGCTTAATTTCCCATTTATGCAGAAATACACATGACTGGGATGAAGCAGCAAATGCTTTGAGGCTGCTGAGGGCCTGGATTCTTTAGGGCAAGAGAGGGATTTGTGGGGATTTCAGAAGCTATTGACAAGCACTTTGAGCTAATATACATGCGTATGAAGGTCTGAACTGCTGTCTAGAACAGAGCCAGGAGAGAAACCCCATCCAGAACCTGACAGAGATGCCTTTTCTCCAGGCTGATGGAACAATGGGGAGCTGGGTTCTAGCTGCTAACCTGGCACACTTATTCCTGCTCTGCTTGCTTTGTCCTATGCCATGAAAAATAGTCTCAATCTGACTGCAATAGATGTATTTATGCTGTTGCAGAAAGCCCTTCGTGGTTTATAGCAGTGCCTGGGGTTTTAGGCGCCAGGAGGAGCCAATCCCCCTGCCCTGCCACAGGAAAAGCTTGTTTCTGAAAAGCTGGGAGGGCATGGAGGAGCCTTTACCCCCACATGTGGGGAAGGAGGGATTAACAACAAGACTTCCAGAGGTTCCCAGCCAACAGGGAGCAGCCTCAGGGAAAGGAAAAGCTGCCAGGGAACAGGGAAGGTGCTGAGATCACCCAGAGAAAGGACAGGCTCTCCCAGGGAGGGAGCTTCGGCAGGATGGGGGCTTTGCCACCCTGCAGGGGAGGCCCACGCAGGCAGTGGCTGCTGGTGCCTGTCCCAGGTGTGTGCCTGCTTTGGGGCTCCCTGCTCGCTGTATTTCATTTCACAGCTGCGCTTTGCCATGCATGTCTGCGGGGTGCGGGTGCATTCCTGTGCACGCAGCTGCGTGGTCTGGCAGCTCCAACTCTCTTCGGCTCCTTTCTGTGGAAGGATGCAATTTATTTGCTCTTGTCAAGCACCTCCTGGCCTTGCCTCTGTGACTGCGAGCTGTATTAGGCATGTATTTTCTGGGATACCAGCTCAGATTTCAAGCTTCAGCTTAGAAAACGATTTGTTGCTGGCTGTGAAAAGCTTGTTATTGAAGATGGCTAACTGAGCGTAGCCTATTGATCCACATGTAAACCAGAGGTTGCCTTCCACAGCTTGCTTGGGCCAGTTAATTGTTTCACAGCTGCCTATATACAGACAACTTGTGCCTTAATGCCTTTCCAGTCTCTAAGACAACCGTGCAAAACAAACGTCTCGAGGATCTCACTTTTCCTTGCCAGAAGTCGAGTTTGGGTTATTAAGTCATTGCACAGGGGCTTGGAAAAGCTTTGTCCTGTCCCTGCAAGACCATGGAGGCAGCCAGGGACACGGGGGAACTGACTGACAGACAACCATGGGCTCACCTTTTTGGGTAGAGGTCTCAGAATTAAACAATCACCATGTAACTAACACATGGGCTGGCCACCTGTGAAATGCTGGCCATGCAGACTGCTCAACAAGATACAAAAACTGCCCTGGACAGACCCAGGAGCAGGGAGGAAGGTGAAAAAGGCTTTGGCTCTGCAAACAAGAACTGGGTGCCTAGGTTGTGAGAGAAAAATGAAAGCACAAGCAAGAGAATTCGGCTGGCAAATGACTCTGAAATACAAAGGGGAAGGTGATCCCTGCTCCTTCAGTGGAGATGACAAGAAGTAACAGATGAAACGGCAGCAAGAGATATTTAGGTTAGACACTAAGACGTGGTTGCCAAAAGTAGCAATGGCTGCACCACTTGTGGTGCTGTAAACAGCAGCCGTGACTTGCTCTAGAAGAGATTGCCTACAAATGCAGTAAAATCTCCGTGTTTGGAGCTCTTTAAGATTGGTCAAACCACCCATCTGACAGGGGAACAAGTGTGCAGTCTGTTGGCAAAACATACCTTTAAGTTAGAAAATGAGCTAAATGACCTCTTAAAGTCTCTTCATGGTTTATTTCTAGGTGCTTCTGTGATGAAAGAAATCTAAGTTTGGTGAGGCCCTAGCTGCTATTTGGCTTGCAGACTGTGAAAAACAGAATAAAGATTTTAGACAAGGTCTTAAGCCCTTGGCTATACCAGGACTGCGAAAATGTGTGCTTTATGAAGCCAGTTCAGATGATGGTGTCTGGAAGATGGCTTCCCAAGTTTTTTTGTTTGTTTGTTTTGTTTTGTTTTGTTTTTGTTTTTTTTTTCAGTGGAAAACTTGCTCTGGTTTCTTGCAATTGCTGGGAGTCTTACTCATTGTGTGCCTCCACTGTGTCTGAAGAGCTGACAGGCTTTCATTTTCTGATTGTTCCAAATACTCCATTCAAACCATCATTGCAGCCAGTCCCACCGCTTCTTACAGGAGTTAACATTTGTGTTGTTCACACTCTTGGCAGGTCTGTTGTTGGGGGATATGAAAACACCTGGCAGGAGGTGCCTCCTAATAATGAAAGGACTTGATGTAAAATGCTTCAGTATCTTTGTACCTTAATATATATATTTTTTGACCATTTTGTTGTACAGGACCAATTTAGGACTTTGACTCTTTGTGCCAGCCCAAGACAAAAAATACTCATCAATGCATTGGAATTTCTCGTGGGTTGGAAATTCTGATTTTTTTCTCCTTCAGCTCTTCTTGGCATCACCTCACCAACCTGACTGTCACTGTGCAGCATCCCAGCAGCAAGACAGACAGAAAACACGCTGTGCAACTTGGCTGAGCAGGAAGGAATCTCTGCGGCTGGTGTCTGACATGAGGAGACAGCCTCATGTGAGTGCTAATGTCATGTTTCAGAGAGATGGAGAAATCGCGAGCTTACAGGTGTCACGATTTTCATGAAATCCAGAAAAGAGATCAGTGGGGTGCACAGAGGTGACCAAGAAGTCGTGCTCCATGAGGACAAAGGAGCTGTAAAACAGTACAGCAGCCAGGCACCATTTCTGCTATAGCAAACAGAGGCTCAGCTTCATTGTCATTTTGACACTAATCCAAAGGAGTGTCCAAAGCAGGTTTCTTGGCTCCAGGACACAGTCAGAGGGCAGCACAGTCTGTGCCTGTGTTACAGGCAAAGAAGGACTGTAACACGAAACACTAACTCATCTTATTTCAAGACATAATTAATCTTTTTTTTTTTTTTTTTTTTTTTTTTTTTTCCACCCAGAAAAAAGTACTATAACCAAAAATTGTCCTTGGCCAGAAAAGAATAAGAAATCTCTCCAGAAGCATAGCAGAGGTAGGATGTGTCTGCATTGCCTCCAGCTTCTGTTATTTCATTCTTTTTCCCTTTTAATATATTACTATCAAGAAGAGATTCCCCAGCTGCTTTTTGTGCTTGGTTCAGCAGCTTGCATGTTAAACACCAACATTTCCAGTGGGATGCATGACAAAGACAAGCAGTGTTTCCTGCGGGTGCCTGCAGCAATGGGTGGGATGGGGACTGATGCTGTGCTCAGACAGGCCAATGGAGTGGCCGCAGCCATGTCTTATGGGTAAGCTGTGCCGTGCATTTTGTTCCCCGCTGGAAAGGCCGTGTAACTGTCTCAGTGTGCTTCACAGGAGGTTTGAAGGCTCTCAGGTCTCCAGGACTTCTCTCAACTGCTCCTGTGTGCCTGCAATACCCTGGGTCCACAGCACCTCTCAGCAGAGTGGAGCACTTCAAGTGGGTTTGCCTTATGGCAAGGTTAGCAGGTAGCTGAAAATGAGCACTTGCATACCAAGTTGCATGCAATTACTAAGCAGAATAAGATTGCTAACAACAGCTCTAGCTTCTGCAGAATTAGCTGTTTTAATAGCTCCTTTTGCCAAGTTTCTGTTTATGAACTGATTTTCCTCACCCCCAAAGTGTGAGAAACTAAATGAAGCAGAAAGAAAAGAAAAAAAAAAAAAAAATATAGAAATTAAACAGCAAAAATTACTCTTTTCAGAGGTATATCTACAGTCCCCTGGAGTCCTCTCTTTGCTTTTTGGAGAGGCAACTGCTGGGCCAGCTGGCTGTGGCTTCCCTCCTGCCATATGCCTAGAGCTTTTCATTGCCACAAGTCCCAAGAGCTCTTCTCCAGCTTGCTGTGGGTGATGCAGGTATTGGGCCGATGCAACAGATTATTTCTGAAAAAAAAAAAAAAAAAAAAAAAAAAAAAAGTAGGGAAAGCATACACTGTGCACCCAGCCTGATCTTCTGACAGACAATGAGGATGTAATTTGAGGGGAAAGATCTTGGCAGAGCATGCTTATTGCTTGCTTCTTGCCTGTAAGCTTGGCTACAGGCAAGCAAGGAAAACACTGTGAAGAGCCAATCCAAGATTCACTGTTTACCTAAGTAACATCTTCTCAGCCTAACCAGAACACTACAAGCAACTAATTTAGTCCAGTTACAGATACTTATAATCCAAATGACTTAATTCTCAATGGGAATTATCAGTAGCTGAAACTGTGGTAGGCAAGTCTCCCAGAGCCACATCACGTGATATTCCTACATCCCATGCATTGCTAGGGGAGGCCATCAACTTCTCAAGTCCTTTACCTGGAGAAGGACAGTGATGGTACTGTGTGCTGGGGGCATGTCTTCCTCCATGGTCTTTAGTTCACTCAGAATCTCTTTTGTGTGTCAATCCTGTATTTCTTAATGGGTGACAGCCTTTCCTCTGCTCTTTGCCCACAGGCTGACATGGTGGAGAGCCATGCAATTGGACAAACACAAAACAAAACTCGAACTAAAACACATTTGGGAATAATATAGTTAAAACAAGCCCCAAAACACAGGGTAAGCAAGAGGCATTTGAACATTTGAACATTCAGTTATTTTGCTAGAGGCTAGACAATGGTCCTCTGCTCCCTAGACGAATTGTAGGCACTGAAATAGTTATTAAATAATTTTAAACAAGCAGTTCAAAATCATCCTAGAGTAGATACTTATTGTCATACAGCTTGAGGTCCTGCACCAGCATCATTAACAGCAATTTGGCTGAGCTACAGGGCTGCAGGCTGTGGGAAGAGTTGCCCTGACAGGCTTGTGAAATGGTCTCAAACCACCGGCAGCAAGGAAGGAGCAGACAAGCCCATGGTGAAGAGGAATCCTTTGCAAGGACTGTTCTCAGGAGTGATAAAACTCTTCTGCAGCTGGCTGCACCAACCTCAAGGCCTGATTGCAATCTCCCCGCCTCTACTTTCTGCTTTGTCCTTTAGGATTGCAGCCCTGTGCTGTCCCAGCCTGCTGTGCTGCTGGGATTTTTTCATGTGTTTTTTTGGGGGGTATGTGTTTCAGAAGTCCGATCAGACTGATACAGCAGCCTCGGAGATGCCCTCCTCCTCAAGCCATCACCTTCCCATGAAGGGCTGTGAATCAGCATTGCCTCAAATGCGGAGTGTTTAGTCAGAGAAAAACACAGAAATATGGCCCAAATTCTGTTGTTGTTACATAAACCCCCTTGTTGAACATCTGGAGAACATCTGAATTTTAACAAAGCAGGCCTGCAGGCAGAAGCATTTTTGACCTTCCCTGTAATGGAAGCATAAAAAATGAGAATGAAAGAATGGGAGTAAATATAACCAGAAATGGAAGACAAAATGGGCCCAGCATATAGGGGCCAGCTCTGGCTCAAACACTTGACAAGGGCTCCTGCAATCCTGCCTACACAGCACACAAGCATGGGGATAGAGAAGGCAACGGACATAAATGCCACACATTGGGTGCTGCTGGAAAATCCTTGCTGGTCCCTGTTTTCTGGGGAAGCCAGCTTCCCACCAGGTCCTGTTTAAAATGAAGCTTCTTCTGGGCAAACGGCAGCTTAAAGGAAATGCTCAAATTTTCTCATGGGAAAATTGACAAACACTTCAAAACTGAGACTTGAAAACCAACAGTTTTTGCTGGTTTGGGATTTTCTTCTACATTTCATAAAAGTGAAGAAGCAAGGGCATGGTTAAGGGTGAAAAGAAGCTCATGGAAGCAGGAAAAATCCCTCCAGCCACCCTTTATTTTTTTCAGCTTAAAGCAGACAATTGTTGCAACCAGCCCAAGAGAAGAGAGTGTTTTCCCCAGCTTTTCCTAGGTGTCTCTTACATTCCTGCATTTCATGTGGCCTGGGGGACAGGGGTGGCACAAAGTCTCTCTGAGCCCCTGGAGAGAGGCTGAGCATCCCTCGGGATGAGGGGCAGCCTCGTCCCCTTCCCCACACAGCCTGCCGCCGTGGCTGCGGCTGAGCATGTGGTTCCTATTAGTGCAGGGAGGGAGCCCAAGGAGGAGGTCAGGCCTTTCCCAGCCCCCAGCTCTGCTCCTGTTCCTTGCCATCCCTAGTGCTGGCTCGGCCCACCCTCTGCTCTGACCGCCCCCACAGCCAGCTCCATGGGCAGTGGTGGGTAGGTGATCCAGTCTCTGTACCCTGCTCCCCTCCCTCGCCAGTGAATCACACAGAGGATGGTGGCGGGCCTCAAAGAATACTTCTGCAACAATAGCAGCCTTTATTAGTGCAGACATGAAGGCTTTTTTCCTAGCATTCTGGGGAGAGGACGGCAGGACATCTGATACAAATGCCTCCGGAGAGAGGACACCATGCAAAATGCAGGCACACTTGGAGCCTCCCCAGAAGTGCTCCTCAGAGTTTCCAGCTGCAACAAAGGTGTGCCCAGTGCTGCCAGGGACCCTGCACACATCATCTGAGGTGCTTGGCCAAAAGAGGGCATGGCTGAGAAGAGAACATGAGACGAGGGAGGGAACAAGGCAGAGCCTCTCTGCTACAGAAACATGACATGAATGCAGCCCAGTGCTTGGGGAGCAAGTGGCTTTGAGTGCATGCAAAAAAAAAAAAAAAGGTCGCAATGAGTCCCCAGGACATACAGCTGTCCCCAAGACAGGCACATTTTAGAGCTGTTTTTGGCTGTAAAAGAAATGTCTAGGGAGCACCAAGGCTGGTTGAGATGTTCAATACCTTCACCACAAGCCCTGTCTGTCAAGCAGAGTCCCCAGCCGCCTGGAAAATGAGGCACTAAGGATAGACCCCAAACAAGGAGAAAGTAAACACGGATTACTTCTTTCATTACTGATGGTCTCCATCTCTGCACCAGCGAGGAATGGTCTACTGGAAAACAGCACCAAGCTGTGCAGTTTAGGAACAGGCTGTGAGAACAGAACACATTGCAACCAGAAGAAAAAGAAGCACTTCCCTTTTTTTTCAGAGCTCAATACTTTTCTATACCATTTTCAAATGCACTAATTCATAGATGAAAATAATCCACAGGATTTCCCAAATCCATAGCATTCAATAATATCCAGATTTGTGAAGTAAAAGCAATACATCTTTTATCTTTTGTCCTGTATAATTTCCTGTGAGAAGTTCTGCTGAAGTCTTCCCAGATCGCAGCAGCCCCTATTTCACTGAGTGGCTTTAAAACCATTCAAGAACTTCTGAAATTCAAGACAGACAAGCTTCCAACAAAAGTGTGGAAAACAATTTATTTGACAAATTTCTGAAGTGGACAATTTTAGTAAAACACAGGCATAAAATGAAAGTAACTTGTACAATGGATTTCTGGATACAAAATAAAGAGTTTGGGATGTCAATACCTGGCAATCACTGTTGCTTTCTCAGAAGCGCATGAATTCATAGCAAGAGCACCAACAGAAGCACTGAACAAAATCTCACCCAGCCAAACCACATCTTCAGTGCGGTCATGGAAACAACTGTGTAAACACCAAGGGCCCACATCACCCATGTATTGATAGCACCTTTGTCAGTATATCTGTAGGGTGTGATTCAAAGCCCCTGGCAGATAATGGCAGCCTTTCCCTTGACTCGGCTAGGCTGTGGAGTAGGCCCTAATTCAATATATAGTACAGCTAGTGGGATTCCCTAGGGCCTAGGTGTCTAACTCCTAGATGGTCCTACAGAAACAGTACGCCCACAGGGAGCTCGCTGGGAATTAGACAGCTTGGCACCTTTGAAAAATAAAAATAAAAATCCCACTAACTGGGCTCAGAGAGATTTTCCAGCATCGAGTTTGGACCATAACGCAAGTCATCAGGTTACTTATGAGGTTCCTGGTTTCACTGTAGGACCATGAAACTGGTTAGTGAAGGAGTGCGGTTTTGTAGTTTCTTCGTGGGTTCCCCCTCCCCAGTGGCTGCTGTGCACCTTTCTCTCAGCCAGTGCCCAGGCCCTTGCTCTGGATGGGACTGTCAGCGCTGAGATAGGCTCCACCACTCATCTCCAGCCCATCCCTGGGGGGTTCTGTGTCCCATCCCATGGCACAGGAGGTGCTTGGAGATGTTTCCAACAATGCCTAGTGTGCGGGTGGCTCAGGTAACAAAGTCCAGCCTTTCCCACCCACAGGGGAGATGTGAATCTGACAGATGAATGAAAGAGGCAAATGAAGAAAAAGACCTTTATCTAAAAAGGGCATAATCAACCTTGCAAGACCAAGCAAGTCCTTAGTGGTGCAACATACCTCATCCTGGTTCTTTTTTGGCAAAAAAACAGTGGGATGAGGTTGCTTTTGGTGGGGCTTATTGCTAGGTGTACTGGTGTTTGCCGGCTGCAGGGAGCAAGACATGGGCAGTCACAGGGCAGGGAGGCAGCTTGAGGCTAAGAGGAAGAAGTGCAGATGAAGAAGCAAGTGGAGAAGGAAGGGGACTGTGCACAGACAGGCTGTAGCATGACAGCTATCTGTATAGACACGAGTTTCTCAGGTCGGTCAAGAACACTGTAAATTTTTTGGCTTTTGTTGTTTTTCATGTTTAGGTGAGAGAGAAGCAGGCACGGCCCTGGTAGAAACCTGTGTGGCTGCTCAGTCAACAGCTATCTTCCTGGAGACAGTTTGGTAGAAGACACCGCGCAGCAGGGAGGTGTAGTCAGGCACACGGAACAGGTGGCGCTCCCCGTAGGCAACATCATAGTCTGCGCTCTTCCCTGTGACGAGGACACGGATGTTGGGCTCGTTGACTTGGCTGCCCACGGCCAGCACGTAGAGCTCGATACCAGCCCGCTGAACCTCCTGTACAGTCCTCTCGATAGCCCTCGCAGTGATCCCCTGAGAGTTGCCGTCAGAAAACACCAGCACCTTCTTCTTTGCCCCAGAACGGGAGGAACGCTGGTACAGCCCCATGATGTACTCCAGAGCAGCATTGACGTCTGTGGCGTCGTTCATGAACTCCATGTTGTCAATGGCTTTGGCAATGACCGTGTAGTTACGCTGAAACGGGACTTCGACCTTCTGCTGGGTTCTCCCACTGTACTGGACCACTGCGATGCGCACGGAGTCTTCAGCCGGCTTGCTGGCCTCCAGGAACCGCTCTGCCAGCCGCTTCACAAAACTCTTGGTGGTCTCAAAGTTCTTGCTCCCCACGCTGGTGGAGCTGTCCACCAGCAGCATGATATCCGCCAGGTTGGTGAAGGTGACTGCGTGGGGACAGACCCAGGGTTTGTTATGCTGCTCTTCTCCTCCCGCCTCTTCCCACGGGAAGCCAGTGTAGTCACCAGCTGTCTCACGCTTCCTGCTTTGCTAGACTTAGGAAATGCCCAGCCTGTAGGGATTTGCTGCCTTGGTTTCCCCTAGCCTAGTGCTGTCCTACACTTGTCCTTTTACCCCTTCATTCTTTCTTTTATTTGGTTTATGGCAGGCTGCATTCCCAGGTATTTATCTGGCTTAGATAATCTAGTGACTCTTGTTATTTAATTCAGCAGATGTTTTCCTTGACTTACACTGTCCCTTCTTGGAGAACCATGTCCTCTACTGAGGCTGACCTGTTTCCATGATGAGTCTAAGGATTGTATATGCTTCTGACTTTGAGATGTATCTGTCTACATTCCTCCCTTTTCAACCACCTTTCCCAAGTATCCTGACACAGTGCTGATTTTCCTGTGTGCTCCTCCCACCGCATCGCAATAGATCTCATTACTTGCCTCATCTAAAGCTTGCAAGGTCTACATCTGGCATGGGCTCCTGTCCAGGCCTGAGGCACCAGAGAAACCATTGTCCAGGCTTTTCTCACCCCTGCCCCCAGGTGTTTGGGCTGGGGTGTCCATGAGAGACCCTCTGCATGCCTGGCAATGTTTGCTCCTGCAGCAGAGCCCAGACTCTGCATTCCTACACACACCAGCTGCCAATTCCCACACCACAGCACCCATGAGCCCTTTATGTGCTTTATGGCATGAAGAGCAGGTACTCACTTGGGCAGGTGTAGTCCGGACATTTCTTCTCTGTTAAGAAAATTAAAAAGAGTAATGTTAGCAGCTCACTTAGGAAAATTGCTTCTTCTGTAGCTCAGCTTCCCACAGAGCCAGAGTAGGAAAAAATGTTCACCTCAGTTGCAGCCACATTGTGCAAGGTGTTGTGCAAAGCTTATGTGTGCACCAGAGAGTGCAGAGGTATGTGTTTGAAAAATGCTGTGGACAGAGATGTATTGCAGCAGGTGAGGACTTGGATATGGCTGCAAAGTGTTCTGAGACATGAGACATCCTTGCCACTCATTAACTAAACCTTGAATATCATTCTCTTCCCTCAATACCTGAGTACAGCTTGAGAGCATGACTAGGGGAAAGCAGCTTTCATCCCTCACTCTTTGGCTTCCACAACCCTCACTATGGTCCTTATTGTCTCCAGCCAGAGGCCTACTGCTTCTGCAGATTTCTAGGGCTGAGGAGCAAGACCTGAGACAACAGCCTGGGGCTGTGGCACCCTGCACACCCAGCTGCCCTCGCACGGGGTTTTCACCCACCTCGACAGACGTACGAGGTGATGTTCTGCAAGAAGGAGTCATCCAGGAGCTCGGCGTAGTTGTCCCTCTGAATGGACAGTCCTTGTCTTCTAGGCATGCCTAAACAAGCGATGTCGTTCAGTTGATCTGGGTTTGGGTTGTTCCGGAAAATGTCGCCTATCCCAAGGGAAACCACCTGCAGGAAAGTTAAGAATCTTTCTCTGGAGCCTAATGCATCCATAGTCCTGAATGCCCATCACTGCACGAGACAGTTTCTAGTGACATATGTCCTCCCTGCCCTCTCTTGGGTAGCAAAGGCGTGGAGACCCCCAGGGAGCCTGCACTACTCTGATGCACGGCCTGTTCCCCACCAGCCCTACTGTGCCACCATGCCCTTACCGGGGTGACCTCGCACAGGGAGGTCAGTGGAGTACGGTCCCGCAGCGTGTCTGAGCGTCCGTCTGTGATGACAATGGCCACATTGTTGTTGGAGGTGAACCTCCGCAGCAGGTTCTCTTTGCTGAACTGCAGGGCTTCTCCTGTGTGGGTGCCCCCAGCTATCCATTTCAAATTCTTGACTGCCCTGCAAGCACAGTGAGCCTGCCAGTGAGCACCAGTGAGCCTGCCATCGCGCCTTGCAGATATCACAGGGACAGCTGGGAACATGCATATCGCTGACACACCAACATGCTTGCAAGGCAGGGCAAAATCCTGCCTGCATGAGGCTTTGGGCAGGTAACTGGCAAGCTCCTTGGCCTCAGCACAACTTACAAAGCCACCATCCACTACCTCCCACTAGAACATTCAGCATCCTTTCATTTGCAGGCAGTGCTGGCCTGGAGATGGAGGATGGGACATGAGCGCGGTACACCAAGACCCTACAGACTCACTGTTTGAGTGCCCCGATGTTGTCTATGTTGGCATCCCCCATGGCCACCAGCTCCTGCGTGTTGTTGTGACTGTACTGTACAACACCCACTCGGGACTCCCCAGGCTCAAACTGTTGGAGAGAAACAGAAGCCACTTAGGGGCAGGTACCTCCAGGGCCCCTGGAGGGCTCAGAAACCTGCTGATAGTTTCATGTTCAAGGTCCACGGTGGGCACTGCTGCTGCTCCTCGGGGACACTACTTATTCCAGACAGGAGCCCCTACAGGAGCAGATGCAGGTGGGGCCCAATGAAACAAGACCCCAAACCAGGTTTCCCATCTTGGTGGTCTCAACACAAGCCATTGGCTATGCTGGCTGCCTAGGAACATATTTAAAAAAAAAAAAAAAAAAAAAAAAAAAAAAA
>CM021771.1:16702445-16843588 GCA_011076525.1 Nettapus auritus | reverse complement strand
AAAAAAAAAAAAAAAAAAAAAAAAAAAAAAAAAAAAAAAAAAGTAAACATGCTTTTCTTCTTCAATAGTAGTGTTTCTGCCCAGCATTAATGTTTCAGGCTTTTTACTGGTTCTTTACCAGCCAGAGACCTGTGTGCACCCAAAGATATGTCCAAGAGCAGGTCATCATGTATTGACAGCCCATGTGCTATGGATCACTCTTTTGGGCTGCAAAGATACCTTTTACTAATGTACTTAACTGGCAACCTTAACTGAAACCTGGGGGCAGGCAAGGCTGCCTGGGGGCTACAACACCTTGTGTGTGATCTACTCCAGCCACCTGAAATGCTCATCAGAACAAGGAAGAGACCAAGAAACTGATTGATTGGGTAAACAGTGAGCTGTCTGTTCCAGGGCACAGAGGAATAATTCATAGCTGCCACAGAGTCATGCTGCCCAGAGATGGTGAAACACATGTATTTTGGGACAACAAATTCTGCGAACTCCTCCTACAAATCTGTGAGGAATCGAGCCCCACCCTGGTTATGTGCTTGAAGCTGAGCCTTGTGGAGGCATCTCCCTGTTTTTTCAAGTACAGTGAAAAATAAATGTATCCTAGCACTCAGAGGAAATCTCACCTTCACGCGCTCATCCTTGCTTAGGCGGTCAATAACTTTGATAATGAAATCCTTGGCGATCTGGAAATTCTGCAGGCCAATGCTCTCTGAGCTATCCAACACAAAGAGGAGGTCGACGGGACCACACGTACACTCTGCAGCAAAGCACAGGCATGGAAAGGCTTGTGGTTCCTTTCTGAGCTGCTCTCAGAGCAGCACGCTTTGCAAGGTGGCATGCCCAAGCAAGGAGCTGATGTCTGCTGTTAGTCTTGAGTGGACCCACCAAAGCCCAGTGCAAAATTAAGAGGAAAAATAGCTGCATAGAAGCTTTGAGAGTCAGTTTAGTAGTTTTTCCATTTACTTTTTCTCAGCACCGGTTCTAAGACACATAACATTGCCAAACTGTGAGTACCCATAAAACGCCCAGTAACTATTTCCAAAACCTGCTTCCTCAGAAGCCTTCTCACTCCTTCCACTTGCCCAGCCCAGGAGGACAGAGGTGACTGTGGTGGGCTGGAGGAGGCTGACTCAGCTTGCTCTCCCCTCTTGCCTGTGGCTGAAGGACATCATGCACCCTGGAACTTCAAGCTTTTGGCTTGCAAACCCTACCCATGCAGACAGTATCATGGGAAAAAAAAAAAAAAAAAGGAAAGAAAAGACATTTCTATGCAGACCAGTGTGGGATTTGGGAGAAAGCAGCAGAGCTGGATCCACACCATGCCCTGAACTGACTTCCCTCCCCACTGCAGAAAGGGTGGAGAACATCTGCCTGCAGCCTTGCTGGCACAGGGCACCTCCACAGCCATCTTCCATGGCTGTAGGACCAGCTACAGCAGCCTTTGGAGGGGGGCTTACTGCCTTCCCCTGCCTCCCCCCTCCTGCTCAGTCCTCCTGGGCTCCCACCATCCCTCCACAACACGAGGCAAGGAAAGGGGAAAAGGCAAGGGAAAGGGAGAGGAGGAATCAAGGAGAAGCGCTAGCAAATATTTGCAGAACAACTTTGCCAAGTAGCACTCACCACAGCAAGCTAGAGGAGAAAGGAGAGAAAGAGAGACCATTAAAATGTTGCAGATGAAGATTTTTCGTACGCTAATGCAGACTGCAGGTCTGTGTTTCTGCAACATAGATTATCCAGGCTCCTGCTCGTTCATGGAGGTTTCCCTCCTGTTTGGCATGCCCAGATCTGTCTCCTGTTCCAGGTCATGATGCCTGACCCAAAACACTGCACAAGGCAGAGCTGTTTCTGCACACAAGACTGTATTCTTACTTAAACAAACAAATCCTGGAGGGACTGAGTAAATTGTTAGAGTGTAGAGCTCACATTCAGTCCCCTAAGCACCCTGTACCGTTCCAGCACTTCATTACTGGCCGAGGGCTGGGACTCCCCTGTGGCAAGTCCCAGCTGCAGCTCCACTGTGGCAGGACAGGGGGGCCTTGGGGTGCTTGGGTGCCACCCCTCAGCCAGCGAGGAGCCAAGCAGGGCAGGGGGAGCAGCACAGGGATACTCACAGCACATCTTCATGATGATGTCCAAGATTTCACATTCCTAAAAACAGAGAAAACTCTTTGTGTATCAGCAGAGGCAGCTGCCTGGCCCCTGAGTGCTGCTGCCTGCTGCCCCTGTTGTTGCTGTGTGCCTTCAAAGCAGATCCTGGTCTGGGAACTAGTGATGTGCAAGTGGGGCTGCTCCCCTTGGAGCAGACAAGGGCTAGGCTTTGCCAGCAGTGAAGTACACCCATTACACTGCCTGTGCAAAAGTTGCATGGAAAGTCCCAACTCACCACCCAGCTTGCTGGACCTTTCCTCCATCCGTGGTGGTTGCTCTCGTTATGAGCTTACCACAAGGTGGGGAGACCTGAGTCCTGGTGATACCATGGTCAGAGCATGTCCTTACTCAGTTGGCAAATGTCATGGCACTCATCAAAGCAAAGAGGAATGGCCAAACTGGGAATAATACCAGTCTTCCCACTTCTGTGAGAGCTGAAGTTTTCACACTGCAGAGGGAACTCACTGGTGATGGAAAGGAGGAAATCTGGCCAGGGAGCCTCACTAGGACAGTGACAGGGGCAGCCACCACCCCATCTGGGAGCACAAGGCTCCCCCAGCAGCAGTCCAAAGAAGCACAGACCCATCAAGCAAGCAGTGTCCTGATCCTGTGCCACTTACATCTGGTCCTGGAGGTCCCACAGGTCCAGGCGGTCCCTGTCAATCAGAAGCATTAAGTTAGAGCATTTACAAGAGCAGGTAGTCCTATCTTCAGCAAGAGATCACAATATCTTGCCAAGCAATGCAGAGGCTGGAAAAGTTGCTTGGCTTCCCAGATCCTAGACTTTGAGCAGGTACTTCTGCTTGCTCACAGAGAAGGCGACCTGCCCCCAAGTGTGCTGCAGGCAGTGAGCACACACACAGTGTGTCTGCTGAGCCCTGCACTGCCCCCACAGCACCCAGCTGATGGGTGCCTTTTGCTTTGGAGCTGCCTCTCCTATAGCCTCCAGGCCAACACAAGCAAGCAGTGACTTAACATGGCCTGAAATGCTCTCACATTCAGGGTGGCCACTCTGAAACTTTGCAGTCTGGTGCCTCGCCCTCACCAGTCTTGGCTGCCTGAGAATGCTTTGTTCGTGATAAGCACAAATAGCTTTGCTTTTTGCCCCAGTTTGGGATAAGCATGAAAGCCTGCAGAAGGGACTCTGCGCCATTCAGTGGAGCAATCACCTTCTGCTGATTTCAGAGACCCATGCACAGGTTTTCCACATGCTTTGCACTGCTGTGAGCAGGGCCAGGCACAGCAAGTCTCCTTCGGCCACATATATATGCCATGCTGGTCAGTGCAAGCCCTTCCAGGATTCTTACTTACCGGGGGGCCTTCAGGACCCCTGTGGCCTTTCGCTCCTTTGCTGCCCCTGGGGCCAGGGGTTGGGTTCTGGATTTAAAACAGAAAAAAAAATCACAAATCCATGTGTCAGAGTGAGGTCCAGCACCTTCCCCTTCCAGATGCCTGCTGAACCCTACTTAGCAATATTACCATGAAAAGGTTAACTGAGAATGCTATGCCCAACCAAGCAAACAAGTTAGGACTTGAGAGGGCTGGGATAGGCACTAGGAAAATCTTTCTCCATGGGACAACGGTGCAGCAGAAAGCAAACATCAGTGCTATTGGAAGCATACACCACCAAGTGCAGATGACACCAGTGTCAGCCTAACAGACCTGGTGGTTTGATAGCAATAAGCTCTGGGATGCAAAGTGAACATCCAGAGAGAGCTCCGCTTGCCGTCAGACACTGCGCAGCAGCAAAGGGTGCTCGCAGTCTTACAAAATCTGATGGGCTCTTACCCACAGGCAAGGTGGCTCTATATCCACCCCAAACTCTTACACCATACTCACATAGAAAAATCATACAGCTTTATAAAGATTACTCACATCATTGCCAGGGTCTCCAGCTTCTCCTTCATCACCTTTAGGACCAACATAGCCTTTTGTTCCCTGAAAAATAACAAAGAAGTTCCTGTATGGAAAGCAGTCAGCGAGATTGGTGCAGGGACCTTGTGAGAGCTGGCTTGGGGAGGAGGCAGAGAGCTACCTGTAGGCTCCCTAGCATCAAATTTCAGTGTTATCAAATGAGAGACCTCCTTAGGTGGCTTTCACTGTCATAGCTACTGTCAGAGCTACTTCTAGCCCCAGATGCTGGCTTTGGGGCTATGTCTGAGAGCACTCTACCCCGGCTGCTATCCTTGGGTGTTATGACCAATGCACCAGTGCAGAACACTTCCACAGGAAGCATCCACTGCAGAGATAGATGGGCATAAGATAAACAGGATTCTGGGTGAGCAGGCTGCTTCAGGGAGCCCATTTCACCATGCAGCAGACAGAGAGGCTCTACAAGCCAAACTACCACCAGAAGACACTGGCCAGGGTTCCTCCTGCACCTCTGTTAGGTGCAGGAGGAAGCAACACACTTACGTTAATGCCAGGGTCCCCCCTGTCTCCTTGCTGCCCCTGGGAATGAAGAAAAGGAAGTATGTTAGGTCAGGCAAGCAGAAATAATGGTATTGTGGTTTCAAAGCAGCACATAAAACTCACAGGGGCACCTGGGAATCCAATCGTGCCATTACCTGGAGGGCCATCCTCCCCCTGCGAAGGAAGAGAGAAATAGGTGAGACAATGTAAAATGGTAAAACCACCAGACAAGCAGACCCCTTGGATAGCACAGCACAACGAAGGATCCTGTCCTCTTTGGGCTGCCAGTCACCACTGCAAAGCATGCAGAAAATATGTGATGGGTGGGTTGGACACTGGTGCAGGCAGGTAAATGGGACATCCTGCCTATGTGACCTGTAAGCTACTGAGGGGAAGCAGGGTCCCTCTTTGCTCTTCTTGCAGAGTTGTATGTAGAAATACCAATTTGTTTCATGTTAAATCCAGCCCAGCACTGTTCTTCCTACCTCTTTTTTCCCTGGGGCAGGAACCATTTTTGCTGTGGTTCCACTTCCCATCTACACACCCAGAGGGGTAGGGGAACCGGGACACGAACTGCCAGTACATCTCCTGAAGACTAAATCTCGTTCTTTCTTTTAAAGGAAAAAGGAGAAGATCGAGCTGGGGCAGGGAGAAAGGGAAGCCCCGTAAGTTCTGGGGGTGACGCAGTACCTCTCAGAGACCAGGGAGATGATCACAAGCTGGGAACACTGGGCAGTACGAGGGCCGCTGCTGGAAAGTACATCCCAAGCCACAGCTCTTTGAGCTTGTAGATGTGTAGATCACGTATGTTCAAAGGAAGTTGCTTGCAACTTCTCCCAACACATCTTAGCTGTGTATGAGTGCTATTTCTTTCCTCTCTGACCAGGACCATGCTGTGTGTAACCAGCCAGTTGTAGACCTTTTCTGTGTTGTATGCAGTCACCACAAACAAACACCACTCACCCTTTCTCCCATCAGGCCAGGATCTCCAGGCAACCCAGGTGCTCCAGGCAATCCCTTTGGGCCCTGGAAGGAGCAAAAGGAGCAGTCAAGCACTGCTGACCATCCCTTGGGCTGGGAAGATGATGCTTTCTAAAGCAACTTGCTACCACTGTCTTCCTGCTGTGCTATGGTCCCTTGGTTACCACCTGAGAACAGCTCTGGGAACACAAGTGGGAGGTGTGAAGGTGACCTCTTCATTCAAGCACAGCAGGCATGGGCTGCCCAAGCCCATCACAGGAGTTGTTTTGCACCCCTAGTTTCTGCCAGAGGAAGGGCAGACTGTAAGGTGAAGCCACATCACTTGTGGTGCAGCCATACCACCTCCCTGGAATGGCCTCTGGGAGGTGAGGAAAAAAGTGCTCACAGCCTTATAGACCTACCAAAAAATGCCTTGAGGTGTCTGACAGGAAGCTAGCACCTAACTTTGTACCCACAAGGGGTTCTTAAGACCTGTGGGAGCTGGGGACGGCCCTTATGGGCAACATCTCCTGCTTTCCCCTTAATTCCCTCCTCCTGAGAAGACGTGATGATGAAGCAACACTGACCTCATTGCCGCGGGGGCCGTCGTCTCCCCTGTAGCCCTTGGGTCCTGGTGGTCCAGGTTCACCCTAAGAGAACACAAAGAGCTCTCACCACAGGGCTTTGACCTTGGCATTGCCCGTGCTGGGAAGGGCTGGTCTTCTCATTTCCAAGTGTGGTGGGTGAGAGCTGCCACCCCCAGCATCGCACCCATCGGGGGGTCGCCTCCATGGAGGAGAAAGGCTCTGTTGGTGGGGGTCAGCAAGGTGCAGAGGTGCTCCAGGAGGGAGGCCTGATGGGGAGGAGGCTGGAGGTGGTACTTTCCATCAGCGGGCTGCATGGTGGCATCACGGTGGTGTCCCATGGGCAGAGAACGGCCCTTGGTGCATCACATCACCCTGAAGGTGTCACGGACATTCCTCTGTGGGGGCCCTGCCTATGCCTGGGACTTCTCTGATGGCAGCCAGGTTGACAGAGGCTCATTCATGGCTGTGGGGAGCTTCTGTCCTCAGGAGGCTGCAGAGCTGTGGCATGCTGGAACAGAGCAAAGCTGTCACTCTGCCACATCCATACAGGCACTGGCCCCTCTGTCCATCAGCTGCAGGGCTGGCCAGAGACATCCAGAGACAAGAGGCATGAGGAAAGAAGGCAGGAAGAGATTTTTTTTTTATTATTTTTTTTTTCCCTTTAAGAGCTCCAAAAGACATCCAGGGGAGGCCCCTCACTTTCTGCTCAGTGCTATCAGTGCTCTGCATGGTTTACTTGCCAGGAGATTGGCAAAGATGGCAGGTCACGGCTGGGTAACCATGCAGCTCCGGTTGCCCGAGCAAGGCAGCCCCGTGTGGAGCTGGCGTGGAGGCCACAGCTGGTGGAGGCAGATGTTCTGTACTGCTGAAGTTTTGGGGGAGCAGGATGCTGTCTTTGCATGTTGCTCAGTGCAGCCCAGCTTTGCAGCCACTGTCTCACCACCCAGAAGCTGAAGAAACACAAGTCCCATCCAGCTGCCCTTTCTGCTCCTCTTCACACACCCTTCTTCCAAGGAACAGCATGCAGAGGTCTTCAAAATTACGTAGTGCAGTGCAGAGCACAAGGCTGCCTAACGGCATGTGACCCTTTTATCTGCACAAAAGCCCCAAAGGGGGAAAGCTGGGAAGGAGGGGTGGGAACTCATGACCATTCACATCAGCCAAAGCTGGATCCCGGACAAATTTGGCTCGCATTGGCTGTAGGTGGCCTGTGTAGCAAACAAGTCCAAACCCTTTGCAGCCCTGTAGGGGTTTGTGAAGACAGGATTTGGGGTTGGGAAGTCTTTAACAGCTCCCTGAACACTTCCCTTGTGGATACAAGAACTGCAGGAGGAAAGGGCACAACAACCAGGAGGAGGTGGACCACCAAACCTGCCCAGAAGGTCAGGGACAGGAGCATGGACCTTTAGCTTCTCTCTCAGATAGAAGGGGGGTGAAACAGGGCCACAGTTTAGTGGGAGCCCTTTCTCCTTGCCAAGCAAAATGCTCTCCTTAGAGAGAGCCAGAGCTTGCTGATAACATGGCTTGAAAAACACTCACATTTGCCAAAGTCTTTCCCTTGCCCAAGACCAATTACACACTCATTTTTTAATTTGGCCAAGCAAAAACTTTTTTTTTTTTCCCTTGGTTTATGGAAAAAAAACATCTTTGCTTTGCAACTGCTTTTGAAATCTTGGAATCTCCCTGGAGTGAGAGGGGTGCTGGGGCAGCTGCAGTTCTGGGGAAGGCACACGATCTGCTGCTGTGGCTCTGAGAGGCATGCGGCTGGAGATCGGTGCTCTGGAGAGAGGAGGCCAGGTGACAGCCTCCTTCCCCTCTTTGCTCTCAGTGACGGTGGGCTGGAGGCAGGATCATGCCCAGCCTGGTGCCCCAGCATGCTCACATTGCTTTGGCCCCCAAGCTTTTATCAAATTTCTACCTGAACTCTGCCTTCTTCTGCGCAGTCCTCCTGCCTCAAAATGGGAATGAGCCTCCCTGCTCAAGGCAAGCAGCTCTGGCCCTTCCTCCTCCGCTGGTGCCAACCTGCAGCACCAGGCCATTGCACGCACACACCCAGCATCTGCCTTCCAGCCAGCAGTACCTCCTGCCTCAGCCTCCAGCGAACTGGGTGCTGCCAGACTCTCCTTGGCTGTGGAAGAACTTAGCTCAGCTAAGGACAGAAGTATCTGGGCAATTCAGGCTGAGCTCAGTGTTCTTCACAAGCACAAGGCAGGCTTGAGGGCAGCTCTGCCGTGGGGGACAGCATGAACCCAATAGCAGCCCCTTGGCAGCAGTCCCATGCTACAGATCTCCTTCAGGGCTCTTCAACAGTTGGTCAGCCACCTTTGTCCGCACACTGGTTTTGTGCTTTGCTTGGGGCTCCAACAGAGTGGGAACATTTATCTCAGTACTTCCCTACATCTTAAGCTCCATTGAAACTGAAGATGTAGGAGGAGAGTTGTCCCACGAAGCCTGATCCAAGGGTTTTATCAAAGCATGCTTGCTCAGGTGGGAAGACCATGCTGGTTATTGCAAACAGTGCTATCTCCAAGGAGAGTTAGCCAAAGGAGTTGACTGGCAGCTGAGTACAACTCTGGGAGGAAGGAGCCTTTAACTGTGCAATGGGCAGAAGCCCTTCTTAGGCTGGAGGTAGCCAGTTCTGCTCTGCAGAAAGCCATTGGGTTCTTGGGGTGCACAAGGACAATTGGACCCCAGAGTAGGAGGGCTGGACCTCACAGGGAACAGATTTGAGGAGCAACTGGCTTTGGAAGCTGCAGCTGTGGAGGGTGCCGGTGACACCGCAAAGGCCCCACTAGGCTGTCCTTGCTCACATGCGATGGCTTATCAACTCGCATGACCAAGGCGAACAGCGTCTGGCCCCAGGCCTGAATATTTGGTGCGCTGCTGCAGCTCACACTTGCTAGTTTCCAAATCTGTCTGTCAGATGTGTTGACATCTGTTTCCACAGAACTGGGAAATGACCTAGAGGTTTCTCTGTCCCCAGCCTAGCAGCCAAGTCTCCATTTTCTAGCTCTGTTTATGTCCTGGGTTCTCTTAAGAGATCCCGGCCCCTCTGCACTGGCTTTGCTGCCTGGCCTGGAAGGTGTGGAGACCATGCCCCAAGATGCTGTGGCATGAGTTAATCCCAGTCTGCAGCTTCCTTGCCCCCCCCCATGCACTCCCACAGAGGATCCAGAAGGCTAATCCAGAGCCTTACCTGGTCACCAGGTGGGCCGAGGGGTCCTTCCCGACCTTGGTCACCGGGTGGCCCAGACTCTCCCTGAAAACACACACAGAAGGCATGAGAAATGGAGAGAGCACGCGTAGGGTGTGACGGGTCCTGCACAAGGTGGGCAGCAGTGGAAAACCTGGCCATGGGTGTTTCTGCAGCACGTGCTGCAATACAAGCATCTTTGTGCAAGGCACTGCTCTACCTGCAGCCCCGCTGGTAAGGGTGGTGTTCAGAAACTTCCCGTGAAGATTGCACCTGACTTAAAACATTGAGGAAAGTAGCCCAAAGCTTGGCAACCCAAAGCTCTCCTTTGCAAGCTAGAAGCTCCCATATGTCTCAGCCAAACGGTAAATACAAAATAAATTACAAAGGGCCCTGGATGCTGGTGGAGAAGTTTCTGGCAAGGTTCCTGAACCTCGTGCTCGAACTAAGACTTGGAATGAAGCAGCCCACTGTCTGCTGAACCATTTAACTCCAGGACACTGGTGTGCCTTCATCTCCCACGCACATCTGCCCCGCACGGTGATGCTGCCGTGATTCCTTGAGCAGAAGCAGGGAAAGGGAGGCTTCCAGCTCCTAGCTTCTTTGGTTTCACGCAGCACCACCACATTCAGCCCCAACCCCTTTCTCCCCGGCAGTGCTGGTGCACGGCTGGCCGCCTGCCCAGACGCTGCTCCTGGATGCCCCGACCCTGCTGCCCCATGCAGTGGTGGCATGCTGGCACCTCGGACATTTGCCACGTATTTTTTTTTTTTTTTTTCATCTGTCCTGTCCCACTGAGGGCTCCTGCTCATCCTTCCCACACTCACATTAGGTGACTCAGCCCCGGCAGGCACAACAAATACTTTCCTAGTGACTTCCCCCCGGCTGGCACAGCACATACCCCTGGCAGGGGTGTTCTGTCCTCACCCAGGTACCCTGCCTGCCACTGCACCCCCCTTGCCGAGTCCCCGGTGCCTGCACAGCCCCACCACACCCTGAGGAGGACACCTTGCTGCTTTGCTCTCCACCAGCTGCTCCAGTCCTGCTCTTGGCTCTCGGGCACACTCTGGGTGTTGGCTGCTTGCTGCTCAGCCACCAGCATGAAGGGACAATTGCTGGGGACGGTATCAGGCCCCCACCAGCCTGGCAGGTGCATGCACCAAGCTTGTCCACTGGTCCACAGGCTGGCCAAGGCAGCCACTGGCCGCCTATTTCAGCCCTGGCTGCCCAACACACTCCCATCTGCACGCAGATGCCCACAGCCACCCCCCGGGAGAAGTTACCGGATCTCCTCGTGGACCGCGGTCTCCCGGTGAGCCTGGGGGGCCTCTTTCTCCATTGCTGCCCTGCAAGGAGATGGTGGGAACACAGGTTCAGGACCCGCTCCTGCTCCTGCAAACCCCACCTTCATCTCCCGCCCCAGCCCTCCCCCTCCTCCATGGGTCCCAGCCCCTGCCCATGCTCACCCGCTCTCCAGGAGGACCGTCCACACCTGGGGAGCCCTCATCCCCCATCTCCCCTGTGGGTCCAGGCTCACCCCTGTTTCCAGGAGCACCCTGCACGAGCGATTAAGACAAATCAGCAGGTTTTGGAGCAAAGCCCTGTGTGCCAGCGGAGCCTTGGGCAAGCTCAGCTCTGGGGCCAAAGGTAGAGCGGGGACCTCACACTGACCTTCTCTCCAGGGCTGCCGGGGATCCCCTGCCGGCCAGGCTTTCCATCTTCCCCGGGCTCCCCCTTCACAAGGACACAACAAGGCAGGGTGGACAGGGACACATCAGTAGCAGTGGATGGGTTTCATCCCCTTTGCTGAGGAGGCTTGAGCCCCCCTTTCCTCATGGAGGGCCCCAAGCCCAGCAGGTCCCTCCATGCCCCCCTCCAGGTGTGAGCCACCATTTCAGAGCAGCCCCCCAGAATTTTCAGGCCACTTGGGGCAGGCTCGCAGGCACTTGCAGGAGTAGACCGGAGTGTGCCACACACAGCTCACATCTTGCCAGCCTGGCCTCACAGAAGGCAAGGGGCAGCATCCTCCAGCCGGGCCTCACCCCCAAGCAGCATGAGGAGGCCAGCAATGAGTCCGTCACTGCCTCTCTTGGCTAAACCTGGGCATCTGCCTCTCCAGGACAACCCCATGGGTTTTTCCCCATCTCCAGAAAGGGAAAGGGACTTTTCTTCTTCTTGAAGGTGGGAGCCTGCCCAGCACTGCTCCTCCCGTGCCTGACTGGGCACAGCAATGGTAGCCCCATGGCCCACCCCGCAGGGTAACATGGCTCACCTTTCCTCCCTTGGGTCCGTAAGCACCGGGATCACCCTTTGGTCCGCGTGGGCCTTGAGTTCCCTATTGAAAGCAAAGAGCAGCATCACTGAAAATTAATCCAGCAGCACTACTTGCAGGAAATGGCACGGAGAGAGCGTCCTGGCCGCCTGGCCCCCAGCCCCTCGCTGGGGAGGGTGGGAGGGCCGGGTGCTTGCCGTGACATGGGGGTGGCACAGCACTCTGGCACTGCAGTGCTGTGTGCGTCAGATGGTGGCTGCTTTGGGGAAATGCTGCAGAACTGAGGAAAATGGCAGAAAAGGTGGTTGCTGGACCACAGAGATACTGATGCCACTGCAGATGTGCCATCCTGGGAGCAGAGAGAGCGTGGAAACAAGCAGGCAGATGTGAAAGAACACAACTGCAGAGCAAGGGTGTCCAGCACCCTCCAAAACATCCACGATTTTCTGCTTCTCTGGGCACAGCAGCCTAAAGTTGCTTGCTGCTTTGGCACCCAAGCCCTTCAAGCCTGGCAGCCTCCAGCCCGTGATGCGCAGCTCCCTGGGCAGCACAGGGAATGAGGGCAGCATCCAGCAGAGCACGGGGATGGCTGCACACGCAGAGGTGCATTTCCAAGTATTTCCAAGCAAGGGGCACCCACGGGGTACATACGTCAAATCCAGGCGAGCCTTTGCAGCCAGGTAGCCCGGGGTATCCAGCTTCTCCCTGTAGGACAGACAAAGCAAGTGCTGCTGTGAGTGGTGCCTGCAGAACGCCCCCGAGCATCCCGGGCAGGGACACCCCTGCAGGGGATGAGCTCCAGATGGGGAACTGCCTTCATTCCTGGCCCCCACAGTGTTTTTGGGAGATGTCTGGGCAAGACCCAAGGTCCTCAGGATGAGCAAGGGGCCCTGAGGGGAGGTTTACCTTCATGCCATCGATGCCGTCGATGCCACGCTTGCCCTTCTCACCCTAAAATGCAGACAGGAAACCATGAAGAAGCGATTTGCAAAGACCCTTCCTCCCCCCCACCCCAAGCATTAATGGGGAAGAGTAAGCGGTGCAAAATCTGACCTTGGCTCCTTTGGCTCCTCTTGATCCCTGCAAAAGGAAGGAGAGAGGTCAGTCCCCTCACGGAGCAGACCTGTCCCCTCAACACACTGCCACCCCCATGCCGGCTCAGCCCCAGGTGTGGGTGTTCCTACACCCCTGCACACAACCGGTGCCCCCGTTATGCCCGACAGTGCACAAGGCGTGGTGCTTGCCTGCTCCCCGCAGTCAAATCAGCCTCAAACTGGTTGTCTTGTCTGGATGCCGGTGCTTCCAGAGAGAACGGATGCACAGATCTGGGCAAGTACCCAGCCCTGATGCCAGGCAGCCCCAGTGTGCAGCCAGATGAGGAGTGGGGCACCAAGCCCCCCCCCCATGTCCTTGCTGCACTCACCTTTTCTCCTCGACTTCCTTTGTCACCCTAGCAATGAAAGAAGAGAGGAAAAACAGGATGAAGACACTGGCAGCACGTGGCCCATCCAGAAGCCATGCCTGCCACCCTGCAGCCCCACATACCTTCATTCCTTGGTAGCCAACAGGTCCCATGTCCCCTGGCCTACCCTGGAGGACAGAAGCATGGTGTTATGGAGGCAGAGGCTGGCATGAGCCATCAGCAAGGGGGCCGGTCCCGCTGGGCTCTCCATCCAGGGCCAGACCCACCTTGTCCCGCACACACTCACCAACACTTAAAACAAGATTTTGTAACACCTCTTGGAAAGACCCCCCTTATGGGATGTGCTTCTTGGCCCCAGAGGTCATGCTGCTCCCTCCTCCAGCCCTCTCCCCTGACCTCCTCCTTCTTTGCCTGGTCTGGTGGCATGGGATGAAGGGGACCTGCTGGCACCTCCAGCAGCCCCAGCCCTTTCTGAGGTGAAGGGAAAGGGGTGCTTGGGCCTGTGTCATTTGGGATGAAGGTGAAGGGCAGAAAATCCCTGGGAAAGGAAAAAATGTGTGCATGCCATGAGGTTTCCAAACCAGGCATACACATGCTGAGTAACTGCACGCTCATGTGTGTGGGAGAAACATCTCCCAAAATAAACGTACCTAGTAAAAAAGGGAGGAGGAGGAGGAGAATAGTTTCCTTATGCTATTAGCTTATTATTTACTGGAGGTTTCCCCGTAACACGGTGGTGCTTGTGTTGTCAGAGGACACAGGAGGGAGGCTGGGGTACACCCCGTGAGTCAGAGAGGTGTCCTGCAGGAGGGGCAGCTGCTTTGGGCGAGGAACAAGGAAGCCTTGTAGTGCCAGAGGAGACGGGTCTGCCCCATGCTGGCCGTGACACTGCCTTCTCGGAGCCCGTGCCTGGCCAGCCGATGCAAGGGGATGGTTCTGTGTCACCATAGCCCTGGGGACAGCTGGCTGGGACCCCGCTGTGGCAGTGAGGATGGGGAGTGCAAAGCTGGGGGCTGGCATCGAGTGCAGGTCCCTATTACCCTGCCATTGAGGATGTGCCCAAGAGCTCTGTCTGAAAGTCAATAAAAAGCCCCTGAGTGGAGCCACCACGTCCAGTCCTTTACTTACGGGCTCTCCAGCCTCTCCTTTCGGACCGGGAAGACCTGGCTTGCCTCTTTCTCCCTGAAATACAGGACAGAAATAAAGTTAGTTCATCAGAGTGAGCTGATCCTCCCTGGGAATGAAACAGGACTGCAAGGAGAGCAGGGGGGCAGTAGCAGCAATTCCCCATGGATGCTGGGAGCAGAGGACCAAGGCTGCATGGGACGTTTTCCACTGCCTTGCCCAGCGGGGCTGAGGGCAGGGCTGGCACGTGTCCCACTGGTCCCCGAGCATCCCCATGGAGCCTGTCCCTCTGTGGCCGGGGGTTGATCCCTCACCTCATAGCCTGGATCGCCGGGAGGTCCGGGGGGCCCACGGGGAGGCTGCGGGAGAGATTCACGGGTTAGACCAAGCCACTGAGGCAGAGCGTGGGGGCACGAGGGGAAGGGATGGAGGCCTCAAAAGCCTGACTCACCTGGCACTCGAAGGAGCAGCACTGCCCAAGGGAAGGAGAGAACAGAGTCAGTGGCAGCAGCAGTGCTGTGCTCGGCTCGGGGGAAACACCGAGGCTGGGCAGAGTGGTGCCACCAAGCCTCCATGTGCCTGGGGGTGGCTGCAGGGGATGGGCATGGGACACTGGGAAACACTCACCGACTGCTCCATGTTGGCTTTCTGCAAGGCAAAAAGTGAAGAGAGGGGGGTTGTGAAGGAGGAAAGGGCCCAAGGTGGGGGCAGGCTGGGTGGGGGGACAGACGGTGCTCACAATCATGTCAATGATGTTGTTGATGGTCTCCTCCACGTCAAGGTCCCGGGTCGGCTTCAGGCTGGTGGCAGTGAAGTTGCGGCGGTAGGCATGGTCCGTGGCAATGATGTTGAGCCGCTGGTCCTAGGGGTGGGGGGCAGAGCAAGACCTATGGGCACTCTTGTAGGATGTGCCCAGGGGACAGGTGTCCACTGGCCACCCTGGGGACCTGCTTCAGCCCTCCAGCCCTCTGTCTGTCCCAGACCTCATCCCCAGGACAGCTGTGGGGAGCATCCCTGCTATGTGGTCCCTACCAGGTGGTTGGGAGAGATGGCGACGGAGAACACTTTGATCCCCAAATGTTTGGCTTCATTAGCAGCATCATCCAGGCCACCGCAGGGCTCCTTGTACCCCTCCAAGGGGTGCCCATCTGTCACCACGATCAGGTATTTATTCTCCTTGAGATGGGAGCCACTGCAAAGGTTTAAACACTGGGTTCAGTACTGCAATGGTTTAACAGATTTGGCTGGAGTGCCCTGGCCAGTGCCCCAGCTTGAGGCCAGGCATGCCTCATCCCAGCACAGCCAGGTCGATAGCAACCTGCCACCCCAGCACCTGCTTTGTGCCCAGGTGACCTCCTCCCCCATGCTGGGGACAGCTCCACACGATGCACAGGGATGTCCCAGCCACCACCCACCATGGTGCCACTGCTGGGACCACCCGTGGCCGCGGCCCCACCGCCGTACCCGATGAGCAGGCGCTCAATGCCCTGCTTTATGGCGCAGTCGGTGTGGGTGCCCTTCCCGATGTAGCTGATGGCCGACACGCTGTCCTTCAGCTCAGCCCTGCCACTGGGCATGGCCGTGAGGTCCTTGATGAGCACCACAGAGTCGCTGTAGTGCAGTGCCCCGGCGTTCCACACCAGGAAGCGGTCGCAGCGAAAGTACCTGCATGGGGACGTGAGGACATGGGGACATGTGCCTTCAGCTATCTTCTCCCTGCCCATAAGGACCTCTCCCCAGACCTCCTGAGCATCGCTGTCCCCTCTGTCCCAGCCGCCCACTGCACCCCAAGCCCCCCACACCACGCAGGTGGCAGATGCCTGGTGGCACTGTGGGCAGGTTGGTGGCTCGCAAGGAGATGTCCCTGCAGTGAGTAGGGAGCAGCAAGGTGGGCACAGAGATGTTGGGGTTCATAGGAAGCCTGTGTGCTCATGGGGGGGGCTCAGGACAAAGCCTTGTTTAGGAGCCAGGCTGCATCGATGGGGGCCTGGTGGGATGTCCAGAAGCACGAGGCTCCTGTTGATGTGGTGCTGATGTGGGGTGGCCCATCCTGGCATTCTGTTCCTCTGGGGCTGGCGCACACCCAGGTGCCCTCACCCTGGGGAAAACAGGGTTAGATTGAAGGTTGGTGGCTGCGAGGGTGCAGGTTGGGAGCAGCCTGGTGTGTGAGGAGTCAGGCAAAGGACTGGGCAGAGGGGTGGAGACAGGGCATCCCACAGGGAGCCCCCAAAACTGTGTTCGGCACCTGGGGGATGCAAAGAGGTTGCAAGGGGGCTGGCTCTGCAGGTGCCAGGTTTATCATGGTGGGTGCTCTATGACCACACAGCCACCCCCATTGTCCTGGCGCTGAGCATCGCTCTGGCCCTGCAAATAACCTGATGGTGGGGCTGGGGCTGGAGCTGAGCCCACTGCCCTGGGGTGTCCCTGTCCCCCCCCGCAGACCTGCTCTCTTCCTGCTCCCTCTGCAGCACGTGCAGCATCCCCAGCCCCCTCCGCTTGGCACAGCCCTGAGAGCCCACTCAAAAGCAGTGGCATGAATTGCTGGGTACCTCTCCGTCAGCTTGTCGATGAACCGGTTGGTGAAGTCTTTCACTTGTGCCACGAGGTCCCCGAAGGGCCTTACCCTTAGAGCAACGCTCTCAGAGGTGTCCAGGACGAAGAACAGGTCCACAGGGCAGTCTGGGGGCAGGCAGAGTGGTGTGGCTTAGCATCGCCCCCCCTGCACCCCAGCTGCCCCCCAGCACACCTGAAGGACGTGCTCTGGGAGGACAGCGTAGCCGTGCTAACCCCACGTGAGACACACGAGCATGCATGTGTGGGTAAGAACATTCTTTCTCAGCATTTCTGCTCTAGCATTAATGGTGAGCTGGATTGCATCTGAGCACGTATCCGGAAGACGTCAGTTTGTGCATTCTTCCCCCCCCCCCCTCCATTTGCATTCAAACTTGCAATGCCAGGATTTCTTATTGTTTAAAGTAACAAGTGGCTGCAACAAGTATTTAAGAACAAACAAGCAAACAAACAAGACCTCACAGCAACTGCCACAAGAAACGAATGCTTTTCCAACACGTCCTGGCACAAATATAATCGCAGAAGAGAGCAAAACTAAAAACGAGCCTCAGCAGCCAGTGCCTGGCCCCAAGTCCTGCACAAAGCTGCCCCGAGCCCCCCTCCCGACAGTACCTGGCCGAGGAGAACCAGCCCGTAATGAATGCTACAAGGAAGCACGCGTGGCAGATGCTCTCCTGGCACATGCTGCCCTGCGCATGTGCCAGGAGACTCTTGACTCTTCCCAAAATCTGCCGGCTGTGGGGAAGTCATCGGCCCCCACACATCTCTGCTGCCCCAGGGGGAGCACGCGGGACTTTGGCCCCTGCTTACCTTGAGCCCTGTGGAGCCGGGGGGAGATGTCCTGAGCCCAGGAGCCCCCCCAGAGGAGGCAGGCGTGCAGCAGCAGCAGCGCAAGGACAAAATCGTGCAGCCTCATCTTGCTGGGTTCAGATTCCCATTGAGCTGGGGTGAAGGGGAGACGAAGAAAGGGAAGGAGCTGCTGGCAGCCAGGAGAGGCTGGGCTCCAGAGGTGGTTTCAGCGCTTGGGTCCCAGCAAAGGAAGAGCAGGAGGGAGGGCAAGTGCGAGGAGGAGACTCCGGCAGCTGGAGGAGGGACCAGCAGCTGCCAGTGGTGACTCAGAAGCGAGCAGACATTTCTCCTTGCCCCACTTTGGGCTTGCTGCCCCTCAGAGCACTCCCCAGCTGCCGGAGTCGGAGGTCCTCAGTGCCCACCAGCATCCCCCTGCTAAGGAGGGGACCCACCGTGGGGCACGCCTGGGGAGGAGGGCACGGTTTTGAAAAAACACTTTCTTCTGTGGCTATCAGGGCTTTCAGCTCATCCCGGTCAGGACCACAAGGGGTGAGATGAGACCCCCATGCATGGACTGGGAATGAAAGCCCCCCCCCCCCCCCCCACACACACACACACTTCCAGGCATACTCTGCTGATGGGGGCTGAAGCCCTTAGGGGTGCCTGGTGGTAGGCACCCTCCCACACTGCTCCTCTGGGTGACGGCATTGGGTGCCTGGTGGGGGGTCTGGGGACCCACAGCACCCACCCTGGCCCTCACAGACCACCCTCTCTCCATGCCCAGCATAGGGTTGAGCCCCACGCTGCTCAGGCCAGCCCTGCCCTGGTGCTCTTACCACTTCTGCAGGAACTGCTGCTGCCAAACCCTCATCACAGAGAAGTGTTAATTGCCACAGGAGAGACAGACAGGTGAAACGCTGAGGGGCATATCTGGCTATGGCTGTAACCTGCTCCCACAGGGCACTTACATCCCTCCGTGGTACAGGAGGGGACCAAGGCCTGTCATTAAATAGCAAATTAAGAGGTTATCCAGGCTAAGGGGGCTCCTTGCCTTTGGAAGGTGGACAGAAACCCAGAGAGAGGGGCAAAATCTGGGCCAGAGAGCCCTATGGAAGTGCTCAGGAATAGGAAGGCTCCACCAGAGGGTCAACAGCATAAACCCAGCCTACACCACTGATCTGTGCACAGAGGACTTTCAAAAGGCACTGTTTGTTCTCCTGCTTCCACATCTGGGTTGTGCTTCTCCCCCCATGCAGCCTTTTCAGAGGAGCTCCTGCATGTGCTGGAGGCAACTCCTCAGGATCCTCTGCCAGTGTGTTCAGGACAGCCCTCTTCCTTCTGCTCCACCACATGGAGATCCACTCTGGGACCCTGGCCTTCCCCTGAACGTCACCTCATCCGTCCTCCTCAAGCATCGCCCAGCCTCTTCCCTCTCCCCCCATGGACTGACTGCGCAAGGCTCAGTGCAGCTGCAGCCCATCACACCCTGGCCCCTGCTGGGGGACACGGGGGGGGGGGGGCTGCTCAACATCCCAGATGCATCCCCTCTGCTGCCTGTCCTGGCCACGGGCTTGGATCTGTATCCAAATTCAGAAGCATTTTAACCCCTTTCCTTTTCTAGGTCCGCATTGCTAAAGCAGGGGTAGTGGCCAGAGGGGTCCCCGGGGCATCAAGCGGCTGTTTCCTTGGAAAACTTCAGGCTAATTTTTCAGAAATCCAGCTGATGGCTGGGCAGCAGCTTGCAAGCTGACCCAAGGCATGTTGCAATCATTGAGCCTAAGAATATGCTGTCACGTCCCAAAACTACAGACACGTGCCAGCAAAAAACATCCAGTTTCTCTTTGCTCCCTACTCCAGATGAGGCTGGGGAGCTGTGCCCTCCAGCTCTCGCCACCCAGGAGAGGGACCCTTCTCACCCACCCCGTGATGCAGCCCCCCTCCAAAATACTCCCCCCAACATGGAGCAGTGCTCCTGTCCGTAGAACAAGTCACCCGACTGGGTTTCAAGCTGCCACAGCCCAGTGAGAGCACAGCAAGCAAGTTAGAAACTTTTGGTCCAGTTCCAGACCAAAATAGGGTGCAAAAAATTAATGTAATTGGGACTTTTTTTTTCTTTTTTCTTTTTTTTTCTTTTTTTTTTTTGAGAAAAGAATCAGGCTGCTCCATTTTTCTTCTGCTATTATTTCATGCAACCTTTTCTTCCCATTAATCAAGCCCACTAACAAATGGAAAATACCTTTTCCAAAGGAGTTATGAAAATAAGCTGACATGAATTCCCCTGGGAAAAGCTAGCAGCAAACCTGCCAGCACTCTCATAGCCAAAGGGTTCATTTGGAAAATGGGGAACAGCTGAGTACCAGCTCCATCAGCTGGTCCCTCATCTGGGGCTGCTTTGGCCGTTTGCACAGTCCTGGGAGAGGCCAGAATTCAGGAGCAAATTAAATTCTCCACCCCCCACCCCCCCCCCCCCCCCCCTGGAGCCAGTGACTGACCCCCAGCCGGCTGTGTCACCTTCCCCTGGCTCCTAGGGACATAAATGCCTGAAGGACATGCTAAGGGTTTGGGTGGTGGTGTCTGCTGGGAGAGGTTTTCCTCTGCTCTGGTCACCGTGGGGTGGTTGCAGGCTGCATCTCCCCAGGGTGGCTGTAAGACCCCAGCCCCTGGAGGTGCATGACTGCAGGAGCCAGCGTGCCCAGGGGTCAGCTGTGTCCGTGCTGACATCCCACCTCTGTGCTCAGCTGCAGTCCAAGCCGAAGACAGCGCCAACCACAAACCCTGACGAAAAGCGTGTGGTCTGTGGTGTTTCCACACATGGTGATTTAACTTCCCACAGAGGATCTCTGCGGGAGGAGAAGCCCTGGGAGCAGGGTGGCAGCAGTGGCTCCAGCAGTGTCAGAGCCCTTGGAGGGCAAAGCTGCCCTGCCAACATCTCCTGGCAGGCACAGAGCCACACGGTGACACTGGGAAGGGTCTTGCACTCCTTCACCTGCTGTGCAGAAAGGGTCAGTGGAAGAGTCAGCCCCTGCCATGTGGCATCTCCTGAGCACCCCTTACGGCTTCTCCTTGCTGTACAGGACGGGACAGCCTGAGCACAGTGTTCTCCCTCCACCTCAGCCACTGCCTCCCCTGACCCAAGGCGAACTCCTCCACGTGCCATTTTCCAGCTGGGCTTAGTTCCTTGTAGCATGGGCTGGAGCCAGCATGGAGGACCCTGCCCTCCCCTCCAGCACAGGCAGGGACTGGGACCTCCCCCTCCAGCAGGGACAGTGGCACCCAGCATGCACAGCAACACCTGGGCACACAGCTCCGAGAATCCTTCCCCCTTCCCCGAGTTCTCTGGGGTCCTCAGCTGCCTACGCCTGTTGGCGAGCATCCCCACCACAGGCTTTCCAAGCCATCCCATGGGGCTGGGGGCTGGCAGTGGGGGGATTCCAGCACGGGGTGCCAGTACCCCCATTGCCATGCTGTGCAGACCCCTCGTGTGCCAGCACGGCACAGCCCCATCAGCAAAGCCACGGCCCCGCATCCAAGCTGGCTTGGGGCGGGTTAATTTTTTCCCTGTTACCTCACGCTGGCCTCTGGTCCTATGGAAAAACAAACCATCTGGTAATCATATTTCTCTCATAGCTGTCTGAGCCTGCGGGAAAGCTTGGCTGGGTTTCTTAAGAGAGAAGAGCAGGAGGGGAGGCGTTGGACGCAGCGTGGGAGCTGGAGGAGAGGGGATCGTGCCTCCGGCCCCCTCAGCCACCCACGTGTCCTGGGCACAGCCGCACATGGTCCCTGCAGGGGCCATCCCAAGGACTGCTTTCCCTCAAGGGCACTTCTGCGGGGCTGGATCTGTCCTCTGAGTCACAGAGCTGCTGGGTCTGCCCTCACCAGGGCCTGAATGTCCCCTTGTCCCAGAGGACAGTCAGCCCTGAGAGGCACGGAGCTCTTGCTTGCACACCCAGACCCTCCCAGTGATCTCCCTGGGCTGGGTTCGCATTGCAGCACTGCTTGGAGCTGGCCTGACCCGTGCCGTGCTGCTGCAGGGATCCTTGTCCAACTCCTGTGTCCCTGCGCACCCATTCCCAGGCTGCTCCTGCTCCCATTTTTTTCAGCATGCACCATTTAAACTCAATATTTTTATTCACTCCAGCTGCCACCCCAGCCCACTGGGTGGCTGGGCCCTTTGGGAGCCAGCCTTGCTTGCAGCAGGGTTTGCAGCTGAGCTCTCCTTACTGCTGAACCGATCCAGCCTGCAGCCTTTTCCTAGAAGTGCGAAACAAGCCAGCTACCCTTCCTGGCAGGGAAGGCTTCCCAGAGAGGTGCCAAGCATCGTCCTTGGCTCTCATCTGGACAACGAAGAACAAATGTACAACATCCAACCATTTTGCTGTCCTCACACCTGCTTCCCCTGCTTCCTGTTCAGCCGTGGCTGCAGTGATGCTGACCGGGAGGCAAGAAGGCAGCAGCCTCTGGCACGGGGGGCACCCTGCTGCATGGGGATGGCCATGGCAGGCTCCAAAATGCCACCCAGCTGCCCAGGGCTGGGACGCAGGCAGGGAGCCTGAGCAGCTCCAGCCCAGAGCAGAGGGGGTTACGGAGCAGCCAGCAGACCAGAGGCCACCAGCACACACTGCAGCCAGGGAAATCCCAAAGGGTCATAAAGATAAGCATCTTCACTGCCTTCTTTTTATTATTAAAAGGAACAGCAAAAGTTAAGCAGGCTGTTTCCAATCCCCAAACACTCACCCTCCTGTCAGCCTGCTCTGGAGGGAGTAAGCCCTCAGCACGGGGCTGGGGGTGCCTCTGGGCACCTCATGCTTCAGCTGCTGCCCTCCTGCTGGGCCTCCACCCCTGGCAGGAGCCCCCAGATCTGGCTTGCAGGCAGGAAGCAGAGAGATGCCTCAAGCACAGCAAGCAGCGTGCATCACCAGCCCCTGGCGAGCGTTGGCTTTCCCATCTCACCTCATCCAAAATAAAGAGGGCTGTGGAGGAGAGCAGGTGCAGAGCGATGTTTTTCTAGGCAAATTCCCACCTTGGGCCAGATAAATGTGTTTTTAAGGATGGCACCAGCTGACTTCTTACCATGGAAGTTCCCTGGTTTTCTGCAAGCTGGCATGGGTGGCTTTTCCGCCCAGGGTGGCCAGGGGCCAGGAGCTTTGCCACAGCTGGATTTGGGGCTGGGGGGCTGGGGAGGTGCATGGTGCTGCACTGGTGGTGGGCAGCCTGGGCAGGGGGATGCTGTGGGGTTCAGATGCCAGGAGGGCTGGGAACGGGCACGCCATGGTGCTGGCTACACGTGACTGAGACCCCTGGGCTGACCTGCAGGCTGGCAGCAGTCTCTCGGGCTGGTGGGATGTGCTGTGGGGCTGGACCCCAGCAACAGGGGTGAATGCAGCCTGGGCTGGCATAGACTATGGGGGGATGCTTCCCACCCACAAGCACAAGAAAAGGTAAAAATAGGCATTTTGTCCTCATTTCCCCATCCCCAGCGCTGACTCTGCTGGCCACATTTCAAGGACCTGCTGGGGCTGAGACCTCAACTGCATTGGGGTAATGCATGGGGGACCAGGCCAGCAGCCCCATGTCTGCTCCCCATGGGCAGTGTCCTCTTCTCAAAGGGGCACGGTTGGCACCTGGGGCCAGCAGCCAGCACGGCAGGGAGCAGCAGTATTCTGGCATCGCCCCTCCATCGAGAAATGGAACGCCCTGGAGAAAAGGCATGCCCCGAAATAGCGCTGGGTCTGCTCCAAGGTCCGGGGCTGGCGCGTGGCATGGGGCAGCCAGTCTGAGAGCTGCCATTGTGTGGGGCCGGATGGGCAGCACGCACCCGTCTGAATCGCCCGTCCTCGGGCAGTGACTCACATTTGCTATAAACACATCTCCCGGTGGGTAATGAATCCCAGCCTTTGCTGCCTTTTGGGAGGGCTCTGGATTTTCTTCGCGGCACTCCCCCCATCCCGCTCCCCTTCCCCTCCTGGCAGCCCGGCTCCTGCGCGTGATTGTTTCCTGATGCTGAGCACAGCCAGGGCGCTGAGCCGCTTTTTCCAGCAGGCTGAGGCTGACTGGCGGGCTGCGTGGGACGACTTTCCACCTTAACCCTTCCGGGGGTCGTGGGTCTTCCCGCAGCACCCCGCCACCCCATGGCATCCCCCTGCCAAGGCCACAGCCGTGCCAGGCAGCCATGAGGGACCCACTCACTGTGGTCTGACAGCAAGAGCTTTATTGCATTCACACAGAAAAGCCACAAAATGCATTGTAAAGCAGCAGGAGCCTGAAGGGTGGAGAAGGAAGGCTGGTCTGCAGAAGCAGGTACCGCTGGAGTGCCGTGGGAGCTGGCTGCGAGCTGCTGTGTCCGGTCATGCAGGGAAGGTGCTCCTCCCGTGGGTCTCTGGGTCTGGAGAGCTGGGGGGTCAACCAAGGGAGATGGTCAGAGCTCCACTAAAGTCCCAAGCTGGCATCTCCTTCTCCCAGACCCCCCACATGGGGGGGTCCCCCACCCACACTACATGGACACATAGCTCCACACAATGCCCTGAGCAGCTCCAGCTCCATACCAAAACACCTGCACCCCAAGGGCTGTGCTCGGCACTAAGGGGCTGCAGCACCAACATGCGCCTCTCCCCGCTGCCATAAATCCCTGCTCCCCAGCCACGCTCTGTGCAGAGCATCTCCCCTCTCTCCATGGCCCAAGAGGCAGCAATTGCATCTTTCACATCATTTGATGCTCATTGCTGGGGTTGCCAAATGGTGAGCTAGAGCAGGGGCACAGGGGAATCAGTTCTGTGCTCAGTGTCACACACCCCACTGCAAGGAGCCACGTGCACGTGGTCTCCAGCTGCCCTGGCGCATTGCTGCATTTAAAGATGCTCTGTGCTGTCCTGTGTGTCTTGAAATCATGGCATTTCAGACTGAAATACAAAGCTATTTAAGACAAGAAGTAGCAGCATTTGCATGCAACTAAATATGTGTATTTTTTTAACAAGGATTGCAGTTTCTCAGCAGTGTAAGGTTTGCATTTTTAACTGGCTTTTGACAGCGCAGCACTCCTCAGCAGCACTCCCATGGGGCACTCAGGAGCACGGCTGCATGCTGAGTGGCACAGGCAGATGTCCCCAGGCAGACACAGCACCTCCTGCCACAGCAGCCCTGGGTTGTGTCAGGGCACTGCCAGCTCAGGGCAGCCTCCAAGAGCACAGCGGCATCTGGCTGCGAGCTCTTCCAAGAAGGACCCCCCCCCCCCCCCCCACCTCACACCCAAAACAAAACCAACAGAATGAAAAAAATTGGGTGAGCACCTTATGAAAGCTGCCCCGCTCCCCTTTGCCATGGAAATCCTGTTGGATTTCCATCTCACTTTCACCTTCAGCAGCTGGCACAGCCCTGGATTTGGGCACCCCTGCGAGGGATGGCTGCTGCAGCCCTCCAGCCCACTCCTTCGGGGCACTACGTCTGTACTCCCCCAGAGCATCCTGCACCCCAGGTCTCATCCAGAGGGCCAAAACCCACAGGGGCTTCAGAGCTGAGCGGCACAAATCTCTCCCCCCGCAGCTAGCTCGCTTGTTGGTGCAGACACAAATGCTCTCAGACACAGGCTGTCCTCCAGGAACAAACAATGCCGCTGAGACGCTGCCTGCAGGGAGACAGAGCACAGCATGCGGGGAGAGTTTCAAGTGCTCCAGCCCTCATGTGCAGCCTGGCTTTCCCTTTCGGGATCAAAGCAGCTCCTTATAGAAACAGCATGTGGGTTTTAAATCAGCAACAGGCCGAGGTTCAGCATGGGGCTCGGCTCTTGGTGCAGCCGTGGAGCCAGCACCAGGCCTGTCCCGCTTCACCCAGCTGGGTCTACTCCCCATGCAGGGAGCCGAGGCCAGGGCTTTTTCTGGGAAGAGACATCCCTGTGGCTGTGCTGCGTAAACACTGGTGTGGGAATCCTGAGCCATTCGGGTTTTGCACTTGGCTAGGTTTAGTCTGCGGGATGCTTTTGGAGTGATTCGGTGCCGCTTGTTCCTCTTCGCAGGGCTGAGGCGGGGGGGAGGGCGCACATCTGGATCTGGAGGAGTTGCACATCTGGTACATTCAGTACTTCCTAAAAGTCACTGCCACGTTACCCTTCAGATGGAGGCCTCGGGCTTGATGCATAGCACAGTGAATTAAGATCCACAGCTGTTTTCTTTTTTTTTGTTTGTTTGTTTGTTTGTTTTTGTTGTTGTTGTTGTTGTTGTTGTTGTTGTTGTTTGTTTTTTTTTTTAAGTGGAAGCGAAAATAACCCTCTCAGCAGAGCTATGCTATTGAACAAGGGAGCAGGGGAATTGCACCCAGACCCTGACCTTCCTGCAAATCCTTCTACCCCAAGCTCTGCACAGACGCCAGCTGCCACTGGAGAGGTCTGGGGCCACTGGGGACTTTCCCTGGAAAACATCCTGCTGTTGTGAAACGCCAGCCCATAACGACCAAATGTGCTGGGTCAGGCCAGCTGAGGCCTGAGCCTTGGCTGTGCTGGGACCCTCCTCCCTGGCTGCAAGCAGCATAACCAGAGTGTGTGGTGGGACCGAGGGCAGCGGTCCAGGGGGCTGGTAGCCAGCCTGGCCATGCACGAGTGCCCAAATGTGCCAGGGTGTCTCCGAGAAGGTCCTGATGCTGGTGGGACAACCCCGCAGTGGGATGCAGTGCTGGGCTCCTGCTAGGCATCCACAGAATCAAAGCCCCGGCCAGCCTGGCCTCGGGCACTGCCAGGGATGGGACACCCACAGCTCCTCACGGCAGCCTGTGCCAGGGCCTCACCGCCCACATAATTTACGTTTTCTTCCTTATTTGTAACCTAAATCTACCCGTTTTAGCCTAAAAACATTACCCCTCGAAACACCCAAATATTGCCCGTGCCTCGGGTTTTGGGGTACCCTCTCCTCGCCGATTTAGGGTACCCCAAAACTCCCAGAGCACAGCCCATCGAATGCATGGATGGAAGGACGGACGGACGGATGGATGGACGCGGCCAGCACAGGGCGGGACGAGAGGGCTTGGAGGGAGCCGGGGCCGGAGCGGGGAGCACAGGGCGATGAGGACATCTAGTGACCGCGCCGGGAGCGGCACGGGGCCGGGGGTCACCCTGCGCCTGGGACCCTGCCTCTGCGGCACCGGGCGGGGCGTTACCCTTTCTGGTGGGCCGCGAGCCTGAAATTAGCGTAATTAAAAGTGACTGGCGTGAATACATTATGTTTTTAAAAAAAAAAAAAAAAAAAAAAAAAAAAAAAAAAAAAAAACAGCAACAACAACAAAAAAACCACCCTGAATTACAACTAAATGAGAGTATTTAAATTTAAAGTCTCTCTGGTGAAAGTCACTTTCCCAGAGGGGAAACAATCTATTTTTTTTCAACACCATTTATGTAGCACGTTTGCTAAAAAGCCAAAGCCTTTTTTTTTTTTTTTTTTTTTTTTCTTCCAAACACAGCCTAGGAAAAAATGCACATAGCGATAAGCCCAACAGTTTCAGGAGCATGACCTGGGGCAGATATGAGGGGGAGTGGAGACCTTCAGTGGAGGACCAAGGGGCAACAAATGGTCCTCAGCCCCACCACACTCCACAGACAGGGGCAGACTGAGGCTTTGCACAAATTAGTTCCTGCCAAAATCCCATTTTCCCACAAAATAACCCATTCCCAAAGAGTTTGAGTAATGCTCAGTCAGTGACTTCCAAAAATGTTGAATCACTCTGTCTGGATAAAATGCATGCTTTGATAGAGAAAAGCAACGTATTAAAGCTCTTCTGTTGACTAACTGTGACATCCGTGTTGTCTTGAATGTTCTCTGCAGTGTTAAAGCTGTGATATATTCCTACCACGGACATGGCTGTGGATGCATTGCTGTAGCATTTTTATCTCACATTAAATGCAAAACCAAGACACACCCCAAGTAAAAGCAAAACACTGTGGCTTCTTCCAAAGAAAGCAGCCAATCTTCATGCCATCTCCTTTTGAGTTGTACCAAGGAAGTCAAAGCCAAATTTGACATGTTCCTTGTGATTTTGTTATCGTTGCTGTCATCAGCATGTTCCCAGCAGGTACTGCAGTGGTTGCTTAATCAGCTCTTCCTCCAGGCCTTGTTCAATCCCAGACAATGACGGATAAGTTGGTAGATTCCCATATACTACTGGATTTTTGGTTTGATTTTTTTGTTGTTGTTTTTGCTGTTGTGGTGGTGGTTTTTTTGTTTGTTTGTTTGTTTTGTTTTGTTTTTCTTTGCACACTAACCTCGGAAGGGCTCAACCTCCTTCCCACTCTCTCTTGCCTGCGTGTGCAGGGGGTAATGGATGGGGCTGCACCCCTCTCCGGCATGGACGGGTCCCTGGCAGACAAGCCTTTGCTTTGCAGAGCCCCAGCCTGGGTTTATCAGTTTGTGCATGCCCGGCTTGAGAACACCCCCCAGCTTCATTTGCAGGAATTCTGGCATTTCCCAGCTGGAGTTGCTCAGGTGGCTTTTTCCATTGTAAGTGCTCTCTTGATAGCTAAAACGAAAAAGCAGCCTGTAGCAGAACAAAAAGCAGACTTCTGATCGGTTTGGTGGATCAGGGCTTCTGACAGGGAAGGTCTGGGCAGGGGAAAGCATCCCTCTCCAAGAACATCTCCTTCTGCCTCTAACCCAAGGCCTCCGCTGCGACGGGGACACACCCCCACACCCCTACAGCTGGCAGAAAGGGCAATGGTGAGCCCGTTTTGAGGCTCTTCGGTTCTCAGCTGCACTTGCCCCACGCTCGACTCACTGCCCACACCTCTGGCAGCAGCACCGCGGCAGCAGGGAGACATGTCTCCCTCCGAGCCCTGCCTGAAGCACCTGCGCACCCCTGGCTGGGAATACGGGGTGCTCCCCAGCACACCCGGATACCAGGCCAGGCAGCAGGAACAGCTGAATGCAAACCTTGGCCTGGCTCCAGCAAGAGCCCCCCGCCGCGACCGCCCCTGCCAGCGCCAAGCCCCTGCGCCGGGGGAAGCTCTGCAGGAGGGACAGAGGGAAAGGGGATCCAGTCCTGGGGCTGGCTGGGAAAAGCAATATATTTCCCATGTTTCGTGGTGCAGAAATGTCTTGCAATGGTTGCAATATGGGGAAAATGTGTGCCAGACATTTTGTACAGTATAGATTAGCTGATGGAAAATATATTTGTTTCCTCTCTTGAGAGGCAGGAGAGAGATGCAAAGCCTGGAAGCAGAAGGCAGGGGAAGGGCTTGGGGCACAGACATGGCAGATTTGTCCAGACAAGGGGATTGCGAGAGCTATTTGTTGTCCTACCATAATTGTATACTAATCTTTGGGAAAACCAAACATTGTGCAAGCCAAGTACACTCCCTGGTAAAAAAGAAAGCCTAGAATTGTTCAGGAAGTGCATTGTTGCAAACTGGTACCTTTCCTAAAATAAAATTATAATAAAGGAAAGGCTTGGTACACACACCCCACCTTCCAAGCTGCTAGGATGGAGAAGGACATGGAGGAGACAGTGGGGAGGCCCAGAAGAAGAACAGTCGGAGCCCAATGATAGCAGAGCTGCACAGACATTTATTGAACACAAACACTGACGAACACAGCCGGCTCACAGAGCTTCCTGAGCTATTGTCCAAAGGTTGCTCGTGGGGATTGTCAGAGTGCTTTCATGGGCCCCTGGGGGTGTGATTCCCATAGAGCTGAATTCTTCCTGCTTCCAGTTGCTTGTTAGTTAAAAAAGGGGGAGAATGTGTGTGTAAGTGTGTGTGTGTTTGAGAGAGAGAGGGAGATTCCCTTCCTTGAGTATTAAAAATGGCTTGTCTGGACCCTGCCATGTTGCAAAGAGAGACGTCTGTGTGTGAACCCATGCATGCATGTAGGCTTGGCTCCTGCACATTCTGCTTCCAAAATAACACAGGGGTAAAAATCTATGCCTTATCCTCAGGGCAGGGGTGAGAGGTGGCAGAGGGGAGCCGGGAGGGGCAAAGCGAGCAGAGTGGGAGCACGGGGGGGGGACTGCGGGGAGGAAAGTGAGCACAGCTCTGGGTGGCGTCACCATGCCATAGGTTACAGTGAGAGCCGCCAGGCTCAATGCAAACCTTTAGGTAGCTACACTAGGCTGACACTAGAGACCCGTCGTCATCTTCTCGAGTCTCACAAGTGGAAAGCCCTCCCCCCACCCCCCCAAAAAAAGCAGAAGTAATAACACCGTACACTGAAAACAAGGACCATAACCAAAGTGTTCGGGAGCAGTCTCAGGAGCACAGTAAGCAGGTCATAAAGAAATGTTCAGGTGGGTGCATATGTGTGTGTATTTATATATATATATATCTGTTAGTAAAGAAAAGAGTATTTGTGGAGGTAAGGGGAAGACGGTAAATGTACAGGTTGTACAGGCTGGGTGGAGTGCCCTTGGCTGGAGAGGGTCGGGTGGTGCGGAGTGGAGGATGGTGGGTGGAAATTAGAGTGCGCCCATTCCAGTGACCTCAGACGTCAGCCTAGAATAGACAGGGGCAGAGAGAGGGAGGGGGGAAGACAAAAACAAGCGCTTAATAAATGGAGAAGAAAAGAAAACGCAAATCCTCCATGGCAGCACTGCTCCTCCTGCCTACATCCCATGGGATGCCCAGTGAGGCAGCCGCCACGGGCACCTGTGGGCTCGGCATTGTGCATAGAGCCTCCCTCTCCCAGTGTCCTGTCCCTATCCTGACCTATCCTGAACTGGGAAAATGTGCTCATTTTTTTCCAGATCTCGATGTCTCACCAGGTTCCTCCAGCACCTGTGTTTGGCCCACTAGGGGTGTTCAGGAGGCTCGGGTAGGGCTGGGGGCAATGTCACAGCTTATGGCAGAGGGTCACCAGCCCAATGCCTGGTGGCCTGAGCACATGGGGCTTGGGGGTCCCCATAAAGGGTGCAGGGGGCTCAAGTGTGGACCTGAAGACCCTTGCCGATGCCAGCTAGTGTCTGCTCCTGGCAGAGGTGCCACACACATGGCGTCACCTCCACCAGCATCCCTCCTACAGGGGGCAAGCAGCATTCTCAGCGTCCTTGCCACCAGCCCCGTTGGCCTGCAAGCTGTCCCAGCTCCCCTGTTTTGCTCTGCCTTTCCAAAGCGAGGGAGAGGCTGAGCCGTGCCCCATCCACCCCGCTGCCAGGCTGCCCTCCATCTCTGCCTTTGCTATGGCATGAGCTGTGTCTCGGCCAGCCCTTCCTGGTAACAGAGCCACTCAGTTTTCTTTTCTCTCCTTCCTTGGGAGGTGGTGGGGAGGTGCCACGGGGCCAGGCAGTGGGGAGGGCAGGGTGGCAGAGACAGCTGCGGGTTGGGGCAGAAGGGGATCAGGTGCAAGGGGAGGGGAAGAGACCGCGCACACCTTGTTGCTGCTCCCTCTTGACAGCGCTGGCACGGATGGACAGACGGATGGATGGATAGACGGACAGCCTTGCAGCGTGAAGCCAGTGAGACAACCCATCTCCTCCCAGGCTGCCTGCCCGCTTGCCCACCCGCCTGCAACGATGGCCCCAGCCATGCTGCCGGTGGCGCCAGCCCTGTGTGGCCTGGCCTGCAGCATCCCCGACCCCGGCACATGCCAGCGGAGCCCTGCTGCGTCGCGCTGCCAGGAGATGAAAAGGAAGTGATCAGGCCGTTCCCATGTCTGCTGTTTTTTGGACTGCTTGATTGACTTCATTCGGTGGTGGGAAGGATTTTTGGAGGCCTGGAAGCACGCGGGAGAGGCTCTGAGGAGGCAGCGAGAGAGGGCCGGTTTCTCAGCGAGGTCCCAAATTACGCCTTCCTGCCACCAGACCAGATCCATCTCCGTGCCCTGCCCCAGTGCAACCTCCTCGGCGGGGGAAGACAGCGATTTTGCCCGGCTACAAGCAAAACCCTCCTGAAGCAAGGGCGGTGGGCGGCCCCGCCGCCGGGTCTCACCTGGCGTTGATGAGGTACTGAGCGAGGCTGATGTTGGCAGGGGTTCCCGTGATGGTGATTTGGCGCTCTGATGACCCTTCCGTGGCGTTGGCAATTTTGATCTGTGCTCCAGACATCTGCCGAATTTCATTGATTTTGGTCCCTTGGCGTCCAATTATGCAGCCTATTAGCTAGAAAGAAAGCGCGGGGAGGGGGGGGACGGCGTAAAGCGCGGCTCAAGGACACGAGCACGACCGCGAGGCCGGAGCCTTCCTCGCCCTGCCCTGGAGTGACCGTGACCTCAGTGCTCACGAAACCAGGAGATCCCGCCTGAACACAGCACAGGGCTCCCTGGGGTCAGCTTGGCCCCAGGTGCCCCCAGCAGCTGCAGACACTCGCCGTTAACAGCTTCACATCGCTTACCCCATCCTGCCCTGCTGCCCCCCAGCATCTCCCTCACTGCCCTGGGAGGAGGGTCCAGGCTGTGGCAGGAAAGGAGAATTCTACTGAAAAACGCCTTTTGCCCTCTTGGAAAAAAAAAAAAAAAAAAAAAAAAAGTTTTCCTTAGAGGCACATAGAGGCATGAATTTCCTCAGTGGTCCCTGAGGGAGTCTTGATCTTTGCTCTCACTCATTCATACATCAGACTACCGTTCCCTTATAGCTGGGTAAGCACAGGAAGGTGAGCAACATTTGCAGCACAGGTATGAGGTCTTCCTGCATGTCCTGCTTTGCCATCAGCATTTGAGCGCCTTTCCAAGGTTACAACTGAGAATTTTGTATGCAGGATATTAATGCATCTCATCAGCTGCTGGGCTTCTGCCACTACCCATTGAGGTGGAGACTGCTCCCAACGTCCACTGGTCCTGCTGTCAGATCACGGCTGCCTCAGTGGTTTGTCCCGTGTAGTGCTTAGATCTTAACATCAGATGGCAACATGTTTCTGGGTAGACTTCTTCATTGTAATTCTCTCTGCTAGGCCACCAGAGCTCCCAACAAAGCAGAGGGTTAGGAGGAGCAGAGAAATGACCTGCAGTTGGCCTGACTGCTGCTGTCCTAATGACGCTGTTGTGCCTCTGAACAGACGCTGTGCCTCTGTAAGCCTTAAGGGAAGCTTCACTGACAGTCCCCGGTGAAGTTTTCTTAGTTCCACAAAGCCAGAGCCAGTTCCAGCCATGTCCATCTCATCACCTTATCCTTCACCTGCCTGGAGTGCAGGCTGAGGGACCCGAATGTGCATCCACTGCAGCACTGGAAAGGTATCAACTATCCCTGGGGCTGCAGCACGACGTTCAGCCCAACAGCCACCCATCCTGGTTCTCACAGAGCAGAAATGGCTTGAAGTGGCTGGAGGAGCTTCAGCAAACACAAGTACATATGTCTGGGAGCCTGCTCGGGGGAGAAGAGGAGCCAAGCCTATTCAGAGGCTTGTGAGTGTCTCTGCACAGCAATCAAGTTTCTCCTGACAGTCACAGACGTGACAAGCTGGATTTCATCACCGGGCTTCCTTGAACTCTCCTTTCTCTGCAGTGCAACCACAGTCTGATCTGCACTGCTAAAACCTCCTGTAGATGATTCACTTTAAGACAGCCAAGCCTGTGCTCTCTTTCCAGGGAAGGTGACAGTGGGAATTTCAGAGCCTTCAAAACAACAGGAGGCATTTTCAGCAGGCAGAAAAAAGATGCAGGCAGTGACATTTAATACAGCGCAGGTCTGATGTGAGCCAGGCTTTTGGCAAGCGAACGCTCCTAGTACTCCTGTGTCCTGTGGCAGGTCATTCAACATCCTAAAAGCCAGGAGAGACCCCTTTGCGAGGGGCCCCCCAACACTCCCAAAGATGCCCTCACTGCTGCCAGGGCCGCGGTCCCCCAGGCTGGCCAGCCATGGCCATTGCAAGCTGAGAAGCACCTGTAGGATTCCTGGTGGTCTCCCATGGGGGCTTCCTCACTGGGCCAACAAAAGCTGGGTAAACAGGAGGAAGAACAGGAAACAGGCACCAGACCAAATCCAGAACCCTCCGAGACGGGTGGGCTGAGGGTGCCAGTAGAGGAGATGGAGACTGGAAGCCATTTCTCCACTCGCCCTGCTCCTGGTTTGGGCACAGACTTGCTATCAACCCATGGAGGCTGCAAGGCCACTCCAGAAGCAAGACCTTGGATCCAGGTGCTGTCTCCCAGGGCTCTGCATCCCACCTCCTCCCATCGAAGCACCCCAAGCAGCCTCCTTGCCCCTCTCTGTGACTATGACAATTCCAGCCTCCTTCTGACAAAAGTCTGAGTCTGATATCCACCTCACCGTGATGCCTTCACTTATAAGACCCAACTGCTGACTGCCACCAGTACCAAAACGCCTTGCACTGCCTTTCAAAAGGACAGATCTGAAACATCTCAGACCTGCCAGTGGTATATTAGGCAATTATACTGGGGCTGGCTTGGGAGCTCTCTCCGCTGCTGAATGCTGTCAAGTGGGCATCTTTCGTGAGCACTAAGTTCACTTGGGAAGGAAAACGGAGCACTGAGGAGGATTCTCCCTAGGAAAGCTACCAACAGGGCAGAGACCAGCAGGTGCTTCATGACCCCAGACAAACAGACCGAGGAGCTGCACAAAAGGCGTGAGTGAACCCGGTGAAGGGGTATCTCTAAATGTATTTAACGAGCTCATACATTTGCAGCGTACATATATATCCATGTATATATATGTGTATACACATACACACACAGGCAGAGGAATCGCCACTGTACTTACATCATTGGGAATGGTGAGTTCATGAGTACTGGCCGGGGGACTGGCATCCAGACCTGGGCATATGCAAGGGAAAATGGTTACAGCTTGCAGCAGCAGCGCAGAAGGTTGCTGGCACTTCCCCCCAGCAGTCGACATTGCAAAGGCTGCATCCTGCTCCGGGGCTGGGAGGGGAAGGGGATCACACACTCTGGTACAAGGAGGAGGAAGACGGTTGCTACCTGCCTCATCTGGAGTGGGGTGCCACCTTCCTCTGTGCCCCTCGACCCTCGGTCCCCAGGTGAGACTGGCTCTGGAGAGGTTTGTGCAGCACAAGGCTGCAGCCTCCCCGGAGGGCTGGCAGGGGTGGGAGAAGGAAGAAACCCTGGAGGCAGGGTTTCCACACGCCCTCCAGCCCTCCCTGGGCACATCGTCCTTAGGAAAGCAGCTCAGCAGCCAAAATGCTGAGCTTAAACCAGAGCTTGCTAAGACGTGCACACTGGCTGGACTTGGGACCGATGGTCCCTCTTAGGGTAAGGCAAACAACATGCCGGTGGAGAGCCTGCTTCCCTACAAAACCGCATGGAAGCACACTGCCAGCAGAAAGGAGTGACTGCAGCGATGTGTTTCTTCCCAGCTTCTCCCAGCTTCCCACCTTCATGGTGGGAAGGGCTGGAGCCAGCAGACCACCATGCACATGCAGTTCCACATGAGAGCACAGCACAGCACTCCTAGCCAGGTTTAAGCCTGCTTTTCCCACAGGTTTCCATATTAAATCACCTCATTGCTGAAGTAGGGACATCCTACTCCAAATCTGTAGAACAGAAGCTGTCTGGTAGCTAATAGGAATCCGCAGCATCAGCAGAAAAACCTTATCTGTATAACATAAACTACCAAGGAAAACTTTATCTGTATAACATAAACTTTTAAGAGCAGTGTGTACTAGAGTCCAAAAGACTGCAATGTGTGTGTCCAAGCAAAGAGAGGAATAAAGAGGGTGAAGAGAAAAAAAAAAAAAAAAAAAAAAAAAAGCAGCAGGAGACTGGAACTGCTGTGCCACTGTGGGACAATGCAGCTGCAGCACGGAGTCCCTGGTCACAAAAGCCCGAGGGGCATCCTCGTGCCACGCAGCAATGTGATCCCTTGAGAGCATCAAGCACCTACTGCAAGCCACCACCGGGTTTCGCGGTCTGTGCTTCCCTCTGCACTACAAAAGAGGGGCTCCAACCAGTTCTGAGAGCAGCAACAGCCTTGAGTTTAAAACCCAGCAGGTGTGAACTGACTCCTGTCTCGGTACTGGAACTGCCCCAGTAAGGTGTCTACTGGTGGCTGCAGCCATGTCCCTCGGACCCCCTGGAGCAGGAGGGGGGTGGACAGGCCCTAAAAGGAACCCCATGGTCAGGAGTTCCCGCAGTCCACATCCCCGCCCTGGCTGAGGTGGGCAAGTTCCAACATGAGAAGGAGGCTGTATGCTGAAATCCTCACTCAGCACCCCTAGAAGGGAGGATGACAGGTCTCTGAGCTGCCGACTCACAGTTCCTGTGTGTTCCCGAGCACCACATCTCAGCCGCCCTGTGCAGGCAGCACGCCGGACCCCTCCCGGGAGGTCTGTGTTCCCATTTCTTGTTGGGAGCACAAGGAAAAGGAGGGGATGGGGACACAAGCCCAGCCCTACCTGCTGTACTGGTGCCAAAGCCTGCACAAAATAGCTCCTGCCTGCATTTCACACAGCAGGCAGTGCTCAGCGCTGGCTGCAGAGGACAGGGCACATGAAGGGACATTTCACCAGTGCCTCATCCTCCCTCTGCAGTGCTCATGCACAGAGTGAGCAAAAAGAGCCAAGCCTTTCCACATGCTCCTGCAGAACCAGTTCCCAAGCTACAGCCTGGACAAACTCCTTCCCCCCACTCCCTGGTGCCCTGCATGGATGTTCAGCGTCCTCCATGCGTGTGCTGTCACCTCCACACCTATTTCCCATCCCAGCCCCCCACTGCCTCTCCCAGCTGCATTTTGGGGCACTGCATCACCCCCTGCATCACCACAGCCATAACATCCTTCTCCATTACTGAGGGATTGCTCATTTTGGGATACTGGGTCCTCCCCTCTGACATGCACATGTAATCCCTCTGGATGCAACATAGGGAACCACTCTGTTTGGCCAGGTCAGGATTAATGCCATGGGAGATTGCAAGGGGTAAAGTAGGGCACACGGAGAACAAGGCTGCACAGAGACAAAAATAAATCTATTTTTGCTACCACCTGGTGGGGTCTATTTCCATGGTCTACGCTTGCTTTCACAGTTGGGCGATGCCCCCAGATGCTTTCGAGGCAGGCAGGAAGCGCACCCCAGCATGTTCGGGAGGTCTGTCTCCCCTCACTCATGAGCCTGCAGGTCTCTGGATCATCCCCCTGAGCAACAGCGGGGTATAAAAGCATGTTCAGCACATACAGATGAATGTGCAGCTGCCAGGGACATTTGAAATAGAAATTTTTCCAAGATCACGGCCATGCTTCATCTCCTTGGGGTCCTGTTCCACTAAAAATGCAGCTCTCCTTGAGTGGCTGAGAGACAGCTAAAATTGCATGTTATTTCCATTCCCACAAGCATATTTCTACTGTTTCTGGGTGAGGCTTATGCAAAATTAAATGGAAGAATAAGGGCGGTGACCCTGATGTCTTTCCATTACGGAGATGGCAGATATAGACAAACATCAAAAACCTGATAACGAATTAGAGTTGCTTTTCTTCAGACATGCTACGCAGCGGGAGCTGGCAGGCATGGTGCTGCCTGGTCTCCACTTGCCCACCAGAAAACATGCTCACTTCTCCACAAACAAGACGATTTATCCAGGAGCACAACAATGGCACAGTCCTACTTCAGAAGCGTTTTTCAACAGCCGCCTACTGATTTCCCTGTAGCTTTGTGTTTTACCTGATGATTGGCCCATCAGATTTTGAGCTTCTTCGGAGGAATGTAAGGGCAGCTTTTCTCCTGAAGAGCAAAGAAGAAACAGATTTAATGCTTTTGCCTTCGAGGAGATAAGCAATGTCACTTCATCTAGGAAGCTCAAAATATGATGAACATATACTGTCAGAAACGGCATTTCCATTCGGCACCTTGACCACCGAGCAAACAAAGGTGCTTTCAGCATTGCCATCCCCTGCGCTCTATCTGCTTCCTAGCTGACCATGAGACACAGCGCAGGATTTGCAGGCCAGGCTGGTGAGCCATGCCAGCTCTGGCTGTCCTCCTGTCACTGCGTCACCTTCCCACTACTCTCCCCAGTGCTGTCCTGCCCTGCTCCATCCCGCAGGCATGAGGGCAGCATCCCCCGCCGGCGCTGCGGGGATGTCCCAGAGGTCCGGACGGGCACACGGCGAGGGATGCTGCCTCCTCCGGTTGGGAAAGGGCGGTGCTGGCGCTCATCCTGCTGCTCAGAAAGCCAGCAAGGCTGGAAGCAGAGCAGGCGTGCACAGTTATGCGCTGAGAGTGCCCGTGAGGACCGCAACCCCTGCACTTCCACCTAGTCTCCCTGCTAACCTGTGGACATTGCAACTTCAGTTTCACTGGTCCTATTCGTTTCCATTAGATACAATGAGTTCAGAAAGAGAGAGAAACTCTACAGGTAAGAAGAGAAGGATATCTAGAAAGGGCGTGTGGGTACGTACCAGGGAAAGCGGGGGTGGTCTGTCCAAGGGGAGTAAAGGGGGTTTGCTGCATAGCCAACTGGTGGAGCTTGGTCAACTGCTGAGGGGTAGGAGGGACATTAGAGCTAAGAAGGTTATTGTCATAGAGTACAGCAAGTCACACCAAAAATCAAGAACAAAATTATAACGGAAAAAAAAAGAAACCAGGAAGCCATGTTGAGACATGGCAAAAACAACACTAACAGAAGGACTTGGCCTGGGTAAAATGCAATAGAGCCCAAATCTTTTGCAGAAGTGTTTGGTCAGGGTCTGAAGTACAATACCAGCAAGAAGCCCATTCTTAGCTCATCAGACATTTTGGTTCCTTTGCTGCACGACGAGCTGCTAAAGCAGCAGCGGGGCTTCTGTGCAAAGTATTTCCAGCCTCCACCTTCCCGTGCTGGCTTTTGCAAGCTGCTGCTCACTGCTGTGTGTCTTTGGAGCAGGGGAGGCACCTTGGAGGCACTGCCTGTGTGCCAGCGGCACAGAGCCCCTCTGGCAGTGCTGCACCGTGAACACCTCCCCAGCAGCCAGCGCTCTGGTGCTGCCCTACTGATGGTGAACATCTGCGGGAGATGGACAAACCATCTGGCTCCATGCTGGCTCGGAGACGTGCCCTGGGAGCATGAGCCCTTAGCAGCACGGGGAAATGCGGGCTTCAGCCATGGCCAGTAGGTATTTCAGATCCTTGCATCCCTTGTTGTGCTGGGTATCTTTTTGAGCCCCATTAAGAAGCGGCTGCATAGAGGATTTTGTCTGGAATACATTTTGTGCTCTGCTTCACGGCTCCAAACGTAAAACAAAATAAAACTAAGGGGGAGGAGGTGAACAGGTCAGTTTTAGCGGGGAGCAGCCTTCATCACCTCCCACTTGCTGGTTTTACTTCCACACTCACTGCCGTTTAATTAAAAGAATATCACGTTCTCTGCAAAATTAAACCCAGATGGAGCTACTCATTGCAACGAGTCCAACAGACAGGACACCACAGGGAACCTCCTGCATCTTTGCCACCCTGAAACTGGCTGGGCACTGCTGCCCTGCGGCTCTGTGAGGAGGAGTGTGTTGGGGAGCTCTGGGAGAGCCCACCACATCTCCCCTTCCTGGAACAGAAACATCCAAATCCTTCCTATCATTGCAGCAGAACGTTTCTAAGAAATAGTGCTGATAGTGGTGCTTAGCAAGTGAGTACCCCGGGCACTGCTGAAGCCCTTCAGGAGGCAAAAGTCCTGCTGACCCAGGTGGGTTTTGCCAGAGGGAGAAGATTGAGGCAGGAGCTCACATTTTAGCTTTGGCATTTGAAATGCTGTCACAGGTCTGCAAAAGGGGGCTACTAAACACAGAGACCTGTGAGAGCAAAGGCAATGCCCTAGAACAATGGTCAAGACAAGTTTCTTTGCAGAGCAAGTATTTAAAATGACAGATCCTCACGAGAGGGCTACAAGAGGAAGGATGGTGAGCACGGCCCTTGCACGCACGACTTTTTCCAAATCTCAGCAAATCCGCCGGGAGCAGGGCAGAGAACAGTCAGCAAGGCACAGACACTATTTCTCCAGTGCTGATTAAAGCCTAAATATTTTCAAAGCACTATGTGCACTATTATGTGTTCTAATCCTGTCAAACAGAGGAGTATAATAACAAGGAAAATGCTTGTTGTTTGCAAAGGAAAACAGGGACAAAGTATATAGTTATCTACCCTTGCAATATGCATCCGTATTTATCTTCTGCATTTGGAAGCTGAAGTGAAATGCACACGATTAAGAGTATTTCTGAGCAACGATTACAGTGGGCTATTCAAAGTATACATATTCTAGCATCACGTGGAAAGCCAACCTGTCCTCCATCAAAACCAGACAATATCCATGCTCCTCCATTAGAAGCAGGTGCAACCCTCGCTCCTGCAAACAGAACCCAGCCTGCAGAGCAAAAGCAGCGCCCCGACACCAAGGGGAGCGCATGTGCACAGAGCCCGCCTGCCTCACCTCCTGCTCAACTGTGCCAGAAGTACTGCAACGACTCGAGACCCAACTCTGCCGCCGGCCGCAGGAACACCAAGCCACGTCAGACCCCGCCCAGCCGATCTACACCTTCTACTTGTATGCGTGGAGGTGCCAGCATCCCTTCCCTATGTGTGCCCCAGCAAACACAGGGCACCAGAGCAGGCCATAAGCAGAGGGTTTCAGCACGAGCAAAACCCAGCCCTGGCACTGAGTCACCCAAGTGAAGACCCCTCCCAAAAAGCACACATCCCTGCCCACCATGCGCTGATGGAGCTCTCACTTTTTCCCCATCCCATCAAGACACCTCCATAAGCCACTGGATGACGAATGTTTTAAGGACAAGGGGGGAGTAGAAGGGATGCTCTTAATGTTTGTTTGTTTGTTTTCTTTCTTGGCTTGTTTTGGTCATTTTGAGGCACAAAATGCATAGAGCGTGGTTTGTCTCATAACAAAGGGATAGCACTGAACGTTGCAAACAATTTAGCATCAGGCCAAGTCCTCAGAATTAATAAAGTTTAGTGCTAACAGGTTAAAAGGCTCCTGGAGGTATTACAGATACTACACACTGCCAGTTACTTTGAGAATATGCTATTAATATTATTGTCTAATATTAATATTATGTGAATTAACAGTAGCATGCAGGTGACATAAAAGGGTGTAAGAAAAATTAGGGTAAAACTCACATCCGGGTGTGGAATAGCGTATTGTCCCTGAATTGTGTAGGCCTGCAAAAGAAAAACAAAATGTTATTAGAGCTGGAAGGAGGTGGTGGCGAAGCCCTGCCAGCCCTGGGCTTTGCTCCTTGTCCAATGGGGGGCAAATGCTGCTAGCACTCTGCATGCAGAGCACATGCTGCTGTCAGCAGCCACCAGCAACGCAGGCTGGATCTGGGGCTGGAGGGGAGGAGGGAAGAGCATTCCCCCTGTCCCTGGCCAGCCTAGAGGAAGAGGTCTGGCTCTCCCAAAAGAAGAAAACAACCCTTCAAAGGTCTGCATCAAGGAGGAAGCCAAGGCTGTGGTGTGCTTCGCTGTGCAAAAGCTGCTCATCTGTCGGAGCTGTCTGTGCAAGAGGTGCACGATAGCATCACCACTGCCCTTTGCACCTAAACATGACTTTGGCATCCTAAAAAGCAAGCCAGTGAAGGGAGCCTTGCCCTATTTCAAGGTGTATTGCTCCTAGCGGGTTCTCCATCTCCCCACCTCCTCCAGCACTCTGCTGAAGGCAATGCACAGATCCACACGGGTGCTGGCTAGGCTGACAGCTACTGGTTTTACCACAGCTTGTAGCAATCCCTCCTCTTTTGTAAGTAACCTGAAAGTAAGCACCACTGTGGGTAAGAGCCACGAGAGTGCCCAGTGTTTAGGACTTAACCAGCTAGCAAGGTGCGTCCCACTAGTTGACCCATTATTCATATAATTCTGAAAGAAATGGTGTAAGAGATGGACAGCACTTTATAAAGGGAGAGTAAAGACAGCAAGGAAAAACCCAAAAAGAAAAAAAAAAAAATCCCTGCACCTCATGAAAATTTTCTGCACCATTTTCAAACAATGAAGTGTTTGGTGCCAGGAACAGCCCCAAAAGCCCAGAGGAGGGAGGCAGAGCCCTGTGCACAGAGCCAGCATCCCAGTGGGACAGCACCGGCACTCCCATGGTGATGGGCAGAGGGGCTCTGGGAAGCTCAGCATCTCCTGGCTGTTCAGTTAGGCCTTTGGGTTTTGATTAGCAAACTTGATTAGAAACAGTGAATTAAAAGGCAGGGAGGTATCTTGGGTAGGTGCATCTCAAGCCTCTCACTCCAGCCTCAACCATGAGGAGCTGCCAGGGCTCAGAGCATGCGTGGGGCTCACCCAGGGTGGGCAGGGAAGAGCTCTGCTTCCCGAGGCACTCGCCGCTTCCTGTGGCATCGCCTCTGTGTGAGACACCAAGCCCCAGCAGCAGGAGAGGCGCTGTCCCCTTACTCTCCCTTTTCAGAGGATACCGCTCACAGACAGCTGGACCCAAAGCTCTTTCCCAGGGTGGCAGCACAGGCCACACGAGACACCCGTCCCACTGACTATGAGACGCTAATTCAGCATGCTGCTTCAAATAGCCTATGCTTTGGGCTTGCCCTTCTGCTACTTATTACAGGTTGGGATGACATTACATAGCTTGCATGGCACTGCTCAGAACACATGAGCTGTAGCTCATGCAGAGAAAAATGCTGCAACGTCTGCACTCAGAGCACTTGGGTGTGAGGGAGAGGGAGCAAATTGGGGGGGTCCCAATCCAGGCAGAAAGAGCTGGAGCCAGATGTGCCAGGAGATAGGGAGATCAACGAACAACATGCTGGTGCCGCTTCTTCTGGAAAACCGTTGTGTGTCACATACACACGGTTTGCACGCTTCTCTTGCTGGGGGGGGCAGGCTGGGATCACTGAGCACATCTTGAATCCCCTCCTGGACTAAGGGTGGATGAGGAGATGACCATGGCTGGCACCAGGTGACACAGGTCAGATAATGAACCAACCTGACAGTGCTCTTCAGGATTTAAGCTCATTCCTGACACATTTTAAGGAAATTAAATGCTCATTATCTTAACTGAGAAATGCATCAGCAACCGGGAACACATGCTGCATGTAGATTTAAGGCACATATCGCACACATGTGCCATGGGAGCTGATGGCTACTGAGCAAACTGAAACCTGCTGTCACCTCCACGGGTTGCTAGAAATATCGTATCTTCACCACAAGCCTTGATTTAGCCAAGTTTACCATGGCATGACATCTCCAAAGGCAACGTGATACAGGCTCTCCAGTGGATGAGCGCTGTCCTTGCAGCGGGGATTCCCTGCTGGTGGCACTGGATGAGTGGCAGCAATGGGGTCGACCCTCCCCAGAGGCTGCCCTGGAGAGGCTGGGAGCAGCCCAGCCCACCTGGGAGCAATTTGCAACATGCAAAGTCACTTTAATTTGACTGGAGAGGCCAGAAAACAGGACACGCTGGCCCATTCCCATCCCCAGCATGATTGCAGGTCTGCAAAAAGCTTTTGGTCCAGCTGCCGTGGCGTGACACGAATGGGATGACACCATGCAAGTCAGAAGGCAAGAAACCTGAGTGCACTAACGGGCAGCGGCTGGTGCTGCAGTAAAAGGCTGAGGTTGGCAGTGGAGGCTGCAAGCGGGTCGGCTCTTACCTGACCACCTGCAAAAATGACAGGGGTGGAGGCGGGCTTTGGGCGGTAGGGAATGGTGGCACCTTTTGGTGGGGACTAGGAAAAGGGACAAGGAGAGGGAGAGAGAACATTAGAACAGCTTTTCCTGAAACAGCGGCAAAAAGAGAGTTAGAAAGCACCCGACGGAGCACGGGCCTCCACCCCGTACCTCCGGGGCCACAGCCAGCAACACCCGCACCAGGCAAACAGCATTTCTGTACAGGAAGACATGGGGAAAATGGGCATTTAAATGGGAGGACACCCTGGGGAGTTCCCTGCCAATGCACAGCACTCTCAAACACTTCCTGGACCTCTGCTGTGTCCCCCACCTTTGCTCTGCTCTCCACAGATCATGCCTCCTGGTCTAGGCTGACGCCAGTCTGCGACATCCTCCTCAGATCCCCCCACCACGACCCTCAAGACGCAGGGAGATGGGGAGGGACATGGTGTGTCGCTGCAATGCCAGGCGCACAAGGGCTGGGCTTTCTTTCTCTGGATGCCATGAGCCTCCTCCTTGCAAGGGCGTTCTCTGAGTCTGAACAGGTGAGGATATCTCAAGCTGAAGGGACCCACAAGGGCCATCAAGTCCAACTCCACTCATGTACCAACAGCCTGTCCCAGCCCCACCAAACACCTGGAGCTGCTACGTGGCACCGTGAGCATGGCTCATGCACACACCAGTACTGAGTGTCCCACCCAGATGATGCTGTCCGACCCCTCTTGTGTTCCTTGCTGTGGGCACGGTGGCACCTCTGGGGCTTGCTTTTGTTTCTCACTGCCCGGGCTGGCCATGCAGCAGGAGCTGCAGGGCGCTGTCATCATGATTGAGACCTCCCGTGCCCCATTGGTATGGGCAGCAGCTGGAGCCCGCACACTGACCTTGGCATGGCACATGGGATCTCCCAACCATGGTTCTCTCGTCGTTGGTTTACTCTTAAACACAACTAACAGTCCACAGAGGAGATCTTGGGAGATTTCTGGAGATCATGAGAGATTTCAGATGAAAGCCTTCAGATTCTACCACATGTGAAATGGCTCAATTGCTACTAATATGTAAGGATAAGCAATATAAATTACACTATCATGTAGGAAATTCATCATTTTCCTCTACGTTCTTCTATACATCTATCTGTAGCCAAGCATCACATTTAGGTCTTCACGCTTAGTACGAGTCTGCAGGAAAGCTGCATGATCAAAGCACAGCGTGTATAATCACAAACCTGCTTTTTCCTTTACTGCATTACAAATCTTGGAAGGCATGAGCAAGAATTTCTTGTGGTAAGATAACTTAAGACATACATGTTACAAGGAGCATATCTGCAAACTGTTAAAGCTGGGGGACTTGCCAGATGTAGGACTGCAAGAAAAAACTTTTTTTTTTTCCTTTCACATTGCTGAGCCAGATAGAGGAGCTGTAACCCTTGTTTTGGTTGGTGATAACAGCAACCACCCAAGACCATACAACACACACGGCGAGCATCACCTCAAGCCCATCTCTGCCACAATAACCTGTAGCCACTGCATGGCTAAACCCGCACTCCCCTAGCAGCACAGCGTGTCCATGAGAGCATTAATACCAGCAGCAGTAGGTAACATGTTCACGGCCATTGCTGCTCTTGAACTGAAATTGTCTGTGTTTGGTGTTGCCTTGTCTCCACCAGACCTTGCTGTCCTCGTGTGAAACTCTTGCAGCAGCAAACACGACCCAGTGCCAGGCCGAGAGGCCCTGGGCACAGCCTGGAGGCCAGGAGGCTCCCTCTGAGCACAAGACAGCAGTTCTATGCTGGGCAGGTGCTGCAGCCCTGGCACAGGCTGCCCAGAGCCTGTGGGGTCTCCTCCTTGGGGAGCTTCAGGAGGCGCCGGGACGTGGGGCTGGGTACCCTGCTTGGGGTGTCCCTGCTGGAGCGGGGCTGAGGCAGGTGGGCCTGGGAGTCCTTCCTCATCTCAACCAGTCTGTCATTCTTTGAAACAGAATCACAGAATCAGAGAATCACAGAATTACAGAATCACAGAATAGTCTAGGTTGGAAGAGACCTCCAAGATCACCGAGTCCGACCTCTGACCTAACGCTAACAAGTCTTCCACTAAACCATATCCCTAAGCTCTACATCTAAATGTCTTTTAAAGACCTCCAGGGATGGTGACTCAACCATTTCCCTGGGCAGCCTATTCCAGTGACTAACAACTCATTCAGTAAAGAAGTTTTTCCTAATATCCAACCTAAACCTCCCCTGGCGCAACTTTAGCCCATTCCCCCTCGTCCTGTCACCAGGCACATGGGAGAACAACTGCCACCTCGCTACAGCCTCCTTTCAGGTACCTGTACAGTGCAATAAGGTCACCCCTGAGCCTCCTCTTCTCCAAGCTAAATAGTCCCAGCTCCCTCAGCCACTCCTCGTAAGACTTGTTCTCCAGACCCTTCACCAGCTTCATAGCCCTTCTCTGGACTCACTCAAGCACCTCCACGTCCTTCTGGTAGTGAGGGGCCCAAAACTGAACACAGTACTCGAGGTGCAGCCTCACCAGAGCCGAGTACAGGGGGACAATCACTTCCCTGGACCTGCTGGCCACGCTGTTTCTTATGCAAGCCAGGATGCTATTGGCCTTCTTGGCCACCTGAGCACACTGCTGGCTCATATTCAGCCGACTGTCAACCAATACTCCCAGGTTCTTCTCTGCCAGGCAGCTTTCCAACCACACATCTCCCAGCCTGTAGCTCTGCTTGGGGTTGTTGTGCCCCAGGTGCAGGACCCGGCACTTGGCCTTGTTGAACTTCATACCGTTGGCCTCAGCCCATCGGTCCAGCCCACCCAGATCTTCCTGCAGAGCCTTCCCACCCTCGAGCTGATCAACACACGCACCTAACTTGGTGTCATCTGCAAACTTACTGATGGTGCACTCAATCCCCTCATCCAGATCATCAATGAAGATGCCAAAGGCTCCTCCTTGCCACAACTGGGCAGTGGTGTGTGAGCTGCCCAGCAAAGCTGAGGGCCCATGCCTGTCTGCTGCTGGAAGGCACCAGGAGCGGGGCTGTCAAGGTGCCGTGGCTGCGGTGGGCTCCTCCTGGAGCTTCTCCAAGACTGCAGGAGTCGATGTGGGGCACATGGCTGCAGTCCAGCCCACCAGTAAGCCATCTGTATGGCAGCGTAGCTCCACAGCAGAAAGTATCTGGGGAGAATTTCTCCCAGAAAACTGCACCCTGACCACATGTCCACATGCCCTGTGGTCCCTGCTTTCCACCAGCCTTCCTCACTTCCCCCTCCCCTCTGACTCACTGGAGCTCAAGCTGGCAGGTATGCCCACAGCTCCCTTCCCTCTGCACCCTCTCAGCTGACCAATGTAGGAGATGCACTGGCACCTCCTCCCAGCCAGCCTGGTATCCTCCAGCAGCCCTCTCTCCTGAAGCCACCTGGTGCTGTGACACAAACCATCTCCTTCAGGCACCCAACTGGTTTCCAGTTTGGCACTCTAGAAATAACATGTGAACACGGTGGGGAAAACACACTGGGTGGGTTTCAAATGAAGGTACCAGGAAATGAGAGTGGTCTGCTAATGCGTGGTGCACAGTGACAAGGACACGCTCCACAGCTCGCAGCGCTGTTGTGGTGCTGGTCGGATTTTATCCTATATACTTTACCCCCTTTGTTACAGACTGTACCTCCAGCATCACCACACAGATCTGTTTGACACACTGGATAATTGCGTCGGGTGTCCCCGAGATTGTCACTGCCCGCTCCGTGGAGTTGGGCAGCATGTCCCCCGCCACTTGAACCTGAGCACCTGTGGACTGGAGACAGAAAGAGAGAGAAGGAGCAATCCCGATGCTGAACCCCTCTCCCCGCAGACAGCTTCTGCTCTGATGCCATGTGCCCCCAGAGAGCTGCAGCTGCCCTGTGCAAGTGGGGATGCAGCAAGTCCCGAGGGACAAAAACCATGCTGCTGCTCCTGTGTCAGCTGGACCATCCTGGGAAGTGCCTGGCACATGATGCCAGCATATGAGGATCCCTCTTTCCAAGGCTGCTCCCATTCCCCCTTGGCTGCAGATCAGCGCTGAGGAGCTGTGGTTACATGCAGTAACTAAGGCAGGTCTGATTTACCTCCCTGATTTCCTTGATCTTGGAGCCTCCTTTGCCAATCAGCGAGCCACACTGACTAGCTGGCACGACCAGTCGCAGCGTCACTGGAGGTTTACTGGTAGCAGTGCTGTTGCTCATTGAGTTGGTTATGTCCTTGGGAAGGAAGAGCACAATGCATCAGCCCTTGTTCCCCAACCAGATGTCTGCCATCCAGCCCACCCCAGATGCCCTGAGCCAGTAAAGAGGGGTAATATCCTCCAGACCCAGGCTGGTCTCAGTTCTTGCCCATTTAGAGATGCTTGGACCAGCTGAAAGGCTTTGGGACCAGGCTGTGCAACAGCTGAGCAAGTCCAACTAGGCGTGCGTGGGTTGGAGGCACCCAGCTGCACTGCTGGCCCCAGCAGTGGGCACACCTGAGCTCTGCTTGCCTGGTGGATCACCACGGCTGGATGCAGAACCTTGTACTCTGCCCTCCTGGGGCAAGGGGCTCACATTTCTCACCTCCTCAAATTTGTAGGCGATCATGGCAAAAGCCTTGAAGATGGCGTCGGTGGGGCCGGTGATGGTCACAATTCGCTCAGGGCAGTTTCCCTCCGAGATGTTGATTCTTGCCCCGCTCTGGAAAGAGAAGGGCAGCCCTGGAGCAGCCACAGCCAGGAAACTGGGGAGGATGTGCTGGAGGCACAGCCCTTTCTTTGGGTTGTATCCTGCCTGCCCTGGGAAGGCTCAGCACGCAACCGTAGAAACTCAGAGATCCCCAGGAGCACATTATTCACTTCGTCTCTCGTCACCACCTGAAGACATACCATCTAACTTCCCCCTGTCCTGCCACAGTACTTCCAGCCCCGCCTCACCTTGATCCTCTGAAAGGGCTTTTGAGTGCCCACCTTGGGTCTTTTACTGCAATGCAAACCCATACCATCAAGGTAAGCCTGGCTCGTGGCATTGCTGCTTGTAAAAAGTGGAGTGCTGCTTACAGATCTGGTAACTCTTTGGCAGCTAAAGCACAAAGACCTTGGACAAACTGCATCTCACAAGAGGCTATATTTCACTGTTTCATTGATAGCAAGCTCTAGGCTCTGGAAAATTCCCATTAAATGTGGTTGGAGTTTGAGTATGGAAGGATAAAGCTGGACAAAAGAGCTCAGGGGACAGCTAGCTTGGGTGTCCTTGCAGGAAGACTGAACATGGAGTGACAGCCACATGTCTCTCACAGGGCAATGAGCCTTTGGGACAGTTCTGGCCATTGTTCTGTGTGCTGCTGGCCCTTCCCACTCCTCATCCCTCTATTACGAATTATTTTATGGATATGTGCTGCTCACCTCCTCACGCATCTTCTTCACGGTCTCTCCTTTCTGAAACAAGAAGCAGAGAGACAGGCCATCATAGCAACTCAAGACTTTCACCTCAAAACAACCTTTCCAAACATGCACCTCTCTAATACACAAATAGCCAAATATTTGGGCAGTTCTATGGTGCTGGGCCCTCCATACCCATGTGATGGGTGGGCTAAAGAGCTGATGCTCCAGGCACAGCCACCCCTTGGTACCCCTGCTCCCATATCTGTAAGGCACAAATCAGACAAAATAGCACAACTGCAACTTCCACCTTCCTTTCTGAATTTCCTTTTAGTAAGAAAACTGCATGGAAAAGCACAGGAACTGGCCAGAAAGCCATCCCACATAGCCAGGACTTTACAAACCACCATGTAAAGCACCATGAAGCAGAGCACCTTATGAAGCTTTCTGCACAAGCTAAATTGTTCCTTGAAGCTTCAGAGGAAAAGAAACCGTTTTGCATCACATTTCTTAACCTTCCTTATTGAATCTATTTCATTTACATTTCCAAGCAACATGATGACAAGCACCTATTCCTCACCACAGTGAAGCAGCCAGAAGTTGTACTAGACAAGGTGCTTTTTTAGGGGAGCAGTCTTTGACCTCTCTGTGGGTATCTCGCCGTTGCTGTCACACAAATGCAGTTCACACTGACCCAATGTTTAAGGGACATTAGAGGATGAGGTAACTGTCATATGCCCCGTCAGAGGCAGTAAATGCTGCAGGCACTTCAGGGAGTGTCTAAATACACATTTAAAACACATCCTTACCTTTCCAATGATGCTTCCAACTTCCTAAAAAAAAAAAAAAAAAAAAAAAAAAGCATAAATGACGCTGCAAGACATGAAGATAAGCCAGGCAGGAAAGGAAGCCAGGATGCCACCCCTTCCGGGAGCTGTTACCTTGCCATGCATCAGCAGCCGGATGGTGAGGGTGACGTTCAGGCCACCTTCGGAGACCTTTGACTCCATTTCCTACCAGGGACAGGAGACGGTGTTAGCAGGAGGGGAGCCCCAGCGCAGTAGGAGGCAGCAGCACAGCCGAATCACCTGGGGGCAGAGGGGGAAGGATGAGTATGGCTCAGACAGGCCTGTCCTTCCTCACAGCTTCGCCACCCCGTTCTCCACCGACCCAGACAGCAATAAAACCATCAGCACAAGCACAAGAGGTTTTCTCGGGCTGTTTCTGTGGCATGGGACAGGCCCTGATGGGCAGGAGCACGGCTGCAACTGGGCTCGGTGCGCACTGCATCAACCTGCAGCTCTGCTGCAGCTCAGCCACCACCTTCACACAAAATCCATGGCAGGATCAAAGACTCAAGTGCCTGAAGTGGCATTGCCAGATGCCTAAGGTAAAGCTGTGCCCAGCTGAGCCTGTGGATGCAGGAGCAGGGAGCTCCTGCAGCCCAGCCCACGATGGAGCAGCCTGGCCAAAGACAGACCGTGGAGTTGGGACTTTAAAAGACCCAGGACACCAATCCAGCAAAACAAAATTCACCATTCCAGGCATGAATGGACGCTCAGAAAATCTGGACCAGTGAGTTTTGTAAAAGCCAGCTTTTCAGTTACTGGAAAATACCCATCAGATCCCAAGAGCATGGAGAGGGAAGGACCAACATGGCGTCCTGTATACTGAACTTCTTTTTTAACATCCAGGTCTGTGAGGCAGCACTGTGACTGAGGAATACGTGTCCTTTCCAGCCACTCATGCCTTGCATTTATCTAACAAAACCTCTGCCAGCTTTCCAGGCACTGAAATGTTCCTTTCTTTCCCTTTACATTCTCTCCTTTTCCTCCTCTGCCCTCTAGAGGGAAAAATGCCACTGGAATTTTGGAGGCAGGGGACAACAAACCACAGCATGGCAACAAATCCTCCCTCTCCTTTCCTGATAGCTCCTTAGTGGCATCTGTGCACAAGGACCAGGCACATGAAATGTCTCCACAGCCTATCGCATGGGGAGACTGGTCCTGTCTCAGAAGAAAAATGCCAGCATCCTCCTACATGCAATGCTGCAAGATCTGTAGCAATCCTCCTCCATGTTATTTAATCCCTTAGTACATGTCAGATGGGAGATTTTTCATCCCTGTCACAAGCATCTGGCATTTTCCTTTGCTCATACGGGGACTTATGTGGCCAAAAAATGAGAGGTAAACCAGTGCTCACATATTACTTTAATGCAAAGAGGCAGTGGGGATGTATAAATATGCAGCAGTGCATAAATGGCCGGGAGATGGGTTTGACGGCAAGCGCTCTCTTCTAAGAGGTTCTTATAAAACCTAAAATGGATAAAAAGACATTGTGCTGACCAGGGAGACAATGCTGTCCCACAAAACAGCAGCTCGCTGGAAGTAGGTTTGTTACAAACCCATCAGAACCGGGAGAACCACCATGCTGGCCTTGCTGCTCAGCGCAGGGGCTTGCAGTCCCAGGAAAGGTGGGTGACAGCTTTCCACCCAGAGCACACCAAATTTGCCTATTTGCCTTCACCAAACACCCTGCAGCATAGCCACTTACTGCTGCTATGTCTGCCGCCCCTTGCTCCCCATCCCGCACATGAGGGACCCCGAAGCTGGCTGTTATGTAAACGTTTCCAATTGATTGAAAAAGTGGGTCATGTGTTAGCCAAATGCTCCTGGCTTTAAGATTTATCAGCATTATTAAATTAAACACGCTTCATGCTCCAGTGAGCAGGAAAGCTACATTGGCCTTTTCTTAATCATACTAGTGAAAGGTAAGTCTTTTATATGTGAGTTCATAAATGCTGTAGAAATGATGGGAACAATAGAGCAGAGGCATTTATTCTGTACATGTGTCCCCCCTTCCCTCCCCCGCAACATTGTGCATTCTTCACGGACAAAGTGCTGAGAAAAAATCTCCCCCTAACACCATTTTGAGCATTTAATAGTATTCTCAGCCCAAAGAGACTTATCTCCTAGGACCCTTCCTCTTCACAGGGCCAACAAGCTCTGTCTAGTTCATGGCATCTTCAAAATTGCTTCTTTGTCCTTCCACCCGAAAGCCCTGAGGATACCATTACGTGCAGTCTGACGGATAAAGCAAAGAGCCCAGCCCCAGCCCTGCACAGAGTAGGTGCAGTCCTGCAGAGGTCAAGGACGTGGTACCATTAGGCGGAAGAGCTGGGTTTGTCCCCAGAATGGAAGACACACCCAACACTGATCTGTCCCTGAACATTTTTCTAATGGATGACCCCATTGCAGAATGAAATAAGAGTTTTTTAATCCATCCGCGTTTTGGAAGAGTGCTTAGAGAAGGCATCATCAACACTCAGAACAACCTCGTTCTCCCCCCCTCCTTTGGTTTTGAAAATAAATCTATTAAATTCCAGGCATTTTTCTTAACCTATGAGGAGTTCTCCTTGGCTGAAAAACAGCTCATGCACCAGTGACCAAGCAAGAAAAGGAAGAAAATGGAAACCTAGAGCAGCAGGAGGCCTCCTGCCCAACCCCCCGACACAATCTGATTTTTCTCCATGCTAGTTTTTTTGGAGGTTGGATCAATTGCCAAATTTAGTGCTCTTGCCTTTATGCTTGCTGATACACCTCACAAATATTGAGATGTTCTTCAAGATCGAGCAAAATCTAATTACTATGAAAAGTCTGAACACTGTGTATTAATGTAATTATTTAATTTAATTCAATTAATTAAAGACCACAACCTTTTTCATGGTTGCTTCACATCCCAGCCCCCTTGCAGAACAGACACAGCATGTGAAGCAGAAGAGGGGGGCGGCTGAGCCCTGCACTGGGCTTTATTTATTCTCCAGCCTGCTTCCAAGTGGGAGCTGGCCCCTGCTGCTGGGGCGGGTGGCTATCCTCCCAGCCTTTCAGGTCAAGGGGTCCCTGCTCTGACTAGGACCCGTGCTCCCCAGCACTAACTCTTCTCCTCTTTGTACCATTGCAAAGAGGGAGCAGGGGAAAGAAAACACCCGCAAACCCCCTGACGTAGTGTTTCTTGTTTATTTCCAGGGATCTATGAAGGCCACAGGTGAGTAAAATCACCCTTGCCATAAGCAGACACCTTTTTCTCAAGCCTGTTCTCAAACCCATCTTCCAAACTAGATGAGAAAAATACAGAAAAAAAATAAAAATAAAAATGCAGAAATCTGCACTGAAGTCACTTTTGTGCCTCTGGGACCATGTCCTTTCAGAAGTCAGATGCTTAAGGTAGAGTTTCTTTTCCAGATTCCATCATGGAATATTCTCATCAGTGTTACGGAGATCAAATTTCACAGCTTTATCTAGGTATTTATTCTGGAGGACAGCAATGTTTTGCTCAAGCTGTCTGAAAACAAACAGAAAGGACATTTTGGTGCAAAAACATCCCACAGACACAACCCACCCCCTCCATGAAAGGTCTAGATGGGAAGTTCACAGGCACTGCCAAGTAAAACTCAATCTCTTATCATCCCTGTCACCCATTGCATGGCTTCCAGAAAACCACCCCTTTGTGACGGGTTTTTGTTCAGTTCCAGCTTCCACCCAAAGACTTGAAGCCCCATTTACCAAGAGCCTTTGCAGATGCATGCAGGCAAATCACAGGGTGGCCACAGCACTGGCCTGCACGTGGAGGAGATGCCACCTGCCCAGGGATCACATGGAGATCCTGCTCTGGAGTATCTTGGTGGTTGCTCAAAGGCAATGCCAACGTGAAGACGTGTTTCATGGTCTCTTGGTGCTTCAAGAGTCCCACCAGCAGAACACCAAGCGTTAAAGACCCAAGGCCCTTCAGCACACAATAATCTACATAAAGGCCCATATTTCTAATGCATTGGCCAAGTTTCGTGTTGGGAATTAACATTTTGGCCAGAAAGCCCATAACTCAAATACATTTTCCAGCATGAAGGAGGAAATGTTTAAAAACCTCTGACCTCTCAATACCTGTTTCCTAAAACTCAGACCAGCATTTTCTGACACTTGGGAACTGAAAGCCAAGCCCTACATGTAGAGAAAAGCAGACAGAAGGGAGCCCAGTAAAGACACTTTTTCTGACTTTTTATGCTTTCTGGCTTGCTTTCCCGAGATCTGCTTGTCCACTTCGTCCACTTGCTTAAGCAGGAGCTTTCTCCCCACTCATCTCCCCGCAGCTTGATCCTCCCATTAAGACCTAATCCAGTGATTTTCAGCATTGCGTTTTAGCAGCTGGGGGCAGCGCGATGCAGCGTACTTGGGATTATGACGACAATACAGTCTGGCCGGATCAGACTGGGGATGGAAGGAGCAAGGATAAAAATTGATGTGGGAGAAAACCAAAGTCTAGTACTCAGTTGAACCCAGGCTCCAAACGGAAATGCATCAGCTACTGGTATTGTTTTGTAATAAACCTGCATTCACAGCTGCTGCCAGTTTCCACAAACAGAAGTCATTTTGATTAATGTTTCCTCCAGCTCCAGTGAAAATACGTTAGAAAACTCTAACCAAAAAAAAAAATTAAATAAATAAATAAATAAATAAATAGATGCTGCCAGTATGGCTTGGTACATCAGCCATAGTTTCCCAGCTTCTTACCTGCCCTTGGTCTTACCAAGCATTGCAGGAGATGAATCTCCCTGCTCTTGCCCTCACAGCAGGCATTTCTGGACACTTCATTCTTGGTCACCTGCTCCCATTCCCTTGCTCTGCTCCAGGCGATGTGTGTCTGCTCATGACCCATGATGTTACTCATTGGCTGCCGATGAGCACTTACAACCTGCCCTCCCCTCCCTGCACATGTGCACCATGGGGTTCTTCCAGCCTTACTCACCTCTGCATCAATTACCTCAACTGTTACTGCAGGGATGCAAATGTTCCTTCCTCTGGACCCACTGCTCCCTCCCTCCCCCCCCCCTCTTCTGGCTCCTCTGCCCGTGAATTCGGTGTCAGCACTATCACTGCAAACAGCTTCTCCTGCAGCCTCAGTGCCTCTGGTTGTTTTCTAACTCCTGCTCCTGCCGCCAAATTCTTTGCTAGCTGTAACTCTGGGGAGCTCCTCTCCATTTCCTAACCACTTCTTACCTCCCTTCAAACCAGCACAACTTGCTCCTCATATCCTTCACCCTCTAGAGAACAGGGCTGGCAGTTCACACTGGGTGACCCTCCAGGGATAGATATTGCTTCTAGACATTGGCATTAGCCAAAGCTCAAGACCACCTGATGCAGACACCCCTGGGTGATGGTCATAGCCCCAGCCCCGCCATCCTGCTGTGGGCTCAGCTGCATCCCAACCAAAGGCACTTCCCTGCTCTCAGACCAGTCCAAAGGCTGATTATCCTGCTTGTGTGTTCCCTTCTGCTGAACCCACGTTAAACTGCACGTTTTCAGTGGTGTTGCTGAGCCAGCTCCTGTGGAAGATTTTGACTCTTGAACACCACCTCTTCCATTTTTTGAGAAAGAAATAGAAGAGACGGTCTGTAGAACATGCAAACCCTCCCTAGTGATTTTCACATCACCTCTCTTTTGAAAAGATTCTTACTCTAAATTTCATACATTTCAGAGTGATTTCTGACCTGACTGATAAACCAAGAGGAAGAGAAATGCAGCATCACATACCCCCAGCAGAGACCTGTCCCAGGTGAGGAAAGCTGGTGAGTCTCTACCACTAAGAGCAGCACTGAGCCCTGGCTCCTGCCACTGGGCACTGGAAACCTGGGCAGGGATGTCCAGTAGGACTCCTTGTTTATTGGCTGGGCACCATCTGCTTCATCCTACCCCACCAAACCTCAACAGTTAATGCACACCAACAGCAGCTTCCCACAGAAGTGTAACCCTGGCATGGGTGGTGCTTGGATGTGAAGTCACACATAAAATCAGAATCAGGCCCTCTCATGCTAGTCAAAATTAATATCCATGGTCTCTGATGCAAGCTGGATCCAAAGAGAAGTACTGGTTTGGTTGCAATGCCTATGCCATTAATCTTTGGCGTGAAGGACAGCAAAGGAAGCATCAGCTTTTCCCTACCGGTCACCCTAGGAAGAAAATCTTGCACGAAATGAGGAGACGACAATAATTTCATTATTTGCATGCAACAGGCCAGAAGGACTGCAGCACCTGTCTTTTGCCTGGATGCATCTGCAGAAGACATAAAACTTACAGGTTTAAGTAAATTACCAGTTTTAGGGGAAACATCCCAGGTACTGCCACTTACATCTATCCAGAGACATCTATAAGGTAAAGAAGCTCCATTCACTCAGGTGAGCTGCTCCTGCGTTGCAAGCAGAGGCGAGACACACACCAGCGAGGGAAAATCAGCGTAGTGGGAACCGGCTATCAGAGGTTCCTGTGCAGCACAGAACCCCCCAGTCCCCTGGCTGGTTTCAGGGTTCATTGATAGCGGGGCGCTGAGCAAAATGACAGACTTGAACCTGTGAAACCACCATCTCAACAAGCTGGGAGATTATATGATAATGGGTCTTCGATTAATTTGTTTCATTTTGTACTGAATGAAAGCCTTCTGTCAGGCTAGGGGGAGTGGGTAGGTGGGTGGGAACAATGCGCTTTAGTTCTGTCACTTCTAATTCCCCATTAGTTGCTCTTGGAATGATTTGCCAGGCAAAAAAAAGTACTTTTGGTGAAGGTTAAACCATTAAGTACACCAGAGATTTCAGCCTGTGAGGAGATGAGCCAGTGCTCTTTGCACTACCCAGATAGCTTTATTACTGTCCAGTGACCAAGAGCGTCTTGTGAGACTTCTGGGTGGACTCGAGACCCCACATGCTGAGAAAATAACATCTCCTGTGATAAGGAATGTGACTGCACTGGTGCCTGGCCAGCCTGGAGGGAGCCACTGGGGAAGGGAGAAACTGACACAGTGTGGCAGGAGCCAGGGTGGTCACCTGCATCTCTGCAGGCATCTGCCACACACAGCCCCAAGGTGAGCCTGTGCAGAGGGGCAAAGCCCCAGCTGCAGGCAAGTTCAGGATTAGCAGAAGAAAACCATGAACAATTAGGTGGGTCTTCATGGGAGATCCAGCCACAGAGAGAAACTCCAGCCCCCTAGGGCCAGGAAACAGGGGAGGAGACTGGGGGAGGCAGGGCAATGGTCATGACTGGGGGGATTATGTGCAGCCAGGGAGATTCAGGCCAAGTGCTAGAAAAGAGCTTCCTCACAGACAGGACAGCCATGTGCTGTGCCCAAGCGCAGTCATGCTGCAGAAATGCATCTTTAGCCTTTTTTTTTTTTTTTCCGCCCCAGCTAAGGAAAGGGAGCGAGGAGATGCCACCTCACACTGGGAGATGCTATGACCAGGCTACATAGTGGTCTGTGGAGAGCAGCCACGATTTGATCCACCTGACCCATCCTGGAGGGTCCCTCCATCACACACATCCCACAGGGGCCTTGCACTGCCTTGGGCCTGGCACCAGGCCCCACTCCCCCCCATAGATTGTATAGTTAACATTCATGATCAAGGAGAATGAGTTGTCTCATGCCTATGTTCCATCAAGCAGAAATCAGCCCAGAACAGCATTTTTTTTATGGTTATATTCAGTGCGGTGCTAGGAAGTAGGCATTCATGGCAATGCCTTTGGACACACTTCGCTTTGGTCCAGCACACTACCTCTCCTGCACCCTGCCTTGCAAGAGAGCTGTCCAGTGCAGACACCACAGCGATGCTCCGCTGGGAACATGCACCAGCTCTGCACAGGCCCCCTTCTCAACAAAGGATGCCAGAGCAGCCAACACTGGAAACGCAACCGTCCCAAGACAGCAGGGTGAGGTTATCAAATTGCAGTCCCCTGTGTGCCATCTTTTATATGCCTTTTTTTCAGGAGAAGGCAAAGGACACTCAAAAGAGGACACTCATGGCCATAGGCCCATGATGGGTGATTGCAAAGGAGAAGAGGTCACGTGGTGCTGTGCAGAGCTCAGAGGACACACAGCTTGTCCTCCAGCAGCCAGGAAAACAGAGGGACAGCTGAGAGGAGAGCACCTCTGGAGCTACTGGCAGAAAGCAAGAGGAACTTGCTTTCCTACTGCTGTGCCGGGAACTGCATGTAGCCTCAAGGGGATAGCTGAGTCCAAAACTGGAAGGGATGAATGGACTCAACCAGCACAAAAACCTTTTCTACAGCACAGCTGCAGAGCCGCAGTAAAGCCCATCACACATTTCTCTGGATCTAGCCACTAAGAAGGTGACCTCCCATCCCCATCCCCCTCTCTCCATCTCAGCCCACCATGCTGTGCTGAAAATCCCAGAAAACTGGGGATGGGGTGCATCTGCTTCCAGTGCATCCTCTGAGACAGATGATGCAGCATCTCCCCGCAGCTCTCCGCTCCGCCCAGCGCCACGGCTCCCGCACCCCTGTCACATACCCCGCCCCCCCCCCCCCCCCCCCCCCGAGCCTGCTGGCCATGCTGGCTTTAATCCCACAGGCAGCATCATCCCAATAATTTCTCTCCATTTTCAATCTACTGATCTGGGGGCAGCCCACAAATCTCTTCATCCTGCTAGCACAGCAATCTACTGCCTCATCTCATCCCAGCTCCATTTCTCCCTCTAATCCCTGGAAATAGGGACAAGACTTGCAGCGCGAGGGCTGCCCTGGAGGGGTCTGTCTGTCCAGGCGCTGATGGACAGACAGTCAGACTGACCTGGAACACACAGCGTGGCAGGAGGCAGCAGGTCAAAACAGGCAGGGAGCTTGTTATGCTGACCATACTGACCAGGTTCAGGGCTGGATCCAGAGCTCTCTGCCTGCTCCATTCCTCCATGGTGCTGGCTCTCAGCAAACACAAACCCATGTCCTCCACTGTGGCCTGAGATGCTCTGGTCTCTGGGCAAGGAACTGGACGTGCAGCCGAAGGAGATGCTCTTTGGAAGTGGGCAGAGAGCCCTCAGTGTCTCTCCCTGTCCTTGGTGAAGCAGCCCAGCACCGCTCAGCCAGGACAGAGCAGACCTGCTGGGATGTAGCACTGAACCCATCCTTTCTCCCACACCACTTGGCATGGGGCTAGAGAATGTGGCCGTGCTCAGTACATGACAGAGCCGTGGCCCACCCAGCACTGCCCTGGCATGTGACAAAGCCAGCAGCCGTGCCACCAGCCCTGGGCGTGAGATGTGCCATGCCTGCAGTGGATGCAGCACGGCTCCATCCTGCGCTTGCCGGTGATGAGGAGGAAAGGGAGGAGGGTGGCCCTGGGCAGCCGGGGGTGGATCGCTGCTGCGCCATGTTCAGACCCTGACAGCAGGCTCCAAAACTGTCACTCCTGATCTGTTTTCACTTCAGCTAAACCTCAGCCTCGATTACGATCAAGGAGAGCCATGTTTTCCTCTCTCCTTCTCCCAGTGCTAGGTCCTCTGTAACCTCGGGTCCAAACATAGAGAGAATTGGTACATTGGCTGGGCTGGGGAGCAGGGCTGCTGGGGAGGGGGCCATGACCACCCCGTTCCCAAAGTGTCCCACCCCGGCATGGCAGGGCTGGTGCCCTTCACCTTACCACTTACTCATTTAGCAAAGCCTGAATAACAAATTAAGACAGTTGTGAGCACATGCACGATCACAAGCACTAGGATGGGTGCATTCAGTGACAAGCAAAAAAAGCAAAGGGGAGGAAAAAAGTAATTATCGCCTCAGAAAAATGGTCCCTCATCTCCACCATGGGACAGATGAGGACCACCAGGACATGAAGCGTCGATGGTGACCACCCGGTGGAGCTTCCTGCAAGGTGTTAGCGCTGTCTGTGCAGGTGCCCAGGACCCCTCCGCTTCCACCTCAAATCTCTGCATGCAGCAGAGGACAGGGTCTGCTAGGTTTGATCCGCACAAAGCATGCCACTGATTGCAGCAGCGTTCATGTTTTCTGGTCCTCCTCACCAAAATCCCATGGACTCTTTAAGGCATATTGAAGGCAGATACAGACATTAAAATAATCTTAAATCAACTTTTAAAAAAAATTTGATCAGCAAAGTTTTTCCCCCAAAGTGATCTGTTTTCTTCAGAAAGAAATGTTCTTTAATTCAGCTGGATTAAAGGAACATCTCTGAGATTTGTTACTCAGGAAGAAAGACTTTAAAATTTGCCTTTATATCTGGGAATAATAAAAATGTTTATACAAATTAATCCATAAGAGAGGGGAAAAGTCTGAGATTAAGAGCTCCAAAAATGTTATTGAATTATTTTGGACTTAAAAAGGAAACCCCAAATATTATGTAAAACTGCAGTTTTCCAGGGTTGGGTTTCTGTAACAAAATGCAGGCTAGCATCTGCCTTTGCATCTGTCAAAACAAAGGTCAATCACTGTATGGAAACTTAAGCACAATGCCCTTCATCCACAATTTCTGGTTTATTTTTAAACTGGACGTGACTTCCGAGTAATAAAATAAGATTTTCTAATATGGTTCACATTAAAACTACATTATCCCAGAAAACTCAGGTTACAAGACAAACACATCTTGAGAACATTTTCCCTTTATAATAAGGATACGATATTTTGGGATTTATTTCAACAGCATTTAAGTCCTCCATAACCTTTGAAAGTAATAGCTCACTTTAATGCTTATAAAGAAATGTTTTAACCAAATAAAATGCAACAGGAAAAATGCAACGGTATCAAAAATGTAGCTACCATAAGTAAAATGGTTATCTAAAGACAAAAATTTAAAGAAAAAGAGCGAGCCTCATGATAAAAGCTGTTCCTATTCCCAAATCAAATTTCAGTGCATTTCCTCAGTTCAGGAGAAAAAAATAATGGAAATAGAACCAAAGCATAAAAAAATAGTCAAATAGATTTGGAGGTGTTATTACATTGCCAAACCAAGACGTGATCATCATCTAGGTTATTTAAGCATCAATTTCTTTAAGCCAATTTGATTTCTGCTTTTCCCACCCCGCGCACACAAAAACAACACTGCCCAAAGCACGCACTGTTGATCACACAGATGAGGGATGGCTGGATATTCCAGTTAACGCAGAGATAGGCGCTTCCCTACCCTGCAATACGATCTTTTAGCATTAGCTGCAAGATGAAGGTAAAATTGAATTTCACAAAAATAAAGAGCACTCTATAACAGAGAACGACAATTCTGCAAAACCAAATATTTTATAGGAGACTTGATGAGCAGTCATTAACTTAAGCTAACTACTTTGCTCGCACACCTCTTCCTCTCATGGTCCCACCTCCATCCAACACAGAGTTTAATTTTCTCTACTCAAGAGATTTGCTTACGAGATTCGCTTAAGAGCCTTCTTAAGGGTTCAAGGTTCTTTTAAGCCATAGTGAAGCTCCGTACCTTACTCATTTCATGACTCTTCACTAATTTTCATCTGCGGGAAAAGTTGCACAAGGCAGGTGGACTTCCACCAACACAATCTCTTAAATCTTCTTACCTTCTCCAAAGAGCTGCTTTAGTACCGATTTTGCGTGATGGGTCCGCACAGATGGCCACTCTTTCCACGTTTGGAAAGGATGAAAAATGCTACGGGGAAAAAAATCCCAGTGATCTTTCGCTGTACAGCACAGAGGGCTCCAAACCTCATTGGCCCTGGGATGGTAACCACGTGGCACGGGATGGGGAGCACGTGACCTATTTTCTCCCAAATCCCTTGGATTGCTGGAGAGGGGGATGCACCCACCACCGATGCTTTTGTCACTTCAGTAGGCTTTGATTTTTTTTTTTTTTTTTTTTTTTTTAAAGGCCACTGAGCAAATCAGGTTGCCTCGAGGCAATGAGAACAAGCCAGACAGTGCTTTCAACATGAAGGGGAAAGGGGCTCCGGTACGAGATGGGTGCTGGGGCTCTGCCTGTGTACATGTGGAAATTTGGAGCCATTTGGGCAGGGTATTGGCCAGGGATGGTGCCTGTGAGAGGAAGGAGCACGTTCAGCAGCACACGTTTGACAGCTGGCAATTAAAACATCCAGCTCGTGGCAGGCAGCAGTGATGGAAGGACCAGGTCAAAACCCTGACTGCGGACCCCAGATCTCAGCTGGCACATCTACTCCCTGAGCCTCTGAGGAAAGGGATGTGTGATAACCATTTAATAGCCAAAAAAAAAGACCACCTTGTGCCCCTGCACTGCTCTGGACCTAGGCTGACCACTGCCCTCCCAGCTAACCTGTGGTGGCTGTAACCCTCTCCGAGAGCCAGCACACCTCCTGCCTTGGAGGCAGAGGGTCAGCTCTAACAGCTACGTTGCAAGAAGGACCGAGAGGCTTGGTGCCTGTTAGATGGAGTATTGCACACTCCAGGTGGGGCTCCATCTGCTCCCACCACCACATGGCCATGCCAGGCTCAAGGAACACTTCAAAGTCTCCCCCACAAATGGTCCAGGAGCTGATGGAGCAGCTTTGGAGCTTGTTCCTTTCTTCTGCCTGACTGGAGAAAAGGAAACGTTGAGTTCCTTTTGCTTCTAGGTTTTCAGGTTCACATATTCAAATTAGGTGCTGTTCTTCTGCACCAGCCCACTGCAGTCAGGACACTCATTTCAAGGAGGAAAAAAGGAATTTCTGGAGCCCAAGACATACTGTTGTTTTTTCTATTGGCTCAAGCCCATAGTTTGGGCCAGTCAGAAGCTGCATTTGATGGCAATCTGAGTCCCACCTGACAAATCCTTCAACTATGCTGTCTTATGCCAATGATACAACTGTCCAACACCACTGCAATTGGAAGGACCCAAGTGAACCCACCTCTGGCATCCACACTTGAATTTTAGTAATGTTGCTTCTGCGAAGTAGCTGACCCCAACCACCCTCTTGCCCAAGGGCTCGAGACCCTTATTGTCTGCAGGTAAGACCTAAGGCTCCTTGAGGAACCATCTGAGATCAGGCTCTGGTGAGGAAGCACAGCTCTGACAACCTTCAACCCATCCTGGTGTCACCACCACCTCCCACCCAGCCGCTGGTTCTTCGCTGTGGCTGTTCCCCAGAATGATCCTCTGCACAAGGACAGAGGCATCAGTTCAGTAGGGTTTTGACTGAAATCCTGCCTGGGTCAGAGAGTCACACTTCTCCAGCCAGACAACAGGACGTCTTACTGCAGCATGAGCCGAGGGATAACCTTCCTTGCTATTGTGTACTCAGATGCAGACTACTCACCCCAAAGCAGCCAGCTTGCCTCCCACCTAGCCAGCCCCGCAGTGCTCCTTCATGGCCCCCTCACCCTCCTTGGCAGAGCCCAGCCACATCTGGCCCCGGGTAATCTGCTGAATAATTATATAATAGGCAGGCAGGGAAATGATTTTAGGCTGCTCTGCTGATAGAAAGCAAGCTGGATTAAAAGATCAGAACAAGCAATACTTAGATTAAAATGGTTTGTTGTTTTCAGCTGCACGAAATCCATGGCTAAAGCAAGGAAGATGCTGAGGGAAGATGCATCATCTTTCTTTCCCCCAGAAAAGCACTTTCTATGTATTAGCTGAGGCAAGCTCTAGGTTTCCAAGCTACGCTCATGTTTTATCTCCCAGCATGTCAAAGGCACACGCTTTTCTGGTTCATATGGCATTTTATCTGAAGGCTCTTCCAGGAGCAGAGTGAAGATGCTTCCAGCTACTTTTTGCTCCGCAACCAAACACCATGAATTCCTTGCTTGCCTGTTACGACACCCAGACCTTCAGGTGTCACACAGCCACAAGCCCAACAGAAAATTCCCCCACCTATGAGAAACCTACTCCCCGCCACCCAGCATGGCCACTCAGTTGATGCATCCACAGCCCCCACTGAAGCCTTTCCTGCCACAGCTGGAACAGCTGGTGGACACTGTGCCCCTGGCTCCCAGCAAGGTCAGCAGTGTGGTGCCAAGCCCTGACGGATGGCTTTGGAAAGGCGTGAAGGGGAGGGCAGGGAAAAAGCGATGTGAGAGGGACCATGCGACTGCAGCCAAGCCTTCCGCAGGGCACGGCACTGGTCGCCCATGGCCCGGATCGATGTCATCAGCTGTGCCGGTTCACCTTCAAGTTCAGATTAAGCAGAAGGGTCAAACTGGGAAATCATTTGCCATCAGCCCGCCTCATGCCATGCCATGGCCAGCTCTTCCCTTTGCTGGCAGAGACACCTCCATGGTAGCACCTTGCCAGCCCCTGGGCAGCTCTGTCCCGGCACCAACACTGCCCAGGTGCAAGATGGAACAGCAGCCAATTTCCAGTGCCAACTGGTCCCCCTGGGAAGGAGCCCTCTTTCAGGTTTCCCCAGTACCTACAGAGTTGCCAAAAAAGAGGTAGCACCTCCAAATTTAAAGGATGAAACACTGTTCCACCTTTTCTTGCTTTTCAGCAGCTACACTCTTTATTAAAAAAAAAAAAAAAAAAAAAAGCCACAGTTTCTGGCTTGCACTAGGCTGGACACCAGGCTCCTCTCCTGCCCGTGGATGCCAGGCTGGGGCTGTGGCACAGTCCTGGGAGAAGGGATGGGATTTCTGGCAGGGAGCATGGGAAGGCAGAAAAGCAAGGCTGGAGACCTTCTTGGAGGAGGTGGGAGCTGCGGGATGCCATGACATTCATCCAAATGATACTTTTACAGCCACTTATTGCAGAAAAATGCCTTCACTAAGGCAGAGGATAAACCACACATGCCAGACAGACTGGGGCCATGAAAGCTTGTGGGAGGACAGTCTGGAGGCTTGGTCCCAGACTGGACACACAGCCCAGCGAGCGTGTGCCCTGGTTTTCCTTGGAGTTGGCTGTGGGGAGCCCTTCCCTGAGCTCAGGGGATGCCCACAAGTGGGGAAGAGACAGAGCCCTTTTGGGGCAAATTCTGCCCCAGGTGCATCTTAGTGGATCCCCTGCAGCTCTCCTGAGAAATCCTCCTAACATTTTGTCCACTTATTCCAAACTCGACATCTTTTTGCAGATACAAAGCACTGCTCTGGCAGAGGTCTCTCAGGATTTCATGTGCAGAAAACAGTGTGTGTGTTAATCACTGTTAGTGACCTGGACACTTCTATCAGGAAAAGGAGAGGAGAGAGGTGGGTTTGACAGATGCTACAGCATTCCTGCTTTATAGGGCTGTCTTCTCACCAAGAGACGCACGACCTCCTCTTTACTAATGGAAAATGTTGTCCTGCCATCCATTTGCAATAGTCAATGCCTGGGACAACATGACTGCCTCAGGCCAAAGTAGATCTATTTTAGTAACAAAAGCAGAGTGGCTGATGAACACGACTCCATCCCTGCTCTTCCCAGCATAGCCCCTTAGCTGTATGACCAACATGTCAGAAAGCAAGCAGTCAAGTGCAACAGGGGTAGAGGCAGCAGGATGGGAGACCTCTGTGGCCACAGGACCAGGCAGGACTCCATGAGCTGATGATACAGATACAAAGGCTTGGAAGGGGGCCGAGCGCGCCTTACCTTACCCTGCAGGCTGGCCTCGAGCTCCAGAGCGATTCCTCAGCAGGTCCGGGTCCGCCAGACAGGGGCATGCTGAGCATGGAGCAGGAGCCAGGGGCCTCGGCAGGAGCCTGTGGGACCAGGCATGGGAGAGGTCAGGCATGGTGCAAGGGGGGCGCACAGCCCCAGCCCAACGAGCATGGGGATTGGGCTAAAACACGGCCCCATGGGGCCAGCTGGGGGCTTCTCTTGCTGCCCAGACTGGTAGCACCACCTTCGGGTTGTTTGTGGGGCAGGCAGTAAAGCCCTGCCTACATGTACTCAGAGTCCGCTTAGGTAGGTCCTGCCCCAGCAGCCACCAACCTGAAGGCAACAGAAGAGCTGGGTGGAGAAGGACCCCAGCAAGTGCCGCCGTGGGGGTCAGGGCTCTGCTTCATCCAGAAATCAAACCACAAAGGCAAGGGAAGTAGTCCCATATGTTTCAGCGACATGGGCGCAAGGTTATTTTTATTGCTTCATTTTCGCTGCTGCTCCCAGTAAGTTAACTGGGGCATGCATTGCCCGTCAATACAATCAATCGAGCAGCCTGAGCAGTTAATAAGCTGAGTGCCAGAGGGCAGAAAAACCTCTCCACTGCCCAAAATGCTCTTTGAGCAGCAGGACAGGCGAGCTGCAGCCCCCATTTGTTTCTGGAGCTTGGGGCTGCTCTGAATGCACCAGGGCACTGACAGCTTTGCAGATGAAAACTGCTCCAGTGCCTGACCATTCCCAGCAGATGGAATACACCAGCAAAGCCCTCCCAGCAGCAGACTGGGTGCGACTCACCGTTGGAGGAGCAGCAGCAGCCGACAGGGGGTCCTTGGGGCAGGGGGCTGGGGGTCAGCAGCACAGGCAGCAGGGCAGCACCTGGAAGAGAGTGGGACACCTCAGGACCCCACGCAGCCCTGAGGGCACCCCACTGACGTGGGAGGAAAAACAGCCCTGAGAAGGGGAATCCTCAGCAATTTTTATTTATTTTTTGCTGGTCACCCGCTCCTCTGTTGAGAAAAGGAAGAAAAAAATGAAGCTCAGCTGCTGCTGTAAGTTAAATTGCCATGTAGGTCAAATCCCCAGCTCTCACATGCTTGTTCTAGGTTACAAAACCGTACCCTTTTACCAGCCCCACACCACAGCTGTAGCACCACATGCTCAGGTGTATGGAGAGAGGTCCATTTCTAAAAACGTTGCTGCTTGGGTCCTAGTTGGGTGTTACCTCAGCAAGAATTTATGGCATAAGCTTGAAATCTCTTGTAGGTATTTTGGGGAGAAGGGCAATTGAGAATTCATAAGGAAAGAATGGTTTGTTTGTCTTCCAAGGCCCAGTTTCCAGTTTAGCCCAAGATAAGCCTAAGCATCCAGGAAACACTTCATTAAGGAGCTTGTCAGCAGTTTTCTTAATTAAATATCAGCCCATCTTCCAGCAGCTCTGCTTCTTGTTATGTGCATCACAGCCCTTCTGCCCAAATACTCACAAACTGCCAGGCAAGGCAAGCCCCTAACCACGGCAGGATGTGACCAATGCAAGTCAGTGGTTGCATTAAAGGCAGCATCACAAGCTTACAGACAAGTGACATTTTGTTCTGCTTGCTGACTACCATCCTCATCATCCTCTCTCCAGGATGGCTAAAGCCCCTGCACCTCGTACCAAGTCTGGCAATACAAGCAAAGGAGTCATTTTTTTCCCAATCGTCCCTCTCCACTGAAACACTCACTGGTGCCATGAGAAAGATACCAGCAAGCCTAAGTGCCAAATGTTTTCTTTACCCACCAGCTTTCATGGAGCAGGTACCATTAGCAAATTTGGCCTCTGCTACCCAGATACAGGTCAGCAGTGCTCAAGGGGGGTCACCCAGGATGCTGAAGCATACTTGTGAGCAGCACAGTTGTCCAGATCCCAACAAACATGTCCAGATGACAGCAAAATTACACCTCTTACTGCCCCGCCCCCCCCCAAAAAAAAAAAATACCTCAGGATACCATCAATACCAGCTTGGCAGCACTGTTTCCTTGCTTGATGCCACCTGTGTGCGCTGAAGGCCTTGGCCATCGCATTCCTGCGCTCAAGAATTCTGCAAGACTTGGGCTTGAATGGTGGAATCACAGAGACATGGCCAAATGTTCTCTGAAGATGGTTTGACCTTGTGGCATGGAAAGGAGGCAGAGAAGAAGTACTGGTGTGTGCTGACGCCTGCCTTGCCCAGCCCAGGGCATAGTTTTGTGCTGACCCTGATGCCTGCTCCAGCACCCAGCCTGCCTCTGCTGCAGACTGCAAACACCCAAGAGCAGGCAGTGCACCACTATTTAATGACTACTAAATGCTGCCTGCACAGGTGCCTTGAATAAAATCAGCCAGGCAAGCCTGATGCTCTCACCTGTGAGTACTCTGCGCCTGTAGTGCCACTTTACTTGGCCTGCCTCTGAGAGCATGGGTTCAGAGAGGGGCTCATAAGCATCCCCTTGCTTTGCTGAAGCCCCCCAGGGAAACCAAAGCCCCTGGGTAAAAGACTGGGGGGATGTACTGGTGGGGTTGGAGTGCTCTCCCCAGCACCTGAGCTGTAACACCACAGAAAGGGAATGTCCCACTTGGTGTCAGAGGAGACTGGTGCCATGCTTCTATCCGGGTGGGACGCATCAAGGACCTGCTTGGTCCTGCTGCTTGGGTTCCCAGCGGCACCGCTGAGCGCGAAGGGGAGAGAACAATCCTCCCCTGACCTGTGTTCCCATCACCCGGCTCGCTGTGTGTTTTACACAGACAGAGGCAATGATTTTAATGTCCCAGTGAACAAGCTGTCGGGACGCATCAGCCTCAGCAGGCGGGCTGCAGTGATGGCTTCTCCTCCCAGGCACTGCCCAGCAAGGAAAAATGAAGCGAGCGCTGCATGCGCACGCGTGCCACGGGTGCCCATTATTTCCCAGCCTTTTAACGAAGCATCCTCAGGAGCTGAGTTCCTCGGGAGGGGAGGAAGGTGAGCACCTCCTGCGGAGGAGCCGCCGGGGGCAGGCGGGGTGGGCAGGGGATGCAGGATGCAGCCACCACCTGACGTGATGGGAGCTGAGCGCTCCAAAGCCGTCAGAGCTGCAGCAGTGATGAGCTGAGAAAAGTCGTGAGCTACATGAGCCGAGCTGACATCTGCCCCCTGGGTGGGTGCCTAATGAGCGGAGACATTGTCCATTTGGGGAGGCAAGGGGAAGGTAAAAGACTTCCCGGCTGACACCTCGCAGTCTCCATTGGTGCTGCTGGGGAAAGGGCCCTGGAAGGGGAGCGGAGGTGGGGGCCAGCACCTGGCAAGTGAGATGGGGATGGCACCGCTGTCTCAGCGTCTCATCACCATGTCCCCTGCCTGGAGCTCCCCTCTTTGCAATGTTCTGCCTTGTTACTGAGTGGAAAGAGAAAACAGCATTTTCTGAGCACAGCCCAACCGGGAGCATCTTCATGGGAGGTGGACGCGGCCCCACACCTGCTGAAAATGCATTGGCATGGAGAGAGGAGGTGCCCAGGGTGGTGCTGTGCCAGCTTGCTCTCAGACAGGGTCTGGGCATGGCCAAAGGCTCCAGTGTCCTGCATCCCCCCGTGCTCTCCACACTGCAACGGTGCCGCAGCAGCACGGGTGTGGGACGGCACTCGGTGAAGCCCTGCATCACCCACCAGCCCCCAGCGCTTCCACAAACCCAGTTCAGTCAGTCCCTATAAATCCAGTGAGCCCACTTGTCACGAGCTCTCCTCTAGATTACCTCCAGCCTCTTTGCTACCCGCCACCTTCCACGGTGCCTGGTGACGAGATGGGAGTGATGGAGTGGGAGAGAGGAGAGCCCCTCATCGCTCCTCTTGCTCTTCACCTCCAGAAAACACATCCCTAAAATACTCACGAGCCAGAACCCCCCCAGTTTATCCCCAAAGCCCCATCAGGCACCACAGGTCTGCCTGCAAAGCCCGTTTCTCCCCCCCTGCGGGGGGTTTGTCCCCCCCCCCCCCCCCAGCCTGCCCCCAACTACCTGCCTCCCCCTTGGCCAATGCAGTTTTAGCAGGCACCCACCTCCCTGAAACTTCCCCCCACACTTTGAGCACCCCTGTGGCCTTCTACATGCTCACAGAAGCTTAAAATACAGAGCCATCACTGCTGCTGCTCCACTTTTCACTGGCCAAGCCAGGTTTTGCTTCTCATCGCTCTCTGCTAACCAGCAAAAAAAGCCACAGGGCACCCACAAACTGCAGGAAACCATCGCAGAGGGCTGTGCAGAGGTCAGGCTGGCAGCCACGACCCAGCAGCCCTGCTGTCCCTGGTGTCACCTGGCACCTGACGTTGCCCCACATCCAGCCCCACTTGTAGGGCAGCTGCTTGCAGCCTGTGTGTTGGCAGCGGCGCTGAAAAACCCCAGGAGCAAACCCCAGTGTGGGGACAGTCACCGGCCTCCTCCCGGCAACCGCGGCCCCGCCGGGCTGAGCAGATGGAGCGGCTGCAAATCCCCTTAAGCCAGGCAAGGGACTAATCTTTTAGAGGACAAATGGGTTGGCGAGGGGGAGGCTCAGCTTTTTGCCTTTCCCTCCCTCCTCAGGCCAAAGCCAGTGGTGTTTGCAGAGCAAGGCAAACCAAAACAGTGCCAGTACTGCCCAGCTGGGACATTTCACCCTGCAGTCCCCAAAGCCTTGCAGTTGCTGTCAGCACCTTGCCTGGGGATGTGCTCCATCCCTGACACCCACAGACATCAGCCACCATTATCAGTCTTGTTTTACCCGGCAGGGTAAAGAAGCAGCAGGGCAAAAGGTGTCTGCAGGCAGCTGGGAGAGGACCCTCAGCTCTGCCTCCCTCATCCTGGTGGCTATTTGGGGACCCCTAGCACACAACTCACCTGCAATAAAATGTCCTGGGGGAGATGGGGACTGAGGCTGAGCTACCTGTCACTCCATGGGCACCACGGCCATTGAAGCCATGCAGCACAGATGGGAGGCTTCATGTCCCTCACTCACCTGTCCCCCCACCAGAATCCCTCCCCCCCCCGGAGGGGTAGCAGATTTACAGATGGGGAAACCAAGTCACGGAGCTGTCTGCAGGTGCAGGAGTGGAAGACACATGGGGAGTCAGGGAAGGGGAGGAGAGGGTGGCAGTGCCAGGGGAGGGGTACTATGAGAGAAGGTGGCATCTCCAGCATGGAGATTTGGCTCTTTTCTCCCAAAGAAAGGCAGTGGTGCAGGTCTGTGGCCTCCTCAGAGCTAACAGGGATTCTGGGGCTGTTTCTCTGTACCTCGCCATGCACTCACCATCCTTCCCATCACAGCCCCGCATGTCCTGCAAGATCTCTCTCCTGACACTGGGCGTCCCTGAGGCATCCTCCTCCTTCCGCTGCCCTGCCTTGGAGGGGCAGCCAGCTGCATCAGGAGTATCTTCCCAAAGCTGACAGATGTCATAAATGTCAGGATTGTGCCTGCTGTTTTTTGGCACTGCAGTTCCCCAAGCTGCCTGCCTGCCTCCAAGTGTGTTGCATGCAGCAGCCAAGGCCACCACAGCCCCACAGAGCAGCCAGCGGCACCTTCCTAGGGAAGGGGCTTTTTTCAGGGATACCCCAGGGTCTGCTTTCTACAGTTCCCCAAAAACATTGCCTTTATGTTATCTGTCACGTTAAAGCCTTTAAGCAGTGACTTATTTTGGTGTTTGAACAAAGGACAGAGTCATGGGGTGATCTGAGCATCTCCGGAGGTCTCTGATCCAGCTCATGCCCTGAGCAGGATAACACCAGGCTGACTGAAGCTGTGTCCAGCTGGAATTATTTTACCCTGAAAGCTCAAAAAAAATGTGTGAATTCCTGAGCACAGATGCTGGCACAAAGCTGAGCAAGAGCAGTTCTCCCAAAATACATAAAAAGGAGGTGAGCTTCGGTTTGGGACTAGTCCCTTCCAAGCCAGAGAGACTTGAAGGGCACAACCCCGACGTGGACCTGCTGCTTTTCATTTGACACCATCCCCGAGGCAGATGTCAGCCCTGCTCCGTCCCGCAGCCGGGAAGGGCTCAGTAGCAGCACTAGATGGCAACCCAGCACCGCTGAGCAGCCCAGCTGTGCCTGGCCCGAAGCTCATTCATTCCTTTTCCAAGCTTATTCATTCATTTTCCAAGCTTATTCATCCCTTTTCCAATATTCAGGGAGATGGCAGCAACAGCTCGGTCCTTCCCTCCTGCCTAGGATCTCAGTCCATGTGCCCTCGTGCATGGCCACTTCCCAAAGCCCTCACCTCCATCATTTTGGGAGTCCAACAGGCTGAGCTGGCTCTTTCTGGGCTTGGAACCAGCAGGGACCTCACCATAAATCATCCCGCTTCCAACGTCACTGGAGCAGGGGCATGCCTGCCAGCCTCATGGCACGGATCGTTCTGGCCTTGGGCTCCCCTTCAGCCTCCCCCATGCCTCTGCTCCCCGCTTACCCCCAGGGACGGTCCCCAGCACGACGCAGCGCAGAGACGCATCTGGCGGCGCTGGGTCTGCGGCACCTCGTGCCCTGTGGACGACAGGAAGGGAGTCAGGCTTGGAGGAAGCGTCCTTCCTTCACCAGCCTCCAGTCCGGGGGCAGAAGCGATGCAGACAGCGGGTGAGAAAACCCCGCCAGCCCGAAGGGAGGTGTGCTGGGGCAGCACCCAGCGCTGCCTCTCTGCAGGACGGGTGGGTGCTGCACCCCGACCCCCCGGGGACAGCCCCCTGCTTGCACCCCAGGACCCTCCAGGCATCTGCGTTTTCAGGAAGCCGTCACCTTGCTGGCTTGGGGAAGTCAGCACAACAGGTTTGCTGCTCCTCGGGCGGCAGGGGAGCGTGAGTCATCCTCCAGCCTCTGCCCTTGAAAGCCAGCCAAGGCGTAAAAGCTTTTACCGCACCCTGATGCAAAGCAGCCAGCAGCAGGACACCCGAGACAAGCTCCGGGGTTAACCCCTTCTGGTGAGACGCCGGCTCCAGGACCCTCGGCCACCGCCACGAGGGCTGTCTGCACCCCAGGGACGAGGCTGCCCTCCTGGTGATGGGACACGTGCAGGGCCCCAGCGATGGGTGGTAGGGAGCCTGGCAGAGCAGTGACAAACCCCCAGAAACTGCCAGAGATGCGTAAATTAGAGGGCAGAGCCACAGAGCGGTGCTGAGCATCCCGACCCCAGCAGAGCGGTGCAGGGAACCCCAGCCTTGTCTGGCTGGCTGGGGGCTGCAGGCCAGGGGCGAGGACATGCTGGACAAACAGGCAGAAGCAACCCAAAACATAAGGCAGACACTTCACAGTGCTTCGTTTTGCTGTTTTCTAAGGAAAACATTTGATTCTATCACTTCCAAGTGCTGTCCTAATTCAGGAAACCCACGGGTGGGGGGGAGTGGGCTTCAGTCCCGAAATGAGCCCATGCTCTCCTGGGGCCTCTGCACAGCCCAGGAAAACAAGACGGGGTCCTGGCTGCACCCGGAGCATAAGGGCCGAGCATTTCTGACACCCCCCGAGGGCGCTGGCACTGTTTTTGGCACCTGCCTAGACTGTGTGGCCAAGCTGCGCCTCTGCAGTTTAAACACAAGTTCAGGCAGGGGTTTCCCCATCGCATCGTCCCAGAGGCCGTGATGGAAACAAATCCTCCTAGAAAGTGCAGGTTAGCTCACGGGGATTTGGGGTGCCTTCCTCACCTCCCATGGGGCTCTCCACCCCCAGGGGCGTGACCCCGCGATGCAGGGCTCTGCGCCATTCCTGGGGGGCCATGCAGCTTCCGAACCGGGGTGGGGACGCTCTGCAGCGCTGCGGCTGCTGGAGGAGGCGGGATGCCTGACCACCTAGGGTGCTCAGAGACATCTGCTCCAAAAAACAAGGGTCCAGGCCCTCTTCCTTCCCCCTGCACCAAGGCCGGGGCAGCATTGGCCCCAGCTGTGGGTGCAGCGAGGAGTTTGCTCGGCGGGCGCTTGGAGATGCAGCGCGGGGGGCTCGACTTGCCTTTGTTGCGCACCTGAGAAGCAGCAGCACAGCATCCCTGCCACCGCCCGTCGCAGGGCCCACGCGTGCTTCCCCCTGCAGCGGCTTGGGGACAGTGCGTTGGGGCTTGTTTGGAGCTGCCCTCGCTGAGCTGAGCAGCGTGCCGGGACACGAGCCGGGGCCAGCAAACTCCGAGCGTGCGGGAGGTGGCACGGCCCCGGCGGGACACAGCGGGGCAGGGGTCGGGGACACCTTCCTGGAGCGGTGCTGCCCGGGGAGAGCATCCTCGTCCCGGCAGAAAGCAGGGGGCTGCCCCCGCACCTTGCCCACGGGGGACCCGCCACCCCCAGACCCGGCACCCCCGGGGGAGCAAAGTCCCGGGGAAGGGGGGAATTCCTACCTGCCCCCCGGACGGACGCACGGACGGACGGACGGAGCGACGGCCGGGCGGGCTCTGGAGAGGCGGGCAGGGCTGGGGGCTACCGGGGGCAGGGGCAGGAGGGGCAGGGAAGGGAGGAGAGGGGCAGGGGAACGGGGCGGAGGCTGGGGAAGGGGCCGGGGGAAGGCCGCCGGGCGCGGCGGGGCTGGCTCCGAGCGCGGCGGCAGCGGGAGCTGGGTGCGCCCTGCCCGGCCCCGCAGGCCCTGCCCACCCCGGCGAGCTGAGCCCCCCCCCGTCCTGCCGCTCTGCCTGCCCGCTGCATACCCGGCCCTCCCCGCCCTGCCACCCGGGGACCGCCACCGGCAGCCCGGCAGGGCAGCGGGGGACGCCGGCCCTTGGCTCCCGGGGGGTGCTGACCCGTGCCGGTGGAGTCGGGGGTGCCCCCGCTCCCCTGGGAGCTGCCGGCGGTGGGGCGATGCTGCTGAGAGCCGGCGGCCGGGCTGCGTGGTGGGGGGCACGGGCGGTGCTGCGGGGATCCCACCAGCGTCCCCAGGGTGCTGGCGTGTCCCAGCTGGTGCAGGGGGCACGCACCCGGGGGCTCCTGATCCCAGGTCCTGCAGCTTGTAAGAATCATAGAACGGCTCGGGGCGGAAGGGACCTTAAAGGTCATCTAAGTCCAACCCCCTGCCACGGGCAGGGATGCCACCCAAGGGAGGGACCCGGCCCTTACAAATAAACAAGGGCCCGACAGGATGGGCAGGGGATGGGGGCTGCCCGGCAGGGAGTGCACCCACCCAGCACGTCCCACACCTGAACCACACATCCCGTCTCTGAGGAAAGGAGGGGAAAAAAGGTAGACAACTAAATCTAGCAGGGACTACTGGGATGTCCCCATGGGAGTCCCTTGGGTACAAGGGGCTCTGCCCCCCCCGGCTGGGTAGCAGCAGCAATGCGCAGACTGGGACCCCAGTTCCATGCTGCCAGGCGGGTGCAGGGGTATAATAAATATTTCAGTGGAGTAGCCGAGGCCTGTCAGGTCGCATTTGCTTCTGGCAGAGTAACTGCGAGGGAAGGGGGCGGGAAGATGCTCTCCGGCTCTCTCCTGCGTCACGTCCCTGGAGAGGGGGCACTGGGGGGCACCAGCCCCAGGTCCTGCTCCTGGGGGTCTCCACCTCCTCCTCGTTTGCTTCTAAGCGTGCTCTCGTCTCCAGGCCCGGTGCAGGGCCATGGTTCGGTCCTTGCTGTGCTGACACCCAGGTCTCACCCCACTGATGTCCCTGGGGGCTGCCGGGGGCAGACACGTCCACGTGCCGGGCGCCGTGCAGGAGCAGCGCAGGCAGAGCTGTCCTGCGGGTTGGCAACGCGGGGGGCAACACTTGGGAAGTGCCCGTTTCTGGCTTTCTCCGGGTGATGCTACCAGAGATAGGGCTTTGCGCATATCCCCGTTTGTAGGGTTACCCATACGCCATGCGCAGCCCGGAGGCCACGGCGGGTGGGCGGCACGGCCCAGGGCAGCGCTCGGCGGGGAGGGGACAGCGGAGCCCTCCCCTCCTGCTTCCTCCTCCTCTTCCTCTCGTCTCCTCCTCCCCTTCCTCCTACCCTCTGCACCCTGGGGCTTGTAGTCCCCGCGCCGCCGCGCAGATGGGGTGCGACTACATTTCCCGAGGGACCCCCAAATCCTCCTCCTCTTTCTCCTCCTCCTCATGTTCTGCTCTGGCGGCAGCGGGCCGGCCCCGCCGCCCCCATGCCCGCCGCCCCGCAGGTACGGCCGGGCACCCCCATCGCCCTCCTCTCCCTCGCGCACCCCAGATCCCCCCGTTACCCGAAGGACCCCCCGTGCCCCGACGGAGCGCCCCAGAGGGGTTCCCTCGGCAGGGGGCTTTTTGGGGAGCTTTCCCCTCTCCCCTTGCGCAGGTCCCCCGGACCGTGCCCCCTGCGCCCCCCATGTCCCCCGGCCAAGGTCACGCGGGGACGGTGCGAGGGGACCAGCATCCGCCTGGATGGAGCTCAGCCCCCGCAAGGAGCACCTGCTCCCAGGGGGAAGCGGCCCCGCGGGGTGGGTAGCGGTGGCTGGAGGCGGTGGCCGGCCCCATGCGCAGCCCGGCGCCGTGACGAGCCCGAGGGGCAGAGTCCAGGCTGGCCGGCGCTGGGGACGCGGGGCGGGCGCTGCGGGGGGTTTGCCACTCGCCCCTTGCCCTCGCTGTGTCCATCCTGCCGAGTGCGGCGTGGTGCAGACTTCGGAGGGCTGTGGGTGTTGGACGCCGCGCTGCGAGCCCCAGCCCCGCTCCCTGGGCTCCGGGTGCCGGGTGGGCCTTAGGAAACAGCGCTGATCCCCCGAGGAATGGCAAGCGTGCCAGAGCAAGCGAAGGCTTGTCGTGCCGCCGGCTTAGTTCTCCTAATTCTGCGTCCACTTCAAGGTAACGGCGTACCCCGGGCTCCGCGTGCGCCTGTGTAAGAGGTAGGTAGGGGCTGTTTGCACAGCTGTGGGGTCTGGGCACGATGCTGAGTCACCGGCACTGAAAACCCACAGGAGCGCGGCCGACGGGCCAGTCCCGGTTTCGACGTCGGGACCTTTCCAGCGGGGCAAGCCCCAGCCTTGCTGCGCAGGGCGGCACGGGCTGGGACGGGCTGCGGACCCGGGGGTGTTTGGGGACAGGCTGTTTCAGCAACCGCCATCAGTTGTTCCACAATTCACAGGTCATCGAGTTTGTAGACCTTGGTCTGGTGGCATGTGGCTTGTATCGCTCGATGAGTGCTGCTGGTGAGGCGTGGGAGGGAGGGAGAGGTGCTGCAAGGGCACTGGGCTGTGGGGCTGGCTCCGGCCGAGCACAGGGTCTGCTACGGGGGCGAGGAGGGGAAGGGAGCCTCACCCCCACGGGTAGCTGCATTTTCAGTTTTGCAGCTTTTTCAGTTTTGCACGTCCTCTCCCTCGTCTGGTTTTGAAAGGCCGGAAGGAAGGGGAACCACGGGTGTTCTTGGTGAAGATGAATAAGTAGGAAAGTCCCGCATCTGGGAAGACAAAAGCAGGCAGGGAAGGGGTGTTTTGGGGTTGGGGATGTTACAGGAGGGGAGTGGGGAGCTGTGGGGCCACATGGGATGGAGCGAGTAGGCTCATTGGGGGCAGCCTGGCTTGGAAAACAGCTCCTCGACATGCTTTCCAACAGCTTGAACGCTCATCCAGGGCCCTGCTTCCCCCAGCCCCATCCCGTGACTGCTAATTGGGCTGCCTGCCTTCCCACTGCCAGATTCAGGGATTTGAACATTTAATCCTCCATCAGACCGTGAACCTCATGACAGCCCCAGGGCATTTCTCACTTCTCCCTGGCCACTGCCGATGGCCTGAGCATCGCACGCTGGCGTGCCTGCAGGCACTGCATGTGGCAGGGGACGCCGCCTGCCTCCGGCACCTCTAAAGCCCCAGCAGCACAGGCAGCTGTGCCGGGCACACGTTAACTCACTTTCTTTGTGCTTGGTTGGGGCTGGCACTGCCCAGTCTGTGCCTCTGAGCCTCGTGCTGGGCCATCTTGCTCTTCCCAGCCCCTGGGAGAACGTGTTGAGCAGCTCAGCCCAAAGGGGAGCTTTGCTCTGGGGAGGGGGCGAAAACCTCCTGGCTTTAAAACAGGAGGGAAGGGAGTGGTGTGGGTGGGGGAGGACAGGCAGCCCCACTGCAGAGCAGCACAACGTGTGCATCCAACAGATCTTTATGCGTGCTTTGAAACACCACCCGAACGGGAGGGCCTCCTTCTGCAAAAATAAAGTTTTTTTTTTTGATCTCTGCAGGCTCCCATTGTTGCAAGAACATATCCCGGGGAGATAAGGTAGCGATATTTATTTGTGTTACTATTACGGAGGAGTTTGATCCCGTGCCAAACGCTGTTTTCTCCCCAGAAGCTGCGGTGGCATGTCCTTCGATGTGCTGAGGAGTGCCTGTGGCCGGGGAGGAGCAGCCTGGCGCGGCAGCGGCCGCCTAGATGACAGTGCCGGGGCGAGAGCTGCCATCCCACCATAGCGCTGCCCGGGCTGCCGCCGCCGCCATGCCCAAGCAGGATGACAGCATGAAGCTGCCCTCGGAGATGGCGCCGGACCAGCGCTGGAAGCTGCAGGTCTTCTACCTTTGCTTCTATGGGTTCATGGCGCAGATCCGGCCTGGGGAGAGCTTCATCACCCCCTACCTGCTGGGGCCCAACAGGAACTTCACACGGGAGGAGGTGAGTTGTGCTTCTCCCCCCAGCACACCCCTTTTCGGCCATGGGCACCCAGGGGCCAGCCAGAGCACCCCCCATCTGACTGGGGTGTCAAGGACATCCCACGGCAGCTCTCAGTGCCGTGATCAAGCTGTACTGGTGGAGAGCGGGATGGCTGAATGCCTGGTGTTACAGGGTTGGGTGGCTGCTGTCCTCCCTGCACGCCTGGAAAGAGCTTTTGGGGTGCAAGGAGCTTGGCAGGGCAGGAGCCGGGGCACTGGAGCTGGGCTGGGTGTCCCCCCACCGTGCCAGCTGGGGGTGGGGGAGACCCCGAGGTGCATGGCAAGGGAGGGGGCAGCACCGGGGCCTCTGGCAGCGAGGGGGTTAGGCCAGGATCCCCCCTGCCAAGCAGTGTTGGCCCCACTCCCAGCTGCCGTGGGAACGCCATGTTCCTGGAGCAGCAGGGGGCCGGGGCTCAGCCTGGCCCCTGGCTGAGCACACAGGGGCCAAATTCCTCCCGAGGAGGGGCCCCAGCCCCACACTCCTCCTCTAGGCCAGCGGCACCCACCGGCGCCACATCCTCTGCCCGGTGGCGCTGCACCCCACACTCAGCCTCCCTCCGCACGCCGCAGGTGACCAACGTGATCACGCCGGTGCTGAGCTACTCCTACATGGCGGTGCTGGTGCCCATCTTCCTGCTGACGGACTACCTGCGCTACAAGCCGGTGCTGGTGCTGCAGAGCCTGAGCCACATCTCCATCTGGCTGCTGCTGGTGCTGGGCACCTCCGTGCTGGCTATGCAGCTGATGGAGTTCTTCTACGGCGTCACCATGGCCGCCCGCATTGCCTACTCCTCCTACATCTTCTCCCTCGTCGCCCCATCCCACTACCAGCGCATGGCCAGCTACTCTCGCTCCGCCGTCCTCCTGGGCGTTTTCACCAGCTCAGTGCTGGGGCAGCTCTGCGTCACGCTGGGCGGCGTCCGCTTCCTCACCCTCAACTATGTCTCCCTGGGCTTTGTCACCTTCAGCCTCCTCCTCACCTTCTTCCTGGAGCGGCCCAAGCGCAGCCTCTTCTTCAACCGGCCTGCAGGGGCTTGCAATGGGGCTGCGCCCACCGAGCTGGACAAGATGGCCGGGGAGGACGGCGAGGGGGCGGTAGGGGGCTGGCGGGAGATGGTGCTGTGCCGCATGCTGCGGGAGGTGTGCACCCTGGCCAAGCAGTCCCAGCTCCAGCTCTGGTGTTGCTGGTGGATCTTCAATTCGGCCGGCTACTACTTGGTGCTGTACTACGTGCAGATCCTCTGGAATGAGATCTACCCGGCCAGGGACAAACGCCAGGTGTACAATGGCGGGGTGGATGCTGCCTCCACGTTGCTGGGTACGCTGTCCTCGGGGATACTGGGGCCGGCGGAGGAATGGGGTGGGAGCACCCCCATCCCGCTGCATGCCCTGCGGAAGGCAGTCTTAACACTGCTTTATGCAGTGCAGTACCGGGGAGGTGGCAGCGGTAGGCTTGAGGGCATGACACGGGAGCAGCATCCTGTGGGGGTGGGAGTTCATGGTGTCCCCTGTACCTGTCCTCCCCCCAGGGGCCATCGCCTCCTTCGTGGCTGGCCACATAAAGATCCGCTGGGCGCTGTGGTCGGCACTGGTGATTGGGTTGGTGACAGCCATCCAGGCGGGGCTGCTGATGCTCATGAACACCACCAGCAACATCTGGCTGTGCTACGCTGCCTATGTCCTCTTCCGTGGCTCCTACCAGTTCCTGGTGCCCATCGCCATGTGCGTGGTACCCCGACCCCTCCTGGGAGGGTTTTGGAGTGCATGGAGGGCTGGCTCTTGCTGCCATCCCCCACTGGTGGCTGGGCCAGCGCTCACTGCCCTACCCATCTCCCAGTTTCCAGATTGCTACCTCCCTTTCCAAAGAGCTCTGCGCACTCATCTTTGGGGTCAACACCTTCTTTGGCACCGTGCTGAAGACCATCATCACCATCATCGTGGCCGACAAGAGGGGCTTGGGCCTCTCCGTGCATCCCCAGGTAGGGCACGGCGGAGGGCAGGGGTCCCATGGTGCGGGAGCGCGGGCGCAGGAGGCTCGGGGCTCACTGCAGGTGCCACTCTCTTGAAGTTCTACGTGTACTTTGGCTACTTCACGCTGCTGGCAGCAGCCTACCTGATGGTGGCCATCGGCGTGGGCATCCAGCACAGCCGCCGCACGCAGCCACCAGAGCCGGTCCCTGCCATGGCTCTGGTGCAGGAGAAGAGCCCAGAGGCAGACACCACTGAAGCCTGAGCGTCAGCACCCAGCTGGGCAGGACGGATGGAGATGGATGGACAGAAGGGCTCCCTTGGCATGGCGCCTGGCCCTGGCGGCGGGTCATGACTCGGTAAATGTCACCACCACCAGTGTGTGCTTCACCTCCCACCGCACTGAACACGACCAGAGCGGAGGCAGGGTGCCCACAGCAGCACCACGAGGTACCACGCGAGGGGAGCAGTGGGGGTCCAGGGGGTCCCGGCACCGGTTCCCCATCGTCCTGCAGAGCTGTGTGGAGCCAGGCTACAAGAGGATAACGTTTCTTTATTCAGTGCCTTTAGAAAATGGTTTATGGGACACAACGGACAAAAAATATAAAGATCCACAGGCTTTAAATTGCATTAATTACACAAAATACAGTAGACTGTAAGAAATAGAGGCCGTGTGACTCGCACAGCTTTTATGGTAATAATTTCCATACAATAATAAAAAGCTAGTTACAGATTTATCTTTTTTTTTTCCTTTTTTTTTTTTTTTTTTTACTTTAGCACCTTGGATTTGCCCACACCAATGCAAACTGGCTTTGCTCCGCCTCAGCCCCCCCCGGGTGCAACACCGGTGGCCTGGCGGGTGCTCACGGTGTTTGGCCTCGGTACCACATGTGGTCAACACGCACACACACGCAAACGCATGTAAACACATGCCAAGGGCACGCCGGGCTGCCCCGCTCCTGCCCCGGCTGGGGGGCTGCCCCATTGCCCCGTGCACACCCTCCCCCCCCCCAGTCCCTGCTGACCTGTGCTGAAAGCCAGAGGCACCCGGGGCAGGGGCACAGGCGCAGCCAGGGGTCCCAAGGGCGCACAGAGGGGATGGGACCCTGGCCCTGTGCAGGGGCGGCAGTAAGGGAGGGTGCCCGGAGGGGAGCTTTGGAGGAGATATTGGGGACCAGACCCCCAGGGTTCACCTCGTGCCCGGTGAGGAATAGGCAATAGAGGTGAGGATGATGAGGTGCGGCACTGCCTGGGAAGGACCTTACCAGGGGAGGACAGAGACTGCAGAACAGTCGCTGGGGATCCGCACCTCTGCCAGGGTACAGCCCCTCACCTGGGGAGGGGACCTCTGGGGTCCTCCCTGGGCTGGCAGGAGATACCACAGCTCTGGCAATGCAGCTCCTGGTGAGGACGGTGTGGGGATGGGGGGCTCAGCCCCCCAGCCCCAGGCTTCCCAGCAAGGCACACAGCAGGGCATCTCCGAAACCTCCCTATAACATATCCTCCCCACCCAGCCTCCCCGAAAAGAGCATCCGAGCAGGGAGGAGCAGCGGGTGGTTGACACAAGGATAGAGCTGCAGTGGTTAAACACAAGGGGTTAGAAGAGAAGTGGTGTATGAGAGGAGGAAGGCAGCCAGCCCCTGGCTGCCCTGATCAGCAGGGGTGGAGGCAAGCACCCGCCGGGCTAGGGCAGCAGTGATGGCGACACTCTTTGGCTTTAGGTCTGGGGGGAGAAGAAGCCCAGTGGGGCCAAGGCAGGAGCGTGGTGGGGAGCAGCCCCTCCCCAGGGAGGCGTGAAGCGCTCGGCGAGTGGGGTCATTTTTTGGCAGCGGTCATGAAGCTGTTCTCGATGCAAAGGACGATGAAGGCGTGCTGGCAGCTGCTGGCCGCCTGCTCCAGGAGCTTGCCCGAGCTCAGCGAGGAAGCCTGTCCACTGGTGCCGCGCTCCTCCGTCCGCCATGCCTCGCAGTAGCTCTCAGGCAGGCGCCGGCCCTTGGCGTCTGAGCCATGCCAGATGCTCTTCTGCGGCCTGGAAGGCAGAGGGGGGTGAGGCTGCTGCAGCTGGAGCTGGTCCCCAGCCTCAGAGCCAGGAACCCAGCCAGTCCCTGTGGGGACGGCCACAGCAGGGTGTGGCATGGGGTGCCTGGTGCCCAGGGATGGCCGTAGTGGGACGCAGCATGCGGTACCCAGTGCCTGCTCCGAACCCTCTCTGCTGCCTTGCCTGCAGCGGGTGATGGCTGCATCCCGCTCCCTGTCAGGAGCCTCATCCCTGCACTCACCATGCCGAATCCCGCAGGACGTCCCGGCCATCGAAGGAGAGGATGCGGGCATCAGCTCGCAGCGGGGCCTCGCTGCCAGTGAAGAGAGCCTCCCAGTTACTGAAGAGCACCTCGTCCTGGGGGGCAGAAATGAGGGTCAGCCCATCCCAGGACCTCTGCAGCCCCGACCCCTGGCTCCCAGCAGCCCCATGCTGGGATGCTCTGTGGTGCCACGTAGGAGGGGCTTTGGGAAGGGGTTGGAGCTGTACCCGGAGGTTAACGATGGGCACGGTGGCACGGTCGGCCCTGCGCACGATGCTGTACAGGTCCTGTAGGCGGGAGGAGAGGAAGGCACGGAAGGTGCCGGCCAGCCCAACCTGCCGGGCTTGCTGGAAGCACTGGAAGTCGGCGCCCCGGATGCCACGCATGCCGCCGCTCAACGGCGTGTTCAAGGCCACTAGGTGCAGCTGCAAGGGGGACAAGCAGGCATGAGGGACACCACGTCCAGTCCCATCGCCTCCCAGCCCGGGGCGTGGGACCGGCAGCACTCACAGCAGGCTGGAAATCCTGGTGCACATGGGCGGCCACAGGGGCCGGATCTGGCCGGCGCTGGACGTAGTAGCTGTTGAGGAGCTCGTGCTGCTGCAGCAGGGGTGGCTGGGGCAGGCGGTGCTGGTTGGCCACCACTTCGTCCCCGCGCCACGACCGGGCGGTGGGTGGGGGGCTGTGGTTGCGCAGGGGGTGCAGGGGCCCACGGGGCTGGAGGGGGTGCTGGGACCCCCCATAGTGGACGCTGGGCGGCTTGTCGTACACCTCGTTGTCCTGGGGACGGAGGGAGGGAGCGCTCAGGGGCTGTGTGCCCCCTGACCCCAGCACGGGAGATGTGGCAGGGACAAGGATGGGCAACTCACCAGTGCTGAGCTGGGGACCAGGGTGTGCTCCTCCAGCTGCAAGGACATGACACATGAGTGCACAGCTGCCCCCGCCATGCAAGCGCCCAAGCATACCTCCGAACACAGTGCCAGCCGTCCCCCGACTCACCAGGACCCTGCGGAAGCCCCCGCGCAGGCGGACGTAGAGCTCCTGCCGGTCGGCCAGGAAGATGAGCCCCCCCTCGGGCAGCTCGTGTGCAGTGCTCAGCATGGCCTGGTATGTGGGCAGGGTGCGCAGCTACGGGCACAGCGCGCCGGGCGCTCAGATGGCTCGGATGGCCAGCCCCTGCGTGCTGCCACCCGCCCCAACCACAGCCCCCACTCACCCCCAGGGATGTCCCGCTGGTGCCCGGTGGCCCGGGGGGTCCCGGAGGTCCAGGGGGGCCAGGGATGCTGATAGCTGGGGGGGGAAGAGAGGTGAGATGGGGATGTGCTGCCCCAACCTGGGCCGTGGCAGGGGCACGGGGCAGGCACTCACCTGGTCTGTGGGGGCCTGGGAAGGAGGGCGGCCCGGGGGGGCCGGGAGGGCCAGGAGGACCCTGCCGCCCCTCATATCCGATGCCGGGGGGTCCCTGTGGTCCGGGAGGCCCCGGTGGCCCAACGATGCTGTCCCCCTTGGGACCCTAGGTGGTGCGAGAGAGCATCCCTGAAACAAAGCAGCCAGGGGTGCTGCCCCCACAGCCCAGTGCCCAGAGCCTTACTGATCCCTGTGCCGTGGGGCACTCCCCAGCACGGTGCAGGGCACTCACCAGCAGGATGCGGGGGTACTCACCGGCAGGCCCGGGTAGCCCTGGGGCCCTGGTGGTCCCATGACACTGGGGCCATACAGTGCGGTGCCGCCCGGCTCGCCCTTCTCGCCCTTGGGACCTGCCTCCCCCTTGTCACCCTACGGGACAGCGAGTCCTTAGGACGAGTGTCTGGGGAGCACCCCACAGCCCCAAATGGCTGGGGACCCCAGCAGCGGGCATGGGGAGAAGGCCTTACCTGCAGGCTGGCACTGAAGCGGCTCAGATCGTAGGGGAACTGGCCTGGGGAGACAGAGCAGCGGTGGTGTGGGCACGAGCTGCCCACCACCCCTCTGCCCAGGTGGATGTGTCACTCACCTGGGGGCCCCGGGGCACCCACGTCTCCTTTCTCTCCCTTTTGCCCTGGAAACTGGTGGAAACCTGCCAAGAGCACAAGAGTGATGCCATCTCAGAGGATGTCTCAGAGCATCGAGGCCACTGCCCTGACAGAGGGACACTTTGCTGGGGTCCCCAGGCCGCTGGGAGGTGCTGGGGTGCGGACACCCCCTTACCCGGGAAAGCCGGCAGTGCAGGACGGCTGGCATCGCTGAAAGCCTGTGGGGATGCAGAGAAAGCAGCTGTGGGGACAGCCACCTCCCCACCAGCATGTCCCCTCCGTGTGACAACGGGACAGGGGTGGCGAGGGCTGAGCCTATGAGCCCACAGCACGATGAGCCAGCCCCCGCGGTGCAGTTACGGTGGCACTACTCACATTGTTGCTGTCATAGACTATGCTGCCAGGTGGCCCAGGAGGGCCGGGGGGACCTGGGGGACCGGGGGGACCCTGGGGGAGGAGAGAAGACACATCAGGGTCCTGCAAAGCGGGCAGTGCGACAGGTCCCCGAACCAGGCTGCAGAAGGGACAGCGGCTCAGGTTTGCATGTGCCCATTGCTGGAGGGACTCAGCCCCCCAGCCAGCCTCTCTCTCGGTCCCCTCTCCCAACACCACATCCCCTGTGCCAGGCCAGCCGCGCTCACCCGCAGGCCCAGCATGCTGCTGATGTCGGCCGGATCGCCCTTCTCGCCCTTCAGCCCGTTCATGCCAGGACGCCCCTGCAGATGAGCAGCAAAACATCAGCCTTGTCCCTGTCCCCGTCCCCGTCCTGGGGTCACAGGTGCCCCTGCCCTCGAGGTGCTTCCTTTTGAGCCCACCACCCCCTGCAGACGTGACGGCGAGTGGGCTGGGGGTGTTTTGGGGTGACCAAGGTGGAGGAGGTGGTGGCCCAGAGGCAGGGACAAACAAACCAGGAGCAGGTCTTACAGGTCTGCCCGGAAAGCCAATTTCTCCCTTCAGCCCTGCTCGTCCTTGGGGGCCCTGGAGAGAGAGCAGAGAGGACAGGAGCGTTCAGAGCTGCGGGAGGAGCCCCTTCCCTCCCATGGGGCACAAGGACGGCGGCACGGCACTGACTTACAGATGGGCCCATCGGTCCCCGCAGCCCTGGCTCCCCCTGTGGACAACAGATGGGGAATTATCACTGCCCCAGGAGCACCCGGCACCGCGCTGCAGCACAGGGACGCGCCTGGCCCCTCAGCAGCACACCCACCTTTTCTCCTTTCACGTTAGCAGCAATTATGGTCCCATCTGGGCTAATGATGACGCCGGGCTCTCCCTTCTCTCCCTGCAAGAGAGCAGGAGGCACAAGGGGAGAAGGATGGACCAGCACCAATGCCAGGGCTCAAGAGGGATGGGGGAATGCAAACCATTACCTTCAGCCCTGGGGAGCCCTGCAAGCCAGGCGAGCCCTCTTCTCCTTTTGGTCCCACTGGGCCCTGCACGGAGAAGCAGGGGGCATCAGCCACCAGAAGCAGACCCGACCCAGTGACAGCCGTTTCTGCCCTGCAACCTCCATGCCTGCCTCCCCCATACCGCTGGAGCTCAGCCCAGGGCGCGCGGTGGGGCTCGGCTTGGCTCTGGGACTGCCACACCAAAAAGTGTGGCAGGATCGGTAACCAGAGGTTTGGAACAAATGCCTGGAGTGTCTCCCCCTGACAAGGACGGCTGCCCAGGCTCATGCCAGCAGGCTGCCAGCCATCAGTCCCTCACAGTGCCCTCAAGCTCGCATGAATTTTGGCTCTCAGCTTCTCTGCTCGCTGACAGTTCCCCTCTGGCACAGCCTAATTCCATTCATCTGCCCTATTCCCCGAGGGATGAATTGGGCAGGTGCTTTCCCGACCGCTCCTCTGGGTGCTTGTCCCCAGAACCAGCTGGCCCCCGGGGGTGCCCCACTGCTGGCTGCGGTGTCCCCCAACTCACTGGGAAGCCGGCGTGGCCTGGCCTGCCCTGTGGGGGGAATGACACAGGTGAGAACAGGTCAGCCATGGAGCCCTCCCAGCACTGCGGGCAGCAGGGAGGTGAGGTACCTACCTCTGGGCCCGGCAGAGTGGCCAAAGACCTCTGGAAAAACAACCAAAATGTTTTTTTAATAAGACCTTTGCTCTGGAGCCCAGCCTGCAGCACAGGAAGAGCTGCAGGAGAGGTCCCCCTAGTTTTTTTTTCTCCCCCGTGTTAGCTCCCCCCAGGCATGGGAATGACTTACGTCTTCACCCGAGACATAGACGACCTGTCCGGGGGGGCCAGGCAGGCCGGGGGGGCCGGGCAGCCCCACTCCATCTTGGCCTCGCTCACCCTGGAAGACACAAGGGTCAGCACGCTGGCTGCCAGTGACCAGCCCCATCGGCAGCACGGCGCCAAGCCCACACCTACCTTCTCACCGGGGCTGCCTCTGTCACCTTTGGGTCCCTGCAAGAAGAAGGGAGCGTGGGTGAGCTTCCCGAGAGGGGTGCGTTGGGGCAGTGTCTGCCAGCTGATGGGGACGGGGCTGGGAGCATCCCCGGCATGTGGTGGGCACCGAGCAGAGCAGCAGCTGAAGGCACGGGGCGGTTTGGCTGCTGGGAGCGAAGATCTGCATGGAGACAGGGCTGGGGGGATGCTCCTACCTGCGGTCCAGGGAAGCCCTCCAGGCCAGGGCGGCCATCCACACCGGGCATGCCAGCATCCCCCTAGAACAAGCATTAGGACAGGGCGAGATGCAGGCACAGCACCCCTCTGGTGTCCCCAAAAATCCCACCCACTCCATCCCCCACAGGCATCCCGCTCCTACCTTTGGTCCTGGCACACCGGGCTGCCCGGGGCTGCCAACATCCCCCTTGATCCCTGGCAGTCCTGGCACTCCCTGCAGACACATGGATGAGGGGACATGAGCGCGCAGAGCCAAGCAGGATCGGAGGGGAGGGAAGGGGCATGATGGCCCCGCGTTACCTGAGGTCCATCGGGCCCACGCGGTCCAGGGGAGCCGGCGGCGAGCGGCAGCCCCGAGCCCTCCATGTCAGCCTGGGGCAGGAGAAGGGGCTGAGCCATGCCTGTCCCCCTCCTCCCCACCCCACATCTTTCTCCCAAACCCTCCTGGCACTTACAAATCCAGCCTCGTACGCTGGCCCCGGTGGCCCCGGTGGTCCCGGTGGGCCTGGCTGCCCTCGGGGCCCGATGGGCCCGGGGAGGCCAGCTAACCCCATCTCTCCTGGGGGGCCTGCTGGACCCATGTCCCCCTTGCTGCCCTGCAAAGAGGAAAGAAGAGGAGGGTGTGGATGGGAGCCCGCAGAGCCATCCCCACTCAGCAGCCATCCCTCAGCCTGGCCGCCCAGGGCCCTGTGCAATGTGCACAGTGGCCACCAGAGGCTCGTCTAAATTCATAAATGCTTTTTTTTTACTTTTTGTTTGTTTAGTTGTTTTTTTCCCTCTGCATTGCCCCAACAGCAGGGTGAACTCAGCACCGAGCTGGGACACTCGCGTGCACCCCTGTGTTGTTACATTCCCGTTGCACACTGCCCGTGTGGGCACTCTGCCTATCGTCGTGTGCCAGGCTCACAGGCACCCCTCTGGCCCATGGCACCACTTGGGCAGCAGCACCCTGCACCCTCAAGCCCCAGCACCGTTCTGCTCTGAGAAGACCCCACGTGCCTGTGGCCCCCACGTCTGTGCAAGGGCTGCCCCCAGCACATCATCCCTGCAAAGGGACTCCCCCGAGAGGAGCCAGCCCTAGGCGTGGTACCTTGGGTCCTGGTGCTCCAGGAAGGCCGAGGTCACCCATGTCACCCTGGGGAGGAGAAGAAGAGGGTGTGAAGGGGAGCAAGTTGGTGATCCCCAGCCCAGGGCTTGCTGGGTCTGGAGGGAGCTGGGGCCTCTGGAGATATGCCACATGATGGAGCAGAGACATCCTGAGCACATGGGATGGGGGACACTCACCCGCTCTCCTTTGGGCCCTGGTGGCCCAGGCATCCCATCTTTTCCAGGAGGACCTTGAGGACCCTGCAAGATGCCCAGGAAGTGGCTTCAGCACGGGGCCACCGCAGGGTGGCCCTGGGATGGCTCCCCCTTGGCCACCCCATACCTACCTCTGGCCCTGTGGACCCGGGGACCCCATCTCTGCCGGGCAGCCCCGGTGGTCCTGGCAGGTCTGTGCTGTTCATCCCAAACCGGCCTGGCTCCCCTGGCAAGCCAGGCACGCCAGGGGGCCCTGGAGGACCGGGTGGCCCCCGTGGGCCCTGTAAGAGAAGAAGGGGACGATGGCCAAAGGCGTCCATTGCTCCCTGCCCCGAGGAGGGGTCCTGCACTCACCCGCACGGTCTCCAGGTCACCGCCAAACCCGGAGCCCTCCATGTCAATGAACGTCTGTGGGAGAAGCGCCAGGGAAGCATTGGGACCAGGGTGCCCAGCAGAGCAGGGGTGCTGCCCCAAGGCATGCCCACGCCATGCCCCACAGCCACCCCACATCCCAGGGGCACCTACCAGCCTGTCCTGCTTGGAGGAGGGTCCCGGTGGTCCAGGGGGACCTGGCAGTCCTGGGGGGCCCCTTGGCCCCACACCGGGTTCACCCTGGGATGGAGGAGAGAGCGTGGTTTGCATGCACAGCGTGGCCACCCGCTACAGCACAGGCACGGGCACAGCACCGTCACGGTCACTCACCTTCTCCCCCTTCAGCCCAGGCTCTCCTGGTGTCCCAGGGAACCCCTGGGGCCCCATCACGCCCTGCAAAGGGGGGCAGAGGGTGGGTGTCAGCAGGTGGCGAGGTGCAGTTCAGCCATCCCGTGCAGCACCCCTCTGCCCCCTACTTACGGGTTTGCCGTCCTCGCCGGGATCGCCCTAGGGATGGCAATGAGGAGAGATCAGTGGGGTGCGCAGGGGAAAAGGGGGAGCAGCCCCATCCCTGCGCCCAGGAGAGGGGCTGCCTGGGTTGGGGGCTCAACTCACGGGCTCGCCGTCCCTGCCGGGGGGCCCTTCCTTCCCTGGCAGCCCCGGGGGGCCGGTGGGGCCGGGGGGGCCGGTGACTGGCTCCAGCACTGCGCCGTCGGTGTGCCGTGGGGGGGGGGCCGGCCTCACCGGGCTCGCCTTTCTGGCCCTTGGAGCCGGGATAGCCAAAGCCAGCGCTGCCCTGGGGAGCAGAGGGAAAGGCATCTGCCCGTGCCCAGCAGCACAGCCCCTCTGCCCCCCAGGGCTCACAGCTGGCATGAGCACAGTTTTGCCCTGCAGCACTGCCCAGCTCCCCCAGACATGCTCACCTTGGTGCCCAGTTCACCTTTTTGCCCCTGCAGGACAGAAACGGAGACAGATGGGTGTCAAACGTGGACACGTGGCTGCAAACCAGCGGGACAAGCAGCCCCCAAAGCACCTCTGTCACCCACCTTCTCGCCCTTGGTGCTGCCTGTCCCCAAAACACCACCAGTCCCCGAGTCCCCTTTCAGGCCACGTTCGCCTTTCTCCCCTTTTTCTCCTTTGGGGCCAGTGCCTGTGGACACAGGAGAGGGACAAGGATGCTCTGGGTGCTGACACCGCTGGGGACAGCCACCCTCCTGTGTTCCCACTGCCACTGTGGTGTCCCAGCATTACCTCCCGCAGGGACCCGCAGCCTCTCCTCCGCTCTGGTCCTCTCCGCTTGCTGTGGGGAGCCTGCACCACTCCTCACCCCGCTGTCCGCTGCCACAGGCGGGGAAGTGACGGGGACAGCATCCACCAGCCCTGGGATGCCCTGTGCCAGTGATAAGGGGACTCCAGCTTTGAGCCTTGCCAACCAGCACGTCACCGCCGAGCACAATGCCAACTCACCCTGTCCTTCCCCGAGGGCTGGCGCCTGTCCTCTGCCCCGCTGCCAAAATCTCCAGATGCCTGCGTTTGCCCAGGGAAAGACAGAGCTGGTCAGCCTGCCGGATGGGGTAGGGTCCCCCGAGGCTGTGGCCAACCAATGCTCACCTCGGCGTCGTCCTCCTCCTCCTCGCACTGGTGCTCGGCCACCCGCGGGTCCCCTCGGAGCTTCAGGTCAGCAATCACACCCTGCAAGACACCATTGTGGACTGACACGGGGTCCTGCCGCCCTGCCACCACCCTACACAGCCATCATGCCCCCAAAGTAGAGGTGGCACACGCCAGCTGCAGGATCCAGTGCCTCTGCGCACGACCTCGACCCCAGCCCCTTGACCCCAGCCCCGTGCTGCCGGCAGGGTTCAGCTCCCCGTTGCGAACTCGGATCCATGGGAAAAAACCCTCCAGCACCAGGAGGTCACGGCCGGGCTCCGGGCAGCTGGACAGCAAGGCTTTTACAGGGAGCTTTTTGGATGTGCTCCTCGCTTCCCCATCGCCGGAGCACTGCCCACCCCAGCCGGCTTGCTGCCTTGCCTCTCCCCAGCCAGGGATGACGGCCAGCCCTGGTCCACCGCCATCTGATTTTGTATTTCTTAGGCTAATCCCCACTTCCTTACAATTTATTTGGGTTTTGGAAGCATCGTGCGCATTCAGACCCCTTATTTATACAACAAACCTCTACAAACCCTTCCGTAAGGACGTCACCTCCAGAAGAGCCCCCAGAGCTGAGCTCCCCATGCCGCCAGGAGGGCAGCATCCCCATCCTGACCCAGGGGGGCGCATGGGCTCTGGCCAGATCCTGCAGCTCCACAGGATCATGAGGTAAAGCTCAGGTCCCCGCAGCTGGGACGGGACGTGGGGATGCTCTGAGCCCAGCAGGGCGGCAGGGAGAAACCCACCCTGCTAGGGGAGGCAAGGTCAGAGAGGAGCAGTGCCTCGTCTCTGGGCGAGACACCTAAAATAACACCGGGGCTTGCTGGCAAGCACAGCGTGCCGTGTCTGGGAAAGAGGCACGCTCAGGAAGCACGAGGTGTTTAAGAAAACAAGAACCGTAGGCAGTCGTGGCACAGCCAGGCTGCCTGCTATCCATCTATAAATAAAAATATAGAGAACCATAACCAGTCCCCAAGCAAACACCACCCGTTTGGCCTCCGAGCTCTTCCTGGGGCTGCCCGGCTCTGTCCCAAGCCTTTTGTCCCCACCCAGCACCAGCACCAAGTCTGCACTACACTAAATGCACCGCTCCAGGCTGGCCTCTTCTCTGGCATCCTGCTGCAGCCAAGCCCTCCATCTGCAGGATTTATTCACCCCTGTTGGCTGCAGGAGCACAGGCTGGGCGTCATGAGGCAGTCAGATGCGCCACGGACACCCCAGGGGCCGGCAAACCCTCAGCCTCAGCCTTCCCTTCCTTGTGGCTGGCAGGAGGGCTGCTCTGCGGGCTGCCTCCTCCCCGAGGCAGAGACATTAGCTGCTAGGAAGGCACGAGTGCGCTCTGCTCTGGGTTTTTCTTCCACACCCACCTCCCAAATCCTCCAAACCTCCTCCAGCTTGGAGGTGATTCCCTCCATGGCCATGGCTTGGCCCTCCCAGCAGGTTCAAGAGCAGGAGGTTGCTCCAGAGACCCCTCGGGGGCCGACTCGAGCCACTGGTCCCCAGCCCATCAATTATTAACCCCTGCCCAGGGACCTTTCCACAGCCTCCCTGCCCGACACGGTTTAATGGCTCCGAGGCCCCGGCAGTGCCAGTTGTGAGCCAAGGCAATGGTTAAGCTCAGGAGTGTAATCCTCAGCTTTCCTCCCCCCAAGAGCTGTGGGGGATTTCCATGTCAGATGCATTTTCCCCACACTTTCCGTAAATCTTATCTAACACGCAAGCTGTGCTCACATCGCAGCCCGAGCTATCACCTTCCCTCCCGGCTCTCAAACCTCTTCCTGCAGATACTGCCCAAAGCCGGCCAGCAAAGATATGCTCCAGCCCAGGCATTTTTTCCAGCTAAGAGAGACTACTTCACCAGCCCAGCTAGCAAGCACTGAAGCAGATGGGTATTTTTAGCCAAGTGGAGGCTCAAAGAGACTCTGTGTGCTGCTGGAAAAGCCGTGGGCCGTGGTGGATGCCACGGTGCGGCCCCAGCGCCTTCTGCCTTGGGAGCCAGTTGGCTGGTGTCACGTTCAGCTGTCCTCCCTGGGAGCTGCAGGTTGGGGTGACCTCCTTACCTGGTATTTATCCGGGTCGGCCCCGCCGGCCTGAGCAACGAAGAGCCCGGAGCCTTCTTCCAGCTCCATCTCATCTGGGGAGCGCTCAAAGCGGACCCGCTCGTACTCCTCGCAGTCCAGGTAGAGGACGACTTCGTCCTCCTCCACGCTGATGGCAAAGCGCGTCCACTGGTTGAGCAGCGTGGGCACAGTGAAGGTGGCCGCCGCGTAGGAGCTCTGTGAGCCCGGCTCCGTGTAGTAGAAGATGATCTGCTGCTTGCCCGCGTGCAGGTCCGAGAGCTTGACGCCCACGTAGATTATGCTCTGTGAGGAGTCTGTGATGGCAAAGAGCACGCCAGCCCTGGGCGTGGTGGGCTGGATGTGGAAGAGGAGAGAGAAGTCCCGGTAGAAGGGGCTGGGCAGGTGGTACCGAGCCACCTGGCCCGTGTTGGCATTGGGTCCAAAGACATAGCCGGGATTATTGTCAGGGCCGTAGATTTTGAGAATCTCCTCCGGTGGGGGGTCTCCGATCAGCTCCAGGAGGCTGACCTCGGTGCTCAGGTTCTCTGCAAGAGGAGGGAGAGGGGACGGTGACAACCAGCACAGCGAGGACATGCACCCTTGGCAGGTCCCCCCCCATCCCCAGCGCCTTTGCGGACACCGCACGGGGCCACCCACTCCTCCTTGGGAAGGCAGCTCTCTCTCACGGGGCTGCTGCTCCGTAGCCTGCCGGAGATGAGAGAGGAAAGGGACATGCAGGCTCTGCTTTGCATCTCAGCTGCTGAACATAAAAGTCCCATCCAGCCAAAAGGAAACTCGCTGGTGAACTTTCAGGATATTTAGTGCCCTTTCCAATTAATTGCTACTTCACTTTTCTTGTCTTGCAGAGATGACCCCAACACTCACTGTCTCCAGAGGAACATTTTGATGCTTTCCCCAGCAGCTAACCCTGCTCCTGGCCCCATTTCCTAGACAGACTCAGCTTCCCAAAGCAAGCAGGGATCTTCCCGAGGGAGCGAGAGGAATTGCTGTCCAGATGGACAACCTTGTCTCTGGATGGGGTGGTGCCAGGGCATAGGCAGCACATCCATACGGACCAACCCACGGACCGGGACATGCGTCGTAATGGAGCAGGGGGAGTTCTGGGGAGCAGGGAGGGAGCCGGCATCTTCCCATGCAACCCAGAGCTGCAAACTGGATGCAGCAGCAGCACTCCTCAAGCTGCTCCCCCAGCACCTCAGGGTGCAGCTCCCAAAACGTGTCCCAGTCCCCGCTGCTGGCTCTCTGGCCACATAGTATCTCTCAGGTCTGATAAAATCAAAGCGATCGTGCATATGCGGCCACACACCCATCCCCACGCATGCCTGTGCCTGCTCCAGGGTCACGGCCACCCCCACATCGCCCTGTCCCTGCAGGGTCACCGTGGCTGGGAACAATCCCAGCCCTCCCCTTGCACCGCCTGGGAAAGCGGCCGGGCTGATGTGCACCCTGCCGGCTTCCCAGCTGATCTCAATTTCCAGCTCGCCTCCTGCCCCGGCTCATTTTCTCAAGGCACTTTGGGGAGTTCTGGTCAGGACGGTCTCTCCTACCAGGCGCAGCTGAACATCTGGCTGCACAAGCCAGCGCCCTGGATGCAAACTCCTGTTGTTTTGGCAGCGCGCACATCCTCATCGCCCACACAACGGGCGCTGGATTCCTCCCTTCCTATGTCAACCTCTCGGGCCAGTGCCAACTTGATGCGAGCGAGCATGCTGTGCGCCGGTGATGTTTAACTCCAGATTTCCCAGGAGTGAGAAAAATCTGACAGCTGCTCCCAGGTGCATGTCCCCATTTCGGGCTTGCCGCTACCACGGCAGCCACCCGCACTCCAAAATGGCCAAGGGCTGCGGCACTGGACCCAGCTCCAAGCCGCCAGACAGGACGGAGATTTTGTCCCCTTCTCGAGGGGACACAAGGGGCCTCTGCAAGAAGCTGAGGCAATTCAGTGCCCCTCTCCTTCCCTGTGCTGAGCACAGGCGGGGGATATTGAGACATAGGCGTGCACAGGAGGCTGGGAACCCCCACCCGGCTCTGGAGCCCAGTATTTTCCTCCAGAGCTCTTTGAAAAATAAAAAGATATTAAAAAAAAAAAAAAAAAAAAAAAAAAAAGGAAAGAAATCAGCCCAGCCCTGCCCAGGCTGGAAGGGAAACATCCTTTGGGATGGTGGGAGGAGATGAATACCTGGGTTTCTCTTCCAAAGCCTGGGGGCACCTGTGCAAGCGGAGCATCTCCAGTCTCCTGTGGCTGCCAAGCCAGGACGCCAGGGCTGACTGGCCCTGCTGGAGGGAGATTAGAAATGTCCTGTTTTCAAGGCACGGGGACATTTTCTCTCTGCCAACCCCAAAAACACAAGTCCTGTGGCTGGCAGCCACCCTCGAGTTGCTCCATGCAGGCACAAGGGAAGCCGCTCCTGTGGCGCTGGCCACCCCTGTGTGTGCATGGAGCAGCCCCGGCGCCAAGAGACACCGCCAGGATGCAGGGACTGCGCTTATCTCAGGCTGGAGGAAGCCAAATTCGGAAGAGCTTTAAGCTAAGAGGAAATCAGAGCTTCCTCCCGGGGGTCCGCACGGGTTCGCAGGGGTGTAGGAGCCGTTGCTGCAATTTTGCCATGCAGACAGCCCATCCTCTGCCTTGGGGCTCGAGGTGGGGGGGGCAAAGGCTGAAAGAGGCTTTTGTTAGCGAGGCAACTTCCAAGCGTGTTTCCCTTGGTATTTCAGCCATCTCTGGGATCCCCTCTCCTCTCTAAACGTGCCACTTGTGCCCTGGCTGGGAGGCGACACAAGGAAGCTTCCCAAAGGAAGCAGGGTGGCGCCTTGCCCACATGCAACGTGCGAGCAAGCCCACAGCCAGGCAGCACGTGCCAAGGTCCTGTCCTGCTGTGCACGCAGTGTGGGGATGGTCCCTCGGCCAGCAGGACGGCACTCGCCCCCCAGCCTGAGCGTGGGGCTCCTCAGCACCACCACCTACAATGAGACATTGTGCTCGCCCCAGCCGCGGGAAGTGCTGCAGCCAGAAGCCAGACACGGCACTGTGACCCTGCCCACGGGCTGGTGCCGTCGGGTGCCCAACAGCGAAATTCCCAACAGTGGGGAGGCAGGGAAATCCCCCAGATGCAGCTCCATCTCAACCCCAAACCTGCAAGCCTTTTCCAAAGCGATTCCTGGAGAGCCCAAGCACTGCACCCTCCATCCCATGGAGGACTGCCAGCACCCACGGCGGGCTGCGGAGCCAGCCACATGTCTGTCCTGTGGCCCAGCTGGGTGCCAAAGGCTGCTGGACGCCAACGCAGTTGCTGGTGGTGTTGGCACAGGATCACACAGGGATGCCTTGGGCTAAGGTGACCGAGCTTTGGCTCCCGTTGCCCTCGGAAGGGTCCCAGGGATGCTCTAAGCTGCTCTTTGCCTGCGCTGCCTCCATCTCCGCTCCCCCATCATGCAGCACCCCACAGACAGAGCCGCTTTGACAGCCCAGGGAGCCACCAAGACCATGTGTGCGTCCCTTGTGCCCAGACCCCTCTGCCTCGGCTGCCCCTGGATGTCACCCCAGGGCACAGGGGTCTGGCTGGGAACACAGCCTCATTCAGCAGAGCTGCGAGGGGTGGTAGGGGGGCTTTCATCTCCGACCGATCCCTTCTGACTCCCCCCTCCGTGAGCAGCCCCAAGCTGCCACCCTTGGCTTCTCCCCCCACAGAAGGAGGCCTGAGCTTCTGGCCAAGTTACACACAGCTCAAAAGCACTTTGTAGTGAAAATAGGACACAAAGCACCTCTCGTGCCTTCTGAGCAGGGGGGATCAAACATTAGCTGTGGGTAAATTATTAACCCTGAAGCGAAGGTGCTGGGGCAGCTGCAGGAGAGCGGGGCAAGCATGACAAGGTGTGTTCGTGGGGTCACAGCCCCGGAGCGATGCCCTGGTGCTCCCTTCCCCAGGTCACCTTGGAGCCCCCATGGTGAGCTCTGCAGCCCCCTGCATGGGCGACCAGCCCGAGGACAGGGCAGGGATGCTCAGCTTTGCAAAAGGAGCCAATACCCAAGAGCTAGAAAAGCCGAGGCTGGGTGGAAGAAGGCTTTGGCCAGGGGTCTCCGCAGCCTCCTGCAGGCACGAGGCAGTTGCATCCCTTGGTGCACTGGAAAGCCAGGAGTGGCTGGCCCGGGGGAGCTTGAGGGGGACAGACACACAGACAGAGATCGCCCAGCCACATTACCTGCAGACACATTAATAAAGACACAAGAATACCCTCCGTCCTCCTCAGGGAGAGAGTCACAAGGCAGAGGCAGGCGCCCACCGGCAGAGTGCATCCAGCACAGGTCTCTGACGGCCTCGCAGAAGCCCTGGCACGGAGGGGGGGTTACGGGGACAGAGGTGCTACACCCAGGGACCAGGAGCAAGCAGAGGAACCACTCCAAGTAGCGGTGGCACCGAGACTCAAGCAGCCCCTCCCACTCATGCAAAGCAGCCCGAATTTCCGCCTCGCTGCCGTGGCTGAGATAATTCGGCAATCTGACATGGTCGGTGCCCAGCACGGTGCAGAAGGGCAGCTTGGCCGGGAGGGGCAGGCAGCGCCCAGCCGCCGGCATCAGTCTGGGAAAGGAGGAAGCAAGACCCTCGCCGCCACCGCCAGCAAGCCGCAGGGTGGAGGTTAGTAAATCAAAGTTGGGAGCACCGGCGGTGTCAGCAGGACGAGAATCCACACCGCCAGCTGCCCTCTGTTTGGGTGCAGAAGGGCTCCAGCTCCCATCTGCACCGGCCAGCACCAGCCCCCCGCCACCGGTCCCTTGGCTGCTGCCGTGCTTTGGGTCCCTGCCACCCAGCGGGGCGGCGCTTGGAGCGGCAGAGGACGGCCCGGGGGCCGCCGAGGGTCCCCCGCCCCGCTTGCAGGCGTGGTCCGCAGCACGTGGCCTGGGCGATGCTCCATCTCTCGTGGGGTCCGGGGCTGGCGCCGCCTGCTCACGGGCACCGTCACCTGGTGAGAAAGGGAAAGGAGCACTACCTGGGCGGGCAGCTGCCGGCTTCTGCGGGGACACCCCTGTCCCCTCCGGCTGCCGGGGCAGCTCCGTTGCATCGGGGTGCCCTGTCCCTGCAGGACGCGGGGCCTCGGTGGGGACGTGGGCAGATGGCGTGCTGCTGGGGGGAGCAGCCGTCCACGCGACGCTCGTCGGTGCTGTGATGCCCGCAGAGCTCCTGTCCCACTGCTCGGTGCCCGTGGGCACTGCCGTGCTGGGGTCCTGCTCCTGGTGCTGCTGCGTGGTGGCCGGGTGCCCCGCCGCAGGGTCACTCTGCCGTGCTGCCGTCCCCAGGGGTGTGCTCGGGGTGGGCGATGCCTCTGCCAGCTGGGACGCGGTGGCTCCAGTGCTGGGTGCCACAGGGGTTCCTGTGGTTTTCGAGCTGCCCCAGATCCAGTCCAGGAGCTGTGCCTCAGAGGAGGAGAAGCAGCAGGAAGCCAGCAGCAGCAAAAGCCCCAGGCGGCGTGGAGCCATGGGGAAGGGAAATCAAGCCCAGTTGCTTCCCGAAGAGAAACAGAGGGGCTGAGAAGAGGGCAGAGGCAGGAGTTCAGCCCTGGTGAGGCGCCCGCAGTGCTCACATTGGTCTCTCCTCCCCAGCGCCGAGCCTTCAAACCGGAGCAGAAGGAGGAGTGGCCGTGCTGCTGGCCACGCCAAGCCCTCCTCTGCCGAGCGCCAGCCTCCCTCACAGTGGGCACATCCCCCAGGGTGCACGAGGCCGGACCGGGGACCCACCTGAGCCCCCAGACACATCTGGAAGCCGAGCCAGCAGTGGGTGCGAGCTCCTTGCGCTCCCTGCCCCGCATCAGCCAGCTGCTGCTGCGCCCTGCCATTAACTCCTTCCCACCCAAAGGAAGGAGGAAAAAAAATGCAGATTTCCACTGGATGGAAATGCAACAAGTCCCCGGAGCAGCAAGTGCTTTCAAGACCAGCTTTCCCAGATCAGTTTCACTGCCAGGACCCCCCAGGTGCTACAGCAGGACAGCAGCAAGCAGGGCTCTGGGGGAGAGCAGCCGCCACCCCCCAGCACCATGCGCCAGCCCCGTCTTGAAGCCAGGACTGTGAGCAATTGTAGCCTCGGGTGCTGGGGTTTTGCCGAAGCCAGTTGCGAAAGCCTCTGCTGAGTAGCTCAGTGTCGGAGCCAGCTGGGGACACGGCAGCTCCGCACGCCCCCGAGCCCTACACAACCAGGAGGTGCTGCAAAAGCCTGCAGACTAAGGCTCAGATGCCTGTTAGCTCCATGCAACTTTTCCCACGCTACATTTTGGGGCGATATGGGTGAGATTTCCCACTACAGTGCTAGCTGGCACAGGAACCAGGCCGCGCTAACATGCTTGTCCCAAAACTGATGTTGTTACACGAGCGCTTTGTGGAACTGCTCTCCCCCACCGCGGAACAGCCTGCAACCACCGTCACGCATTCTTTGCCTGCATTTTTTGCCTGCATTTTTTGCCTTTACGTCCAGGTTTCCATGTGCCCCCCCGCGGGGGGGGAGCTCCCTGCAGCTCCCGCCAGCACCGCGCGCCCGCAGCCTGCCTCGTCGTGTCCCAACAGGACAGGGCCCCGCTGTGCCTCCCGAGGCTGCTCCACCCCAGGACGAACCCGTGCGCTCGTGCACCCCCGCGGGAGCAGCAAGTTTTCCCATCTGCTGAGGACGCTTTGCAGGGGGACAAATCCCAGGCGCTGCCTCCCTGAAGCAAGTGCATCGCTTTGGGAGCGGTATGGAGGAGGTTTTGCAGGCGTGCTGCTAGGCCACGGGGTCCCCCTCTGCCCAGTGATGACAAGTATTCGGACAAAAGCTGTGCAAAAGTACCGCAGCAAACAGGGATTTGCACCACAGCCAAGCAAGGCTGGTCACAAAGCCCCTTCCTTTCCAGCATTGCCCAACACACATGGGGATCGGAGAGGAGAGGGCGCTGTGGTGGGGGACAACCATGACGGGCTCATTCCTGGCCGCCCAGATGGACAGACGGACAGCAAAGCTGTTCCCTGGACAGAGCCCAAATCCCTTTCTCACGCTGGTGAGTCAGGGCCGGGGGATGCCGGGCGCTGCCGCCCTCCTCCCACCCCTGCGGGAGGGACATGTGGAAACACCAGGCTCAGCAGCCTTTGTGCCGCGGCCTTGCAGGGGCCCAACGCAGAGGCGGTCGGCGAGGAAAAGCCCTGGAATCCGTGCTGGGCTATGCAGAGAAACAGCCCTTTTAGGCTCCTCGACAATGGAAGGATTCAGTTTTGCCACAAAGGGGTTGTTGACGGGGTACGGGCACAGCCGAGGAATGCACCGCTCGCGCCGCCCCGCGCAGGGGGGATGCGGGCTCCATTTCCCACGGCCTCCCCCAAGGCAGGGGGCAGGAGGCAGAGGGCAGGAGCAATGCTCTGGAGATGCGCAGCAGGCAGAACGCCGGGCAGGAGCACCACAAGCCCCAGCAAGCCGCCTCGCCTCTGCCGGGAGCATTTTGGGGCTGGCAGGGGGCGGCACCGTGCCGGGGCGCACCAAGCACGCAGCCGCAGCATGGATCCTTGGGCTGGGAGCAGGGACGCAGCGTGCACAGGGGGAAGAAAACCCGGAGAGCCCGTCCCCCTGGCTTCCAACCTGCAGTTCCTCACCCGTGGTTAACCAATAACCACGTTTGGAGCAGGGTGCTGGGGCACGGGGCTGAGCCAGCGGGTTTCCTGCAACCCCAGGGCACCGGGGCTGTGGCCTGGGACAGGGGACCTGGCCAGGAAAATATTTGCTTTTGCTGCGCTGGTGCTGCAGCGCATGGGGCTTGTTGCTGCTTCCCGCCACTGCGCTTTGAGCTCTCGCCCTGGAGGGTTTGGGGATGGGACGGGACAAGGAGCTCAGCAGACCCCATCCTGCGGGTGCGGGTGGCTGCAGGGGACACGAGGACACCCAGCAGGTCCCCGTGGTGTCACATCGGCTGCTCCTCCCCGGGGGCTCCCCACCACGAGCTGAGCGCAGCGAGCGGCGCAGACGGACGGACAGGCGGGCGGATGGACAGACAGCAGAGGGAGCCCCAGGTCCGAGCAGAGCGCGGAGGCGACACCGCAGAGAGGGACCCCGAGGCTCCCCTCAGCCCTCCAGCTGCAGACCCGACCCCGCAGCTGGGGCAGGACGAGCCCCCTCCAGGTGCCGCTGCCCCAGCGAGCACCTCGCCCACCAGGACTGAAGGCCACCGGCATTTTTAGCAGAGCAAGCCCGGGCAGAGCTGGTGGGGCAACCTGATCCCCCCTCACCTGCAGCTTCCTTCCTCCCCTCCCCGGGCCTTTCTCTTGCTTTGACTCCTGCTAAAAATGCCCCCAGCCCCCTCAGAAGTGCTGTGGGATGCTCTGGCAGCTGTCCCTGCAGCAGCACGGCTCTGTGCCCCACCAGGACCAGCAGGGAGGACACCTGGGGTTGCTCCTGGTGGAGGAGGAGGAGTTAGTTACCTTCCTCACTGCCACATGCACCAAGTTTGTGCTAGGGATGCATAAGTGGAGGGGCTCAGGATAACAGCCCCCACCAGCCCCCTTTCTGCAGTAGCAAAACATTTTGATGGTTTCAGGGTGCGCACCCCATTACCGGGGCACCTATGCAGCTGTGAGGCTGCCCCACCTCCTCCCCAGCCCCCTGCACAGCTCACACCCAGGGTGCCAAAGCTGCCTCATGCCGACGCACCACAGCCCTGCAACCTTTCCGAAGCCTGCCCTCACTTTACAGCAGGCCCCTTTGTTAGCTTGCAGAAAGCTCACCCAGTTAACACGGGGAGGCAACGGCAGCACCGCTGCATGCTCCCAACACAAGGCATGAGAAAGCACCTGGCTCCAAAGGGCACAAAACGCGGTGGAGTGAGCCATCAGACGGGGGAGTTGGCTGGGAAAATGTGGCTGCCAAACAGCTGGGCCAGCTGACCGCTGACAAAGCACCCTGCGCGGCACTGCAGGCATGGATACTGGGACCCCGGTGTGGAAATAAGGGCACCGAGCAGTGCTGCCCTGTCCGCTCACCTCCTCCTTGTGAGGGCTGCTGGGGAAGGGATGAAACCTCGGCGCTGGCCCAGCAGGAAGGCTGGGGGCGGGAACACTTACGCACCAAGAAGAAAAAAGTCTGCAACTGTCAGAGGCAGATGGTATCTTTAAATCCTATCGATGTTTGGGATTTTAATCTCTTCCTCATCCGAAAACACAAACAGCAGTTAAAAGGCACTCATCGGGACACACGCGCAAGAGGCCCGAGGATATTGCCACATCCCGCTGACCTCCCATGCGGAGGGACGGACGGACGGCAGGACACAGCTGTGCCAGGGGCCGGCACGCGCACACCCCCAGCGCAGCACATTGCCCCTCGCCTGGCACCTGGCGCTGACTTTGGTACGAAACCAAGCACAAAGCGACTCGGCAACAAAGGGACCGAGACAAACTCAGTGCAGCAGTGATTTTTGTGGTGGAAAGGGGTGCTGCGTGGTTGCAAGTGCAGCCCCCAAGGCAGCGTGCGTGACAGCAGCCACCAGGCGGTGACGCAGGTGGTGGCTTCGGGAGGACATTGCTGCTGGGACCGGCCTCCCCCAGCCACGCCGCACCGTCGAGCCCCCGGGACCGCAGCGTTCCTAAACATTTACTCATGGAGAGACAGAAACTTCCTCCCAGCGAATTCCTCGATAAGATAAACCATTAAAATGTCACAACTGCCTGGGGGAGCAATCAAATCGTCCAGGGGATAACAACCTCCTCGGTGTTAGCAGGCCGGCAGCCCATGTGCGCTGCTGCACGGGGACTCACCCCGAGCAGGGCACCCGCACACCTCCAATGTGCAGCGGGCCCAAAGTGCCCCCGAGCCTGGCCCTGGCGTCCTGCGCCTCCTGCTGCAACCCCAGTCAGCTCGTGGGGGCCTCGTAACTCCTTATTCTCCAGCAAAGACCTGGAGCCACCGGTCCGAGCGGAGGGCAGCGATGCAGGGGCAGCTCCCTTTCCCCCGACATCCTCGTTTATCCGACAGCCAGGGGGGCGCAGGATGGGGGGGCACTGGCTCTGCTTCCCATCACTCCGGGCCGCCCGACAGCCGGGAGATAAGGCAGGGGAGGCGAGGGAAGGAATGTGCCCTGCTCCCCTATGGCAATACATCACTTTACAGACAAATTGCTCCCTGGAGGAGGGGAGCTGCAGAGCCACCCGGGCCCCAAACCACCTCGAAGTCAGCACTGCATTCACACACTTTACCACCAGAAGCCAGCATCAACTCTGCCATGCCCCAGTGGGGGGCACGCAGCATCCCCTTCCCCACGGCTCCTCCGCCAACCTCCTGGGGAGACTCAAATCGTGGTCGCGTTCCTGGCATTCCTGCCCCAGCACCAGCAGCTGATGGGCTCCAGCAGTCAGCAGCACTCATGACTCCCCCCAGGAAAGCGTCTTGGTGATAGGGGTATCATTTCCCACCCAGCACTGCCCCCAGGCATGTGTTTACCTGGAAATACAGAGCAGGGAGACCTCTGCAGAGGGGAGAGGAGGGCAGGGGCTTGCAAGCTGACTCAGTGCTGTTGCAGCATGCTCATTTGCAGAAAGTAAAGCTGAGACGCCGAGGAAGAGCCATGCAGGTGGGAGCTGTATGCCTGTGTGTGCCCCGGAGGTCAGACAAAGCCTTCCAGCATCGCACAGATGTGAAGGAAACGAAGCCCAAGATGCCAGGACATGGCTCCCGGGAGCACATCTCCAGTGCACCCACATGGGCACCTCGTGCACCGTGCCGGGATGCCGTCCCTGATGTCGCAGAGCAGCAGCAGGAGCAGCACCGAAGGATGCCTGACGAAAGCCGCACGTTCCTTGTTCCCAGCTGTTTTCAGGACTTCGGTGCAGAGGAGAAAGCGGCACAGCCAAGACCCCTCCGCTTTGCACACAAGCAGGTTTGACACGCAAAAACCAGGAGAGCTGCCCAACGACACCGTGCCCAGAGCTACGACAGAGAGGTACGGCGCAGGGCCCCACCAGCATCCTCCTGCCTCCGACACCAGCTGGGTGCCAGCGGGACCATGCTGCTGCACGAAGTAACTGCTGCGGCCAGGGGAAGATGCAGCCGCACGGAGAGGAAGACCTGCCCGAGAGCTAACTAACCACACTTCCCAGGGCTGGCTTCACGCTCGTCCCGCAGGAAGGAAACCCAAGCCGGCCAGCCCGCCATGCAGCCAGCAAGCCTCCCCTTTCTGCTGATGGGCCAGGTGGTGAGAAGTGCTGCTTTGCTAAGCACTGGGAGGGAAAAGAAGGAGTGGGGAGGGCTTTTCTGCACCTCGGCAACCATCTTCCAATCGCTCGGCTGCCCTCTTGTATCTGCACTGACCCCCTGCAGGGCTTTGTTTGTGTTGGAGCCCAGGACAAGAACAAGGCTCCCTGTCTGCTCCGCGGTCCTTCCACCTCCTCAGACAATACCCAGTCTGTGCTGCTGACTTTGGCATCTTTTTCCTGATCTTTCAAAACTTTCCGCTGCGTGAGCCGGCCGAGCTCTGACGTCCCGCCTTGGCTGCGTGTCCCCAGCCCATCCAGGGTTGCCTGCCAAGCAAGGTCACCGTGCTTCACGCAGGACCTTGGCACGGCCTCGGCACTGGCCCCTCTGGCAAGCCGGGATTCAGGCAGCCACAAGGGGTCCGATGCTGGGAGCAGCCTTTGCTGCATCCGTGGGAGGGGACGGGGAAAATACCACCCAGCCCTTGAACCTACTCTGCTGCCTATGTACATCTCAGGACTGGATGCCTTGGAATTAATTTGCCAGTGACAAAATGATGCCAGCCAAAGCTGAACCCCCGAACAGGGACAGAAGGGGTCCGAAAGCTGCTTGGTTTTGCTGGTGGCCGCTTCACTGCTCTGGCTTGGCCATGGAGGAGGGACTGGCGGTCAGTGCGAGCCTTCCTGGGACAGTAAGGGTTAAAACAAAAACAAAAAAAAACCCACAGCACAAACCAGCAGGCATGCCTGAAGAGGAGGATTAGAGAGAATAGGGCCATTTCTCAGCGCAGACTATGGCAACGTAAATAGAAAAGTAACATTACGCTGGAGACGGGGCCCTTTCGCCCCGCTCCTGCCCCACAATGCCACCATTGTCCGGCTGACAACTGGCAATTATCCCCCTGCGGGCTCTGCATACCGCGGGTCCTGGGGACCGCCTCCTGCTCAGCACCCCAAACCCCCCTGGTTTGGGCTGGGGGTGCCGCGGGGAGCAGCGTGGTCCCGCTCTGCACCGTGCTCCCCGAGTAGGGTCTGAGGGAGCTGCCCCCTCGAGCCCCGTGCCAGCCACACCGGGACCTGCCCCTTCCCACCCAGCTCAGGTAAGGTGCTAAAAAACACTGGAAAATACCTCGGAACTGGCATTAACATTTCCCTGGTTGAAAATTTGATTATTTTTTTTTGGTTGGGTTGGTTTTGGAGGGAGTGGTGCGAGCCAGAGAGCAGGAAAAGGGCAAGAGGAGTGATCACGGCGCTTCTCCCCACCGTGAGCTCTGGGCACCATGGCCAAGGACGGAGCAAGCAAAGGACAAACACGGGAGGCGGCTACAAGCCCTGAGCACCACGAGCAGCTGCTGTAGGATTTTTCCTCCTGCATTTTAATTATACAACCACTCAAGTTTCTTCCTAACGGGAATGCTGAAAACCAGTTTTTCCTGCAGCAAGGCCAATTCCACAAATGCTAGCAGTGACCTGTGAAAAAAGAGCCATAAATCAGCACAGCAACATTTTTCCCCCTTGCAGCGTCACCATGCTATTTCATGTTTTTTTTCCCTCATTTCAATGTTTTTTCCTATCATTTTTTGCCTTAAAAAAAAAAAAAAAAGAAAAAAAAGAAACAGGTGTCCATGGCCAGTGTGAATAGATAAAACACTCTGAAACCCCACCAAAACCACCCTCAGCATGGCAGCACCCCTCAGAGCCACGGCTACACGGCCGCTGCTGGTGGGCAGGAGGAGGTGGCTTGGGGCCATGTCCTGCACGGAGCAAGCACAGCCCAAACCTCCCCTCCAGGCTGCTGTTGGGTGGCAGACGATGAGCACCGAGGTTTACATGACGGGGCCGGGTGAATCAGCATCCCCCAGCGGGAGCGCGATGCTGCCAGAGCTGGAAAGGAAAAGCAGGGGGGAGAATAAGGAGGGAAAAAAATAAAAAGGGAGGGACGGCAGGAGAAAGCCCGGAAGGGGCCACAGGAAAGGGAGGACATAGCAGATGACGAGGGGACAATGTCAGAGCCCCCCTCTGGGAACAGCCGTGCTCGGCCAGCCGTGGGGCCCTGAAGTCCTCGGCACACCCCGATGAGCAGCAGGGGCTGAGCACCGGGCACAGCACGAGGTGCGTGGGGTTCTGCAGATCACGGCCAGAGACTGGTGAGCACAATACCACCACCAAGACACATCCAGAGCCCGTCCACCGCCCTGCAATGGAGCAGGACCCAGCCGGCGTCCTTCCTCCACGGCTGCACTAATTCTGTTGCCAGGACACCCGCGGACGACGAAATACCGCACTGAAAGGATTAGCGTCTAGACCGGCGGCTGACCTTCCCCTCCGCTCCCTGGGTAGCACCGGGGCAAGAACTGGGGCCCCAGCGCCGGCCCGGGGGAAGGAGGCTTGTGGCCGGCGCTGCTGGAGGCAGGTCGGATGGCAGGGCAGGAGGGATGGATGGTGCTGTGCCCAGCGCGCCTGGAGCTACGTGCGACAGGGTAGGACTCGGCCCTGCAGCCTGCTGCCAAGCCCGGGGTTTGCCCAGCAACGCGCCGACAAAAGAGCCTTTCATGAGAGGGGACATGTCCGCGCCACAATTAGCAGGGGAAGAGGGAAAAAGAGCTGAAAGAAGATTATTACCTCCAGTGCTGCCTTTGGGGGCCCCTTTCAAATGTCTGCATTAACTCTTTCAGCTGGGCCCGCAGAGGGGACAGAGCCGTGAACATCAGCCGTGTGTTCATGCCCAAAGAAGTCCCCACCAAAGCCTGAAGATCCAGTGCCGGACCCCAGGTTGCATCACCATCTCAGAGGATGCCACAAACAGACCCCGTTCCCTTGGACATTTTAGCAGAAAGTGGTGACACTGTCCCCAGGCCCCAGCACTGGCCAAGACCCAGCAAGCAATAGCAAGCCAGCGGGAAGCGGGACCACCACCCTCCTGTGAGACCAGATGCTAGCTGGGCATCAGACAGGGAAACCAGAGAGCTTTGGGGCAGCTTCTTGGCTCGCTGACCGAGGGGCACGGGGCTGCCCCACAGCTGGTAGTGCCAGGCACAGCAGAAACGTGGCACTCGGTGCTTATTCTGAGACCAGGAGTGCTTCAGCTGGCAAATCCCCCCATGGGAAGGACACCTGCCATGCTGCCAACTTGGCTGGAGCCAGCTTGGAAGCAGCTGGTGATGCTGGGGACTTTCATCCCTGGCCGCCAAGCTCCTGGGGCTCCCAGTTTAACAGCTACAGCCTCTCACCAAGCAGAGCAGGTACAGAGCCCCGCACACGGCACCATCGGCTGTACCTCGCCCGCTTATCTGGGGTTATCGAAAAGGTGCTGTTTATCCCAAAGTCAACAAGCCCCGACTCAATTAACTTGCAGCCTAATGAGGAAGGTGGGAATAAAATCTGTTTAACTACGGTGTTTACCGGAGGGGAGGCATGTGGCTTACTTGTGAATTATAAAATCGGAGATGGCTTCAAGGGCATTCGGGCTCACAGAGCAAGCAAAAATTGGGGATTTATGCCAGCAACAGTGCAAAACTGCACTTCCAGGTGCCCTGGCTGCTGTTCCCACCCCGGCCTGCTCCCGCGTGTGAGCAGCCTCCCACAGCATGGAGACGGGGTCAGGGGAACAGCCACATCCTTCAGTCCCCTGGGCCTGGGAGGAAGAAACCAGCCGGCCAAGCTTGGGAATAAAACAGAAATACAATAAAACTCGCTAATGACAAATTTCCGCCTAAAGAGGGCCGGGATGCAATGCCAAAAAAAGCAATAAAAATTCCACAAGAGCAACCTTTTCAGCTGAAGACCGGCAGACACAGAATGTTGCAGACCAGATGTTGCTTGCTGAGGCAGCCCCGGTGCTGGGGATGCTGCTGCCAAGCGGCCGTGCCGCTTGGGGCCAGGAGCACTGCAAGACCCTCGGGATGGCCCCCATGTCCCTGCTGCCCCCCTGTCCCTGGAAGCCCCCAGTAACTGCACAGACGTCCAAACCAGTTTCTAATCCCGCTCAGCTCCTTGTTTCAATTACATCTTTGGCAATGGCCTCTCTGGGTCAATCAAGCCCTACGCTGAAAGCCAAAAACACACGCGCGCTGCTACCACACACCTTCCTCCATCCACCACGCCGGTAGCTGGGATTTTCCCCTGTGCCCTGACATCCAGGGACCGTGCCAGGTTTTCTCCGTGCCACCTTCCAGCCTTCAGCGCCTCCCTGGAGCACCAGCTCTCGGCAAGACCATGTGCATCTTCCCGGCATGCTGTTCACGTGGGTGCCCAAGGGGACAAGGAAACATGGGGAGAGCACCCCACAGGCCGAACAGATCTGCAGGGTGAAACTGGGCTGAAACCCAGCCTGGCACCCGCTGCAGAAGGTGCTGCCTCCAGGCAGACCCCAGGCTGTGCGAGCAGCCAAGAGATGCACGGGATGCTCTTGGAAGTGGTTCGTTCCCAGTGCTTCCTCAAATGTCATCAGATACGGTAGAAGATCATTATAATGCTTTATTAATCCCATACCTCTGGGCTGCTGATACACATCCAATATTTAATCCCAGATGTCTCCTTCAGCGCTTTGAACTCTGCACTGAGATGCCAAAATTAATTCTTTTCTTGGTAAACTATGGAGCTTTTGGACAAGACGCAGCACACTCGCTAGGATTGCTATGTCGGGGCTCAGACCGTCCTCCCGAACAGCGCAGAGCAGTGCGGGAGAGGAGCCTGCGCCACAGGAGCCTTAGCTGCCAGCCCCGTGCTGTGCAAGCAAGGAAGCTCTCTGCATGGCTCCTTGCCTCCCTGGCTGTCCCGAACCAGGCTGGTTTGCAAACATCATCACAGTCCCCAGCATCTTCCCAGGGCTCTGTGCTCACGGATCACACAGCTTTGGATCCCTCCTCCTCCGCGCCTGTCTTCTCTAAGTGCTTGGACTCACTGTTTAAACAACGCCCAAATTGTATTGAAATAAACATTGTAAGAAGAGGTTATTGCAGCCGAGACCAAAATAAATAATAAGCGATGCCAAAGAGGCTGCTATCCAGGGCACAAACACCACTTCTCCAGGGCTTGGAGGGCACACACAGAGCATTCCAGGAGCCATGGGGCACGTCAGCCCAGCCCTCTGTCTCACCAGGGATGTGCACCCATGGCCCTACGGTGCCACGAGGGCTCAGCTCCTTTCCCCCCCTGTGGAAACCTGAAACCCAGCTGGAGCACTGCGCAAAGGATGCTGCGGGTGGACCGAGTCCAGACACAGAGCTGCAAAACCACAGAGAAAGTTAGGATCAGGGCTTGAAAAGGTCACTTACATCAACGGAAGCAAAAAAAAACTGTTGGGAGCACAGCCACTCGATGGAAATGCTCATCTCTTTTTAAACAGTTTCCAGCCCCAAAAAACTGAACCGCGACACTGGGGCCATCCAGTCTGGCAGCTGCTCTCTGCAGCCCTGCCAACAGCCTGGGCAGACAGGGATAAGAAATCGAGTGGTGACAGCACGGGGACACCGGGTTGTTGTCCTTGGGTTAACCAGGAGCCACCCCTTGACTGGGCAAGCAGGACGTTCGCGGTCAGTGATGTTGTCCCAGAAGAGGCAGTGAGCAGGCGCGATGGTGCTCCCAGCACCGCGTGCAGGATGCCGGCACTGTCCCTCGTCCCCAGCTCCTGGCACTGCCCACGGGCACCCCACCCAGCCACTGGGGACTCGCCACGGCGCCTGACCTCCAGACGGAGGCAGGAGGCAGCTATTCTTAGCCTCGGCATCACGCCACTCCGTCTCTCAGGACGGGCAGGAGGAGGCTCCGTCCAGCGGCTGGACAGACACACAGCCCACAGAACAGACGTCCCCAGGCTTGGCTGCTGCCCGGGGCCCGCAGCCCGGAGGCTCTCTCACCCTCCCCACCGGCTCACACAGCAGAGAGATAAGGTTTCGCAAACAAAAACCCTGCCAGCTGATACAGAGAGAAGAGCCCACAGCATCCCCCGAGCACAGCAGCATCCTCCCCCACTGATCATCCCCATCCCAGTGGCCTCGGTGCTGCCGAGGCTGAGAGGTGCTGCACACACGCGGCACCGGCAGGGCCAAGACCCCCGGCCCTCCCCGTCAGCTCCAAGAAGGGAGGCAGCCCCGCTTCCTGCAGTGCCTTGCCTCAGTTGCTCAGCAAGAAGTTCTCCACAAGGTAAATCAGCGCCTGCAGGCTCTGCCCATGGCACGTTCCCCCGGGGGAAGGAATTCTTAAAATAATGTTTGCGAAAGTTCAGATCCACCTGTCAGAAATCCCCACGAGCTGATGCCAAAGCAGTTATGTCACAGGCCATAAATCTCTTTGCACAGCACCTGCTTTATCTTTGAAGGCTCGTGCTTGCAAGGCATCCGAGCAGTGGAGACCAACAAGGCACCGAAGAACGGAAACAAAACCAAGACCGAGCCTGGCAGCGCAGCTCCGACACCTGCTGTGTTGACAGCGGAGGAGGCAGCTCAGCCTCCCAGGTTCTGTCTGCAGTCACCTGTCGCAGCGAGGGCTTCACCCTGCCACCAGCCCCGAGACCTGGATGTCCTGGCTCATCCCAGCTGTAGAACTGAGGCAGAGAAACCCAATGTGAGCGAATCCCCGGTGAGCCGTCCCAGCATCTGACCCAGCGTCAGCCCTCGCCACGTGCAGCACCCTGCAGCTGCCCCAACCCCGCCACATTCCCAGGATTGGACTGGTGGTGGCATCCCCACAGCATCCCCATCCCAGCCCCCTGCACGGCTACGTGCCACGCTGGGGGATGCCATAGATCTGGTGATAAAAGCCAAGCCAAGCTCCAGGCAGCTAAGCCCCAAATTTGCAAGGAAGGCAGATAAACAGAAAGGTTATCTCCGTGCCAGGACAGCCTTCGGAGCAAACATTCCCGAGGAGCCCATCACAAAGGAGGGCTGGCAGAACAGGCCCTGCAGCCCTTGGACATTGAACCAAAGGGAATAAAAAAAGGGAGAAAAATAAAAAATAAAATAAATAAAAAAAAAAAAAAAAAAAAAAAAAAGCTGCTTTCAAATTCTTTAAAACCCGACCCGCAGCCTCTCTGGGAGCTGGCCAAGTCAGCCGGGTGAAATGGGCACTTCCCGGCCGGTGCCCTGACCCAGGCCTGGGAGCGCCCAACCCCGCTGTGCACCCGCTGCCTCGGCAGCAGCAGGGGGACCCAGGGAGGGGGACGCGGCCTCAGCTCGCTCATGGCCCCGGGCAGCCCTGCACCAGGAGCCGGGTGCCAGCTAGGGGTGGGCAGGGCACAAATAGCCATTTCTGCTCTGAATAACCACTGTTAAAACAGTCCCGGGCCCTCCGGCTCAGCTCAGCCACACTGGACGTTCTCCAGGGACTTAAAATAGTTGATTTCACAATGGAATAATGTTGCCTCTCTGGAGACCTCCAAGAGGAGCTTTTTGTTCCCATGGTCCCCAAGGAGCCTATGGCAGGCGCCCACGCCCCAGAAAGCGGCACCAGAAATCCAGCCCAGGGCACTTTGAGAACTTCTCCGAGCGCTCCCAGACGGGCTCCGGGAGTGCTGGGCCTCCCCACTGCCCTGCCAGGCTCCCCGGCTCTCCTGCAACACAACCTGAGCAGGGCAGAGCAAGCCGCAGCTCAAAGCAGAGGCGGCCGTTCCTAGATGGCACGCGGCCGTGCTCCAGCAAATAATCCACCGATTTCACAGCCTAGCGCCTGTCTGACTTCCAGCTCGCATGTACCTGGGCAGCCTACTACCAACACATCCTGCCCAGCCTGGCGGGGAGATGAAAGAGAGGGGCATCAGCAATGCTTCTTAGCCTGCTGGAGGGGTGGTAACGCTCAACAGGGGGCACAAACCTTCCCAAAGAGCCACCTCTGCCCAGTTTTGGATCACTGCTCACAGCCGTTCAGCTGCTTCTGCAAACGGCATGCGGGCAAGCCCAGCACCCCCAGGTGCATTTTACCAGCTCCAGGAGCCCAGCTCAGCACCAACAAACCAGGAAACACTCCAGCTCTCTCCTTTCACCTGTATGAGACAGCTTTGCCCCCAGGACAAAGCCCTGCAGGGAGGCAAAACCTCGCAGCAGCCCTGGGTCAGATGCTCGCATGTCCCCAGCAGCAGGGAGTTCTGGGGTCCCACCCAGGCCACCTGCACCACATCGGGGAGGTCCCCGGGCCACAGGCAGGGTCAGGGGCTCCCTTTGTCAGCCGTGGCTCTCTCCACCCGCCACACGCTCGGCATGTGTCCGGAGACCGGCTGCAACGGGAGGAGGGGACAGCCAGCAGGGAAGCTTCCCCGCTGGGGAGGGAAAGTTCACTGTGACCACCACGGGCTGCTCGGGCAGCCCAGAACCGGCCGGTGCCCCGTGGGGAAAGCGGGGCTGGGAACTGACTCAGCGCCGGGTTCCCTTTTCCATCTCTGGAGGCGTGAGCGGCCCGACAGCCCCCGAGCCCCGCAGGCAGGGGAAAGCCCCAATGCCCGGGGGGAAGGTGCAGCATCTCGGTGGCTTCCTCCGGCTCGCAACACAGCCCGTGGAAGGGGCAGGGAGCACGGCCGGCACCGTGCCGACTTTCCCCCGTCCCTGGGATGCGTGGCCCCGCGCGGCCCCAACGGGCTCCCCCCGGTGAGGGGGTCGTGGGGTCCGCTCCCTCTTCCCCCATCCCTCCGGGCTCCGGGTCCCCCCCCCCAGACCCCCCCCTCGCCGCGCACATTACCGGGCTCCTGGGAAGCGGCGGGGAGCAGCAGGACAAAGAGCCCGAGCAGCGGCAGCCGCCGCGGGGGACACCTGCGGGGGAAGCAGAGACCCGGCCGTTACCCACCGACCCTCCGCCGGCTCACCCCCCGCCGCCCCCCCCGGCCCCGCCGCTCACCGTGGGCGCATGGTGCCCGCTGCCCGCCGCTTGTGCGCGGCTCGGCGCGGCTCGGCTCGGCCCGGGGGGCGGAGCGGGGCGGGGCCGGGTCCGCCGAGGTCTCGGCCCGCCCCCAGCCCCGGTACCGGGCCCCGGTGGCCGCTCGTGGTTCGGAGCGTGCCCGGGGGGGCGCGGTGGGGAAGGGTCCCCGCAGCGCGACCCCGCGCGTCCGTCCCCGTCCTGGCGCCCCCCTGCCCTGCCCCGGCGGCCCCTCGGCCGCGCTGGGGCGTGGGGGGCTCGGGGTCCCCAGCGGCCTCCCCTGGCGCCCTGCCTTCGCCTGGCTGTTCGCACCGGGGCACCCCGCTGCCCGCCGCCCCGCGCCTCACCCCGCAGGGCTGCCGCTGCCTCCCGCTTCGCCTCCTGCCGTCGGCCCAGCTTCCTTCTCCCTCCTTACCCAGCCTGGCGGAGGGCAGGGTAATCCCCACGAAATTTTAAAAAAAAAAAAAAAAAAAGCCCGCCACACCTTGCTTTGTCTTCCGCGGCATTTTGGTGCCCCGCGGCTGCGAGCTTCTGAAATCCAAGCCCTGGAAACTTCCAGGGGATCTAGAAGTGATTCACCGATGGCAGAGGCAGTGTTTAGTCTCAGCCACGGTTTGGATCCCGCGGGACAAACCGCGGCCGCCAGCTGCGCGGCTCTTTGCGCCCAGAGGTGCACGCAGCCAGCATGACCCCAGGCTGGGGGCGACGAGCGGGCACCGAGGCTGCCTTTTGTTTTGGCGCAGGATGATTTCACGTGGCCAGGGCTGTTGAATTTACACTTTCCCGCTCGGATGCTGAGCGATTTACTGCTCCTTTCTCCTCCTGAGCTGGGTGCTTTTCTGCCAGGTAGACGCTGCTCTGCGCTGCCTCAGCACCTGAGGCGCACAAAAGGCAGCACGTGGCAGCCCTGAGCCACGGCGCTGCCAGTTCACGCAGGGTGCTCGGAGGGACGGGTGGGCCGCAGGAGGAGCCGCAGTGCGGAGGACATGCAGCAAGCGGGAGGAGAGTCCTGGGGCAAGGTGCTCAGAGAATCTCGTTGAAAGCAGAAAATGATCCTGCCGATAGCAGCGGTACCTTCAAAGCAAGACGGATTTTCATGGGCTTGCTGCAGAGGGGGAGAGGCTGCGGGCAGCTCAGGGACTGCTGCTCCGGGGGCTGCCCCGGCTCCACGGGGACAGGCAGTGCTGGCCCTGCTGTCCTTATCAGCGCAGAGAGGGCCAGGAGCGAGCCTCGGCGGGGCTGCCCTGACCTGCGCCCATCCCATCCCACGCTCCAACGCAGCCCGAGCAGAGATGTTATCGCCCCACACTGCCAGTGCCTGGCTGCTGGTGGTTTGCAGCCCTGAGCTCCTTGCTGAACCCCCTGGCTCTGGCTGAGCACATCCTTGTTCTCTGGGCCAGGACACAGGACAGGTTTAAGCACACCTCCTCTGTCCTCCTCTCCTTGCTGTGCCTGACAGCAGGTCCCCAAGTCCCTGCTCCCCACCACCACGGGGACATCTCCCCCAGGCAGACCTCCGTGCAACGCACCCCACTCCAGCCGGCCTGACACCCAAGCAGTTTCCCATCATAAAATGTCCTCCTGCTGTGCTTTAAAGTTTGAAAGACACAGAGGACAGCTAATGAGGCTCATCTTTTCCCAGGCAAACAAACACTGCCTGCCGAGGGGGGGCGGCTGCCAGGGAGGCAGCTCTTTCGAAAGGCGACCAAATGGAAACCAGCAGTGCTCCCACGGTGCTGTGGCTGCCTGCAGCCGCGGCTTCCCAAGCCCCAGCTGCAAGGCCCTCCTGCCCTACAGGCTTCGAGCTCTAGCAATGCTTTGGCATTTTATTTTATTTTAATTTTTCTCTCTTTGTCCCGCTGTGCCTCCCTCAGGGCTGCATCCCACAGCCAGTGGCCCAGTGCCACTGGGTGGCCCTGTCCTGGAGCATGGCGGTGCTGCCGTCCAGTGCGGGGCTGGAGGAGCTGCCCCAGCTCCCAGCACGCAGCCCTCGCCAGCTCCACATCTGGGACAGTGCAGCGGCCAAAAATTGTCACCGTGGCAACTCTGCAGGATGACTGGGCTGTTTTCCCCTCCTTTTGGTGGAGAAAGGGGGGGTTGGAAATGCCGGAGTGTCCGGCAGCTGCTCCGTGCCCGACATGCAGGGCCTGCCTCTGCCACCCCTCCCGCTGCCTCCGCCAGCCCCACGCAGCGGCTGCCATTCGTGGCATGTCCCCGGCCGCCGTCCCCCGCAGCCGTCACCCGCTGCCACCAGCACCGGCGGTCACCCCGAGAACCGTGGCCATTGGCACCGCCTGGAAGCGGTTGCTTGTGCGGGGCTGGGGAGGCAGCGGGAGCTGTAGGATTGGGGCCAGGGGGTGGTGAGGGGCAAGAAGGCAAAGGGCAGTGTTTGGCAAGAGGCCGTGCACAAAAACAGAGGCTGCAGCAAGCGCAGGGAGCAGGAAGCCACCGACCGGCAGGATTGTCCCTGAGCCTTTCCTTCGGTGCTGGGGCTGCCTTGATGTGCTGTTTGTTGGGGTGAAAGCCACCTTCCTGCAGCTGCAGCGTGAGGGTCAATTGGCTCAGGGCAGCCTCAGAGCCCTGTTTGACCACCACCCACCACGGCAAACCCTGCTGGTGGCTTCGCACCCTTTTCTGAGGGACTGCAAAGCCCTCACACGAAGCAGCCGGCGCCCCAACCTACTCACTGGGGCAAACTGGGGCCCTCACCATGCCCACAGGGGATGCCAGATGGATTTCTGGGCTGTTCTCCATGGGGCAAACGGGCAGTGTGAGCAACGGGAACCATCCCCTGGGAGTCTTCTGCAACTAGCATCCTGCAAGGGACGATGTAACAGCATTTTACCACTGTCTGCAAAAGACATCCCCCCTTCCAGAGGTGAAGCACGCAGAGCCATGAAGGTGGGCGTTTGGGAAGGACCCAAGTTGCTCAGACAGGGAGTGGGAATAATTGGAAATCCAGATTTTCCTGAAGAGGAAACCTGGCAAGCATGAGCACTTGGCTGAGTGGGGAGCACATTACCCACCCATGTGTGCGGGGGTGAGCTGCCCCTGGCTGGGGGAGCACAGCAGCAGCATTTCAGGAGCTGGAGCCCACCAGCACCCTTCCCATCAATGCAGAGAGGACAGGATGGTGCCTACTGCTGCAGCTCGGTGGGGAGGTGAGCCAGGTCCAGGGGACCAGCATGCCATACTCCCACCTGCTGCAGCGCAGGGCACGGGTCCCCAGCATGGGGAAGGTCCCCGTGGTGCTAGCACAGAGCCCAAGGCAGCAGCATGGTGCCAGTAGCAAAGCACGTGAGCAGCCAGCCAGCGAATGCACTGCATAGTTCCCCACGTCATGAGCTCCCTTGTGCTGCTTTGCAACACCTGGAGCCCCCCGAGCGGAGCGGGGCAGGCAGAGGACCCGAGCCCTGGCCACCTCTCAGGGTGGCTCCTCTTGCCCTCCTGCCCAGCCATGTGCTGCAGCAAGCTTTTGTCTGGCTGAGTCACGGCGTGCTGGGGATGGCCTGGCCCATTCCCAAGCTGGATATCAGCAGCAAAAGAGCCGAGCAATTCATGGGAGAGAAGGGCAAGCAGGAGCACTAGCTCCCAAACAGCAGATACACAGCCACTCATTCAGCAGGGTCACAGCTGAGAGCTCACCGCAGCATGCACAGCAACCTCCTCCCCGGGGAAGGAGGAGGGGAGCGACTCCCCTTTCTATCCCAGGGCTGGGGATCCCCGTGCAGCATCAGCAGGGAGAGAGATGGCCTCAAAGGCTGGGGCCCTGTGTGTCGCCCAGCTCCCTGCCTGCTCCCTGGGGCAATGCCCGCTCCCTCCCACTTGGCCTCCGCCAGGCATGGGCACCCGGCACGCCCTGGCGTCCCCCTCCCACCCCGCTCCTCTGTGACTCATCCACTCCAGGGGGAAATCAATACTTCTGCACATATCAGACGAAGCACAGAGAAAAGCTTTTCATGGGAATGAGGCTGAGGCAGATGCTTCTTGCATGCCTCATCCACGCGGCTTGCCCTTAGGTCTCTGCCTCTCAGCTGGGTGTGGGAAATGGCACTTGCTTCCCGTCTGGCTGAGTGGTGGTGACAGAGAGGTGCTTGCTCGAGCAGGGGCACTCTTGAGCTTGGGCCAGGCAAGACGAGGTCTGCAAGAGAGAGCCGGGTCTGGCACGGTAACAGGCTACAGTTCAGAGGAGAGTCCCATGAACACCACCAGCTTGCTGGGCATGGTGCTAATGGGCTGGTATTAGCACAGTGCCTGTCTCCGGCTTAGGCACAGGGAGCACGGTGGTGGCTGGAGGAGGGACCGGTGGGGTGCTGGGCTCGCATAGCCCCTCTGCTGGGGCACACCCACAGCTGTGTGCAGGTGACACCATGAGCAAACAGCGCCAGAGCCCAAGGGCCGGGCACGTGGCAGTGCTGCTTTCTTGGAGACTCTTCCAGCAGCCCTGAGGCTGTCATCTCCCCTCTCCCAGAATACGCTTGGCATCTCCCCTGGAAAGGAACGGTTGACTTTGACTGAGGCTCAGCTGAAAAAAAAAAAAAAAAAAAAAAAAAAAAAAAAAAAAAAAAAAAAAAATCGAAGTCCTTTGCTCCAGCAAGACTCAAAATAGGAGCCATTTCCTCCCTGGGAAGAGGAAATTCCTAGCTCCCCATGGAGGAGCTTGTGATGGCTGGCGCTGAGGGACCACGCCGTCCTGGCCACATGCCTGCTGTCCATCAGTTTGTCCCATCCCTTTCTGGTGCTGGCCACCTCCGAGCTCCTCTGGGACTGACCAACATTTAGCTTGTCCCTTCTGGATAACCCTGCCATAAATTTATCTTCCGATTTATGAGCCCTTCCCACCTGCCTGGGACAGAACACGTGGGGGGAATGCCCCCAGGAAAAAGGCTGGCGGTATCAAGCCTGTCCGCTGTGGCCATCCTGTCCCTGCACACTCTGCTCATCCCCCAGACCCTGCAGCTCCAGCCAGCTTCCTGCGCAGCACAGATGTGCCAAGCTGCTTAACTGCTGGCTTGAGCACATCTGGCGAGACACGCCTCAAGCCTGCTCCTAGCCCTCTGGCTTTCCCTGCTGCGTTTTTTCAGCTGTCCTGCTTTCCTTCTGGCAAACTTTCTGCTCTCCAGTGTCAGCCTTCACCCTGTGCTCCCCATTCTTTCCCATCTGCCCTGTGGGGTCTGTATGGGACTGTCCTATCTGCTCTTTGTTCTTCGGTATGTGTTTCACTGTGGCTCTGAAAATGGCATTTTTCTTCAGATCGCAGGCAGCTTGGAAGCCTCTGGCTTTCTTGACCACACTGTTGAGAAATTTGGGATCGGCCTGTGTTTTTTGTTGTTGTTGTTGTTGTTGTTGTTTCTTCATTTGTTTCTGTTTTGACGTGTTTCTTCATTCTTACACAGTCCCTCACCTTGAAATTGAATAGCCACATGCTGGATGTCTTCTGCTTTATGCCCAAATTAAAACCAAGTAGCATCACAGCTGTCCTAAACCCTTCTGAGCTAATCCTCATGTGCTGCACAAGAGCAGGTCTGGAAGAGCATCCTCTCCTGACAATTCTCAGACTACTTCTTGGGGGATGGCACCATTTATTGTATTCAAAGATTTTATCCTTACATTTTGTCCCCTGGTGCTTTGATCCAATCCATAAGTGAAGTTAGTTGAAGTGTCCTCTCACTACTGCCTGCACTAAAATCTGTTCTTGGCTTTAGGTATCCAGCACTGGTGCAGGAGCACTTGTAGATTTGTCCTTGCACCACTGCTCAGACCTGCACTGGCTGCTCTCCTGGCACTGAAGGTCATCTGATTTCCCCTCCTCCTTTATTGCAGTTACACTCTATTTTCCTCCTGGCATTTTCAGAGGTGCATCAAACATTAGCTGCATTCCTCATGTCAGACTCAGCAGGCTGAACCAGGTGGTCTCCCCCAGGTGCCCACTTTGGGTTTAAATGCTCCTCTGTGGCACAGCCAGGAGTGCTAGCAGCCTGCTTCTGTGATGAAGGAACCACTTCTCTTTCCTGTGCGTGTCCCTTGAATCCCAAAATGTGCCTCATGCCCTACCGCAGCTCAGTGCTCCCTCTCTGAACCATCTTCTCATCCCCATCCCGAGGGTCCAGATCTCTCTATGTGTCCTGGGTCTCACCTGTGGGACTGGCAGGGTTTCAGCCCTACCACAGGCAGGTCCTCGGCACCGGCATCTGGTCAAGCAGCAGGACATAGCCTGCAAGTCACCCTCAGACGCTCAGCTACAGCCTGATATGGTACCATTGACTTCTATGCCACAATCTGAGCATCTCCTTTTTGGCAGGCAAAGGCAGCGAGCATCAGGGCACCCTGGTGGAGTTGCTGATGGCATGTGAAACAACTGTCACCAGGCACTACCTTCCCCAAAGAGCCTGACCTGCTCCCTAACTCCAGTGATGAGGAGACAGGCCATTTTCTCCCAGCACTTGTGAGCTGTCTTTGGCTCGTCTTCACTTGCTCAGCAAACACCCCTGAACAGGTCAGCACTTTCTTCACAACGAAGCTATGTAAGGAATTTCTCCTGAGGCATCTGGACCCTTTCCAAAGAGGGTGAGCTGCCAAATCCTGCTTCCCCCCACCCCCTGCAGCCCCTCAGCTCCTCAGCAGAGAAACAAGGTGCAAACTTGGGCCCTGAAAGCTTGCTGCGCACTTCCACTTCTGTCCTTGTGTCTACTGGGGAGAGAAGAAGTGGTCATCTCCTTCCCCTCAGATGCCTGGGTTGACTTACCAAGGGAATGGGCTGGTCTCCTCCCCGTAGCTATCACACTATTCCCCAAATGCAGCTGGCAGACACAAACTTTGGTTTTGGTTTGAAGCCCAGGTAGAGTAGGGCTTCTCAGCATCCTTGCAACTTTGGGACTAAAACTGTTGGGGCGAGTGGGACCTTTGGGTCCGTGCTGCCACACGTGAGTTGAGAGCCCGTGGGTGGCATGGTGGCCTGGGAGTTTTATCTTTTCCGCTGGAGTTTGGAGCCCTAAATTGTCAAGATGGGCAACTATATCCCTTTGAGTCTGCCCCACCACAGAGACACTAGATGCTGGGGCATCCTTCCCCAGGCGTAATTGGGACAAGATGTTTAGTCTCCATAAGTCACCTCCAGCAATTATTCCACAGCCAGCCATTCTCTGGAGGTTCCCAGTCACTTCAGGGCCCAAGTCTTCCACGATTTCATTGCCACAAAGGAAAGACACGCAGACGAGGTGAAGAAGCAGGACTGCTTATTTGGGGAAGGCCAAGCAGAATGGTGATCTGGGAGCAAGCGAAGGGGACAGGAAGGTCCTGAAGGCTGGAGGTGTGCCACGTGCTGGCAGAATTCAGGGGCCACCCAGCCTTCCACACACTTTCAGGTGGCCAGCATGCAGGACGCCTGCCATCAGCTCTGCGCACAGCAACAGCAGCACAGCGACAGCACAGAACATCTCAACTTCCACGACTTCCAGAGACGGTAGCTCAGCCTTCGGACTCCAGTGCGTGGCAAGCTCACTGAAGCTTGTATAATGAAGAGAGTCTGAGTTGCCAGCGAAGAGACAGAGGAACTGACATCGTCCGTCACACCTTGAATGGCTGTGAGAGAGGGGAACGCGGAGGCAAGGTCAGAGCATTTGTCTGCGGGGACCCCAGGAAGGGCCCCGTCCCTGGAAGTATTCAAGCAAGGTTGGACTAGTGGTTGGACTTTCAGCAAGCTGGTCTAGTGGGAGGCATCCCCGACCATGGCAGATGGGCTGGAATTCGATGACGTTACAGCTCCCTTCCAACCCAAACCATTCCATAACTCTCTGGTTTTATGATGCTAACAGCTCCTGCTGGGGCCAGTGCCACCCAGCTCTTCCTGTGGTCAGGCAGGAGCAGGGGGCAATGAGACCAGCAGGAGGGGGCTGGCCCCAAACAAGCCCCTGCAATCTCTCTCCCCTCTGCCCACACCACCCCTCTCCCGCACAAGCAGCAGAGCCCTCCTCGCCAGGGCAGGGGTTGGAGCTCCCAGCCCAGGGTCTTTCCCTCTCCCCACCAGCCTCCGCCGATACCCCACTGCCCTCAGTCACCTTTGCAGATGATGGGGAGCTCGTCCTCGTGCCGATCCTCCACTTTCCGCGCAAGGAGACCTAGGCACACACAGCCTGTCACAAAACCTGCCCGCCAGCCCTTCCCAGCAGCACAGCTCCCCCCCACTGGCCCTGCCGGCCGGGCCACCTGCCCTCCTCCCCTCCGGCACAGAGGGACCCCGGGGCTCTGGCTCACCGAGGAACCTGACCGCCTCCAGACGCAAGGGCTGCTGCGGGCTCTGCAGGTAGGGCAGGCTCTGGCGCAGGTACTCATCCACTCGCCTGCTGTCGTCCTCCAGCTGCACAAGGGAGAGCACAAGGGCATGGGGCTGGTGCAGACCCTCCCCCTCGGACAGCTGCCTGCCCCATGCACTGGGGCTCTGTGGGCTTGTCCTGTCCAGGTCTGGGGCTTCCGGGCTGTCCTTACCAGGCACTCGCTGACCCCCCAGATCTCATTTCTCTCCAGCAGTTTCTTGAGCTGCTTCCACTTCAGGAAAATGGCAGCATCGTAGAGCGCTTTCTGAGCGGCCTGAAGAACAGCACAGACTTTGAAATGCTGCCACCGCCCATAAAGGGGAAAAACCTGTGTCTCCTGCACCCTGGCAAGGCTGCAAGGGCTGCACACCTCTGCACCACTGCTGAGCACTGCTGGAGCAGGCAGAGCAGCTCTGGGAAATGGCCGTGTCCACCTTTTCAGCCATGGCCAGCTGTGGGGCTGCAGGCAGCCGCCCTGCAGAGGGCTGGATGCAGGGAGCAGCGATGGCAGCAGACTGCATGCCTCCATCCCTCCAGCGGCCTTGTCCCACCCCAGGGTGTCAACATTGCCCTCCCCAAAGGACCACGCTGGTTAGAGAAGCCAACCTTGGCCACTTGCTGGTTCTCATCGTGCAAGTGGAAGAACAGTGGGATCACGCTCCGGCGCACGTGTGTCTTCAGCTGCTTTTTTTCACTTTTTGCTGCAAGGTACATCACATTTCTGAAGATGAGGATGGAGCACAGCTGCGTGTAGCTGGATTCCTGGTGGGAAGGAAGAAGCAGAGACCTCAGCACCAGCTGGTCCAGGCCCACCTGGGCAAGGGTCCGAAAATTCACAGGGCACAATGCTTCCTGACAGGGCCCAACATCCATCGCGAAAGGCACCGTCCCACGGAGACCCCAGCTGGGCCCTGTGCCCTCAGACTTACGTGGTCAAAGAACGCTGGGAGCCCCTCTGCCAGCTGCAGAGCGATGGAGCTGGCCATGTGGATGTTCAGCTTCTTGAGCACTCTGTTGAGCACAATCAGGGCTCTTCCGGCTGTTTTCCCTTCCACTTCTGGCAGTAGCTCCATGATCTGTGGCAGCAGGAACGCCATTTTTCTGGCCTGTATGGGGCAACAACACCGTGTCGGGAAGCTCTAAAATGCTGTGCTGGCAAACACTCTCAGGCTGTCAGAGCCCACAGTGCCCAGAAGCCAAAGGCCTGCCCCAAAGGACTTTGGCAGATGCATGGGGAGGCAGAAGAGCTGGGGGCAGCCTCCACAGCACTCAGTGCCCAGCAAAGTCCAAGCAATGGTGTTAGCCAGCATCCCTGGCCCAGAGCCACACCACCAACGTGGTGTGTTCAGCCAGCTGAACCCTGCTTACCATATCGGGTGTTTTGCTGAGCGTTGCGAGGCCCCTGACCACCAGGTGACGCATCACCGTGCACTCACTCCTCAGGTATCTTGAGAAGAGCTTCAGGACACGGTCACGCTCTTTTTCCATGTCCTTGCAGGCCAGCAGCTGAAATATAACGGGCACAGATTGCTTAGAAGCTCCTCCCAGGCCAGGGGATTCCCCAGCCTTTGAGGAACAATTGAACAGAGAGACCTCGCTCAAGGGAGGCACGAAAAACTGCAGACAAGTGTCACTCGCAGCATGTGCCAAGGGGATGAAATGGAGCCCACCCCTGCCCCAGCTCCACCGGCCGGCCTCTCCCCACAGCTGTGGCCACAAGAGGATGGAGTGGCGAGAGGCAGCTCAGACAGGCACCCCTTGCCATCAGGCTCACCTCAACCAGGAAGGCCATGGCGGGGACCTCCCAGCGTGGTTCGTTCCCACTGAGCCACTTTTCCAGACACTGCACAATCTCCTGACGCTCTTCTAGTGGGCTACGTTTCATCATCCTGGCAGAGGGAAGAAGGCAGGCTAAGTCCTGAGCGGGATGGCTGAAGTGCTCGCGGGTCTGACCGCCCCCCTCATCCAGCCGTTACACCACAGGCCAGGCCAGGGCCACCGCGGCTCTGCTCCAGCAGCCACCAGCATTTAATGCTCACGGAGGGAGGCCTGGTCCTTCCCCACCTCTCCTTGCAGGGAGAAAGCCAGCGCCCCACAGCAGCGGGCACCGTGGGTGCACGATGGGCTTCCTGCCCCTTCTGAGGAGTCCTCGTTCCACGGGCAATTCATGTGCCCGGGGCTCTGCCAGCGTCCCTCAGTGCTTCCTGCCCTGCCCCAGGGGGCTGCCCTCGGGAGGGGAGGCCAGCACTGTGGCAGGGGACTGCTCTCGTGCAGCCACCCTCTCTCAGGCTCGCAAGAGCCTTCTGCTCGCAAGAGCCAAGGCCGCAGCCCCTTTCTTTGAGAAACGGGGCCCCTGCCAGCCGCCACCAAGGGGATTGGATGGGGCTCCCCGTCTGCAGGGGAGAAATGCCGGGGGGAGAAGGGAGCAGGGTGCCCTCACCTGGCCAGCAGACCCACTGCGTAGTGGTGCCTCTCAGCGTCGGCTAGTGTCGCCCAGGCATTCTTCTTTTCTAATTCAAGCACCAGCACGTCAGACACAAGACGGCAGAGCAGCGTTTTTAGGGTCAGCACCGCAAACCTGCAGGCAGAGCAAAGCCCAGGTCACACTGGGATCCCTGGCCCAGGCTCCAGGACCATGGGAAGGATGGGAGGAGTGGGACAGAGCACCTGCTGGGGCTGGTGGGAATGCACTCCTCCTGCTGGCATTCCCTGTGGAAGTTCTCCACCTCTTCTGGTGTCTGCTGTGCGCTTGCGGAGATTTGGAAAAGCAACGCCAGAAAGAGCTGGGAGAAATGCACATCCACCTGCACTGGGTAAACGATTGGCTGGAGGATCTCCCGCAGCACCCTGGTTGCCTGCAGAGAAGACCCAGAGATGGCACTCAGTGCTGAGACATCCCTGTGGCACGGCCCCAGCGTGGGAGGCTGAGGCTCAGGTGCAGACGTGGGCCACGGGAGATGCAGGCAGAGCCCGGCCTGGCTCCCAGCCAGAGCTGAGCCACCAAAGCTCTTTGGGCTCAGCTCTTCCTTGTGCCACAAGCAGCCTCCCTGGGGCGGTGGGAATGTGCCCTGGCTGAGTCTCCTGTGTCCTGCAGCCAGCCTGGGTTCTCTGACCCGGCTCCTGCAGCCTGCTGGGCCGTGCCTTGGCCCTGCCCTGTCCCCTAAACCTGCCCCTAAGCCTGTCACTACATCTCCCAGGCTGAGGCAGGGAGATGTAGTGACAGGGGAGAATGGATAGCTGCCCCGAGACGCAGCCCCTGGGGGAAGAGAGGCCTTGCTCAGAAACTCACGGCCAGGGCGAAGACATCCGTGTTGTCCCCGTCAGAGGTGGACGTCCTGTGAAGGGGCCAGTCCTCCAGCACGCTGCACAGCTCTGTCATCACCTCCCATGCAGTCCGGTTTGAGGAGACCATCAGCCTCCACATGGTCGCGGCAGCTCTAGAGGTCCAGAGAGCTTGATCAGGGGGGTCTTGGCCACGGCACCAAGGCCTGGGCAACCGTGGAGGGGCCCGGGCTGGCCACCAGTCCTGCCTCTGCCCCCTGCTGCCCCTCACAGGCAGCACCTGGCGGGCCCGGCCCTGCAGGCCCCAGGCAGCCGAGGTGCGGTCCGCTGTGGGGCAGGGAGGGCGCGTGGCGGCAGGCTCTGGGGCTGATGTGCCAGGGCTGGGAAATGGGGCGATGGAGGGCTCGGCCCTGCACAGCATCCTGAAAGCTGCCGCCATCTGTCTGGCAGCTGGCGCTGGATGGGCTCGAAAGGCTGGCGGGCCCCATACCTGTCGCACGATGGGGAGCAGCGCAGCAGGGTCACCACCACATCACGGGGGTGCTCCTCGGCCAGTGACAGAAGGCTCTCGTCCAGACGGTGCTGGGCAGATGCCTCTGGGTTGGACACGAGCCACCGGTAGATGCTCTTCAAGATGTTCGGTGCCTGGAGGAGGAGAAATGTCTGAGAGTGGGGCTGCTGCCAGAGCAATCCCTTTCCCGGGGTCCACTGACAAGTGTGTCTCTTCCCACCAGTCAGTGCTGGCCAAAAAGGGTGTCACATGCCCAGCAGACAGAGCTTCAAGGGGGGCACACGATCCCCCAAGGGCTTGAGTCCCACCAGCTGGATACTTACATGCTTTGGAAGGACAACACTGTCTACTACACGCCTATCCAGCTTGACTGCAAAGGCCTCCTGCTCCTGCTTCCTGACCCCTTCCTGCTCCTCCTGCTGCTTTTTCTCCTCTTCTTTCTCCTCCCAGCCTGGATTTGGTGAAGACCAAGCACAGGCAGAGCTGAGGGTCTGTGGGAGAGGCTGGAGGACACAGCCAAGACCACACTGCCCGGGCAGGGTGATCCCCGAGCCAGGAACTAGCTGGGGCCCTGAGCCCAATCTCTCTTGTGCGTGCATTGGAGCCAGGTGTTCCCCAGCAGATGGGGCATGTGAAGGGGGGAGAGCCCTGCACCCCACAAGGTGCTTGCTGCCATTGGGCAGGAGAGGTCTGTACCCACAGGATGGCTGCCCATGCCCATGCCCATGCCCTGCTTCGTCCTGCCTCTCCCTGCTCATCCCATGGAGTTGGACAGTTCCCCTTGCCCCTTGCCCCTGGGGATGCCACATGGGACAGCAGCTCCTGTGAGGACGGGAAGGGGCAGAGGCAGCTCGCAGCTGCCAGCCCTTCAGCCCAGCTCAGCCACTCACCTGCCTGCAGCACCTGCACCTTGGTCAGCTCATCGGGCTGCCACACTGGGGTGGCATTACCCTTCTCCTCCTCCTTCATCCAGACCTGCCTGGGCATGCTGGGCTTTCTCCCCACCATGCTGCTGAGGTCTGGCCTCAAGGGCTCCCACCACAGGGATGGGAAACGCTTCCTGGAAGCACCAAAGACACGGGCAGCTGGAATGGGGTGGCTCTGCAGGGACTCCTTGCAGCTCCACTCCTTCCCGTCCTGTCCCGTCTCGTCCTCCAGGCAATGTGGGGAAACCCCGCTGCCAGCAGCACTTATAGCGCAGAGGTCACAAAGGGCCCCGTGACCCGTTGCTGCACGCCCATTGCCTGGACAGCCCGCATCACGGCAGGTCACAAAGGGCCCCGTGACCCGCTGCCACCTGCCTCGCCCCTCAGACCCCTCCTGCCACCCCATCCCCTCCAGTCCTCCCACCACCCACCCCCTCATGGCTTCCCAGTGCCGCAGCTCTCTGAAGCGCCCATCAGCAGCCCCTTGTCACAAGGCCACCAAGCGGTGGGTGGGAAGGGACCTGCAGGGCTGGGTCACCAAACTTGTGGTGACAACGCCTGAGGGCCCAGACCCGTACACTTCTGTGTCTATATTTCCAGGGCATAAGGAACTGGCTGGATGGTCAACAGCAACTGTGATGCCCAGGTGGAGACCAGCGATGAGTGGTGTCCCCGAGGGGTCTGTGCTGGGACCGCTATTTAACTTCTCTGTCGGTGACATGGGCAGTGGGATTGAGTGCACCCTCAGCAAGAGGGCAGACAACACCAAGCTGAGTGTTGCGGTCGACATGCCGGAGGGAAGGAATGCCATCCAGAGGGCCCTGGGCAGGCCTGAGAGGTGGGCCCGTGTGAACCTCATGGAGTGCACCAAGGCCAAGTGCTAGGTCCTGCACCTGGGCCGGGGCAATCCCAAACATGAATCCAGGCTGAATCCACTGTCCCTGGGGGTGTGTAAGGAAAGGCTGGACATAGTGGTTTCGTGGGTGATACTGCTGGTAGGGGGATGGTTGGACCAGATGATCTTGGAGGTCTTTTCCAGCCTTGATGATTCTATGATTTGTGAGGGGTGCAACCCCCCCTTTTTGCTGTCACTCAAAGAAATTGTTATTCCAGTGTGTTAGCATTGCACTGGAGGCATAGCAGCTCTTCAGGAATGACACGCTGGCAAGATGAAGATGGGGTGTTGCCCTTCATGGGAGCAAGCAGCTGGAGTGTGAGGAGCTCTGTCTGGAATGGCTGAGGAGCTGGCTGAGAGTTTATGGCTTAGGATGAAATGGAGGAGAGGGAAGGGTGATATTATTGTGGGTGCAGGCCACTTGACCAGCGAGAACAAGTAAATGAGGCCTTCTACAGACAGATAGGAGTAGCCTCATGTTTGCAGGCACTGGTCCTCACCAGGGCCCTCGACCATCTTGATTGTCTGCTGGGGGGACAACACAGCAGGGCATACGCAATCCAGGAGGACACTGGAGGGAAGGAATGCCATCCAGAGGGACCTGGAAAGGCTTGAGAGGTGGGCCTGTGCAAACCTCATGATGTTCAACAAGGCCAGATGCAAGGCCCTGCATCTGGGCCAGGGCAGTCGCAAGCACAAATACAGGCTGGGTGGGGAATGGATTGAGTGCAGCCCTGATGAGAAGCACCTGGAGGTGTTGGTTCATGAGAAGCTTGACATGAACCAGCAATGTGCACTTGCAGCCCATGAAAGCCAACCGTATCCTGGGCTGTACCAAAAGCAGCATGTCCAGCAGGGCGAGAGAGGTGATAGTCCCCTTCTGCTCTGCTCTTGTGAAACCCCACCATGCTCTGAATGATGCTCCACACATCACCCTTGTTTGATGCTCCACACCCTTGTTTGCCCACCCTGGTCGCTGCACTCCTCAGGGGACTCCTTTGTACTGTGTGCGCGCGCACTCCTGGTTCCATCTGTAAGAATTAAAATGGTGTTTTTTGCAGTTGAAAATTCCACTAACCTTGCCTATTCAAAAGTGATTGCTCAGATATAGCAGTGGCATAACAGTGGGGGATATGTTAAGCAGGTAAGGGGACAGTGGAAGGTCCCAAAATAAGGAGGAAGGCTAAGAAAAACAAGCAGTGGCAGAATCAACAAAAACAAAAAATCACGGGCCCCTCCAGTTAAAGAGAGAGAAAAAAAGGGGAGTGTGTAAGGGGGAAAAGGGAGAAATTAAAGTTTGGTTGGCTAAAATTGTACATACATGGCATAGTAACAAGTGTCTAGTAGGTTGTGAACCTGTAGTACTCAGCCATTGAGGAAACAGGGTGACACAGTGAAAACTCAATAACCAAAGTTATTAAGCAAGTATTCTTTATTATGACGCTGGGTGTGTGGGGGATCGCACACCCCAAAGGTTACTGGCAGTGTGCTTATATTAGTGGGATATATTCATATTCATTTCATTTCCCAGAAGCTTCTCAGTCCTGTCCTTGTGGTTGATATACGCCATACTCCCTGTGTTAGCTAAAACCTGCAAAATTGACATGCTTTCCCTTGTTCCCTGTCTCAATCTGAACGTGAGAGGGCACTTCTTTACTGTGAGGGTGATAGAGCACTGGAACAGGCTGCCCAGAGAGGTTGTGGAGTCTCCTTCTCTGGAGAAGGAGAATTAACTAATAAATTAATTAATAAACTAATGCATTTATTTACTTTATAATTAAATGGTGAAGTCTTAGAATTGATTGTCTGTTCCTGGTAATGAAAGTGGTTGGTTATATTTTGAAAAGACAGCTTGGTTTCAAAAGGCAGTGCTACTCATCTACGAGATGCGTGCTCTTCTTTGTGCTGCTACAAGCACTCTGAACTAACAGCTTTATTTTATACACATTTGCACTAAACACGAGAATTTATTTATTTATTTGCTTCTTTTATTTGGGTAGACAGCAGTCTTAGAAATCACAGGCCTGGACTGATGAAATAAAAATAGCAGTGAGCCAGCTCCAAGTCCCTTGGATTTTCAGCTGTAAGGTATTTTAGATTTAAAGGACGTACAGAGTAATAACAGACAAAAATCTTCTGAGTTTTCTATGCAGTAACCATTCATTAGATGATTTCTCCAATATAAGGGAATATCAAAGTTGTCAGCTGTACAGAAACCTCGTTGCTGTACATTCCTAAGTGCCACAAACACAGTACAGTTGTCATCACTACCTACATCACACAGGCAAATGTTTTGAGTATGAGAGCTACGGGACATCTACACGGTTAGAGAAGAACTGGTGCTAACAAAGTCCTACACACACTAGCAGTAGGAAATAGTCTACAGTTATTATCATGTCCTGAGTACCACTATAACCATTATTTCAAGTGTTACCTTTAGGCCCAAATTTTCTTAAATGATCCAGCAGAATGTATATATTTTAAACATCTATACTTAAAATGTCCTATTCTACTAACCTACAAACTTTATTATAGCTAGACTGTCATCTGGAGAAAAACACCTTAAATTAAATTTCAAGTATTCTTCAACATTAAAGTTGTTACTGTTTATTTAAGTCCTCTGAAGATCCTGAGACAAACACTTATATTCACTCAAAAGTGAGAAGGGAGAAAACAAAACAAAACAAAACAAACAAACAAAAGCAGCTCCCAGAGTGGCACTGCAGACCTCTGCTTAGGCCAGCTCCCACCCACCCAGCCCACCCAGCACAACAAAGCTTTTCAGAAAGACAGTTCAGCCTTCCATAGCATACAGGAAACCAACAGCTCTGAACAGAAAGGTCAGCCACAAAATTTGGCAGCTGCTGGAAGCTGAATTGTCTTATCTTTTGTGATTGCTCAAAACTATATACATCACTATTCTTTCATGCTCAGTGATGGTGACTTATGAAAATACAGGAGCATCAGCAATCACAACTCCACCTGGCACACGCCATAAAGGCACTGGGTGAAATGAGGACAGGACAGAGGCTAGGGCAGTGTGACAAGTCAGATCCTTGATGGGACTGAGATCTTCTCTCACAACTTTTCACCTATTAACTGCAAAAAAAGGAACAAACAAATGAAGGAAGCCAAGCAGAATTTTATTGACTCCCACAAGACAGATATGGATTGCATACAACCCTGAAAAACTTCTTTCTTTTTAAAATCCTGGAATTATAAACAAGAGAACTCGTTCCTTATAAATAACCTGACACCATTCCTTCATCAAAAGATTTTGGCATGGAACAGATTTCCTTTACAGTTTCATTTTCATCACTCATTTGAACAGCTTAAAAAACTATGTCTATAATAACACTTAAATATATTGCTTATATTCGTGACTTCATAAAAAAAATAGTTTGAGCTAATACTTTCCTAGTCTTCAAAAAAAAAACCAAACAGACATCAACTTTTCAATGAGTACTTCAGAAAAATGAGTAAAAATAATTTGCTTTAAATTATCAACAAACATTATTTATCAACAGACCAGGTCCCTTAAAAGTGTGTATTTCACTTAGCAACATTAATAATCCCAAGAAAATGTACACGGTGCAACTAGCTTTCCCTTGATACTCTATGGATGTATGCACACATTCATCTACAGCCACAAAGGAATTTCTGCAACATTAATGAGATAGGGCTAATCTCAAAGGTAAATGCCCAAGTGCTTGCAAAATCTGGCCAAATACAAATAAATTACTTTTAGAATAAGTTGGTCTGAGCCTTATTGGAATCATGTCTGCAAAAACGTAGTTTGTATTCAGAAACTACTGCCCTTCTGCTCTGTGGGACTAGCACGGGTGTGACAACACTCCTGGTTTTAATGCAGAAACAGACAGGACAGCTTAGAGCTGCCAACAAGGCTAAATTTACGCAGTCTGTCTAATATGGTTCATAACATTTGTTCCACTGGCATCTGGAAAAGGCAGTAACCTCTGGAAGGATCAGTCTTTTCTGAAGGGATCGCTAGACCACTGTGATTTGCTTGCCTTCCTGCAGCAGTGCTCACTATTATCCGTATACCATCAAAAATTCATTGATTGTTTCTCAACGCATTACTTCCAGCCACTAGCCAAGGGGCTTAAACTAACACACAAGTGATTATCAGGCCTGACCATTTTTTGAAGTTAAAAACAGGCTCCTACTCAAGCAATAACAAAGCAGCACATCTCCTCAGCATTCGTGATAGGCCAGAATTGGTCTTATACCAAAGTCTCCAATGGGCAAAGTAGCTGCTAACCCCTGGAGACACTTGGTCTGAGGTACTTGTAACTTAAGTTACGACTGCATGAGACACAGGCTTTAGTCATGAAGCTGGCTGTAGGGATTCCTGTGCTCCACTTCACTTCTTCCGCAGATGTGCCAACGTGACTCAGAGCTGGATCTCTGACCCAATGTGGGCCTAAAAATAAGTGTTAACTTGGCTTCAAAGTAGGGACCAGCCCACTGATCTGATGTCCAATGCAGCACAGGAAGGGGTGGTGATGTAGAGCTGAGGGACAAGACCTATCAGATGGAGCAACGTTGCTGAAACACACTTGGCTTGGGTGTTGTGTCACAAAGTCCTGTGTCACAAAACATGACCTTCATTGTTTGCAAAAGGATGACAGAGAATCACCAAGGGGCCTTCCAGAAAGCACATAGGATACTTGAATAGGTACAAGCCACAGGATGTGTCTGGACACAGATTGTGGGAGCAGAGAAATGACAGCAGGCATTCTCTAATCCACTCCTAAACATCATATACTAAAAAGTGTTTTTAAAAGTGCCTTCTATACACCAGTTAATTAAACAGATCTCAAAATATTTCCCTTCTATCTTACATTTTTACATTCGGTTGAAGTGTCTACATCTTTACGAAAAACATGTAATAGTCAAAGCAAACAAAAGCACATTTAAGAGTAACTTACTTAATTAGTTTCATGAGAACCATCACACATGTAAAGGCAAAAGGCAATGAAATCTCAAAGGGACACAACTTCAATGAAAGGAAACGTAACTCACAGGAAAGAAGTTTTAACAACTTTTTGTCCATACTTAAGCTTTCATTTCTTCTAGAAGAGAGCAATTAATACTTAGTGAGTGATTGTTTTTGGCAATTCAGGCTTAGTACCCTTAAAATGAAACAATTTTTCTTTTCTTTTTTTTTTTTTAATTGTCATGTTATAGTTGTGATTATATTCTAATGAGTTTCTGGGATATACAAATCACCTACTTCTAAACAGATTTCTGCACATTATAGACTAAATCTCTTAACTTACAAATAATTACTTTGTTGTTTCCAGTTTACAAGGGTAAAAAAAAAAAAGACTTCACAATGTGTGTAAATGGAAGGTAAATGTATTTTTAAAAACAGAATAAAAAGCTGCATGTTAAAAACTGGATCACAGACTAATAAATACATACATCAAAGACATTAAATTTTCAGCAGCTGGTTTTAAAGAGCAAGGAAGTGGGGAAAAACTAGCTGTCCAGACTTCATTCTGGCTATATGCAATTCAAAAACAAGTTAGCAGAGGAGTAGAATCAATCTTGTCATCTAATTTCTTTTTAAAAAATTAAGCTACTTCCTAAAAGTGTGGTGTAAAATCCAAAGAAACTTTAATTTCTTCATGCACTTGATGACATTGAATTAAAAAAAATCTTTTAACCCAGAAAAAATGAGTCGTATAGTGTAAGGAGAGCCTTACTGCAAATTTTCTACAGTAAAAGTATTTCCAGAAATACACCAGAAATGACTTTCCCATAATAAAATGCACAACTATGTATCAGATTCTCACTGAGTTTCAATACTTAGGCAAAATAAAAACAGCTACCATCAAGTTTACTAAAAAATGAGAAAAACAAATAAACAAACAAACAAAAAACCTCCAAAGAGTAAAAAGATGTTTTAACAGCTGTGGAGATGCCAGAAAGCAATGCTGGACACCAGGATTTCCAGAGCAACTCCCTTTCCAAAGTGATGTGCAGTCTGTGAATCAGACAGTGAGAGAAAACTGATCCTGTTCTATGGGTTTCTCCACCCAGGCTCCAAGTCCTGCCTTCAGGAATGCTTTAAACAAACGCTCTTTGGCAGTTTGGTACTCAGTGGCTCCTTGCTTGGTTTCATGGTACAAGTTAGGCTTGAGAATCTTTGAGCGCAAGCTGGAGGAAAGCTGTGCAAATTAAAAAGACAAGAAGAGAGAAAGTGATCTATTCAACCAAACCGCTCAAGAGTAACTGAGTTTTTAAAACAGCTATTATTAAACAAGGTAACGAAGTACTAAACCAAATGTACAGGCAAAGGCAGATGAGATTAAAAAAACACTATATGATTCTCCTTTCAGCCATCGTAACTCTGTAACTAGCCTCATCAAACCTAACTGCATCTTCAGTTCTCCAGGCAAAGAGAAAAAGTGCGCCCCCCTGCAGAGCAGTACCACATCCAGAGAATGGCACTCTGGACTTCACTTTTCAGTATTGCTGTGGTAGTTCCACCATAGCTAGCATGCCTTTTGCTTCTTCCGGATTATCAGCATCCTTTAGCAGAAGAAGCCTAGACACTGAAAAGGAATTAATGGATACTTTCTTGTATCTTTTCTTCCTAAGACAGCACAATGTGAAATCTAAGTAGGTTTGATTTCAGTGAAACTGGGATTATATTTCCAAACAAAATAAGTTCAAAGGAGATAGCATCTTTTGTTTTTACTTCACTATAACAAAAGATTATCAGACCCTTGCATGCATTTTGTACCAAGTATTATAAAATAAAAAAAATATCAAAATACATGTGTTGTTTTCCATCACTACACAGGCTGGTAGCTAATGGCAGTTTTAAGCTCAGTTTAAGACAGGCTCATAAAGTGGCTTCTAAATACAGAAAGTAGCACATGAATACACCATTTAGAAGTGAAAAATCTTGCACTTTGGTATATGTACCTTTGCATGAATACGCATCCAGCGGCTATACAAAGCATGTTTACAAAGGCGAGATGCACGACCCATTTCATCTTTGCCAGTTGTAGCATTAATAACTTCAAGACAAGTGTCTCCTACTGTCCAGTTTACGCTGAAGTTTGGTGCTTTCCCTGGTTGGCGTGCTTCTGCATTGCTAATACCTGAAAGAAGAGAGATATTTTATGACAACAATAAATACTGAATCTTGATGATTATTCTTATTAATCTTGATGTTTATTCTTATTAATTATGATTATTCTTATTAATCTTGATTCTTATTCTTATTCTTATTGATGAATATTCTTATTACCAATATACTACTGAAATCATATCGCTAGGCATTCTTACAAGTGATTTTTCTACTATGAGAACATTCTTCTGCAGATTTTTCACTGAATCATGGAGATACTGCCACGTGTATTTCATTTTCATTGTGGCTAAAAATGGTCTTTCACTGTCATTCCTAGCTGGGCAAGCATACATCACTGGAGCTGTGAGAAACCAGCTTCCTCAGTGGAGGAGACTGTGGAGAGAGGTCTGTGACACAGTTCCATGTGGACAGTGATATTAGCACCTTACTGCACTGTCCTGGTTTTGGGTGGGATAGAGTTAATTTTCTACACAATAGCCGGTATGGTGCTGCATTTGGGATTCAGGATGAAGATAACATTGATAACACACCAATGTTGTCAGTTGTTGCTAGGCAGTGCTTACACAGAGTCAAGGTTTTGGAATTCACCCCTGAACAAATGCAAAATTCAGAAAGCGAACAGAGTATTTTAAATTGCTCCGGTGTTCAGTAGGCAGTTTTCCAGACAGAGTAGATAGGATGATCTTAATTCTGACCTTAATGACGAGATGTCTGATTTGCATTTACACAAAGCAAGTAACAAATTCAAACACAATGACCAGGACTAGAGGGGCCCTGTCTCCAGCCAGGCAGAGAAAAGGGACAACTGGATCTACTGGACTGTGTGGATCCAATGCACTGGCACATCACACCCACGGGAGTACAAGGCTCTAGCGGGCACCTGTGCACACTGTACCCTAATGCCACCAAGCTACAAAGGGGCAGAACCCATCCGTATCTCTGGAAGTGACAGGTGGATCCTAACAGCCAACTGTACTGGAGGCCAAAGTGAGCCTAACTGGGAATAAAGGGCAAGAACAGCCCATTGTGACTGGCCCAGAGGTTCCATATATCCTTGGCACAGACTGCCTCAGGAGACGTTAATTCAAGGACCAAGAAGGGCACCAGTGGGCTTTTGGTTTAGCTGCCTTGGAGACAGTGTCCTAGTTTTGGCTGGGATTGAGATAATTTTCTTCCTAGTAGCTGGTATGTTGATGTGTTTTGGATTTAGGATGAAAATAATGTTGGTAGCAGCTCTATGTTTTAGTTGTTGCTGAGCAATGCTTACACAGAGGCAAGGGTTTTTCAGCTTCTTGTGCTGCCCTGCCAGCAAGGAGGCTAGGGGTGCACAGGAATCTAGGAGGGGACAGGGCCAGGACAGCTGGCCCAGACTGGCCAGAGGGATGTCCCATACCATACGGCATCATGCTGAACAATAAAACTGTGGGGAGCTGGCTGGGAGGAACTGACATTGCTCAGGGTCCAGCTGGGCATCAGTCAGCTGATGGTGAGCAATTGTTTTGTGCACTTTTTCCTTTCTTTCCTATTAAACTGTCTCAGCCCATTACTTTATATATTTTTATCTTTTTCAGTTGTCTCCTCCATCCCACTGAGAGGGAGTGAGTAAGTGGCTGTGTGGTACTTAGCTGCCTGCTGGGTTAAACTACAACACACTTGCATCTCAGGTCTGCTTTGCAGAACAAATGGATGAAGGAGTTATTACCTTGCCGATAACTACGAAGCAGAAAAAGATGTTGCTGTGCTCCTGCACAAGAAGCCACTGCCCTCAAAGCCTACTCAGTAGCAGCACTAGCTGAGTATAGGACAGGGCAGATAAAGAAAAGTTTTGACAGCTGTAACTGTCTGATTAATTCCTTTTCACTCTGCTACTGTAAACGTTTAGTTGTGTTTCACTTCTCATTTCAAAACAAGTATAAGACTATGAACCCCAGTCACGTTTCAACACAAATAATTATCATTCAGCAACTTGGGACTGCAGTCTTAGTGGAGAAGTCTTACTTATAAGTCCCTACAGTGTGCTTTTTTACGTTCCCTTGTAAAAATGGAGGTAAATCATCACAGTGGTATGAGATGACAAGATGTCTTGCCAATCAAGACCTGAAGGCATATACGTTTCAAAAACTGATGAGCCTACTTTATGAAAAGCTACCATTATTTCTACAGAAACCGAACTGCCTTAAAAAGGTAGTTTGATGCTGTTTCTGTAAATGTTTCTAAACGTGTAAATGAGTGTCTGAAAGAAAAGCTGGGAACCTGCAACATGTGACTTTCTTTGTTAAACCTTCCTCCTTTCAGGTTATGGGAAGAGGAGCACATCAGGGGAGTCTGACCGAACTCTGTCACTCTTCAGCAGAGGATGTCTGCTGAAGCACCTCCTTCTTCTTACCAACTAGACAGGGACAATGACATGACTAGCACGGGCAGAGGCACAGATGTTGTGGGCACCCAAGTTACACAGAGTGAGCCCCAACCTCAACATCCTGTGCAGAAAGCCAAAAACAACAGACAATTGAGTCTTTCAGCATAAATCTGGTTGTGATTCAGCTGCCTCCCCATTTTACAGCTTCATTGCTACTTAATACACCCAGAAATGGTGATCTGCAGGGTCAAGTGCTAAGGGAGACCTCAGATCATTTTGCTCAGATGTTAGATTTTGCAACATCTGTCAAAGATGGCTTTCTGGAAGTCTAATCTAAGTGTGAAAAGAGGCTGGCAACCAGCCCAGGCTGCCAAAGGCAGAATTTATTCCCCCCACAGCAGCCCAATGCTGCAGAAATGCATCATATATATTACCACAGTACTGTGTTTAAAGATTACGACAGCCACTGCAATCCATACACAGCCCATCTCCCACACACGTATCAGGACCACTCCAGCACTCCCCCCAGTGCCCTCATGCAGCAGCCAGGGGCATCAGCACAGCAAGTGGTTTGGGCTGTGCACTACAGAAATGCTGTGCAGCGCAGTGGCTTTGATCCAGCACACCTCAGAGACATTACAGGGGTGGCAAAACTTGGGATGTCTCATCAGAGGAGAACAAACACGTGCATTTGTGTTTTTTTTTTTTTTTTTTTTCTTCTTTCTTTCTAATAAAGATCCCATTTTTACTTTAACACAAACCTATTCCAGATGTACTCTGAGATCTCAGTCTCTGCTAAGTTTTATACCTAATAAAATCTAGTAAATTTGTATGAATTCAATATAAGTATTGCAGCAAGATGCATTTCTTGCTGATAGTTGAAATACAACCTAATAAACAAATTAAACCAACCTAAGAGGCAGATGAACATAGGACTTGCTCACTTGGCCCTGGTCTTACCTGTGAGTAAAACACCCACTTGAGGGGTGCAGAGCTGAGCATGCGCAAAAGCTACAAGGTCTTAGATCTTGAATGACATGGCAAAATTCAGTTTGCTTACTATAACCAATTCTTCATTTACTAAATAAACATTTTTAAATATTTATTATATTGAATTTGCAGATGTCATATTTTTATGCTTGGCTTGTGTCAACCTCATCACTATGACTGATTATCTGTAAATTACATGAGTAAATAATAAGCAGTGTCACCATTCCACATTTTCTTAAAAAAAAAAGGGAAAAAAAGAAAAAAAAGAAAAGAAAATTGGAATGAAAAATTCCTAAAGAGTTATTCTCTGATTTCTTTTAGGAAAGACTGTCAAAATTTCTGCTTTCTGAGTGGCTTTGTGCATCATGTCCTGAAAACTGCAGATGATACCTTTATTGATGATTTGGATGAGGGAATTGAGTGTACCCTCATTAAGTTTGCAGAGGACACCAAGTTGGGGGGAAGTGTTGATCTGCCGGAGGGTAGAAAGGCCCCGCAGAGGGACCTGGACAGGATGGGTCGATGGGCAGAGGCCAGTGGGGTGAGGTTCAACATGGCTAAGTGCTGCGTCCTGCACTTTGGCCACAACAACCCCATGCAGCGCTACAGGCTTGGGGCAGAGTGGTTCAAAAGCTGTGCAGAGGAAAAGGACCTGGGGGTGCTGATTGATGCTCGGCTGAACATGAGCAGGCAGTGTGCCCAGGTGGCCAAGAAGGCCAATGGCATCCTGGCTTGTGTCAGGAGTAGTGTAGCAGCAGGACCAGGGAGGTGATCGTCCCCCTGTGCTCTGCTCTGGTGAGGCCGCACCTCTAGTACTGTGTTCAGCTTTGGGCCCCTCACTACAAGAAGGACATCAAGACCCTGGAATGTGCCCAGAGAAGGACAACAAAGCTGGTGAAGGGCCTGGAATACAAGTCTTATGAGGAGTGGCTGAGTGAACTGGGGTTGTTTAGTCTGGAGAAGAGGAGGCTTGGGGGAAACCTTATTAGTCTCTAAAACTACCTGAAGGGAAATTCTGGGGAGCTGGGGGTCAGCCTCTTCTCACAGGTAACTAGTGATAGGACTAGAGGGAGTGGTCTCAAGTTGCACCAGGGGAGGTTTAGGCTGGAAATAAAGAGACATTTATTCTCAAAAAGAGCCGTGAGGCATTGGAATGGGTTGCCAAGGGAAGTGGTGGTATCACTGTCCCTGAGGGTGTTTAAGGAAAGGTTGGACGTGGTGCTTAGGGACATTGTATAGTAGGTGATACTGGGATTAGGGTTATGGTTGGACCAGATTATCTTGGAGGTTTTTTCCAACCTTAATGATTCTATGATTATGCACAACACAACTCATCCTGCACCATTAAAGTCCAAATGCTGCATAGCAAACAAACCCTGCCACAAATGGCACCCAACGGGTCTGCACCTAAAGACCTATCAACTCTAGGCATACACAAAAGGAATCTCAACTCTGACTCTCCATAAACATATAAATTCAATTTTTTTTTGTGACGCTTATGTGAAACAGATCCAGTTACTTCATATAGCATACTGATGAACTTGTTCTAAAAATCTAAAAACTGTTTATCAAAACTACTGACACAAAAGGGCTAAAAAATTGCCACCTCATGACAAATAGGTCAGTTAGTCATATTTTTTATTTAGCTTAAAAATATCAGTACTATTACCTTTGCTTGTTTCCATACTACTGACCAAGTACAGTGATCTGATATGGTTCTAGTATTGCAAAAAGATGTCTTGCCCCTTTTCTTGTTAGTATGAAAGAACACTCTATTTAAGAAGAATAAAATAAGAAAAATATGTTGCCTAATGTTTCTCCTCTAGTGAATGACTCCCTCCCCAGACCAATATATCTAGGCTGTGTACAACTCTTTCAGCAAATACTGGATATAAAATTACACTTCTCTACCAGCTTACTCATGCTCTTTCCACACTCACATTGCAGAGGTTGTTCACTGAGGGGGTGGTTGGGCACTGGAATCAGCTCTCCAAGGCAGTGGTCACAGCACTGAGCCTGCTGGATGGAGTTCAAGAAGCACTTGGACAAAGCTTTCAGACATCGGGCCTGATTTTAAGGAAGTCTTGTGTGGAGCCAGGAGCTTGGACTTGATGATCCTTGCTCCTTCCAACTTTAGATGTTCTATTTAAGAAACATGCTGCAAACTAACTTTAATGGTCATTAAATTTAATAATGGTACTGTAAGCAAGGGAAAGACTTCTAGATGAAGATATAAATACAACTTTTGCTTATGTGTATAGGTACCAGCAACAGATTCAAAACACCACTAAATTTTGTCATCAAGCTGATGGTTGGACTTGATAACCTTGAAGGTATTTTCTAAACTAACTGGTTCTATGATTTTGAATATTCAGTTCTATCAAAAGGTCAGGTCAATCATCAACAGTAATAAATGGAGAAAAGCGAATGCAAGGAATTATTACTGAGGGAATACAGAACAAAATAGAGTACCACATCAACAGTTAGTGACCTTACCTTGAGTATCACCTGCTGCTCTGGTTTTGCCAGCCCAAAAATGTGATTGTAAAATGGAAGAGATGACCCTTGCATGGAATATTTTCCATGCAAGAAAAAACAAAGTGCACTAAGACTTACTAGTCTGGAAAAGATAGGACTTAGCGGAAATACCACAGTGGTATAGAGATCTGAGCACCAAGACAAAGGCGACATGGAACAACTGCTACCTATATGGCACATGGTGTACCTGTATCATACAGAGCACTTAAGAACATCTAATTAAATTAGCAAAAAGTAAACGCTATTGCAAGAGTCTTTAAAACACTATGGCCCTCCTTACTAAAGAAGATTGTGGAAACTAAGAATTTTACAGCAATTCATAAAACTGGAACAGGAATTCATGAATAATAATAAAAAAAAATCTGTTAAGGATTCTTAAACACAAAGACTAGCTCAGGAAGTCTCCAATTCACAGATTACTGATGCAATTCTCAGGAGGTAACTGCAGAGGCATAACATTTTCTTCTGTTTTATCACTGCATACCTGCCTGTGGGAGAAGAATACTGGGCTGGATTAATCTTACCTTTACATCTTAGTCTTACTTAAGACAACTCTTATGCTGGTGACAAGATAATCAGTAGATGTGACACTGCTCCTGGATTTTTCATCCAAGAAATGAAACAGAGGAAATACCTGTCAACCATACCATAGGAACAGGTCAAAAAACACCAACAACTTAATTTCTGACAATGTTCTGCTAAAAGATGGGAAACTCCACTGAAACTAAAGCATAAGAAACTATTAACTGACCAGACATCAAAACATGGAAAACTTTGGCTGAAATAATATAATCACAGCCAAGAAAAAATGGATTATCCAGAAAAACCAGGCACAAGGGCAGCGTTCATTGTTGAGTTTAGTAGATACTGATGACAGGAGATAGTGAAGGAAGTCTGGGCCTACTCTGCCATCTGCTTTAAAAACATTACCCTAGCAGGTGCCATTAGCCCAGGTCCCTGAAGATGAGATACCTGAGCACATGAGCTCCACAGACAGGAGCCATAAACATGGTAAACCTGATGGAATTATTTTCACACAAATTACCTACAGTGAAAAGGAGCTTGCTTTTTATATGTGCAATGGACTTCCTTTTACATTTAATAATGACTTCTCTCAAGGATATTCAAGGACAGATTCTCTAAGTGGAGCATTTGCTTTGCTGCTCTACTTCTGTGCCAGGTTAACTTCTTTGTGCCTATCTCCAAAAAGTGGCTCCAAAAAGCCTTAGCAGATTAACCTGCAGACTGGTACCTTTTTTTTATTGGCAGATTTATACAATCACCCTCATTTTATTTGAATATAGAACCCTTTTCTGAAGGGTTCTGAAGGAACTCCTTTTTGAATAACCCTTTTCAGGTTATTCAGAACTTCACAAGATTTTAACCTGGCATCTCTCAACTGAACTGACCAGTTCTCAGTGAGAGCTCACATGCCTTCTGTGCTGTGGTGCTAAAGGCATCCTGAAAGGCTGGGTACTGCAAGGTTCCCAAGAGCTGAAACAGGGAAAGAACTTTTTACAAACATAAGGGTTTCCCACACCTCTAACTGAAAAACAGTGGCTCCATTACGCATGCTCCCACTTAACTTGCTGGGAAAGGGATGTATAAGTAGAAAGTCTCCTATGAAGAAAGAACAAACATCTGATGAAAATACAATTTTCACCAATGGAGTAGATAAAAATAGCTCAGTCCAGCTTCATCTTAACGCAATTGGCCCTGCAGACATAAAAGTTGTTTTATGAACAGCTTTTATAGTGTTTTCTCAGCTAAATAGGTGAGAAACAGTGGGGAAAGACAGAATACAGTAACTGAGCAGCTATTTCTCTTTAGTTCATTCCTCTGTTAGAAATGACAAACAAAAGCACAATTGTGTGTGTAGTATAAGTGGGAACTCAGAAGTGGGGAGAGCTGTTCCTGTGGCATGTACTGCAGACAAGAATACAGTGTCAAATAAGTGAATCACAGAGTAGATGTGTAGCTACACATATGTCCCAGCTGAATCCAACAGTGTGGATCAGAAAAGTAGCTTTCAAGACTAATCCATCTGAAGGATTTTGAATCCATCATGGTAATTCTCCTCCGTCCTTCATCTCAAACAACCTTTGTGTACATTTTGAGACATGCATTTTCATAAAAACTCAACAGCTGAGAACATTTCTGAACATTCTTTACTGATCAGTGATTTCTGGATGAACTGTTTAAACAGATGGTGCTATTTCATGGCAAATAGATGGTAACAGTATTTCAGGAAGATGATTTTTAAGAAGCCAAGGTGCTATTATATGTTGTGAAAAGGACAACAGAAGCTCCTCCCACCATGCTGTCTTGAAGAGTTTATAAAAATTCCCAGAAATCAGGCAGCAACAGTCCATACATCAGCTACTAAGCCAATACAACAATCAAATATTAGGTACTGTGAGTGTTGACACTATTACTTATTTGCTACTATAAGGATGAATATATCACAATACTTTAGTACATCCTGGTTCAGGGAATCCTTATTAATTATCTTTCTTAAAAAAAATAAAAATAAAAATAAAAAGCTGGTTGTTTGATATGCATTCTTCCCCCCACTCTCTCTATATTTATTTTTAGCATTCACACCAAGCTTTAAATATACTTTAAAATACTGATCGCCGCACCCCCCCCCCCCCCCCCCCCCCCAAGGGACCCGGGGAAGTGGGT
>CM021771.1:16640062-16702345 GCA_011076525.1 Nettapus auritus | reverse complement strand
CCCCCCCCCCCCCCCCCCCCCCCCCCCCCCCCCCCCCCCCCGGAAAATAAACAGGCATGCCAAAAGCCAAGCTCTACAGAACAAAGCAATGCACACAATGATTGGTAATATAAGATATTTCAGTTTTAAAGCTTTCACAACACTACTGCAACTAGCATTTTTAGAAATTTTTAAGATACTTCAGAACTTTCTTTTTAAGTCATGGCTCAATCTGAAGTTACAACCTGTTAATTCAAATAGTGCCAGTCCTCTTAGCCCTACTGGAGTCTAGGATCAGTGCAATGCTAAAGAACAACACTTAAAAATCTCAACAGCAGCTGCTAATTACATGCTAGGGCTTACTGTATTGCTGTCTGTCAGCTAATACTTAATATTATACTAAAAATATTTCTGAGGGACATGCCACCAGAATTTGAATACAGCATTTCTGCATTAACACAATGCACAATGTGGAAGTGAAAATACTGTGATAACTGGGACATGCAAACAATTTGGATGCCATGCTAATTAAAGCTAATGCTGCATCCAACAGAATGATGAAAAAAGAAAACACAACCAATAGCATCTGAGACATTCTTTCAATCCATTTTTAGCTAGTTACTGGTCTAGAGATTGTGAGCCAAACACATATGTTTTGTCATGCCAATAAATGATGCAGCAATTCAATAAATATCTGCAAGGGCAGGAGAAGTGATAGTGAGAGCTAACACGCTATCTCATGGATGATAAGAGGTTTCACTAAACCTTCAACTTGCCTCACATATTGCTAAGGTACACTTTAGACAGCAATTAGATGAAACTGCATCCAGTTCATACCCCAGCTCTTTTCAGCACCCTTTAGCTTATGAAAGGTTCTTGATAGATATTTCTGTCTAAATAACTGTATTAGGCTTAGCCAGTACCTTCTGTGTTGTAACCACAAAGCAATTTACTCACAGTACATAATTTGCAAGGTTTTGAGAACTGCAAAATCACATTGCTACTGGAACAGACTTAGTTACCGGTACAGCCTTCTCCATTAGATACTTGCCACTAAGTAAAGGTCTGTTGAGTGTATAAAGAGGTGGTAGATCTTCTATCTCTGCTATCCTCTGGTATACGGCTCTGGATAGATGATCCCCATGATATAAACTCCCCAAGATGATGCTAGAGAAGTAAATTGGCTCCACAAAGAGGCTAAGTAAGGCTCCTTGAATACCCAATACGTTCCACCTAAGAGGGAGGGAAAAACAAAACAAAACAAAACAAAAACAAAAAAAACTTTCTTTTTAATGGAACAAGTAACATCTGCCAGACATAATAGCAGTTAATCACAATGGACCAGACGTTCAACCTTTCCTCTCTTGAGCAGAACATGGCTATGGTAACATAGCTGTGACACCTGCTGGAATTTCTGAGACCGATTTATGGGAAGCTCAGCAAAATCCTGAGCAAGGCAACCAAGAGGTCTACTGTCAATATCCACTTCAGGAGCAGATTCCATAACCTCACTTCCCTTCTGTTGTGCCTGGTGATACATTTTGCAGCACCCTAATGTCAGAGATGGACAGGATCATTCAATCAGAGAAAGCCAAGCTGTGAGATCCTTAATCAGAAACAGTAGCCGATGCCTCCAAAATACATGTTGCAATGGGAAAAGCATCATTCTGACAACACAGGGACTGTGCCTGCGAGACCTCAGTCATCTCACCTCATCACCTTTGTAGAAAGTTTTTTCTTTACATCTTAACCAAACTGTCCACATCCTGTTGTCAGAAAGAATGTTTGTAGTTGCCTGCAATATTCATGGGCAGGGGAAAATAATCTCCAGGTACTCTCTGCTTACTTCAGCTGCTTGACAGATTCCAACCATAAATCCCTGTCTGCACCATTGTGACCCACGGTTGAACAGGTCCAGTAGCAGGAATCTAGCATGCATAGGAGCAAAATACTGAAGAGGTTTTGTATCTGTGTTTATTTAATCAAGTTTTGGCTCTCAATCTATTTTTAGAATCTTTTTAAAATCTCGAAGTCTGCTGTAGAGTATTTCCACTAACCTCTTCTCTGAAGTATACTTGCAAACAATTTGTCACTATTAAAATAGTGTATCTGAGTACAACTGCAACATCCAGACTGGATACCCAAGCAGAAGGAAAATTTAGTTTGGTGCTTGAATATAAAGAAATATAAAAAATAGCACAATGGAAGCTGTTGTGCTCATATGAAATGGTTGTCCTTATTAAAACTCACAGCCTAATATGAGATGCAAGGATCCCCCAAGAAACAAGGGAACTCTGTGCTAAAAGTGTTTCTTGCACCTTGTACTGGGATGGCATGGCTATATATCATCAGTTCAGGCTAGAAATTGTATAGTACAACTGCTTCACTACTGTGAAAAACTGAACTATATGCTTTGGCTACAAGTCTCGCAAAATTTTGAAGAAAGGGTAAAACAAAAATTGCAGTCCAAGGAAACAATTTATTTGCATGTCTTTACTGAGGCTAAAAATTGAGGCAGTATGGATTAGCTTACTCACCTGCCGTTAAAAAAGCTGGCCCTAATGTATGAGTAAAAATACTCTACTAACAAAAAGAAAGGTATCTATTACATTATATAATGGCCTATTTTGTATGACAGTGAAAATGCAATGAACAGCCAAACATAAGGTTAAGGGTACCAAGTGAAAATTATTGCCTCCCAGTACCGAGATGACTTTCTAAGGACTTTGCCTTGACTATAATTTTGTAAGCACAAAGGTACGTTAATTGCCAAATTGATCACAATAGTATTTTCTTGTTATTTGCACTATTACCTACATGCAGGACAGAGAAGGATATGGACTACTACAGACAGATAATATTATGGAAGAAACATCTGGAAAGAATCCAAGAGTAATCATAGCAAATTGGGTTCTTACAGTTGTATCTGAAACTTACAGACACACAAATTAAGCTTCCTTAGCTTAGGCGCATTACATCTTATTTTTCTTCAACAGTACTTGAGTGATGGACAGAAATTTAAAAAAAGAAAAAAAAAAAAAAAAAAAAAAAAGAGTATTCCTCTGGCAAGCCATAGCTCCCTAAATGAAACCTTTGCTAGACCCCTTTTTTCCTTGTTTCCATGTTCAGTATTTCTAGAGCTTGTGTTTTACTGCTTCTTCCCCACCTCCCACACTTGGTGACCGTTGCTGGCAAAGAAAGTTAAAGCTGAAGTTTGTCTTTTAATTGAAATGAGGAGTTTAGACACTTGAACAAACTTCTGCAAGGTGAACTACATGAACCTGTATTACAGTTAATTCCTATTCTGTAATAACTGCACGTGCCTGCTGGTTTTGCTGGGGTGGGCTGTATCACTGTGAGCAACGGATTCAGAGCAACAGTAAATACAAGGTTTGTAGAAACCATTCATACACGCAAAGCCTCAACCTCATAAAATTGATTGGGCAGGGTTGGATAGTGATTAGGTTTATAAAATTACCTTTAAATTTCAAGTGTTACAATAAAAGATATAATTATCCATAGAAATAAATAACCATTTCAGATACTGGCAGTGAGTCAGAGATAAACATGAAACCCAAATGAAATTATGTAGATTGCAACTGAGGCAAAAAGGATTATGAAGAGACTTCATTGTTTTTTCCTATTTATACTGTACTTCTTTCTGGCTAACGTTAATTTCTCACTCCCATTAGCACATACAGCAAAAACAACCTCTACAGATATAAACTGAGAAGTAGCTATACCAATAATATGCATCAATTTTCAAAAAGACACAAGCCTTCTGAAACCTGAAATGGTAAAGCTGACTCTTCCTGCCAATTTACAAGCATGACATGTCAGAATGTTTGTCAACAAAAGCTGTCAATTTAGTACTAAAATTTACTGAAAACATATTTTAAAGTTAATGGGCCAAATCTGTACAGGTTCATTACAAACCATGAGATGCAGAGCTGAGAGTGAAAAATTTATCAAAGAAGATGTTAATACATTCAGAATAGAATCATAGAATGGTTTGGGCTGGAAGGGACCTTAAACCCCATCCAGTTCTAACCTCAGTTCCATTTCAGCCAGGTGGCTCAAAGCCCCATCCAGCCTGGCCTTGAGCACTTCCAGGTATGGGGCATCCACAGCTTCTCTGGGCAGCCTGTTCCAGTGTCTCACCACCCTCAGAGTGAAGAATTTCTTCCAGACAGATGACCTAAACCTACCCTCTTTTGCTTTAAAGCCATTACTTCTTGTCCTATCACTACACTCCCTGACAAAAAGTCCCTTTCCAGCTTTCCTGTATTGCCTTTTCCACCAAGCCAGCGAAACACCTAACAAAATGTTTTTTTTTCTTCACATTAATATAAAAAAATAGTATGAGAAAAGGGTGAAGTAACCAATGCCATGTAAATCTAGCTTGCAAACCCAAACCTTCCAATGCTCACATCGGTTTCATAACACAGAGACAAATCTTTCTGCTGCAATGCATACTGCAGCAGAGTGGACACAGACCCTGGCCATGGCACAGTGCTCAGGTAGGAACATTTGATGGTTCTAGAATGTGATAACGGAAGAAACGTCTCCAATCACTAATTCAGCAGTTGAAATCACTTCTGCAACAGCCATGGGCAAAAATGCAGTACTCCTGCATAAAATGACTTGATCTTCGGTCCATATCTTACAGTGCAGATCACAGAGCATGCTGGACCCAGGCAATAACTTTTCTCACCATTAAAACAAGAAAATGGCATCACATTTGCAACAACAACAAAAATGCACTAAAGCACAAGATGAGGCAGAACGCTGGACTGCTGCATTATGTCAATTGCAATCCTGAAATGCCTAAGGTACAGTTCACAGAGGAAAGTTTGCTGAAGGGGAAGAGAGCCTCAGTAGGCAGGGAGACATCCTCCAGTGTAAAGCTTCACACTGAAAAATATGTCTAGCTGAGCATAAAAACAGTGCCTCTGATGACATATTCTGATAAAATTCATATGATATTCTGAATGTTCAGATTTTAAGCTACCACAAGAATCAAGAGATTTTCTTTCACAAGAATTATAAAATTTCAAACCAAAATTTCAAACCAAAATTAATGTTTTAAATAACAGCGAGCCACACGATTTAGTTCTAGACTAACACTTAAAAACAGGTGCCTCTATTTGAGTTGTGTGTCTTGATCTCATTACGGTTTATGGTGATTTATTCAGTACCTGAGTAAGGTCGCGTTTGTTTGGTTGGTCAGATCTCCACCAGTGAGACAGCTGTCTAATGCAAGGGAAGGTGGGGCACCTTGTGCAGACAGGAATACCCACAGCTGAGCACCATCCAAAGTTCAGCAGCATGCAATATCCCCTTCACCTTCAGCTCTGCAAGTGATGCACAATGCACGGAAAGGCAACCTGATGTGATGCCAGTGCGTTCAAACAAAAGCTTATTTACTTGTCCTAACCTGATTCTCTTCACTTCTGAGCAGCTTTTCATGACACAGTCACCGAGTAGTTTGCTTCACTCTCTACCAGGGCCTCAATGAGATGATATATAACCACTACTGTGTTTGATAGGGAAAAAAAATCTAAAGCTCTTCTAGTAACAGTTAGGAAAGTACTTAAGCATAAGAAGGTAAACAAAAGCTACATATCAAAACCAGAGCTCTCAGTTTTCCTTAGATGGAATAGCTGACATAGCACAGTGGCCCTTACTAGCATCTGGATTAAGAATTGCTGTGATTCCATCACCACACATATTAGCTGATGCTGTTTTTTCTGGGACAAGAAAATAGAAATGATAAGTTTATCCATCAATTTGGCCACTGAGCAGCTCAAACTGTTAAAAAGCATAGGGAGGATTACAGACAAAGGATGCTGTAATCTGTAGCATAAAGTTGTACTCCATCACTCCCCCAGGATTAAGTCTAATTGAAGAGGACTCTGCATATCACAACCTTGATCCTCCTCAGTCTTCTAATTTAATTGCTTGTATGGCTCTCCATAAAGTAAGAGCAGTGACATGATTCAAGTTTTATATATATCTATATCCATATTCAGAAAAAGGGGAAGGTAGAGAGAGCTGCTTGCCACTGGAAAAGTCAGAACATAAAAAGCACCATCAGGTGCTGCCCCTGCATTGTGCCTTGCCAGAGCTGTGCTGTAAGTCACAGCACTGACCTTGTATTTTGAAAATGCAGTTTCTCTTATCTGGTTTACAGCACAGCTCCATAAACAACTGCACTGAGAGAGGCAGGGAGCTGCAGTATGCAGGGAGAATGCAGCAGCTCATCATGGGTAATGTTAATCTCCTAAAAAAATTCAGTGATCTGAAAAATTTCAGTTGCGAATAAAAAATTACACGAATTAGAAGATGCTGCTGAGTTGTCTCCTTGGGAGCATAGCTCAGGCTACTCTGTGTCCACACTTTGCTGTACAGCTTAAAATTCCCCAGGCACACTTAGGTACAAAATAAGACCAAAAGACCAAATGTTTGCCATCATCAAGATTTTGCCATGTCTTCTACCTCATCTAAGAAGTAACCTTGCACACAGGAATTCACAGAAATGCTGTTTCCAACTGCAACATCTCGCCATCTTTACAGACTAGACCCCAACAACAGCTTTGTAGATCCGAACGTTTTCAATCCAAGTCTCAGTCTCCTATAGTAGTTCCTACACAACAGCAAACAACTGCCTGTTCCCACAAACACAGCTGGATTCACGTCCTGCCTGCTGCCTCACCTGCACTGAAGTATCCATAAATACATATACAACTTTTGGTCAATGAAGTTGCAAATGAATAATGGTCAGCTCCTGACTACATACAGATGCTACTCTCTGGGTAGTGTGCTCGCCTGAGAGCTACAACCAGGGTTTTATAGCTGAGCACCACCTTGGGGAAATGCGATTTTACAAAATTATCGTACTCATTGGTTTTCCTGCTCCATATTCACCACTTAGATGCTATTAGATGCTTAGATGCTGCAGAATGAACAGGAAGAGATGATTTTAACTAATCTATACACGACCTCCTTTCTGCCATGTTCAAATCTGATTTCTCTTTGCTTTCCTAAGAGATTAACTGAATCTCTATGATCAGTGCCTCCTTTTCAAAGCATACACAGGAAGCAACATCGTCATGTGAAGCAGAGTCAGTCTTCCACCTCAAGTGGCTGAGTCAGTGCCCCACACTGACACAAGTCACTAAGCACAAGAAGTCTATTATCTTTTACAGCAGCACTTCTCACAAACATCTTTTTATTTATCTTGAGGTCAGACTTTCAATTACAGACAAGAGGATTTGTTTTCCCTTGTAGCTGAACCTAGGCAGTCAACTGCACGGCTCTGATTTGCCTCAGCTTTCCCAGTGTTGCCTGGATCTGTGGCATACTGGTGAGCCTGGGCCAAGACTCAAGTCACTGATTTGAGCGGTTACATGATGCTGGGTAGAGGTTTCCTGCTTCTTTCCCCAAGGTTTTTCACCTAGGCATCACACAGCCATCACATATCAAAATTAAGGCATCCTAATCTGTCACTTAGACTAAGAACTGTTCAGAAGAAATGTTCTTCCTATTGCTGTTCAGAAATCACACCAGATCTGTCGTGGAGCTTTCCATTACAAAATGACTCTCAAACTTGAAAAAAGCTCAACGGGCACAAACAGAATATATGTACAGCCTTTAGTGAGCACACACAGGATTTTAAGTTCTTTTTGTGCAGCCTCATCAGTCCAAGAAATCTGGATGGTGGGGTCAAGAAGGAAAAGCCATCAGGGAAATAGACAGACAGACAGTTATAAACTTCCATTTGGATATCCCACTCTAAATACTGCAAAGCAAGGTCAGTACATAGGCACATGACATCATTTCACACCAAAGATTATCAGAAGTAACATTCTTTAGAGCAGAACAGCGCCAATAATTTCTCCTTTATACAACAGGACCACTTTCTAATTAAATCACTTCTCAATTCCTAGAGCCTTCCTAGCTAGGAAACAGGGTGAAAAAACATTTTGTTCTGCTTAGCAAGACAGCAAACCTCAACTGAAATGTTTGTGAGAAATTAAGTAATTATTTAAAGCTGAAAAACTTGAAATGAATGTGTGTGTGGGGGGGGGAACATATCAAACAGAGAATGACAAAAATATGCATAATAAAGCACCATGGATATAATAAAGCCTAGGATACATTTAAAACAAATGTATGTATATTAATGTCCCCAAAAAAGGTATTATTGTTATAGAATAACATCACCCTGAAACATTGCCATGAACTAACACTACGATAATCCTATTCTAATGCTCCTGATCCAAATGGAATTACATTAACTTTTACAGAATCACAGAATCATCTGGGTTGGAAGAGACCTCCAAGATCACTGAGTCCAACCTCTGACCTAACACTAACAAGTCCTCCACTAAACCGTACCACTAAGTTCTAAATCTAAACGTCTTTTAAAGACCTCCAGGGATGTTGATGCGACCACTTCCCTGGGCAGCCTATTCCAGTGCCTAACAACCCTTTCAGTAAAGACATTCTTCCTAATAACCAACCTAAACCTCCCCTGGTGCAACTTTAGCCCATTCCCCCTCCTCCTGTCACCAGGCATGTGGGAGAATAGACCAACCCCCACCTCGCTACAGCCTCCTTTAAGGTACCTGTAGAGAGCGATAAGGTCGCCCCTGAGCCTTCTCTTTTCCAGGCTGAACAGGCCTTTTGCTATTTTTCATTTTTCTCCTGGTGAACATTAGTGCAAGTCAGAGTTTGGCACCCCTCATTTCCTTCCTACCTAAAGCACAGCTCTCATATCTCTTGACTTTTTCTCTTTTTTTTCCTGTCTCTTCCAGCACAAGCAGGAAGTGTCCCTTCAGGAGGTCATTTAGGGGTGCTGAGTATCTGCCTCCAACTAAGCTGGTGAAGACGAGGTGAGCTGAGCAGTCTGGAGGGAAGCAGAAGACCATGTTGTTCCACAGCCAAAGCCTGTTTCACGCATCCTATCTCAGCCTGTGGCACAATCCAAACCCTGGCTTAGCATGGCCAAGTCTGCCAATGTACAATCAGCACCTGAAGTCAGCCCAAGGAATTCCATCCACTCTTGCATTAAAGCTCACCTGTTACCACAGTGAGCTTGGCCCATCACTGTAATGATCAGCAGCAACTGCAGACTTTCTAGTTTTTAGCTTTTTTTTTTTTTTTTTTTTTTTTTTTTTCCAGAAAAAGAAGTTTAACAGAAGTTTTGCAAGTTCCTTGGGTGTTCCTACCAGGCTCAGGAGGGTGCTAGACAGCACACTGCAACAAAGCACTCAGAGGCTGAAAGTAACAGCTTGGGTTATATATATAATCCACACAGATATGGCTGTTCAGATATAAAGAGTTCTCCTGCTCTGGACTGCACATGCAATCCTTCACACTTTATTCATCCATGTGTTTTCCACATTGGGACAGTGAACCTTTTGGAAAGCTCAGTGGAATTGCACAGGGCAAGGGCATTCTGGAGCACTGACTGTTGGAAACTACATAACAATGCATTCTTTCAAGTTAAATGGACAAAACATGGTCATAAATGTCAGGGAAATGTAAAAAAAGAATAAATAAATAAAAGAAAAAATAAAAGAAAAAAAGAATATGAAAATTTGGGCCTCCTTACCCGTCATACAGTCTTTGTTCTGTGTCAAGGGGTTCTATTTGCTTCCTTCACTGGCACAAACAAAATTATTCCCATTAGCCCCAAGGAGAGGTGACAGCTAGCTACGCAAGCGAGAGATGGATTCTGTTCTGCATCACACAAAATCAACAAAATAGTCAAATGTGTTCTAGCTCAGTAACTGTCTTCAAGTTTTATTTTCACTAACAGCAACGATGATGTGATAAAAGAAGTCAAATGAATGCAGAATGAATACCACATTGGATGGTTAGGAGAAGTTATTGATATGAAGCTGGGAAATCTATTTGATGAACTATTGAAAATATTATTTAAAAATTTAAATGTCATTTTTGTAAAATTGCCTTTCAACCACCCAGTATAGCAGCTTCTGAGTGGCCCTATCTATTTGTGTTAGAAGGATTTAAACTAAAGTAAAGTGTCTTCCTTCAGTAAAGATGTTGATTACCTGAGACAAGACTAGAGGAAAAAAGCAATCACCTAACATTCATCTTGTATTCTTTGATTTGGTGTACACAGTTCACAATTACATTTCCACTTATTTTCTTTGTTAAAATCGACTTAATAAATTCTGAACCAGACTAAGTGTGACTTGACAGATCAGCACAGGTTTTTTAATTAAAAAATAATTAAAACATCATCAGTTGAAAAACTTGGCATTTCTCATCTATTGCACAAGAACAAAGAGTCTGCTATCAGACAGGCTCACTTCAAATAATACTACAATCTTCCAGCAACTCTCCCAAACCTCTGGTACTTTTTAAAGGTTAATGCTGCTAAACTGGGGATAGGGTGAGGGGTGTCATCTGTCTGTCCACAGTTTTAAAAAATCTTTGTCTGACAACAAAGAATAAGAATATATCAGATAAAGTATAAGTAAAAGTACTAGTACTGGAACCAAAATATGTATTTCCATTAAAAATATTAAAACTAACAATAAAATAATTTTGAAGCTAGAAATTAAAAATGACCATCAATGGACATGTTTTTAACTGGAACACTTTTTCCCTGCATAAAATAATAAAAATCTAAATTTATCCATGGAACACATCTGTACCATTGATATACAAGAATATATATAATCAGAGGAAATTAATCAGCTACAGCTAATAGATTTATTGTACTGTCACTGTGTTGCCAATGCCATACTACATTAGAAAAAAAAAAAAAAGGCATTCCTCTGATATTTTCAAGTGATAATTACAAATAAGGCTGTCATGACTTAAGTTGCTAAATTGATAGATAATGTTTTCACCTCGCTTCTGAAGCCAGCAGAAGGTCTGACACCAACTGCAGGTGAAGAATCAGAGCTTCATAACTGGAATTGCAGTCATGCTACATCTAAGCAAGGAAACCAAGCAATAACCTGCACATTCACTGCAGCTGTCATGCAAACCTCCTTTCTTATTCCAGTGAAAAAAACACAATTATTTAGTATCTCACCTTGCTATCTTGTCACTGCATGACATAGTAAGTAGCCTTTCTCCTTGCAATACTCCATCCCATGTCTGGATAGTGGTAGTAGAGCGCACAGGGATTGTTCCTTCCCCAGATTCTATTTTTGTTCGTAGCTGTCCTCTTGCCTTGCGGTTTGGATGTCTGTCCCCTTGATCTAAATGACAAAAACTGCTTATAATCAACTGAAAAATATTCTCAAAATATTTTACAGATAGCTTTACAATAAGAAGAGTCTATTAAAGCCTACGTAGTTGACGGCTTACACGACAATTTCTATCACTCCTTGCAATTTAGCTACATAGCCATATCACTAGTACATGCTCAAATAATACTTTAAGCTCCAATACCAGAATACTACTGCTATCATACCCTCTTGTGCTGCTTCATGTGGCGAGAAAATCCTAGCATCTCCACAAGGAGACGTGCTGATATAGAGATGAAACTGCACATTCTCCTTCAGTTTAAACCCGCCTTGTTCCGATTTGATAAAAATGGATTTTTGCTGATCATCTTTATTGCTGAAACAGAGAACAAAAATATAGTCAAAACCAAAATTAACGTACAAATAATATAAGCTGGTCAATCTCAACAGGCATGAAACACATGATGTCTGGATATCTTCTAACTCTAACAAGTTATTACAAATTAAAAAATGAAAAAAAAAATGGAGACAAGAAATAGAGGCCTTTCACATTCCCCGGTGAGCTTTCAGGGACTTACCAGAAAACAAAACATCACACATTGGATCACTTGAGGTTATTTTGATTTAGATTTTTGTTTACAGATTACAAAACGATTCCCTGTAATTTTGTCTCTGCTTTCCTCTCAAGATTGACACCTAACTGAATACATGCTTTGTTAAATTTAAAATTTAGGGCAAAGATCTTCAGTTCTCAGTCAAACATTCTAATGCAACAGGTATTACTTTACACAGTTTGTTTCAGCAGGGCATGTCAGGATAAGTGTTTCAGATTCAAATAATTAGAAGACATTTTCTGACAGCTTTACAGCTCCATGTGGTCAGCTTATCTTCCCATAAGCTTACCTTAGATAAAGCTCAAGTTGTGTGTATAGAAATTTAAGCAGGCACCGTCGAGATATAATTTCCGCGTGGCAATCATTTAATGCAAGACCACGATCACTCATGTATTCACCATTGATGCATTTTGTTCCTGTAGAAACACTTATTACCAGAGCATCTTTCACATCCGTACCTGACAAAACAAAATTTTAGAATGAAGATGCAATTAAAACCACAAGCAATTTATCAACAGATCATCCTGCAGAATTCAAACAGGGCTCTTTTTTTTTTGTTTCTTTTCAAGAAATACTTTTTCTTCTGTTTTTTTTTTCTTTAAACCAAAAGCTTCACTCTGACTTCCCTCTACCCTCTACCCCCTTCCCTCTACCAGTATGGTCTATGGTTTTTGTGAGTTCTTCATTTTGGAGTTCAGATGAGTTAGAAATTGAAAGTGGCAGGGAAAAATTGCTGCTTCAGGAAGAGTTATTAAAGCCTGATCACCAAAGACGATGCTTTTTTTCGGAGCCCAGGCAGTCAGTTGGCTTACAGCATGGCAACCTGTTGGCCATATATGCAGATATTAACAGCATCTTTAGAAATTTGTATTATTAAAGGGCACTGATTTATTAACTAATAAACAAAAGATCAAACAGAAGGGTATTAAACAACCAACACAAAAAGTAACACTAGATAATGAAGTTCAAATGCTTAAGAGACGTAGTTCTTGGTGTTAAATCTGCACAACTGAATTAAAAATATTTTGCATGTTTTCTACACAAACTACCTTTGTCATGAAAATAGTCAGTTCCATGAAGAATTTGGAATGACAGGTCAAAATGTTACAGCCTTCTCCCAAAACAAAGCAAAAAACACCAGATATGGAAAGCAGCTAGCCCTGTTAAATGCCTTCTGCTGTCTTCATCCAACAGAATATTTACTGCAGTATGAACAAGCAGGAAGAAACATATTCAACACACCCCAAGCACCTGAAGCTTAGGGTCCATCCACAATACAAGATCATCTCCTGAAAGTGCCAATGCAAGGGAGCCTAGGCTGCCAGTGCGTAGGGTTAGCTGCGATGTGCATCCCAGCCTGAAGTGGTGCAGATTGATGGGGAGCTGTGTGTGGGTGTGGGAAAGAGTAAACCAGCAGTGGTTCTGAACACAGCTCAGCGACAGCATTGCCCACCACCTGGCTGCACTGCAGCCCTGCCAATGTGAGGGGCATAACTAGGAATTAGTGAGGGAATGGGACACGTGGAATGGGATATTTGAGCTCTCACTGCTTATGAAATAAATACTCATCAAAGTACAACCTTAAAAAACAACAACAACAAAAAAAACAGATGAGGCCAGCTACCCCCTCTCCAAAAATGGCTGAGACACAAAGCACTGTGAAGGAAATACAGCAAGACTAACTAAAAAAGTGCAAAACCTTAAAGATTTGGATAATTTCTTACATACCATGCCAAAAACAAAAATGCCATCTGTGTGATCAATGTGGTGAAATTTATTTTAGATTTACTTTCAAAAAGTTCAATGTTTCATTTTAAAAGGTTCATTAATTTTGTAGATTATTAATTATCTCAGAAGCCACAACTACGCAGAAGACAGGACCTCCAGAAACAGATGCATTTGCAGCTCTAATATTCCTTTAATCTTCTTTAGCCAAGATTTAATTGCTATACTTAATGCACCTTGAAGATTAAACAGTAAAAATCTATTCCAATACTGATTGACTGAAGAAATAATATAGTTTCTTAGAATGCAAACAAAGCCCTTGTATTTAGACAGCTAAAACGGTATTTTTTTTTTTCTTTACCTGTTGTCATGACAATTCCAGCAAGGACTTTTCTACGTGCATGTGGAGATGTGAAATTTTCTGTCAAATCACTGAATTTATCTACTACCAAGCGTGCAACAGCATCTGCTAAAACCTGTTGGATCACACAGAAATGCACATTAGAAAATTAAACAACTAAAAAAGTCACAATAGCATTAGGTTATAAAGATTTGCACTTTTATATGATTTGACACAATGGATTAAAAGTGTTTGTATTGTTTGCTTTAAAACTGGACAAAGATTTTGATGCATCTGCACTATGTCAAGGAGGTGGCTAGGTCCAATTTTCAGGCACACTGAACACTCAGAGCTCGCTATATGTGGAAATAAGAGTTCTGTGTGCTCCATGACATAGCCCTATGTTAAGCATCAAAATACCTTACAGTCATGATCACTGTGAACTTCTCAGGTTTTTGGAGAACAACCAAACAGAGACATGAGTCAGTATTTTCATGCTCAAACCTCAAAACATCTCATTTCAGCATCCTCAGTGTTGGACCTGACAGAAAGATTGAAGTGCAAAACCAGCCTCTTCAAAGCAACACAGAAACGTTTAATAACAATCAAATTAATTACTTAGTTACTCCATAAATAAGAATGAATTTGTTTTCAAAAGTGTTTTCTTTTTTTGTGTGTGTGTTTTTAATAATACATACAAATTTAAGAGTCTAAGACATCACTGTATAACCTACCTGTCTGAAAAGTAGGAAGACTTAACTCTTCCATCTTAAGGAAAACTTAGCCACAGCACTGTAACTTGCCAGTTGTGCTGACAAGCAACATCGTTCAGGCTCTATGGGGACTAAATTCATATTAATGAAAACTTCAAGATACCACCCCTGCTCTTGCTGAACTCCGATGATGGTTCAGTTCAATGCCACAGCTAATGTCACCTGCTGATTTTAAGGCAGCTGGAACTATAATAACTAGAGATGAATCAAACTCAAATTCCTGAATCTTCACCAGAAAAGACTCTGAAAACCAGGGCAATCTATGCAACATTACTTTTGAGTAAAAACCACCATGTAAATATCTGTTGTTGGTACTAACTGTTACTGTACTGCATGTACTAAGAGTCCAGTGCCCCAGTGATACATCCAGCGGCATAGTTGATTACTTCGAGAGGGAAGGCTGAGAAAGGCAAGTTACATGTTAAACAGAAGCAGCTGCAATGCAGGAAAACCCTTTTTGGCACAGCTTTTAGACAAATTAAGAGTGTCCATAAGAAGAGGTCATTTAGGGATGATGGCTCTTTCAGACAACATCACACCCCCAAGCATGCACTGACCATAACAGGACTTCACTTTCACACCCACAGGAAAACCCAGGTTTAAATATCTCTACGTGCAGATCCCTGCAGCCTGGAGTTAAATCCCTTCCATGCAGCACCAGGCATAAAAGACTGGGTGCAGTCGTCTGCATGCTGACAGCTGGCAGTATTCAAGATGTTACACCTGGCCCACAGGTGGACGCTTCAGAAGTGCACAGGTCCTGCGCCAGGTCTGCCAGTGGTGCACCAATGCCTTAGATGCCTGATAGCATCTTATACAATGCTAAACACACGCATAAATCAAGCCCAAAAGGACATTTGGGGCTGAGAAGCTTCTGTTTATGAATTAACCACAGGACCTTTCTGTATGAGAAGAAAATCACCACACCTCCAGAGACAGCCCAAGGAAAATCCGCAGTACTGACAAATCTTGAGCATTATCTGTTCCAAAACCAGACTGCCACCGTCAAAAGAAAAGTAAAAAGAAAAGGCTTGAAGACTGTCAGCCTGATTCACCACTGCTTTCTTAACAATGCTCATGAGAACTGACAAACTAGAAATAAAAGAACTTTCAATGTTGACTTCCTTCTGGGAAAGCTTTTGCAGCCAATGAAGCAATAACTACAGGTCATGTGTCATGATTTTGGAGCTTGATGTCTTTTTCCAGAATCTGACTGGGGCATACAGCAACTAGCAGTCAGTGGTGACTGAGGTCACATTTGCACCAAGCTTCAGCCTATGTTTTGCACCACATGACTTGTAGAATCAGAAGACTCTCAACATTGTGAATACAAATATTCTCAATGTATTTGAATGGACTACAATTCAGAAACTCTCATCAACAGATTGAAAATATTCTCAGAAGCTCAACTTTGTTCGGAGGCTACCATCACGTCTGTAGAGGCACTAGTTCTCAAGCTTCTCTCTAGCTGTAGCCATCCATTGCAGCACTCCAGTCGGGGATTGGTCCCATCACATTTCAGTGAGATTTAGATGCATTGGTTTAGAGCTGCATTTAAAGCAGGTACAGTCCTTGAGAACCACACTGGGGTAAATTCTTCCTGCCTCCCTGTGCTTATTTCAGCATCCGGCTTTCAGGGCACCAGCATGAAGGCTCAGTGCTGGTCCCATCACGGGGCTGGTGGTTGCTGCATCACAATGGAGAGGATGGGACACAGAGCATCAGAACACCGTGCACCATTGCTATCCCCTAATATAGCTCACATCTGGGCAAAACCAAGTACAGACAGGTGCTACAGCAGAGATAAAAAATTACAGTCCTGCATGGGGGGAAACATTTTCCTTTCTCCTTTAAATGAAGGCTAAGGGAGCCTTGATGAAGTTGGTCTCCGGACAGATGTTAAGAGAGGTTTTTTGCTTATTGTATTTGACTGAGGGATAGAGAAGATTCTTTAAAGTTCTGAATAAGCTTGTATTAGGCAATTGTTGTAGCTTTACATACACTTCCTACGTGCTGAACATGCTTATTATTATACTTGGTGAATACTCTAAAATAGTTACACAGAAAGAGTAAGAATTACAACAGCTGAAGGTAACAGCTGTAGATAACATATGAGCTTTCTAGGGTTAACCCTACAATTTTCTCAACTTCGCAGTAAGATTTGTAAGCTACTAGTCTCCTGAATTAAAAAACTGAAATAGAAACCTCTTCCTCACTGCCCCTTATTATGGCTTCTGAAATTAATATGGCTATATTCTGAATCCAGTTTTATAAAAAGGAGAAAAGTGATGGAAGGAGAGAGAGAGAGGAGAAGGGAGGAGAGAGGGCTGAACCGTGGCCTCTCTATTGCAGTGAGATTACTAAAGGTTACAAGGGAGATGAACAACATACAGCTATGGTGGAGGATGTCTCAGAAATAAAGTCAGGCAAGGGCCTGTGAAGCCATGGAGGAAGCCCAGCCAAGAGCAAGGGCTCTGCACCAAGGAGGTCATCATGAAAAGCTCAGTCCACTGCAACCACCTCCAAAAATGAGGAGGCAAAGTTTCTCAAAAAAATGGTATATCTTGTTCTGTTGTCTTGTGTTCAGGTCCACTGGAAATAAAGGCACCAGCTAAAAAAAATTATTCACCACACAGAACATGCTTAAAAACTCAGGTCCTCACCTTAACTCCTTTCACTTCTGATAAGCAAGAGGAGGTGAAAATGAGATAGAGATCCTACCAGATAAGAAATCTCCAAAATTCTCTGACTAGCTTTAACAATCCGTAGACCTTAAAATTGTTTGTACTGAAAGTAAATGCCAGGATCTCTGTACGACCTGGGAACAAAAAGTCACAGTGACAATGATGACCTTGCTGTCCCCATTTCAAATCATTTCAAATCAAAGACACAAAGCTCTGTCTCCCACATCAAGACTAGGCCACTGACCTGTCTGGGCATGGATCTTTCACTTCTCTTTCTCTATATATTCCTTTCCATATAAATAAATACTAATTGTAGCAGAAATTGAACTCATCTCTCACCTTCCCAATGAGTGCCCTAACATCTGACATAGATCCTCAATGCACTCTTCTGCATTAAATCATTATTCAAAGTTGGGTAATTCAAAAAAGGAAAGACCTAAAGTAGCTGATAGTTTGCTCATTAAGGCATGAGCTCAAAGCTATTTTGGGTGCATTGTTCCTTTCTCTGATGAAGTTGCAGTGAAACCAGTTCTTTTCTACACATACAGAACGATCTGGGTTAATAAATATTTTGCAGCAATTTTGCATCAGAAAACCCTCCCTGATTGGCTGTGTTTTAAAATATTCCGAACCTGGTCAGTCTGGATCTGAAGGAAGGCCTCTGTAGGCCACAGAGATTTTCCCAACAAAGCACAGATGTTTCATGCAGACAAACGCCGGTTAGCATCAATGTGATGGGGCACACAGGCCGCTGGAACACTACATGGGCTGACAGCACCAAGGTCCCACTGGAGAACTGACTAAAGACCTCCCAGTCTTTTGTGCGCTCTGTGGATCTACAGTGGTCCTCCTTTCTTTCAAGCACAAATGTTCTCCCTCAACTTCATCTCTTCTTACCTTCACAACTGAAGGCATATGCGAATTTTCACAAGCTGATGAGCACTTGGCAGTGTCCACAGTAAGTAAAATTAGGATCATCCAGGTCCATTATCTCTCCTCTGACAGTGACCAGCACACACAATTCAGAGGAGGTGCAAATATATCTATGCTAATAAAACAGGTTAATTATTTTCTAGTTCTCTGAAGTTTCCTGTATTTATTTAAAGAAACTCCTGTCTGGCAGCAGATTCTCTGACTGCTTGTGCAAACGTATCTTTAACATTTCTTCCAATTCTATAGCAATTATTTCAACACATTTTTCATTAATTTTCATAAACATATTCAGTTTTATCTTTATACTAGGCTTGAATTTGTTATGTTCTAATTCTCCTGTATGTGCTAAGCTGCCTTTTTCAATAGGCATAGGTCTTCTCAGTATCCTTGCAGAAGAAGCCTTCCCAGATCTCTCACCATTTTCATAATTAATTTGTACATATTTTCTACATTTGAATACTTCTTTTCTACCTTTCCCCCCACTCTCAAGGCTAAATCAGGACTAACATAGCACTTCAAGTGAAAACACACATTGCAGCATTGGTTCTCAGGACACTTTTTCTGCTTAACATTTTGTTTTAGAGTGTCTACAACAATATACAGGATGCTTTTGCCCTAAGTTGAATTTGTAATACAATTAGTTAAGTATTTAAAAGTACTCCCTCTCTTGGATTTTTATATTTATTTCATCTACAACTACTCTGCTTATTTATGTAGCTCAAGTTACTTTCTCTCACAACAGTCCAGCTTTCGCTATCAAAATAACTTCTTAAACTTCAGTATTTACAACTCCAGGTCTCAGGGCATTTGGTACTGGCCTCTGTCCATGATGACTTTTTCTTTCAGACACAGAATAATCCCCCCTGTGACAGAGGGGTGAGCCTTCCTTGGGAAATGAGGGGTGCCTAAGGGAAAAGAAAAAAAATCGAAGGCAAAACAAGTGATTTCTGGGACATTTATCTCTGGGTGATAAAGAGATCAAAAAAGAAATAGAAAAGTCCAGCAGAGCGCCTGTGGCCCCTGAGATGTCCGAGGAGCTGCTCAGTGGTGGGGGGGACTGTCTCTGCACAAGGATCCCCTGTAATCTTACCAATTCCCTGAGCTGGGGCTGCTGGCAAGGACCTGGGCATAGTCCGCCAGCTTTGGTCTGGCCCAGCAAGACTCTTGATATGATTCAGTGCTCAGAAATACTACTTTCCCCAGTAATCAGATTTGGGCTTCTCAATAATAGCTTTCAAAAACCTGGTTCTATCAGCTTCCACACTTCATCTATAAACAGGTGACCCATTTGTCTTCAGAAGTCATTTTAAAATACTGTTCACATTTCTCTGTCTTCTCCAGATCTCAACAACCATAGCTACCTACCAAATATTCAGACCTATGACAAACGAGGCACTTTAAATGTTTTAATGATCTTAACCTAAGCATGCTGAAATATGTAGTTGTCTTCCACAGAAAAGGATAAAACTTCAAGGACACATTTTAGAGCCCCTGATACATGCTAAGGATTACTGTACAATACAGGATATCCTGAGGGACTTAGCATGGGAGCTAAAATGAGGATGGCTATCAATTTACAAAATGTAGATACCCATAAAAATATTTTCTTTGTTTTGGAGAGGCACGTCTTTACCCCACCGGACTGACCATTTCTCCCTTTCTAATACACACATAAATAAATGCACAAGGTCTGATTTTCATCAGTGTACCTTCATCTGCTCTGAAGCACATGCTGACTTACTGGGTTTAAGTTGCTTTCCCAGCAAAGAGATTTTCCTCACCGCAGGCAACAGCGCTTCATCTTTCACAAAAGGTCAAGCTGTAAACAAGCAGATAAGCTTGCTTTGCACAGACTGATTTTAAATGTATTAAACCACAGGACCTTGATAACCCACTCTACTGGCCAAATGATTATACACATATCTATTTAATAAGCTGAACTCTGATATCAACTGTCCTTCTCTATCATTTGATAGCTTACATGTGTATTCCTCCCACATTTGATTTCCTCCAGACCGCTTGCATCTACCAGAAGGTAAATAACTTTTGACATGTACTTCACCCAAAACTCCCAATCACCACCCAGAGCAGCAATCATCTTTTTGCTCCTCTCAATTCTTTCCGCTCTAACAGTTTTTCTCACAAGGCATCACAAATTAACACATTAGCTGCAGACACTTTAGACTTCTGCCTGCTGCCTACCAGATCCAGAAGGTAGAGTCAAGATCTCAAGAGGTGAGGCATCTGGATCTCAAGTCCAGTCCAGATCTCAAGAGGTGAGACATCTGGAGCAACACACTGCTTTTCACCACACAGCTCTGAGCTGAGAATGCATTTTGAACCTGCCACCCAGGCAGCAATTTCAACATCTGCATTGGCAGAGCTACATTATACTTTAATTCCTCCCACTGAGCTTTCAGTGCTTGGAATTTTTCTCCCCTTGCATATTTCTAGTTTGCAATTTTTCCAAATAAAATCATTATTTTGTTTGGTCTATGGGTTGTTACAAATCTCAACCTCGTTTGCATCACTCCTGTACTCTCCAATGTTTGTGATTTCACCTACTTTAGGATTATCTCCAAATTTAATATGTTTACACATATTCATTAAACACTGTTTAAAAACAACTGTTTAAAAACTCAAGAATTTTTTTTAAAAAAGGAAAAAAAACAAAAGCACAACCAAACATCACAAATGCTTAAATCTCTGATTACTCACTAAAATGTACCAGAACAAAATCAATTGTAATAGACCATGATGTAACAGATCAACTTGACAGCTAATTATAAATACAAGCAGAGTAATAAAGCACAGCGAAGTGCAGAAAGAAAACGGATGTCCTGATTACAAACTGACCAAAACACTCAAAATCAATAGCTGATTTTAATGGGATCTACATGAGACAGTACCAGCAGCCCGCCCTTTCCCCATACGGTGTAGAATTCTGAATTACTCCTACAAACACTGGGTTCTCTTTCACACTGGAGTGGCCTTTTATGCACATCTGTAAGAAAGGTAAAATGCAAGCTGGCACTAAGGTATGCTTTATTGTAGACAATATGGGCATCAAGGTCAGTGTTGGAGTGCTGGGGGGAAAAAAGTTGCTTGCATGTGTTGCCTTTTTTTTTTTTTTTTTTTTTTTTTAATATTTATTTAAAACTGTACCTGGAGCTCAAATGCCCAGAATTGGCCACAGAGTTTCTGCATACCCTGCACAGCATAACCACAGCAACCGCCCACTTATGGGGTGGCACTCTGGGACAACAAATAGGTTCACAGAACTGAGAATGAAGGTCCAAATCTCACAAAGCAAGGAGCTCAGAAGTAGCCATCATTGTCTAGTGGTCCATTGAAGTCCCTTAAAAAGGTTGTGTAAGTTGTTATGCATTGATCTGCTGGGCAGAAAAACACCTTTACCCCCTTAGAATGATAAAAGTGTGAGCAGTGAGAGAATATAATGATTCTACCTTCCCCACCTCAGAACAAAACTTACCAGAAGTCGCCCAGAAAAATTATTCAGGGCAAGAATTATTCTTATTCTTTCCTACTTCATATTGCAGTTCCCATTTTCACCATTTTACTGATTCAGGAACTAGTAACATGTGAAAAACAGTGAATTTTTTTGGTGTCTGGTGCCAAATCCACCTTTAAAAGCACTATTTTAAAAGCAGTCTGAAATAGCTGAACCTACTGAAGAAATCATAAAGACCTGAAATAGCATAATCCTAGATTTGAAAAAGTGTGAAACATTCATAAATAATCCAATAATTATTCAAGATAAAGAGACAGCATATAGGAATTTCTAAATAAAGCCATTGTCCATGCAACTAGAGGAAACAATGTATTTATAAAAGTCACATTTATATATACTCTTCAACCACAGATTATAGAATGACATTGAATCAGACATATAGTATTTTTAATGAACTTTAAAACAATGTTTTTGAGATGGCAAAGGTCAAAGCCTCAAAGCTCTCACTAGAATAAACAGAAAGTTGAAAAGAATTCACAGGAACTTATATGTATATGTATGTGTATATACATACATAACAATTACATGGATTTAGACAGACATATTAAAAACACCCACTGGATGTAGTACAAAAAGGGCAGTCAAACATTCATTATTGTACTTAGACTGGGGAGAAGCACAAGCAAATAAGGGAGAATTTTTCTTCATTAAAAAAGTTTTTAATTACTTCATTCTAGCTTCTTTACATTTTTTGATCTCTGTCTGGTATGTTTGCTACCTTCCCTACTTCACTAATAATTTAATTTAAACTATTTCTCATCCTGATTTACTTGCCTAAGTAATTTGCATACAGTTATTAACTAATTTGTTTAGAGCATCATCATTTAGATGACAGCTATTTAACCACAGGTCACAGATACCTGCACTGCAACTCTGCCTTTTATTCAGACCCTGGGAATAAGTGACATTAGCTTCACCTAATATGTCCTTGACTTCCATTACTCAGCTCTGCTAACACCAACAGTTTCAGTTTGCAGAAGAGGATGATTTTCTTCTCTGGTAAAAACAATTGTTTCATATAATAATACTTTCTTAAGCAGTAAATCCTGACTTGAACTCAATCTATGCACAGATGTCTAAGACAAGCAAGCCATGGTTCAATCTACCCTCAGCACAAATAGCAATGTAAGCTGGAGCTGAGGTGGGCTTTCTGCTCTACTACGTGACATGTTCAAGGCTAAAAAAGCATTAGCAACAACTCTGTCCAACAGAACACAAACATTTCAGACAACTGTCAGAAGACATAAACAGATTAATCACCTAATACAAGCAGTGTGTGTATACATATAAATATATATATGTATATATTTATATGTGTGCATACATATAAATATATATATGTATATATTTATATGTATAAACACAAAAGCACACACACAGACACCCATCCATCCAAGCAGAATAAACAGCAGAAATGTTGAAGCTGATTCAAAATGATTCACCTTGGCTATTACTGGTCATTATCTAAGCACGCTGAAAAACACCAAAGGGCTTCTCACCTGTGGCAAATGCAATTGGAGCCCCTCACTAGGAATGGGCTGTCGAGATGGAGTCTGATCCAGCTGCATGTTAAACAACGATGCCAAGGCTGACTGAGCAGCCCGAGCTTTTGCAAGCTTTTTATTCCTTCCCGATCCTTCAAACGTTTGACCATCCACTGCAACAGCCATGACAAAGTTTTTGGCATGGCTTTCCCCACTCTCTGAGAGAAATTCGTACTTCAGTCCTGGCCGCAGCTCATTCAGGATCATGACAGGATTTTTCCCGCTCGTGGTCGGGTACGGTGATGGTGTGGGGAGAGGCGACTGGGTAAGACTGCTCGCTACAGCAGATGACGATGACAAACTGTAGTCCCCGCTAGAGCTGAAGGAGCCATCCCCATTGGACCCTAGGTAAAAGGAAGCATCAGCAGGAACTGGAGTTTCAAATCCATTGAAAAGTGTGTCAGGAAAGTCTGCCTGGTCAGAGGTGAAATCTGTGTTGACAGAGAGAGTCCTGCCCATTGCGAGGTGCGCTTCTGACGCATTTGGGAACTGAACGAAAGACCGCAGAGCCTTCTCAGCAGCATGAAGCTTGGCTTTCTTTTTTGTAGGGCCAGACCCTTCAAACACCTGCCCGTTAACTTCAACTGCCATCACAAACATTGGAGCATGAACCGGCCCTGTTTGGGACAGCAGTTTGTACTGTAAACCAGGTTTAATCTCATTAAGTTGCATCAAGGCATTCTTTGGCAAAACGGGACCCGGTGTTTTCTTCCTCTTCTTAGGGCGAAATTTGGAGTGGCCATTGTTGCCCTCCTCCAAAAGACGCTTTCTGCTGCTGCTGCTACCACCATTGGAGAGCTGAGCCCCCTCCCCGGTGCCTTGCACACTGCCATCCTTGGGGGGAACGTTGTCCATGTTGCGGTTTTCTTTAACATCAGTGCTGCTTGAACCTGCGGTGCCCAGAAAGAGTAACTTACAATGCCTTCGTTGCAGGATCTTGTAAATGTAAAATTTATAGATTCCTTTATCGCTCTTTATAACTGGTTAAGTGATGTGTGCTCAATGATTAAAGCTTTTGCAATATAAATGGAGAGCAATACTTCTTCATAATTCAAGAAAGAGCACATTCAAGAATTATTTTCAAACAATGCATTTGCTACTTTCATATAACAATAAAATGCTGCAGTTTTTTCTTTTGCATTTAAATCACACTAGAATAAAGTTTTTACTTGATGTGAAAAATGCTTTAAACCAGAAAACTAAATTGTATTATTTGTAGGATAGACCTATAAAATAAAAAGCTACGATTACTGAATTAAAAATGGATGCTTAAGGCCAATTCTGGGAGATTGATATTTAATTCTACTTTATTCTTATTTTATTAATGTTGCATTTTTGTCTTAAATGATTTTGTTTGCTCAATTTGAGAAATGACAAATAAAATCGGTGTCATGAAAGGCAGTTCTTTGGTAGGTAGGCACCTTGACTGAATACTGTATGAATGTTTTACTTCTCTTTAGCTATGCCATATTCTCCAAATTCCATTCTTCTATACTTTTCATTTTTTATGCTTTTCCCAACATTCATTTCACCTTGCCTCAGTTTGCTCAGGACCTTCAGCTGCTGGCTGCCCAAACAGGACTGCCTGCCCACTGCATGGCAGCTCCAGCAACGGGCCCGTTCAGCACAGCAAACCCTTTCTCCCAACAACTCCGACCTTTAATAGCCTTCACTGAACCCAGTGACACAGTTATCTTTTCTGTATACCCAAAATAGGTGAATACAGCTATATGGATGCAGCAAAAAAATGAAGAGAAACAAACTGTGCTTCAGCATCTCTCTGCATATGTAGTCTTAAATTTCAAAACAAATTTTATCACATATCTATTCCATCCTCAGAAAAACAGCTGTAAAAATGTGTTTGACTTAGGTTGCAACACAAAACTACTATGTATATATTTGTACACAGCATTTTATTGAGAACCATTTTATTTACCATTTATATGCAGCTTTTAAATTCCTCGCAAAAAAACCTGCTCTCCTAAACTTACAGAACTAAAGATCCTCTCTTAAGACTACATAGAACACAAGAAGTGTGACAAAACCTGCACAGTCACAATGAGGATATTTTAATGGGAAAAAGTAGTATTGCATGATTAATTTAATGATTCATTATTTATTTTCTAAAGTAGAAAGTTGGAGTAATGATACATTAGATATGTATTTAAGAATTATATTTGCTATAACTGGAAAGTCCTCATTTTTATCCTGATTAAAAAACTAACAAAATTAATTATTTGTGCTTTATATTGACATTCATGAATGAAAAGGCAAATTTAGTAGGTCAAGTGAATCTAACTCTTCTGTTCCAAGACTCCAAAATATCTAGTACTATATTAAATTCACACTGATAGCAGGTGATAAGTATTTATTGAAATTAGAGCAAACCAAAATGGAAGCTTTCTTCCTGACAAATTTCAAACATGCTTTAAATCTTCATTAAGTATTCACTACCATGCACACATCACTTCGCCCAGGTTACAAAGCTGATGGAATGGTTACTAAATTTTCATTTATAACATCCTCCAGCAAAAGCTCGATAGGTTACTCCTTTCGGTGCTCAAAGAAGGAAAAAAAAAGGAAAAAATAAAGATCAAAAGAAAAACACCAAGTAGAAACACATTTTGTTAAAATGCAGTAGCACAACAAAGACTTGTATAGTACTGAACATTAAATTCCAGTCAAACGCAGTCCAGAGTAAAACACAAAGGGTTTGGGAGCATTTCATGGCTACAAATATGCTAAATTTAATAAAGAATCTCTTGTAATGTCCAGCCACAAATTATATTGTCTGTAGAATGTGTGCTGAAAGGCCATGACTGTCAATACACAGTGTTCATGCATAAATACTCCTTATCATATTACAGTGAAGGAATTTAAGGAAAACAGAATAAATTATTAAAACTTTCTTACGGTGTGTTTCTTACCTGAAGCTGTAATCTCCAAAAATTATCTAAAACAGCATTTGTGAAACATTGTTCTCACTAGTGGCATCAGAAATTTGCTACCAAACAACGTAACTTTTGTAGGCTAAACAGAAATCATTTAGTTAACACTAAAAAATGGCTTCTGTTCATATATTTCTTGCTATAACCGGTGCCTGTGGAAGCCACATAAAGAAAATATGAGTTGAATAGACTCCAACTGAATGTAAAAAGAGCAGTTCTGTATCCACGTTCAACAGCTGGAGGAATTGCAGCTTGGCCTGCAATCATCCTGTTCTCTCTTAGTTCTTCTCACAACTCCTTATTTCCATTGCTGTTTGAGCAGATCCACCATGGTTAGTAAGGAACTGGACACTTTGAAGATTCTGCACTTTTTGTTCTGTTAACACAATGTTTTAGAGACCGTAATACTCTGGGAAGTCTCTCAATCACTTTGAACTGAATGAAGGAGGACAGCTCTACCCTGAAAGCCATGGCTAACTAAGGATCCCATCAAAACTCGAACTAGGAACGTCGGTACTCAAAAGGAACAAAAATTTTGTTGCTCTAAAGCAGCGTACACAGAATATGTTGACCACTCCATTAATGTTCTAAAACACTGCGTAACTCACTTCATGGGTCTGATTTGGAGATCAGCCTTAAGCCTCGTGCTGCCAAGTACAACAGCTAAAGTAAGGCAGGAAAATTAGAACTGTAAATGTTCATATAACAGTTTGGGTTGGAAGGGACCTTAAAGACCATCCAGTTCCAACCATCCTGCCACAGGCAGGGACACCTCCCACCAGACCAGGTTGCTCAAAGCCCCATCCAACCTGGCCTTGAGCACCTCCAGGGACAGGGCATCCACAGCTTCCCTGGACAACTCATTCCAGTGCCTCACCACCCTCAGAGTGAAGAATTTCCTCCTAACATCTAACCTAAATCTCCCTCGTTCAGTTTAAAACCATTACCCCTTGTCCTGTCACTACCTGTCCATGTAAGATGTTGCTCTCTAATGTTTAAAACACTGTTATAAAGTACAATGCATTGGAGGAAGATGGCAGGAAGAAAAAAAAAAATAATCAATAATGGATGTTTTTCATATTTTTTTTTCCTTAAATTAATAAACAACTTATTGCAGTGGACAGGTGACCACGTGTTATAGTCTTGGTAAATCTCCTAGCAAAAACAAAACCTAAGACTTTCTAAAAGATCCTCATGCTAGATGCTATATATGTGCTCGTTTATGTATTTTCCAGTCTTTAAATAAGTTTCCAAGTAATGAATACTTTAAATAATCATTGAATACTTTCAAGCTGATCACAGCTTTTTGAAGTTGATCACAACTGTTCTCTATTCGTCTCCTTCAAGTAGTGTTAACAGATATAAACACATGAAAAAAGGGTCATGTTTTCTTAAACATTAACACTACCCATGATTTAAAAGTAAGACAGTTTTCATTAGACTAGCTTATTTTCCCATCACTAAAAATAGTTGGCAGTTTTGACTTCAGTAATGTCAGCTGAAGCTTCTTTGGTAAAAGTCACAACTTACAGTATCACATGCCAACAACTTCAGTGAAAGAAAAGTTCTGCCACCGAAGTAATCTATTTGAGAGGCTTACAAAGCTGACGGCACTCAAAGAAGGAAAGAGGCACAGAAAATCTTCATGCCAGTAAAAAAAAAAAAAAAAAAAGTTATATCCAAGCATGTTGGTTTAATTTTTTCCCCATGTAATTGAACACCTCTAATTAAGATTCTTTATTCAGTGGGGATCTTGCCTTGCCCTCTGCTCTATCTGGTACAGAGCACACTTAATTATGTTTAAACGATTCTTAGCTAAACCACAGCTAGAAGGATGTTTCTAGATACCCTTTATGTACTTCTGTCATTTACTGGCCTGGGAAATCCTAAGTCATTTTAATTATTATTTTATTTTTGTATGAAACATATGCATAAAAAATGTGACTTCTTGTGATCACCTTTTTAGAAAATGGGAAAAACAATCAAATAAAAAGGCCAGGACACACACTTCAACAAGTGTTACAAGTGTTCTGCAAAATGTACCACTTCCCCTTTCCTGTGAGGTAACTGATAAGTATAGACTTCAGAGAATTGACAGAATTAATAGAATCACTCCTCATACAACTTGTTCTCCAGAGCCTTCACCAGCGTTGTTGCCCTTCTTTGGACATGCTCCATCTCTTGTAACATCTTCTCTTTGTTCAACAGATACAGGAGGTTGAACTTAAAACCTGATGTCTGAAACGTTGCTTCCTTGAGTACATTAAACGTAATCTCATGACCGTCTTACGCTTCTGCAGAACCAAGACAGTTTGAATTCTAACTTCTGCAGATAAATGCTAGTTATTATAACTGTAAGCTACAAATATTGCACAGGCTCACCTTCCATTTCCCCAAAACGTAGTTACACAAAATAATAAAAGCCTTTATAGGCACTTCTGATATAAAACTTTGCCATCTTCAGATGCGAAATATAAAAATAAATTTTTTAAAAAACTTTGTATAAATCAAGGTGTAGAACTTAGGAATTTTGATATTCCTCTCCAAATCTGATAATTTAACATTCCAAATTCATGATGTTTGTATGGTCATACAGATGCAGAAAAGCCTTCTTACACCTTCTATTAACTGGGGTCATCCAAGATGATGTTGTTACCTGTGGCTTCTTTTACAAAACGTGATACAGGCAATGCACCTCAAAATTTACTTCTGGGAGATCAATGAAGTCACACAAATGCATGTCCCAAACCTGTAACAACTCAGCAGAGGCAGTCTCCTGACAAGACAGAAAGTTCAGTGAATTTGAATTGCTTCGCATATTGGTGCACTAGCACAGAAAGAGAAGCAAACCAAACCTGAATATCTTGCTTAAGGAATTTACAAGATTACACTATCGAATAGATGGTATTTTGTTCAGCTCAGGAAGGCACCATTCATGCCCAGATTTAGTCCTACTGAAATAGGGTATGTTTTATCTGAAGAATCATGGGAATTATCCAATTCACCTCTTACCTTTTTTTCAAGTTCTCCTCATAGAACCACTCTTAGAAATAGCTAAAGCATCCAGCTAAATAAATTTATTTTAAAGCTAAAGAAAAAGAAAAAAAAAAAGAAAAAAAAAAAAGAAAAAAAAGTGGAAGTGGTTGCAAGCATATTTCAGTAAAGATCACAGTGTCAGTCAAAGAAAAAAAGAAGAATTCTAGTCCAGTTAAGTTTTTGGCTTTTTTCTGTTGGCTTGTTTTTTTAAACCATTTAACATCTTTATCTCCCAACAAAAATATGTTGTAACCCCTTCAAACTGAATTACAACTCTTCTGTTCCAAAGCCTCCTATATTGCTAGGCTTTTTCAGCTTTGCCAGAGATTTAGACATCGTCACTTAGGGGAAATAAGCACATTTGTTATCATATACAGTAATTCACAGTCAGGCATAGCACATATCAGAAACAGAACAGGTCTCTCATTCGTAAAAACAAACAAACAAACAAAAAATAGTTGAAAGGCCAGAAATCTTTACAATATTTTTTGTAACATTTTAAATGAGAACGGCTTTCTCCACGGGTTATCAGATCTATATTACACCATATAGTTAGCAATTTCATAGCACTTGACCAGTGTTTTCATCAAGATGATAGCTGGTTTTGTGCTTAAGCACTTCATTAATTCAGTAGCTTGGGGATGGAGAAATCAGCTTCTAGAAAGAACACTCAGCCATGCAAGACCTGCAGGGAGTTCTTCTAGACCCTCATTTTGCTTTTCCTTCATTCATTTATTCTTTCCCTTGTTTATTTTACACACTTCAGTCTCCTTCATTTCTCCTGTCTTCCGACTTGTCCCTAACCCTCATCATCAGTATTGTTCCTCTTCCAGGTTTTACCTCTTCCAGTAAGTTCCTGCCTCCTGGATCTCAGCATAAGCACACTGATGGAGGATACTGCAGTACCTTCCACTGCACAACAAACTTCACTGGCAGGCAAACACATCTCACCCAGTACCTGATTATTCAAGGTGAAAAAGCTCACAGAGCCCAGAATGATTAGCCACCATTAACACAGTTTGTGCACTACTGACTACAGGAATCGTCATCCCAAACACATTCACTTAATGCATTGTACAAGACTTGGTGGTCAATTTCTCCATTCACCATTTGTCCCACTTTCTCAGGTAATAACGAACTTTATTTCCATCAAATCTCACAACTAAAACTGCACAGAAGGCTCTCATGCTGAGAGTCCCAAACAAATTTGCTCTCATACTGACCCAGCCTACCTTGGCGACCCGTAACTCTACTGCCAGCCCTTCTGAGAGGGGAGTAATTTGCAAAAAGCAGCACAGTGCACCCACACCTCAGAATGGGTCTTACGTGCTACCCATGCCAGCACAGTGGGATGCACAGGTCCCATATGGACAGTGTGAATGCATTATACCAAACTATTATTAATGCAATAAATCCATTTCCATTACTTCAATGCCAGTCCAAAACAGGATAATATTTTGTACAACTGAACATTTGTTGGAAGAGAAATGAGAGACATAAGGTATAATTAGACTAGCACATAATCATGTGTAAAAAACATAGTTCAAAAGCTCCGATTTACTTTTCTATACTGTATCTAGAAACATACAAAAATCATTTTAATTTGTGCTTCCAAGTTCCTTCAGTCCCTTGTGGCTCGTGAGAAAAAGTCATCCTAGAAATGTACATAGTTTATTATTGTGTAAACAAACACATCTTACTCATGTTTTCTTCATCGTCAACATCCATTGTGAAATATTTTTGCTGGTTTCTTGGCTGGCGAAGACTGCTTCTGTCTGGAAAACATAGAGAGTGGGATACTTAAGCTTTCATGTACCAACATACAAGGTAAACTGTTAGATCTTCAAAAGCAGCAGCCTGGGCACTAACTTTGCTTTGGCCTGTCCGTGGCTTCTTCCTCAACAACAGTGGACAGTTCAATCTTTGCACAGTATTTCCTCAGTGTGCTTATTTCTGTAAGCTGAGGCACACTCTTGTAGAATTGCAAATTCTGCAATGTTTCCTATATTTTTTTTTTTTATTTTTTTTTCATATGGTGAACTACAGCTTTATTTTATTTTATTTTATTAAAAAAAAAAAAAATCTGAAGGAGTGTATAAACTATTTTATCTCACTACTGGTACTTGTTTTCTTTAAAGAACAGTTGCAAATAACTCCAAGTGTCAGCAATTTGTGTTTGATGGCAACTTTCATAATAGTTACATGAAGCAATGCTGTTCCCACAGGGATCCAGCAATGTGTCTCAAGGTAAAAATAACGTCAAATTCACTGCAGGTTAACACACAGACAATTCAAGCAGCCAAGACAATGAAAATGCAGTTGTTTATCCACCATCATACTGATGAACATTTGTTTGGTTTATTTTGACTAAATCTGGAGCCAAAATCCCTCCTTAAAATGAGCTGACACCCAACAACCAAAATATGCAGCCCCACATCGGATGAAGGACAGAGTGGGTCATGTAAACCTCTCTCCTACCTACAGATTGCACCCATTTTCTTATTATTAACTGAAACGCTCGGGCTACATTACATATATGTTATCTGGCTGTGGGAAAAAGATTTTCATTTTTTTTTTTGGTTATGCAGGTATTTTTGCTCATGACCTCAAGAGAAAGAAATCTAAAGGTGAATGTAAGCATCTGACATACATGTTATCTATTCAGCATTTTGTTTGAAAGAAAGCAATATTTTTATTCAAACCATAAGCATTAATTAGGAGGTGATTGATTGGTTTTGTTTGGTTGGGCTGTGTTTTTACCTTTTTTTTCTTTCTTTTCTTATTCTGGAGCAGATCAAACTGTGGAAAACTAATTTGTCTTGTACTTGCCAATCTATTGAGTTCTGTGCATGTGCATTTACTAAAGCATTCACAATGAAAGACTGTGCTTTCTACATTCTGCATTGCATCACCATTCTTTATAATGCATTCATTTTCTATCAATTCTTTACCATAATTAAACATTCAGAAGCTACTGGAAGACAGTAAAACCCAGTACAAATGCAAAATAGCTCTGTGATAACCTAGTCACATGTAATAACTACTTTCAAAGTTTCTAGAATCAAAGTTTGATTCCTTTTGCTGACAATCAAACTGAGAATCAACTCTTACTTAGCAGTACATCTTTGATTTTTTCAACATTCTTTTGTTATTTTCAATAATACCATGATTTCACATCAGTTTCAGCCTTTTACTTTGCTTACTTTTACCACAGACAGTAACAGTTCCAATTACCTGTGGACATTTTATTTACACAGTACGTGTCTTCCTAAAAATCAGCAATTACACAGATACTTTTGAGAGAGTGCAGCAGAACAAACAATACTGACTCAGCCTGAAGCTGTAATCACATATGCTGTCTTCAGTGCAAACTAGGACACTGGTCTCACCACTCCCTCACCAGCCATGTCACCTCTTCATCTCTGCTGATAGCTACCGCACAGCCATGCCATGCAGCCAAACAAGAGCTGTTTGTGTCCAATCAGATGGGAGGGCTGACTCTCACCACATGGACAACGCTAGCAGTACCAGTGAAAATACCTGGATATTGTGGCTGGGAAGTAAGAACAGAGGCATAGTGTTGTCTTAAGATGATGTTGCCAATAAAGATAATACACTGTGAAACCAAGGGCTGAGGTTGTAGCTGGAAGGGACAGGGAGAACACAGTGGGAAACAGCTCACCTGTGCCTTCAAGAACGTGGAAGCACTGGAAGGCATGCAGCACAGAAGACACTGCTTTGTTTCACGCTACAGTATGGGCTGGTACAGTCAGTAACTGGGCATGAGCAAAGCTCACCAGTAAAAGTGAGGTGGCTTAAGTACACCAAGACTCTAGCAAAGCATGCCAGAACATGGCTTGGATCAAAATCGCCACTCTGCAAAGCTGGACTTCTGAAACCCAGCTGTCCTCAGCCCAGTTATCATTTCACTCAAGAAGGAACAGCGTTTTTGACTTTTGTCCTTCCAAACTTTTATTAGAGCAGATTCTATAAAGCAGTAAAATCACAATAATAAACTCATTCGTTGCCTATAAATAACTAATTTAGAAACAGCCATTCAGAAACCTCTCAGGTCCTACAGACACAGTGTCTCTGTATTCATTCATAATCAACCTTTGATAATTTTAAGTGACACCTGAGCAATGGCAAATTCCACAAAGGACTCCAGTGGATCTGTGCCTTTGCACTGAACAGCAGGCATGACTGAACTCTCAGCTTTATTCCTAACAACTTGCTCTGGAGTAAGTGACACAAGCAGACTAACAGTTTTTGGGAAAACTACAAAAATGTTAATTTTGTAACACAAAATAAGAAAAAAAGGAAAAAAAGTTTAATTTTTGCTTAGGGATTTACAGAACTTTGAAAAAATAAGGAATAATTGACATAAATATTAGTTAACTGATTTGGGTTCAGCTAGCCCATGCATATACAGCATGTTATTTGAGCAGTACGACTGTTAAGAAAACCTGACCCTTGCTTGTAAGGCCTGTTTTTGCTCAGGTACACTGCCAAAATAAACTCAGGATTCCACTGTACTATAGTAGAGGGGATTTTTGTTTTTAACATGGAGTGCAAAAACTAAAGTCCAGCTGTTTATTAAGTACAATCACTGTAGCCAAGTGATTCTGCCCAGTCATACATGCTGCAACGTTTAGAATATAAGTACTTCATAAAACTTTGATTTTCTAAATGCATTATAAGCCAGTCATGTCAAACAAAAATGACATCTAAATGTACGCTGTATGCTAATTTTGGTGGAGTCATAGAAAAGTACAGTACATTTAAGTATTTTGAAGTCATAAATACATTTGAATACACTTATATGTTATTGTTTTTATTATTTGTTACTTATATATAACAAATAACAACATAATATAAATATAAATATAATAGCTAAAAATAAATTACAATATATTTACATTATAAATATACTGTATGTTATATAAAGTATTCATATTATAAATCACTTTTTCAATGAAATTTATCTTCCTACTGTTTGAATATTCTGTATTTTTATTATGCGAAAAGAAGTTTTGAAGGACCTTTTTAACAGCTTTCGTGATTAATCCTCATCATTGAAGAAAAACTACAGACACCTTGAAAGGAAAGTTTAATGGCTATCCAATTATATGTTAACAGAGAATGGCATATATAATCATTAAATGTCCCCCCAAAATAATCCCAACAGATGAAGCAAAAATGGTATTAGAAGACAGTAAAAGGCAGAAAGCTGCAACTTCAGAGAAGTTCTGTATTTTTTAAAAAGTACTTTACTTCCAAGCTTCAAAAGCTAAGGGAAATAAAAGGCTGGAAGATCCCAAAGGATTCTGTTCAAAATATTTCTTTCGTTCTGTAAATCCAAGCAGAAAACATTGAAGTTGCACTCAGTAACTAAGGTTCAAACCTCACTGGAAAACCTTTGCATGTTTTCATTTATAACCTGCCCCCTAGTACTTGGTTTTGAAAATACAGCAATTAAAACACTACCGTTTCACTCCGACTGCTTCTTACGCCTCCTTTTACAGCGATGCCCGACCGTGCTGAGGGAAGTTCCCGTGCTGAGAGCCCTGGGTAAAAGCGATGCCATGCACATTCCCCAGCCAACCTAGTCCCTCTCCCTCTCCTCTAAATATACAGTGACATTTCAGTGAGCAAGAGCCACAAGGAGCGTCACCTCTGCGGACTACATGCGGTCTTCACCTATGCCAGGTCCCTTCCTCAAGCAGAGTGCTGCAGCTTGCTCCTGCCAGCCGCAAGAGGCACGTGTGACAATTAACCCCTGGAGACAGCTTTGCAATGAGTGGGGCGAGGACAGACCACAGTCTTCAGATGACAGTATCAAAGACAACCTCACGAGTCTTCTTTCATCGCAACTGGGTATGGAAAGGGAAATGTATTTTTGCTTGTTTTACTATCAAAAACAGGAGGGCGATTCTTTGGCTTTCATGTATTCTCAGAAACGAGACGTAAGAAAGAGGTTTATGCACCCTAGCTGCATAAAACAAAGATGCCTTCAGCATCCTTTATAATTGTTTCACATTTTCTTAGTTACATATTTCATATATTGCCTAGAAACACACCAAATACATTTGTGAATAACACAAATCTACAAATCTCAAACAGGAATGTTTCAGTGACATTTTTCATACATTATTTCTTATCCCAGGTTTTGCTAACAGACTTACCAATGTCAACATTAACTGTGTCATTTTCCAGCCTTTTTATAAACAGAAAAGCAACATGTACCCTTATGTGACAATATGGTACTATCCTGTTTCAATTTCATTGAAATTTTCCATTTCAGTCCTGAAATAGAAACTTGACATGATTTCAGCAGGAAGCCTAAGTGCTAAGGGCTGCAAACTCTCACTCACTTCAGAGGAGTTCAAGTTCTACTTCAGCATCTAAGTTAATGGAGAGTTGCACTGATTGAAGAAATACTGCAAAGCCCATTTGTGTTCAGTTTGCACAATTTAAAAAGAACTTACTGTGGTGAAACAAGCTACCAATGCCATGGCTTGCTATCACGTGTTCACTGGTTAAAAGCACAGGTGGAACTGAGTCTCATCACCGTTTAATACCAGATACTAAAACGGCCTCCCTTGGACCATTAGGCTTGATCTTCCTTTACAGGAGGTCAAATGTCTTCTGGTTCCAGCATCTCTTCTCCTTTCTTTACTAAACACCATACACTTGTGCCCACAGACCAGAGGCATGCTCTGAATTAATACAGCAACACTTCCCCCTTCATGTGAAAAGCAGAAATAGCTCCATCATTGTCAAAAGTGACAACAGTCTGGCATTGGGGCCTGGAATGCTACATCCCAACAGGTCTGCACAGTCATGGTGAGATTACGGTGGACATCAAGGAAATCAATACGAAGCCCTCTGCTTCAATGTCAGCACAAGCACTGCCTGCACTTCAAAAAAGCACTTTTCATCTGAACACACATCATTTAAGCCTGAATGTAATAGTTTTGTACCTTGCTAATCAACAGTTTCAGGCCAAGTTTGACATTCCAGTTCATATTAGATGTGTGTGACAGGGAAACGACAAGATCTACGCGTCCATGAAGGAGAAGCACCATTGATACACATAGGAACAGAAAGGGGAAAAAAAAAACCCTCAGGAGAACAGGAATTGTACATTTCAGGAAATGTATTACCTGAAAATCTCCATGCAGTGCAAATCTCATTTACTTATAGATTTGCCACTATTATCAGCTTATACTCTTTGAAGAGATGTCTGCACACTGTATTTTGTAAGCATTATTAGTGACTTTTCCCTACATGCAATTCGTGTATTTTTCAAGCACTAAGACGACATCAAAGAACAACAGCAAGATTTCTTTCAGTTCGGTTCTGCAGCAAGAATAAATATAAACTAGCAGTAACTGCTAGGATTTGCTATTGGCTAATTACAGCATGAGCATTTGCTCTTCACAGCAAACACATCGAACACAAATCTCCTGGCTGCACACCAGAAATTCCAAGCAGTTGTGACACCCTATCCCTCAGAGTTTACAGTTCAGTTCTTCGGATTATTCAATCTGCTCCAACAGCACCACCTACTGCTACACTACATACCTAATTGATTTTACATCTAATGTTCCATTGACCATGAAAGCCTGGAGCTCAGCTCAAAATCAGAAATAACTTATAATGTTTGCAGACTTATTTTAGAGTAAACTATTTTTGTACATCTATTTATTACAAAGTTTGTTTTTAGCTATCATCAGCTATCCTTATGGGCTTTTCTTCAAGGGCTAAATGTTCCGTTTTTTACATTATTTCTGAAAGATTCCTTAAATACCTATGAATGTCAGAAACGTATTTAAGATGTGCAAAATTTCCAAGGAAAAAGTGGTAGCCATTCTGAGAATAAAACCCAGCACCTTAGATCTCTGATTAAGCAGCATATATGTTTTTGACATAATTTAGAAGATTATAGTTGCAGGTATCAATTAACCCAATAGTTAATTAGAAAAGAGATCTAAAATAGTTTTAAAGCAGGTTTAAAAAGTCCCAAAGATCTTGATACTATTTTAAAAAGTCAAGCAGGTATCGTGAGACTTGCTTACAGGCTTAAGCCTGCTTGTAAGCTTATGAGGCTAACATACCAAACACATTTCTTCCTTTCCCAATTACAATCAGTTATCAAAATCAGATCAAATACTCAAAAAACTCTTAAGTCCTACAGGTCAGCTTTTTATATTTATTTATTATGGACTGGATACAAATTTTTGATCGAATAGGTAAGTACTTTTTTGTAACATCAACTTGATAGTTAGATATTTCTTAACAATATTTTCCTCTATTTTCAAATTGTTTTGATTCAATGTTCTTGAAATTGCTTATTGTACAAACAAAATTTTTAAGATTTGAACAGCTGTCAATACATGCAGATTAATTATCTCTAATATGTATGCATTAGTCAGAGTACTAAGAATCTTGCAACGTATTTATAAATATGGTCTGCTTACCTTTTTAACTACTACAGACACATGTTGATGCTGCAATCTGCAAGAAAAAAAAAGAAAAAGTATTTTTATCTTTCACAGATGGTATGTCCTGACCTTAAAAGGGACAAATTTCTGTTTTGTGAGACTAAGCAGTACATACTGCACATTAACGGTAATAAACAGTACATCAGTAGCAGAGCAAAATCCCTTGTAAACCTAGGAAAGGGAGGAGAAGAAACTGTTCTGGATATTCCTGGTTGAGGGAAAAAAAGAAAAAAAAAAAGAAAAGACTGAAAATGCCTAGCATTTGAATTAAGAAATTTTCAGAAACCACAGGTAGAAGCAGCTGTTTAGCAGAATCCAATCTGGAATCTCTCCATCTTCTTGCAGAAAATGTCAGCAAAAAAATTGGCCAATAACGGTTTAAAACTAAAATCAACTCCTGTGTTACCAAAACCAATATATCCTGCGAGCAAATCTCAAGTTGCCTTCTTAATCTATTTTTTTAAACTTAAATCTTAATTTTTATTTACAGTGGTTGACTTTAACCCATATAAGCACCACCTCACATTGCACCCCCCTTTTTAAACACCATTTTCTTGATATATCATCTTGCATTCTCCTGAAGTCCCTTCAAAACTGCAAAGCCCCTCAGCCAGCACCACTGGAAACAAAAGGCTGATGAAGAATAAGAAAGATACAGGATCACAGGAAGGACTAATTCTGCAAGAAGTTTTCTTTGATTTACACACACACACACACACAACATTCCTGCTCAACCAGGAGCAGAATAATTTTGCTATTACAGATAAACTTCTAGTTATAAAAAAAAATTCTGTGAATTTAGCAATGTGAAGATACATTATTCTAAAATGATCCTGATGTTCATTCAGCAAATTAAAGAAGTGATTTCCAAAGAAATAAAGTATTTCAGTCAAGCAGTGACGTCCTGTGAAAACACTTGCAGATCAGCAGTTGTTCGGGGGGGCAGAACAACTTAGAGCAGTGGGTATATATTGTACCAGGTTAAAGATTTTGGTTTTTGCACCTTGAAAGACAAAATTCCCTGCTATTACTAACCCACAAGAGGGTGCTGGCACTCTGCAAAGTCTTTCACTAAACCAACTTAGTTCAAGTTATACAGCACACATACACAGCAATGGGCACAACAAACTTATGAACACATACATTATATATTGAACTGTTTTGGTTCAGTTAGACAATAAAGGTTTTGATACAATATTTAAATGGAAGACTGCATTAATTCAATCTTTTTTTTTTTTTTTTTTTTTTTTGCAAAGACACTTTGGTTTCCCAACAGTGCATGGTGGCATTTTTCAGTAACACCACTAATCCAGAAAAACACAACAATAACATTTTGGACTTACCATAAAGTACTAGAAATGTTCAGAAAGCTCAGTGCAGTGTCAGCTGGAGTCAGCTTCCCAGACTGCAACAGGCGATACTCACTCAAACACACCAAATTGTAAATAGCCATACTGTGGACACTGCACCTACACCTCCTTTAATATTTTCCCAACCTAACAGCCCATGATAATAGTCCAACCTAATAGTCCACAACAAAAACTCTTGCATTTGGAACATTCAGAATATGTGCTATAAACTGTGAAATTCCATTATTTGGGGCAAACATCCACTGAAAATATGTTTTTCTTAAGTTTTTGATAGTTCTCATTCTACATAAGCATTGCTTTAAATAAAATTATAATTAAAACTTAGACAAATCTGCTAGCAATTTTTAACTAATGGTCAAGTTTTTACAGTAGTGTAAACTAGAGTTGTTTTTCAAATCGTGTTTTTTATATGCCCTATCACCCGAGTTGGTAATTCCATGAATTTCAAACAAGCTGAACAAACACAATTCTTGAGAACTAGGACTTGAAATTGGTCTATCACTAAGTGCAAACAAATCTCCACAGGCATGACACGGAAGGAACAGTTACATAGATCTTACACTACTAAAAAGCCTAGCAAAAATTAAAAAGAATTAACAAGTTTATTTTCTACCTCTGTGGCTAAATACAACAGCCCAAGTCCATGTGAAAGGATAGCTGGTATGGTGGAATGGGCACTGCCAGCCTGCTCTGCTCTTGCAGCCCCCACCAGCAGATGGGGCTGGGTGGGCTGGACACTTTTGCCCCCCAGGAAGCGACACTCATCTGCTCAGTACCAGGAGAAAATGTTTTTTTTTGTTGCTGTTGTTAAAAACAACACTATACTTTAAATTCACACAAGCCACCATTTGAACCTGGGTTTTCAAAGCTGGCAGAGCCATATGCTCAGACACCTGCTCAGGGCTCTGGGTGCATTCACTCAGCAAAGGATTGCTCTGCTTTGAGGTTTTATGGCTCCCACAACAAAGTCAGCAGCACAAAAGGCACCTTGAAGGTCAGCATCCTGTGCAGATCTGCACAAACCCACCTCTGCTGGTAAGCACTGGGCTGGTGAGACAGAGCTTCACTGCTGCAGGACTGTAAGTAGTAAAGACCAGAAGAAGGAAAAACAAGACTTGGTATACCTTAAACCAGTAAACACAAAAAATAGGAAAGAGAGGAAAATACCTCTCAGTTACAAAAGCTGTGAGCAAACCCCTAATCTTCCACATTTCCTACCTGGTTCTGCCTGGCGGCAGCTGGATACTTCAGGGCTTGCTCAGGTCTTAATGTGTTTCTCTGACACCTTTTGCAGGCAGAGCCTCATATTTGTGTGCCAGAAGGGCTCCTCTGAGCAGCTCAGCACCTCTGAGCAACAGCTCTACACTGCTATGGCCCAAAAAGCAGTAAACAAATTCTTGGTCTCTTACTAAATCCCTTCTTAGTCAGGAAAAAGGCCTTGAAGACAGATGCTATCATCTGCTTCCTTCATGGAAACAAGATTGTCATTTTCATAAGTCTATCCTACTGTGACAGACAGCAGTAAAATACTTGGAAGAAACAGCCTAAGAGCTCTTTTTCACCATGTGGCTGGAATAACAACTAAAAAGCAAAGCAAATACAAATAAGGCTAGGTATAGCATTGAAGCAGCACTCGACACAGATCTATTTGGCTATCAAAATACTACTATACCAAAGACTTGTGGTATTTTCAGTCATGTTCAGCTTCTTGCAGATGAACAGGTTTTCAGAGAAACCACACAGGTGAAAGAGCTACGAAAAGTGCTTTACCCAGTTGGCATCCCCACCACCTCCTCCATCCAGTCAAACTCAATTTCAGTTATCACTACCAAACTCTCCAGTCACTGAAAACTGTACGAAAAGATAGAAATCAAGAGACTTCCAAACAGCTTCCTGTCTAAAACAAGGAAGATCTTGTTGGTTTATTCACAGAAGAGTTACAAGAGATACCCAATACAATTCCCCCCAGTGCAAAGAATATTTGAAATTCATTTGAAGAACACATCATGCTGGGGATTTATGATTTTTTACAGCCTGACTGAAAACGTTTCAAGGCTTTATCCGTACAATAAGAATCAAATCAGAGGTCTGATAACCGTAGCTTCATTCCACACAGTGCATCTCACATCTGTAAAACACCTCTAACTGCCAGGCCTATGAAAATTTCCTTAGCAGAGAGATACTGAGAAACACATCCAGCTAAACTTCTGAGCTCTCCATTGGTCAACAGAGAGTCCCATGTCTCTGATAAAGGAGAAAGAATTTACGACTCTTCTGAAGCAATAAAGATCTCCTTCCTGGAGGGCAATTAAGGACTACCTGGCTGAGTACGCGTAAGAGTTCTTGCGACTCCGGTGCTACCACTATAAACTATTAGTGCCCCCTTCTTAGCTCATTTGCTGTAAGAGGAAACCCTGTTGATGCACCTGTGTTAAGTTTCAGCATTGCTGACTTTCACACTGAGCTCCCTCTCCATTTGCTCAGCTGAAAGTTAAGTGGAGAACAGGTGGCACTGGGAGAACACCAAGAGGATGCACTCAGGTAACCCACAAAGAACAGCTCCGCATGATATGAAACACTGCTCTGCCATTTAGAGAAAAACATAAAGTGCCTCTACCCAAGCTGGATGCATCTAAGTGAAATAAATGTAAAAATGGTTCCTGCCTCCAGGCCAGCCCAGTTTTCCCATCAGTTTATCTAACCTCGTTAGCGTTGCTAGTTGTTCGGCTCAGGTTTCTTGGGACAGGAGAGGTTCTGTGACTGCAGAAGGTGCCAGGATGGCCCCTGACACAAGGAGAAGGCTGTGCATGGAGCGGTGCCACTAATACAGCACTACTCTGCAATAACAGCTGGTAAGCTGCTTAAAGAGCTTGTTCTTCCTTCCAGGGCGGTGGAGACCAGTGAAACTGGAAGATGAGCGTCCCGTACATCACGTAGAAAATAGTTTCTGTTAAGTTTTGTGACAAAAAGCCCACCTGTACAACTGCAAAGGAGCACAGAGAGACAAGCCCAAACAACATCCTGCTCCAGCCTTCCCCTGGTGACAGTACATCAATCTCCTCAAGCCAAGAGGAGCACAGAGGCACAATGCCAGGCAGAAACACAAATTACAGGCTGAGGGAAAGGGACAGCCTGTACAGGCTCCTCCATGGGGAGCCCCAGGGTCAGGTGTGAAGAGAGGCCAAAGGGAATGGCAATCTTACACTGTGCATATGCTCTAAACATTGATATTCCACTCCAGTAACTTAAAAATAATTTTATGCTGTATTTTAAATTGGCAAAATAGTAGAAGTGCAAATTCAGCTCTGCATCATTTTGTGGAAGAAGAAGGATGGCCAATTACATAGATCTCTTAAATACCCTTGCACAATGGGCAGGAGACTCCTACCTCCAGAAAAAAAAAAACAACTAATTGTAAGAACCACTCAAATGCAAGGTGAATGTCTGGAGGCACTCAACACCAGCCAAACGAACAGACAGGACAAAAAGCACTAGTTCCAATCTTTAGGTATTTACTTTGCTATTTGAGAAGCACAAGTGAGCTGCATAGGCATCTCAACTGCACACTTTCACATGAAAAAAAAAACAAAAACAAAAACAAAAACAAAAAAACATCACAGGTATGTTAAATCTGGCATCATCTGTTCTCAAATTTTAATGTTGGTTCAGGAAATAACACTGCTTAGAGGCAGAAAGCAAGCTGTACTCCTCAGCTCGTTTTTGCTCAGTTTCCATCCTGACTCAAGTCGCATCAAAATATTTCTCACAGAGAGGTCAAAAAAGAAACACAAAGGATGATAGATTTTTCATGTGGACACAGACACTGTTTCTTCTATCTAGTTTACACCCTTCTTAGCTCCACAGGAGCTAGTCTATTAAACCAGCCTTTCAACACCCGATTAAGGCAAACAAGAAACCTTTATTCCCGCCTGAACTGTTCAGGCATTCCTCTGCTTGGACACAAGCAAGTGCAAGCACACAAGAGCTGCTAAGCAAATGCAGCTGACTGGGATTGTTCTTTTGTCGATTTCTAGAATTTGTCCCTCAGGGCATTTTAAAGCACCATTTTCTTCTTCAACTAGGAATAAAGAAGGAACCTTTCCCACTTCAGACTGTCATCACCAGTTTCCAAAGGGAGGTATAACAGAGCATGCCTCCAGTTTGAGACAAACTGAATAACTACCAGGGCTTTGGTCCCACTCTTCATCTTCTCCCACTGTTCCCAAGAAAGATGTTTTTGTGGCAGATCTTGCTACTATAGCATTAGCCTGGAATTAAAGACATGACGTGTTTTTTCATAAACCAATTGGCCAAGAATCTGACTTAAACTGCACACGCACTTCAATATCACAGCTACAAAACTGGATTTACCTCTGGAAATACTTTTTCCATCAAAAAGGAAAGAAATCATTTGACATCTATGATGATACCCTACCTTAATTCACGGACAGAATTCATGAAATAATGTCCCATATCCAAACTGCATCCATATATCCCTTTTAAATTGCTCATTTAAAAATCTCAAATAGATTAGGAAAGGCTAGCAACCACTCATCATCAGAAAAACACACTGTTTAGGAAAAAGTATAGTTTATGCACATAACAAAGCTGAAATTAAAAAATACAGTGTTCCATTGTGCAATAGCTATCTGCTCTAGCACTATGCTCTTTTACATTTATATACATATATACACATATATATATATTGCAGTCTTGTCGAATGCATCTGCTTCACTTGGCATAAAGCAAACTTTTTTGGGGGGGGGCATATGCAGAAAAAGTATCAGTTTGCAATACACTGCAATGAAAAGCTTTGAAAATTGTACAGCTATTAAACAACAAGAATTGTGTTAGCACCCACAGGAACAAAAAGGATGCTACTCCGTGAAACAATATCCAAGCCATCGGGTATGACTGCTTTTGCTGCAGGTATCAGATAGGATTATGTTCAGCATTTATTCTGGAATACTCAAGAATTCTAAACTGTTCTTGCAAAACTACAGATGCAGATTTTTTCAACCATTCTCTCACCAAAAAATGGTTTCATGTATTCACAGAATGTCAGTAAGGAACTTTTCTTAGTTTTGTGAGTCCCTACATTTTAAAACTTATAATGTGTTGATGTATTAGTTATTTATGACAGCCTAACTCCTTAATATAAAATTTCAATTTCAGAAGTTACATTATTTCAAAATCAAAGATTTTAATGCTACTCCTCCTTTCTACAGGAACACATCCTCCTTATAAGAATGGCTATTTCAGAAAAGAATGCAACTGAAGCCAAAGGAAGTATTCATGTGTGCAAAACATCTTCAAGGGAATCTAGCCTTTAATCTCTTTTTTGTGTGTGTGTGATTTCACTACAGCTAATGTTTAAACATTGACATAACTCATTTAGCTGTTTTAAACATTAGTCAAACTGAAACAGTACAATAGTACAATCTCAAGACTAAGCAGCAAATTTGGAAATACAAAGGAATTCAAAAAATCAATTGAAAATAATTTCTCTGTTTCTATCAGCACCTTGGAGACAACAGCTACAAGAAAACATTACTCTGGACTACAGGCTGAGAACAACTTAGGCTAGAGGACGAGCAGGGTTGGGACAACCCACCCATCCCAGGTGCACCAACTCATTCTGGTGCTGGAAGACACTCCATCAGGACACAGATGTTCCTTAACCAACAGAGAAAGGAGATGGAAGTTGCTGTCCCTGCTACAGTGAGCACCTGGGGGTTACTGCTTAACACATCCTGGGAGAAAAAAAAAAAAAAAAAAAAAAAAAAAAAGCCATAAAACCTCTTGAATTCTTGTATTACATATTTTCAACACATAGTAGAGGAGCGCAAATCTTTCATCACTTGAACAACATTCGTATCTTTAGGACTTCAGAACAAGACAGACTTATTTTTGTTCTTACTTCCTCCATAAGGAAGAGAGAGGATTCGTGTCAGCTACAGGGACTGTAACATCATAAAAATGCCTCAGAAATCAACATTTAGAGAAAGGATGCAAAATATTCATCACTTAGTTTAACAGTGTTGAAAAGTACCAGATTACATCCTGCACTGAGGATGCATGAATATCTTCTCTAGCTCCTGCCTCAAGAGACCAGGAAGCTAACCGTGGGAAGTCAGTCCCTGCAGAATCCAAAGAAAATTTACTACCACAGAGTTTGCTAGTCACAAAGGTACATTTCTCCTTTCCACTGTATTCTTGGCGCTTCAGGACTGTTGTAATAATATATCTTATTCACAGGCTTCTGCTTTTAAATGCAGACCACAATAGCCTTTTGCTGTACTGAAAGTTCCATGTAAAGATTAGGCCATTGATAAAGCTGGAGAATTAACCATTTACAGAACACCAGCTTAAGATATGTTTTTAAATAATTTATTTCCCCTTCCACTTTAATTCATGACCAAGGATTGGTCCTCCTCCAATCCTTCGTGCTAGGAATGGACAGTGGAGATCTGATCACAGAGGTGTATGGTTTCTCCCCAAATGGTGTTCCTACATCTGCCCCTGATCTTCGCTGTCTGGCAGAAAACCAAACCACTGCCATCAGCTCCTTCCAGTGCTGCTTGCATGCCACGTAACAGACAGCTGCTGGAGAAACTGGGAGACAGACCATGGTTAGCAGAGGTTGGATGGATGGAGGCACCTGGTAATGAGGCACAATGGGCTGGGAGCTCCCAAGACATTCCTGCATCTTGAGGAACAAACACTACTTACTGTTGATTTAAAAGCAGAGCATCAAGTGAGAACAGGGTTACCCACCTACACCTAAGAGAGTATGAAAACACCTCTCCTAGTGTCAAGATCCGAAGAGCATGGGTGTACCCTCCCCTCAAACAACTGCAGGAAAGACATCTTACACAGCCCAATCCAATAATTTAATGGATTTTTCCAGAGAGAAGATTAGAACACAACTTGATTGAAGTTGACAATGCCTATACGAAGATAAATCAGCAGAAAAGGGTGCCACAGCTTCAGTAAAAGATGTATACCAATATAAAGTGTAGAAGGTGGAAAGCAGGTTATTTACCTGTATTGGATTTATGTGGCAAGGATTTGGTAGCAGGGGGCTGCATGGGCGGCCTCTGTGAGAAGAGTCCAGAAGCTGTCCCATGTTAGATAAGGGCCAGCTCCAAAGGGACTCGCCACTGCCAAGCCAATAAGCGATGCTGAGTGTGCCTCTGTGAGAGCATATTTAAGAAAGGAGAAAAAAAATGCTGCACAACAGCAGCTGGGAAAGAGAGGAGTGAGAAACGCCTTGCAGACACCATGGTCAGTGCAGCAGCAGGGCAGGAAGTGCCCCAGGCAGGCAGCAGCAGTTCCCCTGCAGCCAGTGGAGAGGCCCCTGGTGGAGCAGGCTGTCCCCCTGCAGCCCATGGGTCCCACATGGAGCAGATCTCCACGCTGCAGCCCGTGGAGGAGCCCCCGGTGGAGCAGGTGGATGTGGCCTGGAGGAGGCTGCGGCCCGTGGAGACCCCCACAGGAGCAGGCCCTGGGCTGGAGCTGCAGCCATGGAGAGGAGCCCACACAGGAGCAGGGGGTCTGGGGGGAGCTGCCGCCTGTGGGGGACCCGTGCTGGAGCAGTTTGCTCCTGGGGGATGGACCCCATGGTACGGAGCCGTGTGGGAGCAGTACTCGAAGATCTGCCACCCCTGGGAAGTCCCCGCAGGCTCAGTTGTGGAAGGACAGCATCCCATGGCAGGGACCCCACAGGGAGCAGGGGCAGAGTGACCGTGAAGGAGCGGCGGAGATGAAGCGTTATGGACTGATCCCAGCCCCCATTCCCTGTTCCTCGGCACTGCTCAGGGGGAGGACTTGGAGAGGGTGGATGGGGAGAAGGTATTTTTAGTTTCTCTCTGCTCTAGCTTGTTAGTAATAGGTAATAAATTACATTAATCTCCCTATGCTGAGTCTGTTTTGCCCGTAACAATAATTGTTGAGTGATCTCCCTGTCCTTAGCTCAACCCTTGAGACTTTTCCATCATATTTTCTCCCTTTTCTTTGGGGAGAGGGAGTGAGAGAACGGCTGTTCATGAGTTCAGCTGCCCAGCAGCGTAAAGTATCTGTAGTATTTTGGTGGTTTTATCTGCACACATTTTGGGCTTAGCCTTTTATATTAATCACAATGCCAACCATTCTCCATGCAGTTTCCCCCACTGCATCTGTTGAAAATAAAAGCCAGGAAGCATAAGCTAAGTCAGCAAAAGAAAAAATCTGGATTGCAGTCATGTCCCAAAAGCCTGGGCACCCAACAACAGCAGTGAGTACTCCGCCACCACAGCCATCTCCCCCTTCCAGCAGACAAGCTGCGGTCACTGCTGGCACAGAACGTGTGTAGCGAGCACCCAGCCTCTGAAGGCATGTGGTGTGCTTTATTTTTAGATTTCTTTTTGAAATAAGTGTTAGCCTTTAATGTGGGAACATTTCAGAGCTCTTTAATCTTTTGGCTTTAACGTGCATATTACAATAACTCTAGACTGTAGAGGGAAGCTAAAAAAAGTAGAAGAAAGGTGCCTGAATCACACTATTTTACTGAACAAAGGATTGGGGCGTGATTAGCTGGAAATTATGTTTCCGGGTCAATTGTTCTTTCACTGCTTCTCTACTTATGCATAGACTGCTTTTGTGTTTTGTGCACAGCTAGGAATCCTGGGGACTGACACAGTGAAAAGAGACAAGCTGAGCAGCCAAGGAACTGGAAAACCAGTAGAGCTTCAGCCCCTTTTGCAACTGGCCGTTGAGGGCAGCACACGAGGCTCACAGGGCCAGCTGAGCCCCGACTGCTCCCCTTCACTTGCACACAGGATCACTTAAACAACAGCCCACACCCTCCTCCCCAGTTCTCCCAGCCCAACGTCAAAGCAATGGAGCATGACCGAAGCACAAGGAGGGACCCTGACCTACATGCAGGTACTTAGTGGTCCTGGTGACGCCCCACCATGTGGCAGGTAGGAAAGGGAGGAGGGTATCATGTGAACTGCCTCACAACTGCTGGAAACTAAGAAGTCTGGATTTTAAAATGGGTTGTCTCCTTCTCAGTGACTAATGTCAGGCTGATGTCAGTCTGTCCCAGCACCCAGGGAGAATGCATTACTGCAGGCTAAGCAAGCTGAACTTGAAACAGCCAACATCTCTGAACTAAAGCTTTGCTGGCAGTCTCTATCTCCATGTTTGCAGCTTCAGAATTTGTCTCATCATCCCAATATTCCTGAAAGAACCAGCTGCTGGACTTCTAAGAATGTTAAAGTGTTATCATTCACTTTAAAACCATGCTTCTACTTTTACTCACTACAAATACAAGTAGATTCCAAGAACTTTGAGCTAACGTTTGAGAAGCCTCAACTTCCTTCTCTCTTGTGAGCTTTTGGAAGCATTCTTTGGGATCTGTTGGCTACAGCTGGCAAGCTGTCTCCCAGACAAGACTGACTCAAACTGTCCTTTTTAAAGTAGCTCCTTCCGGTACTCAATATTAAATATCGGTATGCAAAATTAAAAAGTTATGGTGTAAAATCTGATTTGAATCACCACACCATTGTGTGGGCAGAGTGTTTGCCATAACACAGCATTAGCCATTTTACAGCCATGTGGTGCAGATATGATACCACTTTCTCCTTATTCAAGAAATTGCAATACATCCAAGTCTGACAAAATCAGCAAGTAAAACACTTGGGAGAGGCCAGACAGGGCAGGGAGTGGAGCACGGGAGAGGGAGAATGACGGCATGAGAAAGACAGCACAATGCCGTGTCCAGAACAGATCCTCCTCGGCTTGCACTGCTCACATACAGAGAGGTTTTGATAAGACTTGTGTATAATGGTTCTTAAGCAGAAACCACAGTAAAGGGCAACAAGACCAGAATTTGTATTAAGAGACTCAAGACTATAGAAAACAACATTGATATCCTACCCCATCAGCTGTGTTCCTTTAAATTAGATCCTTAACAGCTTCCCCTTAACAATTCACTGCTTTTGTTGATGTGTTATTTCATACATTTCTCCTCTTTCCTTAAACAGAAAAAGTAGAAATACAACATATAAATTCCTTTTTCCATAGAATCTAGTGGCAGTCAGTATTTAATTTGTGCTAATTTTCAAAGTATTTTTATTTTGAACTCAGATAAAATTTGATACTTTTACAGATATTAAATTATTTCTTCCTGAGTAATAAAAATTGCTTCTGATCACCAAAGGAAATCAGGTTAATGAGGGCAGAAATACTTATGCCCACTTTACCTACTAACTAAATCATGCAGAGTGGCCCCAAAGAACAAAGCAAATCTGAAACAACATATATTTAAGTGGGGAAGAATTAGGCAAAGTCCCAGATAGAGTAAATTTTTTCTTAACTTCTGTGCATTTGAAAAGTTCCATCAAAAAATAACATTTTAAATACCAGTGGCTGAAAAAACTAATTAAAGTTAATGTGGCCTTCAATAGAAACACGGATGTTCAAAATGCAGCAAACAGAAATAATTCACTTCACTGGTGTATAAGCAACACAAAATGCTTCTCCCACCTTATGCCCCCCAGCCCCTGTGTCCGATGTGCTGTGTGGTTTCCCAGAGCATGGCAATTCCCACACTGCCTATGTTTTTTCTTGCTCAGCTCTGCCGGGCTGTGACACCTGCTATAGCTGCTCACTGCAGCTGCACTCCAGCCAGGTTGGCCTTCAGGTTTTTATTCAAACTGCCAATATCCAGGTTAATCCTGCAAAACCAGAGGGAAACGTGAAATGCAGCGCTCAACGTTGTATGAAGAGCTCAGCACACACTGAAGCTACAATTCCTGGCTACCAGACTTGGTGCCTAAAATACATTTGCTTAGCAAAAACACTGAATATTGGTTTCAGATTATTTCAAAACAATGAAATGACAGGATACAAAGGTAAGTGTTTACTCTCAGGAGCTGGGTGATCTGCTTCTCTCAAGTATTAAAGTTCCCATAACCCGATGGGAACTTTAGATTTGACTCCGCCCTTCACGAACAGAGAAAATGCTACTTCCCTCACTCCGCGTTACCACCACAGCTCAGCATAAATGTCACTGTAAGCATCAGAGGCAGGGATCTCCCAGACTACTGTCTGAGCTCTGCAATACCGCAAGCATGTGCTGCCTCTTCAGAGAGGTTTAATCAGGATAAGCTTAAAATACCTGAGGATCTACAACGCTCCTTCAGATGAGACCAAGACCACACCTCACCTCCCCAAACCTTGACTGCAGTCACAGCTCAAAACCTTTCCTTTTCCACTGTAAATTGGTTCCCAGCTAATTAAACTTTTGGCTCTTACATCAAAAGCTGCCCCCTTCCATTTATTTTTCTTTGGGGCAGTTTCTCCACACTTGGTGGATTTATAGACAACAATCCTTTCCAAATTCATTGGTTTTCCTTCAAAGCTGAGGCTTATGAGTTATTTTAACGGTGGTTGCTCAAAAAACTACATTAGTGTAGAAACAAAGCCCTTCATGACCAGCAGCACAAATACAAGCTTCAGAGGTCAGTATTCCCCAGGGGGCAGCAGCTCAAACAGCGAAGAAGGACCAGGATATTTCTGAGGAAAGGGGCCATTTCTCAGGACTGAGGTTCACCATTTTTAAATATGCGCTTGCAGCCACCTGAGATCTGCAGTGACTCAAGAAACAATTAATTGGGTCCTGGGTAATTTACAGTGAAAGGACTATGCTGCCAAAAAGCACAGCCCATCCTGCCAGCTGTTTGAGCAGTGTTGGGCCCATACCTTATTGCATGTAGAACCCATGTTTATCCGGAAATATCTGTCGCTGAATAGCAAATACAGAAAGATAACCTGCACAGTATAATTTTATAAAACAAATCATAATTATGTCCTCAAAGAAACAGCTGTGCATTATCAATTTACTAGATATCTTGAGTGTATCAGTGGAGCACTGGTTAGAAGCAGGCATACTGACTTATCCAGATTTTCAAGTGGCTTTTGCCAGTGTCCCCCTCTCAAGAATTAGTGCATATTTCATAACAGTCCTTGTTATCAAGTAGGGAAGAGATAGAGTTGGAGTTAATAACCTACAGAGTTAATAACTTGCATTGATAAAAATAAATCAATACGGTATTCGATACAACACCATAATCATCCACTAGTTCTGCAGAGACAATGGTGGCTTCCAGAACAAAGGTACTTTACAGAGAATCAAGCCAAAGGGTTTTTTGTGTTGAGAAAACTTACTAATCCAGTTCCTCAAAATGCGGATTTTCCAAATGCAACTGGAGAAGGCCCTGAGCAGCTCAACCCAGCTTTGATGTTATCCCAGCTTTGTGCAGGAGGCTGAACAAGTGACTTCCAAAGGTTTCTCCCAAAACTGTTTTCTGTGGTTGCACTAGAACCTGTATGACCAGACCTTTGTCATAAACTGGTGGTTCAGAACCAGAACAGTCTGGAAAGAAAATGTTGGTGTACTGACCAGCTGTGTTAGCCAGAGTGCTGGTCCTCATACTGGCACAGCGAGGAAACAAGCACTGGATATAGCAAGAGAGTTATTTCTGTCAGGAACTTGCCATTGTGTAAGGCATAGCAAAGTCTTACACGGAATGCTGCACATCTTTCCATTTCATGCAGATCGGTATCATTTCAAAGCAGAAGGCAAATAGGGAAGGACTACAGGGTAATACGTGGTGCGGTGAGTTTGAGGGAAGTGACCCAAGAGTCTAGCAGAACAAACCAGAACATGACTGTGCCAAACACAGCAGAGAGGGAAAAAAGGGAAGCAATTACCTGACCTATAGGAGAGAGGTACAGAACCAAATGAGGCTTTTTGTACGAAGGCAAGAAATAATCAATGCTTTTCAGGTAGAACTGATATGGACAGCGGATGACAGCACAGCCAAGCTACACTAGATGAGCCAGGAGCACCTTTATCTTCCCATAGCCTTTCAGAAAGCATTTCCGAGAGGCCCTAAATCGCCACACGTGCTGCAGGAGGGCAGCTCCTGGACTCATCACCAAGCTGCCACACCAGCCCAAAGAAACATGAACAGGCAGCCCTGGGCGCTGCTGTGCACCAGAGAAAGCAGCTGAGAGCACCCAGGGCACAGAGGGGCTCCTGCTGTGATCCTGCAGGAAACCAGAGCGCCATCTCTCCGCCTCTCTCTCTCCCTGCCTTGCTGCACATCCGCTCCACCTCGGCCAATGCCACAGCACAGCAGTGCTGCCCAGACCGCCCGCAGCAGCACGGGGTGCCTGTGCCATCCCCCCACCTAGCAGGGCACGTACATATCTTGTACCACCACGACCTCTCTGCTCCATCTCCGCCACTTCCCAGACACCTGCTGTGCGCAGGTCTAATGATTACCCATCACAGGTAAAGGTTACCTCTGCTCCTGAAACAGGGTGGAAATCTCCCATCCCTCAGCTCACAGGCAACCCCTGACATACCAACAACAGTGAGCAAATGAGACAAAATTGCTTCAGGTTTACTACAACAGAACCACAGAGTGGAAGATAGAGTTAATGCAACTGAGATAACAAAGCCAGCTCAGACACAGAAACAAGGAATACAGCAGTTCACAGGTGCTGAAACCATGCTATTGAGTAGGACTTAGGTTATGCACCTACTCTGGGGACCTTTTACTGTACCTGCAATAATTTCAGACTCATTTTTGTTCTGGTACTCATAAAAACTTGCACCTATGCATGCATTTCATACGTACGCATATACTGCATGCATTTACTGAAGTAGGGAGGAATCTATTTGTTCAGAAATTTAGGCAGCTAACTGTTCTCTGAAGGATAACCTAAACAATGTTCAGTGAGAAAAACTCACTGAACAAGACACCAAGACTTCATCTCTGAGAGACAAAAGCCTCGGGTAAAGATGCCAGCCACCTCCTAACACGGGTCCAGAAGGAATCTGTTCCAAACTATCCCATCGCACACGCATTAAACGAGTATTCGCTACCAACACTTCCACATACGAACTGTGTATGCCTGAAATCCAGCTGGAGCACCACGAGTCTGTACACACTGCAAGTGTCAGTGGATGTAAAAATATGTATACACTCACTTTCCTGGAATTCTGTCCATCTAGGGGTACTGCTGCTTTCAAACCACTCAGAGGGCTGTGCTGTTTGCATGTTTCACAGAACAGCCACTATTGCTTTGTATTAGAGGGACCCATACAGGTCTCAGAACCCTCACCAACCTGACCCAACACTCTACAAAAAAAAAAAAAAGTCTAGGGGTTTAGTTAAGACACACTGATAACCAAATGATAACCGTGGCTCAACAGCAAGAGCAGCACGGATTGTACAGTGAAGTATGCAATTTTTAACCATTCTCTCACCTCTTGCCAGGATACTCCGCTGCCTAGTTGTTCTTCTGGGTCTCCTAACGAGAGAAAGTCTGCAACTGAACAGACTGTGTTAGTGCTTGCTGCCTCTTCCCAAGCAAAGGGACTATATTGTCCTGATTAATATGACTGTTCTCTACATTAGGCCCCATTTGGGCTACACCAGAGCACTGAAACTAGGCAAGAAACCACCCGAAGGCAGGTATGCAAGCAAGGAAGCAGCAACAACAACAAAGCCGAAACCTTAGCTACTGTCAAGGAATTATGTTACACCAAAGGCTACCAGGGGAACAATTCTTTTCCTGCTTTCTACCATTGCACTGTAAAAGCTATGACCATCAAAATCCTGTCTTTTTTTTCCTTTATAATTCAAAGCAGCCTGTTTCATCCATGTTGTCCTATAGATCAGATGAAACCCTGGCAAGAGAGAACAGACGATAGCCACATTCCTCAAGTGCAACAGAGCTCTTATTGCAAGAATTAGATGTTGTATTTCTAGTCTCTTCCACGTTCACTCGATGCAATCAAGAAAAGCTATTTAGAAGGTGCCCTCAAGCACATCATGAAACCTTGCTTAAGACCAGAAAGTCTACTTTCTTTTAAAGTAAATTTCTTCAACAGGTTATGGTGCAAAGCACAGATTGAAGCTGCAATAGGCTTGTGCCTACAGAGCCAGCAAGGACACCAACACTGAGACAAGCTGCAAATATTCCTAGCAAGGACAGCAGAATGGGCCTCACAAGTATCATGGCTCACCCAAGACTGAGATCTCACCTGCTGACTGTTAAAACAGATTGAACCCTACACAAAAAGCAGGCAGCTCTGCCAACAGAAACAAGGAGGTCAAAGGAAAGGGAAAAAGGAGCAGCAGAGCTGGAAACACTGTCTAGAAATGCCAAATATTATCTGGACTACTAAGAAGCTAGCCATCCTGCCCTAAAATGCAACCACAGGAGAAGAGGGGCTGAGAAAAACATATGGAGCTGCACGAACACCAGCCGTATTTATTTTTTTTAAATGAGAACGCATTCTCAGTGTCCAGGAAACGTCACCATGGGCTAACGTTCAAAATTTATTTTAGACGTCTTGTGCACCAAAGCTCCCGGAGTGCAGGGTGTGCTACCCGACCACAGCGACCACCCGGCGCACGCTCAGCACACCAGGATTAACAAGCAGCCTGTGTGCCAGGCAAGTCGGCTGCTGCCCCCCTCGAAGGCTCTCCCAGTCAGCCACACGCCGTGCGGCAGAAGGCAAGACCCAGCCAGCCCCTGCCCTGCGGCTGCCGGGCCCAAGGGCACCACGGAGAGCACCAGCCCAAAGCCCAAGGGAATCATTTTGCTTCCAGGCAAGTTCATTCACACGTCTTATTAAGGGTGAATTTGGTTGCTTTATCAACTCCAGAGAAGCGGGAGGAAAAGCACGTAAGAAGATTACGTTAATGCTATATTTAAGCATATGTAAGGACAGTGAATGAAATACTGATTATGCACTCACTCAATTCAAAAAAAAAAAAAAAAAAAAAAAAGGCAAAAAACCTCACTTACTAATAATACTTTCCAGGGGAAAAGAGAAGAGAAATCAGGCTGCACCAGAAAAACAGACACAGAGACAGTAGTACTCACATCCATCAGCACTGGAGTCTATGGAAATCAACTTTGGCATGACAGGATAACCTACACAAAGGCTTGCAGGTCAGCATTCCCTGTGCACTGACACTGCTGTACATTCTCAGAGGTATTTCCAGCTTTTTATCATTGTGGACAAACATAGCTAGGTTTCATGAAACTTCCCAGATTTCTGCAAGGAGACTCAAACATGGTGGAGATGCCAACTTGACACAGACAGCTCTTGACTTCACAGCACTGGGTGGACTTGTCAGTCCTCACGGAACAACAGAGGGAGACTTCAGTGCTCGCACTGCCACTAATCCAAGCACTGAACACTTGGAGGACAGGCTGTAGTGTTGAGAGAGGATTTTCTACACTTTCTTGAAAGCTCTTCAGCCTGTGAGACTTTGACCCTCTGACTGTACTTTGTCAAAAGCTCACGCTAGCCCTCGAACTAGACCCCCACGCTTTCTCTCGCATCAGCTGTACTTTCTGGCTTCACTCTTCAGAGCTGCTAACTCAGCAAACGGTTCCAGCTTAGCTTCTGGTTAATCAAAGGCTGAACTAGCGATGGAAGCACAATCCAATCACACACTTGCAGATGTGTCCCCAGAGCTCATCCTTGTGCTTGCTGGCACCTGAAGGGAGTCCACACACACTGCTCCTCCGTGAGGACCAAAGCACAACAGGCGGAGACAACCGGGGGTTGTCACGGACAGCAGGCTCCTGATTGCAGTTAAAATGCTAACGTGCATATCCAAAACGCTACTGCCAGAATCCCTGTTTCTAGTTAAGCATTAATTTCCAGCTCCTCTTTGTTATCAAAACACAGTATCACACTACATCAAACTACAGAACACTGCTTGGCATCGGTAAGTGGCAGAAGATAAAAAGCATCTGTAAAAACACTACTCCAGGAATGTCTGTATGATACGTATTGAATCCCAGGAAAGCACATCTGCTTTCAGCACTTGAGTGATGACTTCACTGGTCGTGAGAGTGCTTCTAACCAAGAGAGAGGCTGCAACTTGAGAGCAGGCATCAAAGCGAACTCTTCTGGGAAAATGGAAGCGTAGTGCCACACGGCTCCTCTGAAAACTCTGGTGAGGAAAAAAAATGGGAATGCATTATAGCCCATCTGGAAAATATGACTCTTAGGTTTATTGTGGAAGATGACCTTAATTCAGGCAGACCCGTGGCCTCCCTTGGGGCTCCACACCTGCCACAAAGCACCCAGACTTTGTGCAGGCAATTAGTTCCAAGGGGCTGAACACCTCCCTGGATCAGTGTCCAAAGGGGAACATTCAACCAGCTCTGATGCTTAGGTTACAAAAGCTGTTCTTTGTGTATAATACAAATTTGTCCTAATTTGTGTGAGGGAAAAAAGAATACACTGTTTCTCATACAGATTAATAAGGTATCATGAACATGATCTCTTCTGACATAAAACACTGCGAAATTCCCATCGTAAAAAGCACATAAAACATGCACACTGCAAAGCTGACCAAAGGCTACCAGGATTAAAAAAAAAAAAAAAAAAAAAGCAGGTAGGGGTGAAACGGGACAAATACTTGACAAAACAGAAGTTCTCCTCCTTCTTTGGTCTCCTAATATGAACTACATGTGTCAGGAGCAAGCTTTATAGCCTGGGCAGCAAAGGAGGGTAATAAGTCAGGTTCCCCCAACAAGCTGGCTTTATTACAAGCTTCTCACAGGCAGAGCACAGTTCGGCCACCTAACACCCAACTGTGCATGCTCAAACCTCTCATTTTTCAGTTACTTAAATACAGCAGTACTGGTCCTCTATCTTTAAACGTGAAAAATATTGCAAGTTTAAGAACAAAAGCAGTGCTGAAATGTGTTATCTTAGCCTGTTTTCCGTCAGCATACATTTTTCCTTCCTATCCTCATAATAGCATCCAGGGTGGGCCAAGCCATTTTCAGGGGCCGCATTCCCCTTCGGCAGCCACTGCAATTATAGGGCAAGTCTGCGGAGTCATCTTCCTTCACTCTCCTACTCTTCAGCAATATCTCTTGAGTTACAGTCCGCACCTTGACATTTATACTGTCCCTGGCTGGATTCCTCTACCAGGGCCATCCACACTTGTGCAAAATGTTACTGATAAAAAATAGGGCTGCTCCTGCCATTGAATTAAAGATCCTACTATGCTCTTCCTGGGATTCACATAAAGACTTTTTTATCATTAAGTACTCAGCAACCGTGCTCAATATTTGAGCTGAAAAATAAAAAAGCATTTTGGTTCAGAATGGACTTAGTAAACAATTTTTTGTTGAACACAATCTCCACCAAAGAAGTCAAAGATATTTTTTCCCTGTAATAGCTCCCCAGCAGGCTGTGCCCAAATCTTACACTATAATTAAGCTAGGAAAAAGGCCATGGAAGCTCAAACTTAAAGACGAAAAGCTGAATAAAACAACCTAAATAAAAATCAACCTCATTTCACACACACTAAACAGTTTTTGCACAAGTCCCACTGAATGAGAGGCAGATACCGTCTCTGAAACTCAGATAGAAGCCTCAACTTCTAGCTGAGGTTGTCTCACAAGCCCTGTGTAAAAACTTCATTTTCACGTGCTACAACTGAGAAACAAAATAAACTGAAGTTTTCCATACTTGCATGTTTTCTTTTAGATCAAATTTTAAACAGTTAACCTCTTCCCAGAGTTGATATGACAGTGTTAACAGCAGAAAGGAGGATGGAGAGCCACTGGGAAATTAAGAGACCCGGTATATGCAGAGTTTGAAACAAATACAAGTTGGCATTGGTATAGTCCTGAAGCCTGGCATTACCAAAGGCCCTCTCACTACACTGTTTATACAACTTAAGGCATTAATAACAAAAGCAACAGACAGCAAGGAAATCACTCAGACAGTAGACCCTGACATTCAGCTTTGAATTCAAGCTCATCACCGAACGAGAAAGCTTTCTACTTTCCTTTAAATTAAAGGTATTCAGCACCTTACCCCCAAGGCCCAAAACACAGGTCTGAGAGCTCCATTCTGTTAGAATCTCTTCAAAAGAGAAATAAAACAAAATTCAAAGGTGGATTTTTGTGTTCCAGTGTGCCTCAAAAGAAAAAAGCCTCAGAAAACAAACTGTAAAAGACCATCAGGATAAATATCCTAAATCTGTGCTGGCGGAAACAGGAAAGAGGCAATGCTCTTCAACCCCCAGAACAGACTTGCCTTTTGCCAAAAGCACTTTACACAGAAAAACCCTGACCCACAGGGTTATGAGGCACCAACATGAGGGCACTTTCCTGGAGAACTGCAAGAAGTCTTTACTGTGACATTTCAAATCTTCCCTCATTTCTCAGTCGAGAGCAGGCTTGCTCCAGTCAGCTCCTGCTTCAGCCCCAAGGGTAAGGATGTGCTGAAAGGAAAGGGATGGTGCCCAGAGCTGGCTTTTGTTCCCTCCTCACCTAAGGCAACGTGACACTGCTGGCCCCTGCCCTCATGAAAGAAAACAAGGAAACTCAGCTCCTCCTGGAATGACTTGTGAAACTTGTTTTCCTGTTTGTCTTCCTACCACCAAGATCCTCTGATGTCTAAATAATATATTTCCAGCCAGCCAACAACTTTTCCTCTAGCTGGAGTGATAATCTGAGAACTTCCTCCACTGAGCTGCTTGTCCTCACAGAAAGTCTTGGCACTTGCCTTTGACATCTTTACCCTCATGTCAAATTTGATCAGCTTCTCAATGCTGTTGACCAATTTCATTCAGGACACTGGCAGCGTGATGTTTATGCAATGGGAAATAAAGCCAAGAAACGTATAGGGGTGGCAGAGGGAAAAAACATTTGTTCACAGAGGCAATCCTGTTTTAAAAGCATAGGCAGCATCCTCAGTATAAGAGACAGAAACACAAAGAGACTTAACCCTGCCACATCAGGGAAGAAATTAAAGAAACCAATTAAAGAAAACCTATTGCCACTCCTCTCCGTGCACATAAAAAAAAAAAAAAAATACATGAAATTAAGGAAAAAAAAAAAAAAAAAGGACAAAACCCACAAAAATACTAAACCATCACACCAAGCCATCAGGTACAAAGGAAAGAAGCTTGTGGCTTCCGCACTTTCACAGATGCTCCGTATCACACACAAGAAATCTCGGCGATGACACTTGCAGCACCACCGCAGAAGGCAGCGCCGCCGACCTCCGCAGCTCCCCCGGCCCGCTGACCAGCGGGGACGTCCCAGTGGTCAGCCTCTTCCTGCATCTCGCCGGCTGAGGGGACAGCACCGAGCCACTGAGTCACGGCGCTGGCAGCAGGCCCTGGCTCGCCCCCGCAGCCGCCGACAAAGGCTGCACCGCGGCAGCTCAAGGTAACCTCTCCTCTTGTGCCGCCAGCCAGAGCTCCCTCTGCACACCACAGCCGACCAAGGCTGCAGCTGAGCCACGGCGGGGGAAGGAAAAAGACCCCAATTCCCTCTGCAGCCAGACACCCTCCAGGCAGCTGTTGCCCGGGGCGTCCCTCTTGGGCGAGCTCAGTTCCCAAAGCCATGTAACATCACCTACCTGAAACAACCTCTGTTGTTGGTTCCTCCGTTTTGTCTTTTTTTAAACGTACAGATGTGCTGCTGCTCAGCCACAGACCCTTACACTCACAGCTGATTCCCACAAGACTCCAAAGCCTGCTGACAACCTCTTCAAGGATTCAAATCACAAAAAAACCAGTATTTCTCAGACCTACCGTGCAAACAACATTCATTAAAAGGATGGAAAAAAACGTGCTCTGCAGTTAAACAGTAGGAAAGAGCAAAAATAGCCACATTGTATGCCAACAGGAAAGAAGCTTGCTAGAAAATATATTTTCATCTGCTTACATAATCAATTTCCCAAGCATTCTTTTTCTTGTCATGCAACACTTATAAGGTATTTCCTTTAAAGCCAAGGTACATAAATAACAGCCTCTACTAATAAATACAGTCTAAAACCACAGTTTTAATCTTTGGTACTTAAACTTAAACTGAAATCCATAGCATGGCAGCTGGAAGGCCTGACTTTTAAAGGCGCCAAGCATTCACCGGTTTCAGAAGCTGCAGAAGCAGGAAGCACTACACTTATCAGACCCCATCCTTAGATGTTGCAACAAAAAATCTCACCTCACATGTCAAGAGTCCTGCACCCACCGAACTGACTTCCAGTGCAAGGGGCACCAAGCCGACAAGCAACACCCCCAGTCGGCACCCGCAGACAGCCTGTGTCAATCACACCTCAAAGCACCACAGCACAGGGACACACCAACCTGCGGGCTCAGCTGGTAGGCTGTTTCTCACTGGGGGCATTCCTACCACTGCCATCCCCAAAACTTCCCTAAGTCACAGATCACATCCCAAAAACACCAGCGCAAGTTTCTTAGAGAGCTCTCCAACACAAATGTTTGCTGACACCTTACTTGACAGGAACCCTTTGTTCCCGGGCAGGATCTCTGACCAGGTTACTGCAAACAACCCAGGGCAGCTGTGCCAAGTGCAGAGATGAGTTTGCCCAAAACCAGGAGCACTGAAACTGGTTCCAGTCCCAGAGCTGGGGTCACACTGTGATGATATCAGGTCTGAGCTAATAACCCAGCCACCTAAAAGGTTTTACTCACTCAAAATACAAGTTGACTTTTAAAAGAGGGAAAAAAGAAGTCCCACTTACTTCTACTGAACAAGGTAAACACACTCCAGAAGACTTATGTAGCAAGAGACACCCACCATCAGAAGCTGTGACAATGTATTTCTACTCACAAACAAAACACACACACAGAAGGGCAGTGAACTTTCACCAGAGCACATGATTCTGAATAAGCCGGGGCAAATATGAGAATGGCTTGGGGGATGTTCTATAGCTCTGCTCACGTTGTGCTTGTGAGCTAGTGAACGCAGTGTGAGCAAAGCCAAGGAACACATCCCTCTTCAAACACCAAGCACAACGTCCTCCACGCTACCTTCTCAGAAAGCAAGCCTTCACACATCACGTTCTCCCCCTGCTGAAAAAGCAGGCTGCCTGACGTGACCCAGTGCAGCAGTGACCAGTCAAGTCACTTGCTGGAGAACAAACCAGCCACCGAGAGCTGGCGCGGACGGGCTGCTCTCCCTGCAGCAGAGGAGATGGTGTTTCAGCACAGGAGCCACACAGAGAAGCCTCTGCCAGCACCCAGCTGCTGAAGAGAAACTTTGAGAGTCCTTCTTTGCAGGGAGCTAGAGCCACTACTAAGCTTCTCCTCCGGTCACCACAAGACTACACGCAGTAAGGGCCAAGACCACATTATTCACTGTAGAAAAAAAGCTAAACAGACAGAGGATTTGGCAAACCCTCCAAAAACATCTCTTAGCCATCCTAAAAGTAACAACAGTCATTCAAGACATGGCTGTTTATACTACGAGCCTCGTTACACAGGAGGCCTGCCTATTTTTAGAGATAGATATCACTACAACTGAGTGCTAGATAAACCCAAACAATTATTTTTAAAAGGGTATTCCATCACTAATTATTCTAAACATCTTCAGTGCTCTGTAGGCTGGCCTGCTGCCACGCTCCAGCACAGCGGTCCACGGAGCAGCGCTAGCTCTTGGCTGGCGTGGCTGCAAGCGGCAGGGGCAGGTAACCCACGGCGCGAGAGGCACGTCCACACACACCCGACGAGCCCGCCACGGCTCGCGCGTGCCAAGAAACCAAGACCACGATCTGGTTTACGCCACAACACCAGGAAGTTTTCATTTTCCGCCGAAAGGATCCTCGAGAAACGAGCAGTTGGACAGCAGCACCGCGTTCAGAGCCCCAGGACCTGACAGCGGGCTCGGTGCTGGAGCGCTGCGCCCAACGCGGCACGGAGACACCGCCGAGGTTTCGGGGCCGCCTAGGGGAACCTCCCGGAGATCAAACGAAAAATGGCGGGGGCGCCGCGGGCAGCACCAGCGCCCTGGGGATGAGCGGGGAGCACGGCGAGCCCGGGCACCCCGCAGCGGCGGGCGGCAGCCGCAACGCCCGGCCCGGGCCGCGCTCGCCTCCCCTCCGGGCACCCTCCGGCCGCCCCCGGGGCCCCGCCGCCCCCTCAAGATGGCCTCGCCGCCCGGCAGCGCCGCCCCGCCGCCCGCTCCACAGGTGCCCGGCGG
>CM021771.1:16576347-16639662 GCA_011076525.1 Nettapus auritus | reverse complement strand
GCGCGCCCCCGCCGACGTGCAGGCCGCGCCCGGCCCGCGGGGCGGGGCCCAGGGCAGCGCCACCGCCCCATGGCGGGGCCGGGGCCTGGAGGCCTCAGGGGCGCGCGGGCAGCGAGCCCCTCGGGGGGACGGAGCCCGGCCGAGGGGGAGCGGCGCTGCGCCGGGGCCCGTGCTGGGAGGAGAGCCGGGACGGGGCTCTGGAGTCGTTAGTAATTGATTATTGCAAAACCGGGGTCCTGCGCGCTCTGCCTGCTGCTGCGGGCTCAGGAGGGAAGCGTTCGCTCTGGGGACAGGTTCCTGAGCAGCAGCTTGTGTTCTGCTCTCTGGTCTGCGGGTCTGACGACAAGCCCGGCCTGCATGGCAGCGGGACGCAGCGGGACGAGGCGGAGTGGTTCTGCTGCCTGCTTTGCCCTTGCTCCTCCCTTGCGCCCCGAAGTCTGGCGTTGCTCCTTCCCTCCCGTCTGCCCGAGCACTTCATCAAGCCCCATCATCTCATTCCCAGCACATCTGACCAGAGACGGTGACTGGTCAAGCAGAAATCTTGATTTCCCAGCTTTCTGTCCCCTTGAGGTTACTGAACGAACGCAAAAAGCTATTCAATAAGCCATCAGCTTACTTAATTTGCTCTCGGGTGATATTTCTTCATCTGTGTAGCCACATTAAGCACTACCAGCTGCAGCCTTTATGCCCAGAGTGTGGTTGCAGAGCCTGGAGATCACCAACACTGCCCAGGACGGCACCCCAGGCTGCCCCTGCAAAGCCAGGTGATGGAGCCGTAATCCTGCACGTGCTGGGGAGGACAGCAGGCAGCCCCAGCCCCGGCTGCATGTGTTCAGGGAGAGCTCAGGGTAGAGGTGAACCCATCTGCAAAACCATCAGCTCTGTGCCCAGAAGCCGCCCAGAAGCAAAGAGAGCTGGCAGACTGGAGAAAGGAAGGAGCAGCACTGCAGCACAGTGTACATGCACTACTAGGACATACAGGAGGCAAAGCTGTCCTTGTCACAGTAAAAAGGTAATAGCTATTCTACACACAGTATTTCTGGTGAAAATACTTTTCACACAGTATTTCTGGTGAAAAGAGCCACATGTTACGTATAAATACAGTGAAATGCAGAATATCTGCTGGAAATGTATTCAGAAGACAGTTACGCCAGGGGAGCAGTGGGACACGTATCTATCCTGTGCGCCAGCACCAGGACTCTCTGAAAGGGGTCAGAGCAGACCAATACCACAGAAAGTACCGGACATACCAAGGGGAGAGGGCAACTAGAAAGTTTTCCACAGACTGCCTGCTCTCCAAAGCAGAGCCACCCTTGTGAAACACAGCCACCACAGATGCTGTGCTAACCACAGGAAATAGTTTTCCTCACCCAACGCAAATCTGAATGTAGAGCTCAAAGACCCAGACTGCTGTTCATGCCAAGACACAAGCAAAAACCAGGAGCTACAGACTATTGCAGAGAAGAGTGGAATATCCAGAAATGCAATAGCCAATGCCTGAAACCAAAATGCTGTGAAGTGAAGGAAGAACCTTGCCCCAGGACCCTCCTGGAAGACCAGCTTGTGTGGTGGTTTTACTCGGGTGGGCAGCCAAGTTCGACTACGGCTGCTCTCTCACTCCCCCTCCTCAAAGGGAAAGGGGGAGAAAATATGATGCACAGGGCTCAAGGGTTGAGATAAAGATGGGGAGATTGCTCAACAATTATCACGACGGGTGAAACAGACTCAGAGTAGGGAGACAGTAAGATTTATTGCCTATTAACTAACAAGCTAGAGAAGTGAGAAACAAAGGAAAGAAACCAAAAACGCCTTATCCCCCCCCCCCCCCTTCCCCCCCCCCCCCCCCCCCCAAGTGGCACGGGGAACAGGGGAATGGGGGTTGCGGCCAGGAGCACTCTGCTCCAACCTGGGTCCCCCACGGGCAGCAGCTCCCCCCAGACCCCCTGCTCCTGCACTGGCTCCTCTCCACGGGCTGCAGCTCCGGCCCAGGGCCTGCTCCTGCAGGGGTCCTCCACAGGCCGCAGTCTCCGTCGGGGCAGGTCCACCTGCTGCACCGTGGTCTCCTCCACAGGCTGCAGCGTGGAACCCTGCTCCACCGTGGTACTCCATGGGCTGCAGGGGGACATCCTGCTTCACCATGGTCCTCACCACAGGCCACAGGGGACTTGTGCTCCAGCGCCTGGAGCACCTCTCCCCCTCCTTCTTCACTGACCTTGGCGCCTGCAAGGCTGTTCCTCACTCCTCTCACCCTCCCAGCTGCTGAGTGGTGCAGCGTTTTTTTCCCTGTCTTAAATATGCTCTCACAGAGGCGCAAAACAACATCGCTTATTGGCTCAGCTCTGGTCAGCAGTGGGGCCCTTACCAAACATGGGGCAGCTTCTAGATCCTTCTCACAGAAGCCACCCCTATGGCCCCCCTGCTACCAAAACCTTGCCACGTAAACCCACTACACAGACCAAGCTGCTGTTTCGTGGAGCTGTGCCAGAAGGAGTGCAAAAAGGAAAATAAACACAACAAAACAAATGTTGCAAAATACAAGGAGGAAAAACTGGAAGACTAATCCAGCAAGGGTTATTAAAAACAACATCTCTGGCTTAGAAATCCCAAGACACAGGCTGCAGGAGGCTGAAAAATGTGTGAGGCCGCATTGCTTGAACTGGTTTGCCACTGCCCTTAGGCTGGCCACTGTCAGCATTACAACAGCACGCAGGGCTAGCAGACCTCAGGGCTGATCCCGCATCTACCTGTTGTGTGTGAAACGGCACATGCTGCACGCTGAGCCATGAAGAGCCCCCAGCACTTGGCCGTAGCCCTGCAGCACTCAGCAGGAGCCCTACACTAAAGCCTGCAGGGCAGACAAGGCACCCTTCGAAGCAGCCCTTGCTGTGCTTCTAGGTAGAAGACCTTCCCAACAGGCAGGTATGTACATCATCAGAACAACAGCAGCTCTTTAAGAGTTAACCTCTTCTTCCATAGTAATACCTCCCAGCTCCCAAATCGCCAACAGATGAGTTCATGAGACAGGCAGTAGTTGTTTAACTGAGTGAAGTGGAAGGTGTTTAGATTAACCTTTGCATTGGTGAGCGGTGATTAAACGTACCCAGGGCAGCTGTAAACACACTCAGATTAAACATACCCAAAATAGCTGCAAATACAGGCACATCGTCTTGTCCCGGTGTACTGACACCTCTTCCAGAGCCAAGCTGCTGGCCACATCTCTGGGCCATGGCACCACTGTCAGTGTAAGAGCTGAGTCTCCATGTGACCAACCAACAGAAAAAAATGCATTGCTTTTGAGTGAGATTAACCCACAGGGTGGTCATTCAACTACTCAGCAGTGTCAGAGCACAGCTCCTCCCCTTTCAGCTATGGCATCGTGGAGTTCGGCACATGCATTCACAAGAGTTTTGCCGACAACATGAAGTCTTCCTCCCTAAGGAGGATGCCAAACCATCTATCAGCAAATCAAGCACAGAATCTCTGATTTAAGGAAGCGGCAACATCATAGCCTCCCCTGGACATCACAAATCAGCAATAAAATAGGAGGAGCTGAGGCCAGGAGCTTCACAGAGGGCAGATACTGTTGGAATGCGCTGGAGCCTGGGTTTGACCAGCCAACCACCTGGGAAAGCCTGTGGAGAGCGAAGGGCTGGGAACAGCAATATCCCCCAAATAAACAGCTCTCCTTCTTGCCTCCCCCTTGCATTTGCTGATTCCTGCCCCTCAATACATCAAACAGAGGTAACGTCTTGACAAATGGCATGTTTAAATATGGAACAAGTTATCAACTGCGAGAACAGTCTGTCCTCTCTTCTGCCATTCATCCATCTGTCCTGCCAGGCTGGCTGAGCACGGGACAAAGGGGTGCGTGTGCTGGAGTTGTTATCTCTTCTTATATCTTCTTCCCCTAGGATGATGTTCCAGCATCATCTGCTTCACCTACACAGGCCCTGACATTTGTTCCCTTTGCAGTGGCTTCCTGTTTTGGATATTTCTTTGTCTCAGCTTCCTCTTCTACTTGTGCCACTGAAATCAAGATAACTATCCCAGGAAGATCAAGTGAATGATGTGTCACACACCACATTTCAAGCTATCAACATCCTATGCAGTAAACTGCAGGCCGAGCATCATCAAGTGTCCCAGCGCCTTACTAGCACAGAACAAACCAGAGCTGCCTCTGGCAGCCTCTTGAACACTGCTGACCTTCCCCGCCCCGCCTGCCCCACCACACAGCTGAGTTTCCCAGCAGCCACGACAGCCTTCAGACATCTTGGCTGGATTCCTGTCTCCCTGCTGTGCCTCACTTGGTTGCATAGAGAGCCTGTACTAGACTAAAACACTGAAATCCTCACTTGACTAAAGCTGATGGCAGCTGGCTGCACAAGGGGTCTAGACCTTGCTGCCACATCCTCGCTGCCCCATGGCAGCAGAGCAAACCCGTAGGCGGCATCAGGGGATAGACAGAGCTCTACCATAGCCACAGACAGGGACAATGAGCCACACGGAGCTGACACACATGGACCTGTACAGGAGTGTTTTGTGTACAAATCACAGCAAGTTCAAACAGGGTAACTGACACCATCCCAGAGCAGAGGCATACCCCTTCTGGCATGAAACACTGATCGTTAAAGCAGAGAGAAACCCTTAGATTATATTTTTATGTATCATACTTGAAACCAGTGATCTGGGAAATCCCGGAGCATTTGGATGCAAAGGTCTAAATCTTAATGATACTTCTGGCAAAGCCCAGTTTTGTTTGTGCTATTTAACAACATCTTCACAAGGAAACAATTGACTTTGTTAAGAAAAAAAGCCACCACACAAATTCTCACGCCACTGTTCATCCAATAAATCTCCAACAGGAGAGTTGATCTTGACACCAGTCCCAGTATGAGCTGCTGGAACTCCCCCACCCACCCACCAAGGCTTATGGACCGGACTGAGAATTAACAAGCTGTGACTCTTGCTCCTCGGATGCCAACAAAGGACCAGCTTCAGGGAGCTGAAGACAACCATTTATTCTGCATGTTTTTGGAAATACTTTTTTCAGCATATAATGCATTTTCCTTTCATCTGTGCATCTTATCACCTTCAAATATTTAATGTTTTTTTTTTTGTTGTTGTTGTTGTTGTTGTTGTTGATTTTAATCACAAATCTAACTATGATACATAAATTTGCACTTAGGAGGTGCAACCCATTTCAAAACTTTTTTTTTTTTTTTTTTTTTTCCCCCCAAGAAACCAAAGGAGTTGGGGTTTTCAGATCAGAAATTCATCTCAGTCTACCACTGAGCTCCTGGCAGCAGCATGCCAAGCCAGATGCCCCTCACGCAGCGCTCCCCAGCTCTCATCCAGCCGCTGCTCTGCTTCCACTCTGAAATGCAACTCACTAGCTGCTGAGAGGCAACACTGTCTTTTGCAGAGAAAATGTATGAATTGGACTCTTTGTCAAAATAACAACACAAAGCCAGCTACCAGATAACTGCCTCGCACTGAAGCAAACTGCAAGAGCAGAATCCCAGAGCAGATGCCCAGACAGTTACCATGTTGGGGAAGATTTACCATCACAGGGTATGATTTTCCCTTGCAAGGAAACAGCAAGTACAGAGATAAAGGAGATCCAATTAACAAAGCTTTACATGGATTTCCAAATGGCACGTGGCAATGCTCTTAAGCTCTTAAAGAATGCTCAAAAGCTTTTAAAGAAACTGAGTTGCGGCAGGGTAAGAGGTAGAGACCTCCTGGGATTAGAAACTGGTTAAAGGTCAGGAAGCGAAGAGCAGGAGTAGGACTTCATCCCTCAGAGAAGAAGTCCCTGTGAATCTGGCTTGTTCTGCATCTCCTTGGGCATGCCAGAAAAAGGCAGGACAAGGCAAGGTGATGACATGTCTCAGCAGGACAGCCTTCAAGGGCAGAAAAAGCAATGGACAAAGGATGCTGCAAAAAAACTATGGTGAAACCCATGCTTCAGGGCAGGGACAAGCCACTAGCAAAGCTGTGGTCAGATGATTCACTTCCCTGCTCTCTCATGCAACGTGTGGATGAAAGGAAGATGTGCTGGTGCCAATCTCGTCTGCTTCCAAAACATTGAGCAGCTCAGTATTGCATGCAACTGTATTTCCTCAGGCTCCCTCTTGCTGCTCTTGCTACATCTGCAAGGAACCCATCTTGGGTTAGCTTCAGAAGTACTTGCACTGTAGATAACGAGCAAAATAAACACCTCCACGTGCCCAAGAGGCTTCATAAAATCCAGGAAATGAAAGGATCAGCTAGGGGAGAGGGCATCTGGAGAGAAAAATAAAGACTTACAGAGAAAGGGTTTGCTGCACTTGCTGGAGCGTGCAAGAGGGAGGTCACTAATGGTGGGTCTCTGCTCTGCCAGGCATACTCAGATTTTACCCCATTCTTTCTTCCCTGGAAAGAGAAAGAGTCACTGTAGCTTGAACCTCTCAGATCCTCCTGAACGCTGGGCTGGCCACACACCCTCCAGCACGACTGGCCAGAGGCAGCTTGCTGACCGGAGCAGTCCCCATGCTGTGTAGACAGAGTATGCAGGGACAGGGATGGGAGAAGGAAGTTCTGCTCTACTTACTATTCAGAGGAAAAATACATCTTTCTAGTGCCCCAGGATCTCCATTTCTGCAAGCCACTGTGCTCCCTGGGAAACTGACTTGTGGAGCTGGATGGGTGACAAGGCCCAGCCCAGGCTGCAGCACAGAGAACAACAGCTGGGCTGAGTCACAGGCTGCTTGGGTTCCAGACAACAGAGAAGAGCAACATGCTGAAGCAGAGGCCTAATGCTCCCATCACCAGTGCTCTGCACTGGTTGCCACTGGCACCCCAAGCACTGGGTGAGGAATGCAGCCAAGGGCCTGAAGTTGCACTGGACCAAGGCATGAGCCAGGCACTGCTGCCAGGCACAGAGGAGGCAGAGAGGGTGGATGGGAAAAAGGTGGGTTTAGTTTGGTTTTAGTTTCTCACTGCTCTAGTCTGCTAGTGATAGGAAGTAAATTACATTAAACTCCCTATGCTGAGTCCGTTTTGCCTGTGACGATAACTGTTGAGTGATCTCACTGTCGTTATCTCAACGCTTGAGCCCTTTCCATCGTATTTTCTCCTCTTTTTTCTTTGAGGAGGGAGAGTGAGAGAGCCGCTGCGGTGGATTTCAGCTGCAAAGCAAGGCAAAACCACCACAGAAGGGGACCAGGTGACTCCTTGCACAAAGTGTGCTAGGAAAGCTTTCCAGGGCAGAGAAGCCATCAAGTGCCATAGTGACTCGCTTGAGTTAAATGAATAAGGACCAGGTCCTGTGATTCACCATGCTTTCATGAGACATGCAGCTGGCCTGATGCAACCTCTGGCTAGAAGAAACAAAGTATGAGGTGCCATTGCTGCTACCAGGGAGAAATACAGGTGTTGCAACAGCTGCTATAAAAAATAAAATAAAATAATAATAAAAAAAAAAAAGCCTTTGCAATCTGTGAATTAGGGACAACTACAAATGAGCTGCTGGTAAAGAAGAATCTCACTCCACCCACCACACTGGGTTCTTTGAGTGTAGCAGAAAATATCCACTGGCACCACCAGATGGGCAGGATACCCAAGTTTCTGCTTTCACATACAGTTTCTGTGAGCAAAATCACCAACAAGAAAGAAAAGCAGCTGCAAAAAGCAGCCTTATTATTTTTTTTTTCCAGCCCTGAGTTTGCAGTACATTCACTGCTCACTCACATCTTGCAAAGTCTAGAGCTGCCAGGTCAGGTCCCTGCCCTTCCCTGCAGCTTAACTACCCTTTACAGCTTGGAAGCTATTTTTTCCCACCCTGCTATCTTAAAGAAAACAAAACAAACAAAACCAAATAAAAATCAACCAAACAAATAAACAAGCAACAACAAAACCCATCAACCAACCAACTAACCAACCAAAAAAAAAAAAAAAAAAAAACCACACATGAAAGCTTTTATTATCCTGAAAACATGCCAACTGAGAAGACAACTTTGCATCCCAGATGCCTGTTTCCTGGCAGATTGTAAGTTCTTTGCTCAACTGCAAGGATGGTGTGGGCAGGAGATGCCTGCAGCAGCAGGCTGTGAACTACGCTTTCAAACAATCATGTTTAACTGCTGCTAAATAGGCAGGGCACCAAAATTTTCAAACACTGGGCTAAGCAATGCAATAACTAGACAACATTAGCCCATCCAAGGTAAAGAAAAGGCATGCCATGTGATGCACAGTGATACTGCACGTGGAGATGAAAGGCCACCAGCATGAGCACAGCCACCATACAGCATGGAGTGGAGTCACTCAGATCAACGCCGTCACTGGTGCTATCACCCACCTCTCCAGTTATTCCTGTGCTTCCCAGGTAATAAGACTTCAGCTGTCTTGGCTCCCAGTGATTTGAAAGGAAAGGATAAGACACAGCAACCACACTGAGTAGGGGAAAAGTGTCAGATGAGTGAGCTGTTGGTGTCCAAATTTACAGTGACAGATCAATTCTACTTACCAGCTTTAGCCATAAACACTGCAGCTGGCAACCTAAAGGCACCAGGCTGATACGTGAACAGTCCCTGCCTTGATGCCAGCCTGGAAGAACAACACAAACTACACAAACCCTTCATCCTGATGCTGCTTCTTGAGGGTCCAGATTAAGTGCTCAGGTCTGGTTTTACACACAGAAATCTCTTTTCCACTCCAGACCCAAACTTCTGGGCTTCTTCTATCACACATTACACCAGATGAAAAAAAGGATGCACTCCTGTTAGAATTTATTTTTCAGAGACAAAATAAGGCAGTCCTTTGGCATGTGACCCACAGCAACATCTACCCTAGAACCTACCTGTACCTAGCTCTTCTGCCAGCTCAGAATCTGCCCTAACACTGCAGTTCAGGCCATCCAAGCAATAATTCAACTTGAAGTTAATTGGAACTGTTTGTGAGAAGGAAACTAATCGTCTGGTAAGACAGAAAATGATATCCTTTCCGATTTCTTTTCACCCCAGGGAGAAGTTATTAGGAAGAAACTGGTGTGGAGTAAATGGGCATGGGACCATCCAACTAACCCTTCAGAGGCCTTAAAGGATGGTCTTGTCAGTCAGGCACGATGCCCAGGAAATTAGTGCTTGTTGAACAAAATCACTGTTCCTGCTGGACCACAGTCAGAATGCACAGCCTGCATCTCTGAGGGGAGGGATATAGGCAGCCAGATCATGCCCACAGCACAAAACCCAGGACGGAACTTCATAAACTTGCCCATGGCTTCTCTCCAACTATCTCACCGTTTTATGATAGTGCAGAGCAGCACATTACCAGTGCTGTGAATGGAAGTGCAAGGCCACAGGTCAGCAACTGCATGATCTGGCCCTGCAAGGAGGCCAGGACTCTCTTCATGTGTTATGAAAACATAGCATCTAAAGGTATCTAAAAACACCAAGACAAAGAGAGCTGCAAACTCCCACACAGTACAGAAGAAAAACAATAAAAGTCTTCCAACGTGTCATGAAAGCCTTCTTACCTGCCTCCTGCCTTCCAGACATGCTGAGTGCCCTATTCACTTGCTAGTGAACAAGAAGACAAGAACAAAAGGAGCAATCTTTATATTCCTTTGTACTTGGATGTCTTCACCTTCTTCTCTTGCCTTCTCTCCTTTTAAGCACAGGATCCTATCTTTCTCAGGAACCAGCTAGCTACAAGACAGAGCAAATGGGTTAACACCATGCTTATGGACAAAATGCCAGCTTGGTCCGTATCTCAGTCACATCTTGTGCTGCTGGAAGCCACAACCAAGAATAGCAGCCACAGGCCAGAATTTCAGAGCTGGGGCTGCAGCTCACTGGAAGGAGAGCCATTAGTGCACAGCGTCCCAGTCCCAGGGCCACCTGCCCTTCATTGTGTCCAGCCTGGCTCACCGGAGCATGAAGCACAGAGGGAGCTGCAGGGGACTTCTCTGGCACAAGTCACAGGGACCAGGAATAGAGGGCCTGGAGGGGAAGACTCAGTTTCCTTAGCTCTGCTGCTCTCAGAGCAACCGCTGGGAAAAAACACTCCCTGTACAGAGCATGTCCTCAAGGCTCCATCTTCATTTGGAATGACCACACATCTGCAGGCTCCTCATGCCAGTGAACCTCTTCCAGCCCTCCTCTACTTCCCAAATGCTCTCAGGCCTGGAGCAAAGCACATACAGAGGGTTGCAGAGGGGAATCAGCTTGTGTTTCTCTCCTACAGACTGTTTTGCTTGGGAGGCAGGCAGCCATCAGGCCAACAAAGCTCAGTGTTCACTGCTCCTGCCTGACATGAAAATTCCTTTTAACACATTTAATTCACCTCACTTTCCACAGTCACAGCCACCTTCACAAGCACATCAGATGGAAAAAAAAAAAATAAATCCCTGCTCTTCTTACTCTACAAGTACCTCCTTGGAGAAAACATCCATCAAACCCCTCTGCTCCCCTGAGCACGCACCTTTTCTACAGCTGTGTCAGTTTCTGGAGATGGACACTGAAAGATAAAGCAAATACGGTGAGAAGAACACTGGACTGGTAAAGTGACCAACTGACCGGTCCACCTAGACTGTCTTGCTGACTGAGATAGAAATCAGAAGGAGCTAACAGAGAGGAGAGGAGACTGGGGAGGGGATGAAATGGAGAATGCAGGCAGTGTCTATTACCAGCTCAGGGATGCAGGGCGAGAGGGCTGAAGGACTTTGGAGAAAGGTCAGCAGGTTCTCATAGTCCTAACCCCAAATTAGAGCCAGGCCTTCTTGTGGTGCCTCCTGCCTAGTGAAGTCTGGCAGCTCCCCACCAACCCCCTTGGTCCAAAAGCTCACCTCCCACCAGGTCCCACCTGTCCATTTCCCTCACTCATCCCACCACAGCAAATCATACTTTTCATTTGCTCCCAAGATTCCCAGACTCCACTCAAGCAACCTTCTTGCAGCTTTCTCCCTACCCCTGTGTGACCATGGGCAGAAGCAAGTGATTTTGCCCATGTAATTTTTCCAGTGATGGGAATAAGCTCATATTTCAATTAGTACTTACCAAAACAAGAGCCAGACAAACTCAGTACTGTGTGAATGCATTTATTCCAAAGCTAAATTCTTCACATAAAACAATGTCTCTGAACAGCAGCACCAGTCCTTACCCAGATTTGCAACAGCCTTCTGGGCCTCAGGGCTTGGGGTCTTAAACAATCACAAAAGAATGGCAGTGAACCTCTTTTTATAGTTGTAAGCAAGGATTGGGAGGGGAGGGAAGAAAATGCAGATACATTGCCACTGGCACAAGTTAAGAAATTGTGCCTGCTCACGAGAAGAGAAGAGGTGTCAAGACACTTCACAGGGAGCTTAATGTCTGCACAAAGATCTCGCAGAACACCCTGCTCTCTGCAGGCTGCTTGCCAAGGAGCAGCCGCCACTGCCAGGAGAGAACTGTGTTATTCCTGCAGACAGAAAACAGGACTGTTGGGTTTCAGAATATGCTGGACTCTTTCTGAGGACTGACATGGCTGAGAGGTCATGTTAGTGACGTGTGCTCGTTTGTGGCCTGGAGCCCTTGCACCAGCTCCAGCTGCACATTTGGTCCCAGCTGATGCCCTAGAGGGGTTTACCTTCCTCTTCCTGCCTCAGCCTCTTGGAGAGATGCTCACTGATGGCCATGAGGGGGTTGGCTTTGTATGTGGGATTTGCAATGACTTCATGAAACCATGCCACTTCCTCCTCTCTGAGGAGAGAAAAAAAAAATAAAAACACACAATTGGTTCATGCAAAAGGAAATAAGGAGATAAGAAAAAAGCTCATAAAGTAGTGGGTTTCTATACAGACAGAATTGCCCTCAGTGTAAACCTCAGAAAGAAATGATGCAAGAAATGGACCTAAATTATCCAAGGACAATGCTCAAATTACTGCTAGCTCTGTGAGAGCCAGCGGCTCAATCTCATGTCACAGACAGAAAATATTAGTGTCCCTCATCACTTGGAAATTTTTTAAGAGCTTTTCGCTAGTAAATCGGGAAAAAGAGATTGTGGGTATCTGGTAAATCCACTCAGAATAAAAACTACTTCATAGTGTGTGAGCACAGAAGCAGATTCTGCACTTGAGAGCCCATCTGCTGACAGTTTATTGCTCAGCATAGAGGCTTGGTAATCCTACAAGCAATGCTCCTTAGACACCATGACAGAATTACCTCCCTGTAACACTTGGTCACAGCTGTTTGCTGTGAAAATGATCTCCTTTTAAAAAGCAAACAAGCAGAGAGGAAAAAGAGCAAAGCAGAAGGAGTGTAAAAATTAAAAACAGTATTTTTCACATAAGTCACATCCATTGCGGCCTCCCCGTCTCTTCATACCCCTACCAGACACATTTCCGTGTTCTTGGTGGTAGTTGCAATCAGCAGAGTGCTCTTCAGCTTGCAGTGTGTAGTAGCTAGCTTCCTATTACAGCCCTTCCCCTTCAATGTTGGTCTTACCCCTCAAGGAGGAACACAGAGAGAAGTCAAACCTGAAGCTTGGGTTGTGGCAGCTGGGGCAATGCAGGGAGGCATTGCAGCACAGATACTAGGGAGTTTCAGGCAGAAAAGGATGTTCACAGAGCACTGAAGAGTAATGTTGGGATCTGTAGACTGCCTGTTCTAAGCCCCAGTGTGAAGTGGAACGGCCCAGAACTGACGGAAACGGCAGAAGAAGGCATCACAGAAAGCAAGCACTCTCAGATCACGGGGCCTATCTCCAAGAGAGCTGCGCTGAGGGACAATGAAGTTCTTGATGCCTGGTGTTGGTATAAAATATCCAATAGATTATACAGAGGAAAAAGGAATTGCTAGATTCTTAGCAAAGTCCAGCAATTACTCAAAAGTAATTGAATGCTTCATTTCACAAGGAACAGTTTGGCAGATGCCAATGCACAGCTGTCCCCGTAAGGGATGTAAGGCTTTTAAGTTGACATTCCAGACGTGTTCCAGCAGAGCAGCTGTAAACTGACTGCAGACATTCAAGAGCTCCTCACCTATGTGACCGCTCAAGGTTTTCCAGAAGTCTATCAGCTAAAACTACATGGGCCTAGTGTCTTAAGAGACAGAACCACAGCTGAGTGCTGAAGCTGCAGCTCAGCAAGCTGAGAAAAGGGACGTACCTCCTGGTTGATAACCACATTGTCTGTGCCATACAGAGGGACACAGCATGTGCACTGTCACTTGGTACAGCCAAAAATAAAGACAACTGTGGTCAATAGAAACAGCTGGTGTGGGTTTGTCCTGAAAGCCCAGAGATCTTACATAGAAGGCCCAAACCATGTCCTTATTTTCAATAAGATGGTAAAAATGAATTATGTAAGGAGCAAGTGCAGCTTCCTGTGCTCTCTTAGATGTTATATGAAACTGAAGTGCAAATGGACAGAAACCACCCAGAATTGACTGAGTCTGGTAGGGACTGAAAAAGATGGACACCTGCAAAAAGCCTGCACTATATAAAGGGGAGATTCAAAGCTGCCACTAGTTCTAGGGCCTTCAGGTGTGTAAAGACTGAAACACTGGAACTGTTTGCACAGAGAGGTTTTGTGATCTTCATCCTTGGAGATACTGAAAACCCAGTGGGACGTGGTCCTCAGCAACTGGCTGTAGGTGACCCTGCTTGAGCAGAAGAATGGACTAGAGAACCTCCAGAGGTCCCTGCCAACCTCAACCATTCTGCGATGCTGAGCAGGAAGACTGGGCATCTGATTAACTGAGTACTTACAAAAGCCTGTGTTTCTGAGCTTGTTTCATCAGACAGAAGTCCACTGGTTCTGACTTTGCTTTTACGTGCCTGTGGAGAGAAGCAACACAAGTCAGTAAGTGCTAATAGAGGAGAGAGAATTTATCTGTTGCTGAGGAGATGGAAAGAATCCAGTGACTCTCCATCTGCCTTCCCAGAAAGTACTACTCCTGTATGGAAATTGTCCTGGAAGTCAATTATTTCCACAGCCAGACAGTAATGGAGATATAGACTCCTTCCGCCACACACTGATGACAGCTCTGGAGTCATGACTGAACATGCAGGAGGTAAATGAATTAAAGAAAAATTAGATTACTTATTTCTAGAATGGGTCATTAGGTGACCATGCTTGGATGCCTGATTTCTGCTTATCTGTAACTTCCAGGTCAAACCAATACTATTGCTAAGAGAGAAGATCCCACTGAACTTCCCTTCTCCACCAGTCATACGTTACCCCTGCACATCTTTTATTCCTTGCTAACACTGCAGAGCTCTAGCATTTGCACACGCAGTTTATAGGCAGTGCCATGGTTACTTAGCAAGAATAGGAAGCTGCCAGCTTTGCTACTGACCAGTCCTGCAGTGGGACCACTGCTATATAAGGCATCACTTATATTTTAAGAAGAGCAGTATTCCTTTCTCCCTGCGAACACGTATCCTCACTAAAGGTTTGCCAGTAAAAGTTAGCTGCCAACAGAGTAGCTGAAGGGAAAGCACAACAGAGCCTTCTCTTTTACAATCAAATATAGGCCCTAAAACCCCACAAAATTACTAGACAACTGATTCGTTCTCAGGAACACAGGATGATGTGCAGCTGAGGTACAGCAGCAAGCATAGATCTGCACTCTCTGCACCCATTTCCTATTGCTGGGCAAAGTCCAAGGAGACCAAAGGTGTAATCCCATTCTGCACAGGTGCTGAAAGCATGTGACGCCTAATGCCAAGCAGCAGTACAGATTTATAACAAAGAAAACTGCTGAGCCCAAGCAAGGGACATGCAGGGAGGGCAGGGCCTGCTTTTGGGACTTGAAATGCACAAGGAAGGAAAGCTGTGGGAAAACTAGAGAGCAGGAAAAAAAAAAAAGTCACTGAACTAGAACAATAGCACGGTGGCAGCTGATGGGCAGAGCTTCTGCATGCAGGTGCTCCGAGTCCAGAGAAAATCAGGACCTTGGATGGGAAGGAGGGATCTGACTGAAGATGAGAACTAGTAAGGGACAGCACACAGCATTGATTGCTGCAGTATCAGGGCCTACGGCTGCTCCTACCAAAGGATCACATGACATAAAGCCTTAGGCAATACAGTGAAAATAAACCAAAAGGCATGAGCCTGACCCCACAATGAATCTATGCACCAGGCGCCCAGCCTGGCCACAGCAGGACTACATGACTCACCCTGCTGTCACCTCTGAGAGTGTGTATGGGGGGGGGGGGAGGGGGGAGAGTCCCTTTCTGTTTTCCTCTGTGACCTTCTACCCTCCATGCTTTTATACTGCTATTTTCCCATTCTCCCTTTCCTCCTCACTACCTGCTCCATGCCCCTCCATTCCATCATCCCTCCCCATCTGATCAGTTCCTGCTCCTCCTCCTCATCTCTCCTTCTCTCAATCCTGGCTCATTTTTGCTCAAGGGGGATCCTGGTGCACTCAAGCTGACTGAGGGCTGCTCTCGCCACTGCCCCAATCACATCTGATTTCCCTCCATCTCAGGATGGTGTGCCCCAGTGCCAAACCTCTCTGACAAACCAGACAAACCCAAACATGGTTAATGCATATCAGCCAGCCTCCGCAGCACACAGCCTGCAAAGGAAACGGAAGGCAGGCAGATCAATGTCCACACGCTGCTCGCATACCCTGCAGTCCCTCTCGAGGTCACCCTGGCACTGCTGGTGTTACAAAACAGACCTGACAGCACATGAGGAACAGCGATCAGCAGGAGCAGACAAACAGCTCTCATGCTGCTGCATCCACTGGTATTGCAAGACACATAAAAAGCAGGAAGCATCTTTGCTCTCCTCACATTCATTAACCACTTGGCACAGGAACAAGTTTTCTGGTCACAGTCCCAGTTTGCCTGGCTTGCTCATGGAATCCCTTCAGAAATTGGATGGCAATCCATGGTCACCAGAGCAAGGGCTTGCAGACTCTGTATGCAGCACCAAGTTGCCATGGCAGGCCCTTCAAAGACGAACAGCTCTGCACAAAGTGAGGACAAGTGAATAAAAGCCTTTCTCAAGTACATCACAAGGCCCTTCAAGATCATGAGCCCCAGAGGGATGCATGCCTCTGCAGCATACCAGGAGATCTGGGCTCGCATCAGGGTACACCAGCCCACTTTTGCTTTTAGCCACTCCACTATTTTAAAGGGCTCAGTGCTTCTGAAGGCTTTTCAGTGCTGTGCAACAGCTCTGCCCCGCTGGTTTGACATGTTTGAAAGGTTCTTGCCTGACTTTCCCCCACCAAACCACCAACATGCTGCCTGCTCACTTGGACTGTGAATGCTAGCCCTGTTTCACTACACTTCATTACCTTCATCCATTATAAAACTGGATAAAATCTCACTGTAATGCTCTCTTACCCAGCTGGAGATCAAATTCCTGGAGAATCTAATCTTTTATTAATAACGCTGACAAATCACCAGAGTATTACCCTTCATTTATGTAATGATTCAAATCCTATAAAAGCTTTCTCTGACTATTTCAAACACTTTAGCGCACACATCCTCATGCAGTACAGGAAACCACAAGCCAGCAAACAGACTGCTTCCATGGAAGAAGAGCACTGTAGCTCCTTCATGCCTCTACCAAAGGGGACTGCTTTTTGGCTGACACGTCACAGACAAACTGTATGACACCAGTCGAAGCTGAGCTCCCACATCTGCTGTGCCACCTGCAGATAGTGTTGACCAATTCCAAATTCTCAGCCAAAGCAGGACTTCTCTACCCTCCTGTGCCACAGCGCCATTGGGCTTTCTAGGTATCACAGCAGTGCAGCATGAGCTCAGGCTTCCAGCAAGAGACGGGGGCTGCCACGCTCACACAATGAGATTTGGGTTTGGAGAGAAACAGAGCCATCAGTGCTTCCCCAAGGATGTTGAGCTACAGATCTGTGCAAGACCACAGAAATCTTCCATGGGTACCATACACCTTTTGCCATAAAGTACATTACAGAACAGAGGAGTGATTGTAGTGAGTCAGCTGAAAGGACTGTTTTGGCCAGTATTCTGACTTGAATTCTGCAGCAGATGGCTGGGGAGGGGTAAGAACAGGGAAAGCGTATGGTCACATCCTCACCAGCATTCACAGCTCAGAGACTTTGAGCCAGTTGCTTTTTATATACATGCAGTAACCCTCCACAGCACTCTCTCACTGGATTTGTAGGTCTCACCTGAACCCACAGGTTTCCCATAGTCACAATATCCCTCAGCTAGGAATGGTGCGGCACAGGAGAGCCTCCTTCTGTTTGCACTGAATCTGCAATTTGCTAGCTTCATTGGATGTCCCTTATTTCTCATAATGGAGAAGACGAACTATTCCCTAACCACATCACACTTGGTTTTATAGACTGTTACATTCCCAAGCCTTTTTGACTCCAGCTGCTGTCCAGGCTGAGGACTGCCAGCTCACTAAGTGACCCCTCCGTGCAAAAGCTGTGCCAGACCCTTCATCACCATCCTTGTTAGCCTTCTCTGAGCCTTTCTGAGTTCTACTCTAGCTTTTGAGATTAAAGTAGTAGATTATATATATAGCAGGCTATATATGTATATATTTGTAACGGGGAAAGCAATCCTCAGAGGAAGCAACCTACCTGTTTTATTTCCCCTGTACATAGTTTCTGCAAGCCATTTCCCCAGATAGCTGGGACTCAGCCTCCAAGAGTGCTGGAAGACAATGATGAGGGAGAACAGCTCCTAAACACAACTTGGAGTAAGATGCTACATATGGCTGTGGCACATTATCATAGAAAGAGGGAAAACCCACCTACTTATGCTCAGATTAAGCCCTGGCTCAGAACTCCACTCAACCAGCTCTCAGTGCTATGAGGACTGCGTGTGTACTTTTGGTACTTATTCCCACTTAAAGAGAGGACAGACTGACTGAACGGCTGCTTAGGGAAAAAAAAAAAAAAAAAAAAAAAAAATAGTTATTCAAAGAATTAGGAGCCAAGTTAAGGAAGAAAATGTTTTCCCATGCTTAGAGGCAAGGTACTTAGTTGCTGTTTGTCTGAGGGGTGACTTTCCAGAAGAACAGAGAACTGCCAACTCAGCCATGCTCTGTAGCTGGGCATCCCAGCTGGGTCAGCGTTCATTTCTGGGGTATCCAGCAAATCACACGAGGTTTCATGGTAGTTCCAGCCTTGATCTTAAACCAAAGAAGAGGGTGCTCTGCCAGGCAGCTTTATACTTGGCTGTTCTCTAATCCAAATCCTTGCTTATTATGGTCAAAACAAGCCTCTATTTCCAACCCGTAGTGAGCAACTGGAGAAGAGGTGTGAGCATTTGTGCACCATGCAGGGCTTTTATTCTGCACTGGGGAATGCAAAAGCAGTTGCAGCACAGACTGAAGAGCCAGACAGAGCACTGTGTTTCCTTTGAAAAGGAAAAAAACAACGGCAATCAGAATGTACCCTAAGCCTGGCTGGGATAGTTGAAGCACTGTTGTCAGAGGGTCAGAAACAGCTCTTCACTTTCAGTACAGCAAAGGGAAAAGAAAAAACATCTTTCTGCTCTCACCCAAAATCACATTTCAAGCCAACAGAGTGAACAGAGTCTGGCCAGGGAGTAAAGCTCTGCTCAAAGGGCTTGAACTGCTTCAGGAGGAAGCCTGAAGGTCTGGAAGGACGGAATGCCAGGCTGCCACACAGCCAGCAGCTCAGGCAGGAAGGAAGCCAATAAACCTAGCAGGCAGCATTGTGCTTTGAATGCTAACCCTCCAGATCTGCTCTCCTCCGTCACACCACAGCTGTGTGAATTTGGGTAGGCCATCATCCCCATCTTCACCACTTGCAAAACAAGAATCAATCCCCTTTGAAAATACAGATATAACCTGCTAGAGGATGAAGCATCAAACACCATTTGCTGAAAGGGATGTTGAGAACAACTTTCATTACAAAAAACACACCTCAACTGCAAATTCACAGGTGGGCTAAGCAGCATTACATTCTTGACACTTGTGTGTCAGTCCTGCAACTCCCAGAACATCCCACTTCTCCCAGCCTGTCTCACACCAAGTCTCATCTGAGCAATACAGTTCCTCTCTTAACTGTGGATTTAGAAGTGTAGTGGGTTTATGTGACAAGGTTTTGGTAGTGGGGGGAGGGCCATAGGGGTGGGTTCTGTGAGAAGAATCCAGAAGCTGCTCCATGTTAGGTAAAGGCCCCGCTGCTGGCTAGAGCCAGGCCAGTAAGTAATGATGTTTGAGCCTCTGTGAAAGCATATTTAAGACAGAGAAAAAAAGAGCTGGGTAACAGCATCTGGGAGAGGGAAAGAAGTGAGAAACAGTCTTGCAGGCGCCAAGGTCAGTGAAGAAGGAGGGCAGGAGGTGCTCCAGGTACCAGAGCAGAAGTTCCCCTGCGGCCTGTGGTGAAGACCATGGTGAAGCAGGATGTCCCTCTGCAGCCCATGGAGTACCACGGTGGAGCAGGGTTCCACACTGCAGCCCATGGAGGAGACCACGGTGGAGCAGGTAGATGTGGCCTGGTGGAGGCTGCAACCTGTGGAGGAACCCCGCCAGAGCAGGTGACCTGGCAGGAGCTGCTGCCTGTGGGAAGCCCACGCAGGATCTGTTTAGGAAGGACTGCATCCTGTGGGAGGGACCCCACGTTGGAGCAGGGGCAGAGAGTGACCGTGAAGGAGCGACGGAAATAAGAATTATGGACTGACTGCAACCCCCATTCCCTGTCCCCCTGTGCTGCTCAAGGGGAGGAGGTGGTAGAGAGAGCGGATGGGGGGAAGGCGTTTTTGGTTTCTTTCCTTTGTTTCTCACTTCTCTAGCTTGTTAGTTAATAGGCGATAAATCTTACTATCTCCCTACTCTGAGTCCGTTTCACCCGTTGTGATAATTGTTGAGCACTCTCCCCGTCTTTATCTCAACCCTTGAGCCCTGTGCATCATATTTTCTCCCCCTTACCTGTTGATAAGGGGGAGTGAGAGAGCGGCTGGGGTTGAGCACGGCTGCCCACCTGAATAGAACCACCACAGACACATTTAATCTTCTTGTAGAAAGTGATTTCGTGGAAAAGGGTGAAACAAGAGTTGAGAATGAGGTCCTATTCTTCTAACTGTGGACATCAAGCTTGCAGTGCCAGTAGCTACAAGATGAGCTGAAGGCCACTTTATCCTGGAGGAAGAAGAGAAATACACAGCCCATTCCAAAAGACACATACCTCTTGGGTGGCTTGCTGCCCCTGACACCTGCAGTCAGGTCAGAGAGCTCAGGTAGGGCTTCCATCAATGGCTGCATGTCTCCCACAACAGGCGTTGCCTTCCGTTTTGCTTCAGCTTTTTGCCTCTGCTTGGCTAGCTTCACACTTTCTATTTCTGAATCAGAAATAAGACGTTATTCGGTTAAGTAGAAATGTTTTTCAAACCATGATCTCCTCACGCAGGCATACAGTAGACAAGAAGAAGTACTTAATTTCAGTTGTTCACTTAGGATTGGACAAGTCAAGGTCTCACCTTCTTGGCTCATGGTAGAGCTTAAGCAGGCATACACTGGATAAACTGGGTCCTTGGAAAAGCATGGCACCCGGGGGTAGGCACAGAGGCAGCTGCCTTTTCCTTGTAACCACACTTACTAATCTCCTTGCAGCAGCTCTGATCAAGGCTGTTTGCACTTAAGGATCCAGCATGTTACAGATGTCTCCCTTCTGAGCCAAGGGAGCTGGGCATAGAAGGCTGCAGGCTCCTGCCCCAGTCCTCCAGGCTCCCTGGTGGAGAAATTGGTCCTGCAGCTGTCCAAGCCTTATGGAACCAGCAGTCCTCCTGGCAAGCCCCAGCAGAACATGCTCTCCTCCAAGAGAGCCCACAGAAGCCCAGCACTGTGACAAACCCCCAGCTGAGCTGCAGGATGTCCCCATCTGTCCCTGACACCCCTTGGCAGCATCACCAAAATCAGCCAGAGCTCAGCAGGATGCACAACCTCCTTTTCCTCATGCCACTAGGCCTGGAAACCCACTGCATTGCCTTGACAACCAAGTGGCTGGTGCTGTGGGGAACACAACGGAGAAATCCTACTTCCTTCGTGTGCACCCAAGGGAGGCCACACCAGAAGTACAGGCCTCTGCTTATTGCTTTGGACAAACACACACTGCGCTCCTCACAGCAAACCATACCCTTCTGACTCAAGGCAGCCAGTTTGTCAGCATTGTTTTTCCTTTACCACATCCATCTTCCTCTGAATCAGACAAACACAACATGAACATATTGCGAGGATGAGCCTCTAAGCTAAGCTGCAAACTCCTCATTTGGACAAGATGGAGTGCAGTAACAGCAGTTACACAGCCAAGCACATCGACACAGGAAGGCCAAGGGCTTCCAACACACTGTGGCCACAGAAGCAGGACTAAATCAGCAGAAGTATTTTTGGTGGCAACATGAAAGCAGCCAGTCTACAGAGCACAGGCAAGATGCCACTTGGGATTCTGGGTCTAACTATGCTGCCTACATTCAAGAAAGATGAACTCAAATTCACTCCCTAGCTGCTTGTTCCTTCAGTATTTTTGTCTCATTTGCCCCCCAGCTAAGCTGTTTCAGTTGAAGAACAACAGTTTTTGATGAACTGCAATTTTTGCTGTACATGGATGTTTGTGACAAATCTGGATTGTAAATGCTTCTCTTCACAGCAATCCCTGCCAAGAACACAGCTTTCTGTTCTGCATCACTTCTTTTTTTGGTCTGGCTTTATGAAGCTGACTACTTCAGTGCTTTCATAAACAGTATGTGCTCAAAATTTTCAGACACCTGATTCTGCACAAACATCCCAAATTCTTTTCCTATGAAGTCTTCTGTGTCTGAGGAGCCATACGATATATGTATTTTGAAATGTGCATACTTCTAATCTCTGAAGCATTGCATAATTTTTTTTCCCTCTCTAGTCTCTCCTATGATGATTTATTGAAATGAAAAATTTCCAAGTTTTGCATTTGCACTAATGGACTGAAATTTAGTTCTCAGGGTCCTGGCATCCAATGTCAAGAAAGCAGTTCTGGGTTAAGAAGAGACAAACTCTTGGAAAGATTTACAACAGAAATTTAATCATAAAAACTTCAGCAGTCAAAGCTGTGCTCCCTTTTGAGGGTAAAGGGAGCAAGGCCAAGCAAATAAGGCAAAACCAACAATAAGAAATATGTTATCAAATAAAAATCAATGAGTTTCTGTTTCAGTTGATTGAAGCTCTTTAAAGTCAGTTGAGACAATGTTAGAATGCCAAGCTTAATTGAAGAATCACCATCCCTACCAATATCATTTCATTTTGTTCTGCCAGCTAATAACAACAGTTTTTCTAATTGATGTTTATATAAGCTTTTTCCAACTGTTCTCAGTTTTTCCTCAACAAAAAAGCTGCTGCACACCTGGTACTAAAATTTCCTCTTTATTTATTTATTTATTTATTAAAAAAATCTTCTTCTTTAAAAAAAAAAAAAAAAAAAAAAAAAAAAAATCTCAGGGATTTCTTACCATCAGTAAAGCATTTGCCAGAGAACACTGGCCACAGATTCAGTGAGGAAGTGAAGAGAGACAACAATTTAGGCACTTCTGTATCTCTGAAGCACTGCTAATAACTAATATATTCTTGGACAGAGGTAGTTTGACCTGAAATCTTCTATCTTGGTGTTCTTTGAAAAGCAAAGCCAGTGCATTTCATTTTTTTCCCCTCAGTTTAGTAATTTTAGAGCCAAGAGAGAAGAAGAGGGGCCATTGTAGGGCCAAAGCATCATACATAACCTTGAGAAAGACTAATGCAGTAAAGACATATAAGCAGGAAGGCATGACTAAAGGAGTGTAGGATGTGCTTTTAGGCTCTCCTCACCTCCAAAGTGAGTGACCTGAACCATGGGAGCAGGGCTGACACCTAGCTCCAGGAGCACGTTCTCTTTCTTGCCCTTCTACTGTTGATTCTGTGTCACAAAAAACTGCTGAGGGCTTACTTTTCTCCACAATATCTGGTACTGGTCACGGTTAGAGACAGGATATCAGACCAGGAACATCTCAGCTGCGCTCCAGCAGTCCCTTCCAATGTTCCCCCAACAGTATCAGATATACACACAAACAGAGAACTTTAAGAGCACCAAAACAAAGTGGCAGGCCAGCTGTTAGGACTGCCACAGCCATCTATGTTTTTTGCTCAACAGGGACAATGATGGTTGCAGTTGTGAATGGAATTTGTTGTTTAATGATAGGGAAGAAGCTTCCTTAGCACTCATGGTGTTAAACTACCATCTTTTTATGTAAGGGGAGACACCTCCACTGTGACTGGTGCAATGACAGGTTGATGGACTCAAGCACAAAGCACAGTGAGAGCTCAGGAGCAGAGAGCATATGGTGCAGCAGAAGGCCACATTGCTCAACACCAAACACAGTCTGTCAGCAATTCTGTTGGGTAGAAAGGTGTTAAGGGAAAAGCCTGTCCCAGGAACAGTTCCAGGTGGCAAGAGGAATCCCTCTGCTACTCCCCATCCCACCAGCAGTACCTCAGAAGCTGACATGGAAAGGCTGCTTCTGCTGCCAGCAGAGAGACGCCAGTGAGAGAGGAGCTGTGATGTTCCCTGCTCCACCAGGTGAGGAATAGCAAGCCTCGTGCACACCCTCTCAAGAGGTCGCCAAACAAGACCACCTCCAACTGTCTTGCAGGATGAGGTTCCCTGATTCTTGCCTCCCACTGGCACCTTCAAGTGGGTCCCATATACAGCTGCACAGAGAAGGTAAGACCTGACCTTTAAAGATGATTCACCTTGGTGAAGCCATACTGGCTGTCTTAGATCACCTCTTTGTCTTTTATGTGCCTTGACACTGCTTCCAGGAGGATCTTTTCCATGATCTTGCCAGGCACAGAGGGCAGGCTCGCTGGTCTGTAGTTCCCCAGGCCCTCCTTTCTACGTTTTTTTTTTTTTTTTTTTTTTTAAATGGGAGTGAGGTTTCCCTTTTTCTAGTCACCAGGGATTTTGCCTGACTGACAGGACTTTTCAAATATGATGGAGAGAGGGCTTTGCAACTGTATCAGCCAATTCCTTCAGGACCCTGGGATGTGTGTCATTAGGCCCCATAAACTCGTTCAGCTTCATCAGGTGGTCTTGAACATGTTTTTCGCTTACAGCAGGAGGGACTCTGCTCCCCCAGCCCTCACCTACCAGTTCAGGGAAACAAAAGTTGTGGAAAGCCTGACTGGCAGTGAAGACTGAGGCAAGGACATTGTTGAGTACCTCAGCCTTCTCCATGTCTGTTGTTACCAGTTCTCCCTTCTTGTTTATCAGAGGGGTTACACTCTCCTTGGCCTTTCCTTTCTGAGCAATGTACCTACAAGAATCTCTTCTTATTTCTTGCATCCCTTGCCAAGCTCAGTTCCATCTGTGCCTTGGCTTTCCTGATCCCATCCCTGCACATCCGGACAGCATCCCTGTACCACATGTTCCCAGGCCACATGTCCCTGCTTCCACTGCCTGTGCATTTCCTTCTTGTGCCTCAGTCTGACCAGCAGGTCCTTGCACACCCATCCTGTTTTTCTGCCCTTCCTGCTTGCTTTCTTACACAGGGGAATTTAGAGTTCTTGTGCTCTATGAAAAACATCCTTAAAGAGTTGCCAGCTCTCCTCAGCTCCTTTGTCCCTAAGGACAGTGTTCCAGGGGATCCCATCCACTAGGCCTTCTTTAAATAGCTGAAGGTTTTTAAGTAGTCACATTGTACATGGAGAAAGATCAAAAACAAGGGCACAGACTGAATCTCAGTGTAAATGCCCTGTGGAGAGGGGAAAAACAACAAACAAACAAAAAAGGACTTTTATCCCACATTCTGGGAAGCAGACTTGAAGGTTTCTGAGAAGCATTCAGACTCCCTGGCCCCCAACCCTCGTCTTGCCACAACCCAACACTTTCACCCACACCCCATCTACAGAAAAATCCATCAGGGTTACCCAGGATTACCCTGTGAGATGTCACCCCATACAGCTGTGCTTTTGTAGGAGTACTTACTCTGTAGCCATCTTTCCTTCCTCAGCTTCATTTTTTCTTTTTTTGAAAGAATTGGTTTTTCTTCTAAACCTAGAAAAAAAGAGACATGAGATGGAGCTTGGCTTCTGCACACCAATTCTCTGCTGGACACTTCACAGAGACAGCACTGCAGAGTCTGTAATCTTTTGTTCAACCTTTGTCGCCTTTGGATGTGTCAGCATGTTGGACAAGCTGCCCACAGACTTACATCACATCTCAGCTCAGAGCTGAACAAATCAAAATTGGCTCACTGTCAATTAAGAAAGAAGAAGGCAACAAGATCAGATCAGCAGAAGAAGCAGCACAGGCCCTGTTTTTTTGTTAGCTTAAAGCTTTTCATGAGAATTTTGCACCTCATGTTCTACATTCCCACAGGAACATGGCCTGAGCAGCTGGCATCTCCTTCTGAAAGCTAGCCACAACCATTCATCACTCCACAGGCATCCATGTACCAAGACAAGTTGCCACAGATCTCTGTTAGGTCTGGGTTTATTTCCTTTTTGAGGCTGCATGAGCAACAGATTGCTAAACCAAGATAAATCTAATAAACCAGTGAGGACAGACTCAGAGCGCTTACAGTTTCCAGAAGTAGAAGCAAAAAGCAAGTTTCAGTCTGAAAACATGCATACTGATAAAACTAGGAAGACAAGTAATACAGACTGCAGGCATGCAGGGACAGAAGGAAAGGCCTTCTGACACAGCTGCTGGGCAGCCACGTAAGCAATTGGCCCATCCTCAACTTCTGCTCAGACTGCAAGTGGCAAGCAGACAGAGGACTAGAAATGGTCTGAAAAATGCAGATCTGTGGCATCCCTAAGTAGCAGCTTGTTATTAATAGCTTAGAAAAAGACTAACACCTACTATACACTAAATCCACTATTTGGAAAACAGAGGTTAATTGCTGTTATTCAATACCAAAGCAAAAAAAAAAAAAAAAAAGTCCCAAATGTTCTTACTGGAGATGCACTTCAGACACCACAAATTTTTATCTTTTTTTTTTTTTTTTTTTTTTTTTTAAAAAAAAGAAAAAAAAAGACTTTATTCCATTTTTCTCATGAAACATCGTATGAACACTGCTACAGGAACGCTAATAGAGGAATAAGCTCCCCAAACACTACTCCTCTCATCTTAGGCTATTCTTAAGCCTAGAAAAGAAAAAAATGGCCTTTCTCTCCCTCTTCAAATATAATTCAAAAAGAATAAAGGAATTTAATACAACTCTGAAAACAATTCACTGAAGACAACTTCTCTGAAGCTTCAAATCTTGCAGGATGATTTAAACAAAAGCAAGGATCAGAACTTAATAGTTTCAATGTGTGAAAATCAGAACAGGCTTGATGAGGTTGGGGGACTTTTACATACACTCAACTTGTTGCTGTTGTTGCTGCCTTTGAGTTTATAAAGGACACGGAGAATAAAGCTGTTGTTTTCATTGCCTCTTGTCCCAGAAAAATGTTACTGCAATTAATATACCAAAGAAGCAAGAAACATACCATATCTAGAAGCGATCAGTTATTTTAAAAGCTCATTTAATAATTTTAAGGGTAAATTTCATAAATCCTTTTACTGGGGCTTCAAAGCAGATGCTACAACTGACTTATCTAAGTTTAAATCACGATTAACTGCCCACCTCTCTTGATTTAGTGGGGTCTGGGAGCCCCCCGAGCCTACCCTCCCACCACCTTGTCTGAACTGGGAATGCAGCCCACCGGGCTCCCTGTCCAGTCAAGGGACAGACAAACGTCAACAATCCCACTGCCGTCTGCTGCTCATCTTCTCGGAAGGACAAGATTCCAGATGATGCAGCTGAACAGCTGTTCTCCTGACTTCTTGCCCCAGCCAGGATCAACGCTGTGCACAGTGGCAGCGATTCAGGCAAACGCGAGCAGACGGCACCACTCTCCTGCCATAATTGCTTGTCCCCAGTAACCAACTTCCAGCTGCCATTCCCCCACACCATCACCACAAATTCCTGTGATTTCACTGCCAGGGGAATAATAATGGATCACAAGAAGCCAAAATGTGAATAACAAAACACATCCCAATGATGTCTGAGTGGGTGCTGAGACTGGAAGCCTTCTCCCTGCATTTCTAGCAGATCCCAACTATATGAGCAGTTTCAGATTTCAGAAGCAAAAGCACTGGGGAGATTTGCCCCCTTGTCTGAAAACATGCTTATTACTTCATTGGGAAAACAGCGCCCAGTGGGATTTGTTAATGAAAAAAATTCAGCCAGCTGGCCAATTCTAGTAATAACATCAATTCAGATATTTATTTTTTTTCTTCCTAAACAGCAGCAGAATATTTAAGGAAACACAAAAGCTGTTTTCTTGGCAGGAGCCCAACCTCTACAAGCAGAATAACAAGCACTCAGCACCAGGGCCTTGAGCTGCAGATTTCCAGGGGAAGGGGAGCATCCCTCTACAGTCCGTGGGATGTGGACTAGGTGGGTAGCCTAATCTATCTGCGTTTTGGGGCTAATTTTAAGGGAGTATGGGGGGGGGGGGGTGGCAAATTTTACGGATCAATATTAATCTTGACAGAATGGTGTTTGGGTGTTTATTACAATTGAGTTTTTGGATGCTGACACATTAAATACCACATCAGCCACGACAACTAGGCCGTATTAACCATCAGAGAGCAACTGAGGTCCCACAGTCCAAGACGGCTCCACAAATTCAAAGGCCTTACCATTGGTGATTATTCCCAAGGAAACGCATGTCTAGCAGCTCTCTGGCTGGAAGGGGCTGCTTTTGAGGACTTGTCAGGGTTTCAGCCTCCCATATGCCACAATGGCATCCAGCCCCCACCAGGGGAGGTGACAAGAGTGAGGTGCCAGTTCATCAATCCATCCCACACATCCGCAGAGGTCACCAGCACTCCTCCTCCTGCAGCGCATGGAGTGGCCAACCTCTACCCTTCTGCACCAAGCCCATAAAGAATAGCACTACATATTCCACAGGTATTTTCACTTTGCATATCCCTCCCCACCCATCAAAAAGGGGTTTTTCTGTTGTTGCAAGTTGCCAAGTTGTGTTTGGCAACTTCCAGTTGCAGTGGTGAATGCCAAAGCCACTGAAAATTCACTAGAGAACTTTTCCATCAGACGAGGCAGAATTCAGTTAGTTAATTAACAGCACAGGCTGTCCCCAGGTAGTCTTTATTTTTATTTAGCTTGCATGCACCTCTGAGATCAAAAGTCAGCCTGCAGCTCCATTTTAATTATTTTTCCATGAAATCCGAGGGGCTTGGGTTCTCTCCCTCCCTCCAACCCATTCTACATCTAATTTAACAACGAGCTTTGAAATTTTGTTCACAGGAAAAGAAGGTTACCAAAACCATTTACATTAGCTGAGGGTAATTCACATATTGTAACTTGACAATTATTCCTTTTAGTGATGATGTGTTTTTCTTCCCTCCCATCTGTACAGTACAAAATATCTTAAATAAAAACAAATTATCAAAATAGCAACACCTTTCTGCCTCCTACATCAAACGTTTGATACTATCCCTGGCAATTCTCAGGATCCTGCTTTCATGGCAGAGGAGCAGGTTATTTCAGCACAACTTCATTTCAGGAACAGTTATGGGCTGTTTTTGTTCATTTGTTTCTGTTTTGTTTCTCAAGGAGTACTGTCAAGGTATTTACACTAAAAATATATACATCTCCTACCTTAAAAACTCCCAAATTACCATTGCTAGGCATTCAGAAACGAACCTAGCACAGACACGAGACTGGGTTAAAGGCGTAATACCACAGGTTTCTCTAAGCCACAGGGTCTCACTTTCCAAGTTTCAGTCCACAACGAAGATGAAAACAGGGGCTTCACAGAGATATTGAAACAGTTCCTGGAAATCACATTGGTTCAAGGTTTCAGTTGTGAGCAGAAATATCAGACACAAAATTGCACCTGTGCTACACCGCACTATAACAGAGGGTTCTGCAACACAAGTATCTGCTCCCTCCTCACAAAGCTACAGCAAAGCACCAAGTCCCCTTCTGGTAAGTTATTAAAAAATAGCACGTAGTATTAAGCAGTATTCCCAGAACTCTGGTGATATGTAACACTGAGGCAGTGTCTGCTTGAAACATAATATTTTGGCAAAACAGGGTATAGTATAAATTGAAGTTAACCAACGACAGATGTGTTAATTTCAGCCCCAGTTGTTTAACAGCAGCAAAAACGAGCATATGCCTACAGCTGGTGAATAAATTCACAGAACAAATTTTGCAAAAAGAGTACATCCAAAAGCAGAAGACTGGGTGGGTTTTCTGTTGTTGGGTTTTTGATTGGTTGGTTGCTTAAAATTACACAGTGTCACTTGTAAATTGTCTGTTATTCTCTTTCACTGAAAGGGCCTGAGAAACAGCAAAACACTTGCATTTCTCCCAATTGTCCTGGTGGAAAGCAACCATGGTGTGACCTGACAGAAGTCCAAGCAGAAGCCTGAAGGTGTTTTTTTTTTTTGTTTGTTTGTTTGTTTTTGTTTGTTTGTTTTGTTTTTTGTTTTTGTTTTGTTTTCCCCTGCAAAAAAACTGACAGCACAAGCCAGGAAGAAAGTCAGCCAAAATGTTCCCCAGCAGTGAGGCAGCACTCCCTGGGCATCCTCATCCCATTCAGCAGCTCAGCTCCCAACAAGGTGGCTTCAAGTTCTGCTTCACCTCCAGAAAGCACTGCTCCAGAAGTGTCTGAGGAAACCAGGGTAAATGGGACTAGTGAGACCTAGACGTGAGATGGTGTGGGGACATGGTTTAGTGGGTGACAGTGGTAGTAGGGGGATGGTTGGACCAGATGATCTTGGAGGGTTTTTCCAACCTTAATGATTCCATGAAGGCCAGGGGGCTGATATTCTGATTATTTGCCCCCTTACTCTTAGAGAAGCCCCCAGAGACAGCTTAGTAGCCTGCACAAAATGCACAGAGACCATGGCAGGGAGTGTTTGGGTTTTAATGACTCCAAGTCCTAGCACCCTCAGTAGTCTCGGAAAGCAATACTGAAAAGCATATGATGGCCCTTAATGGGACAGGACAGGTTTCACCATGGATAAAGAGTCTGCTTTTTATATTCTACAACAAGCTGCATTAGTTTTGATCATGTTTAATCATTACACCAGCACACAAGCTTTCTTTCTTCCCCCAGTGAGAGAGGCACCCTATTTCAAACACAATCTGCATTCCCAATCCTTCCAGAACCCTGTGGTTATTTAAAGAGCCTACTTCCAAACCCCGCTTCGCACCCCAAGCAAGGGTGACTAATGTCCTCATACTGATGTCATGCCTCCAAAAGGCCTAGTAAACATTCCCAGACTCCAAACAGCTACAGCAAGGACGCCAAACCTCCCTCTGCAAAAGATTCACCTCCAGTTAGCAATACAAGTGACGTCACTCCGGTGTTCAAAAAGGGCAAGGAGGACCCAGGTAACTATAGACAGGTCAGCCTCACCTCCATCCCTAGTAAGGTGACGGAACAACTTATCCTTGGCGTTGTCTCTAGTCATAACAAGGATAAAAGGGTCATTAGGTGCAGTCAACATGGCTTCAGCAAGGGGAAGTAATGTTTGACCAACTTGATAGCCTTTTATGAAGATATAAGCAGGTGGATAGATGATGGAAAGGCAGTGGACGTGGTCTATCTTGATTTCAGTAACGCATTTGACACCACCTCCCACAGCATCCCCACAGCTAAACTGAGGAAGGGTGGTCTGGAAGTTTTGGTAGTGAGGTGGACTGTAAACTGGCTGAAGGAAACTGAAGACAACTTAACGGCCCCAGCCACCACAGAGAGAAGCAGCAGCTGGGCTTTGTTCACTTTCTTTATCACCATTGAAGCTTAAGAGTCAAGTCTTCATAAAGTGCAAGACTGGAGCTGAGGCCAAAGTCTGCTTCAGACAGCACCAGGGGGCCACCATACATTTCCTTCCCTCTCCTTCAGGCAAGTCTGATCTGCTCAAGATACTCCATAAGAAACAAACCAGCACAACTCCACCAACTCCAGGTTATAAAGCTGATGAACACCTGTATTAAACATTACAATAGAGGTAAAGCAACTTCCTCCGATGTAGTTCAGACAGAGGGGACAATGGAGTTATGCAAAGCCCTTAAGTCCTGACTCTAGGTGTGGAGATGTCACTGAGAGCATGGACAGCCCTCCCTCCTCAAGGATGCCAGCCTTCCCAGCGTAACTGCACCCAGCCTTAGGGCAAGTTTTGCAAACAAGCTGCACATGTACCCCCTTGGGAGTATACCAATATCCCTGCTTCCTGGTCCTGCTTGGAAGGACACTCGCCCAAGAAGATCTGTGGAGTCTGTTCCATTGCCAATTCCCAGCCTTGTCTGTGGAAGCCTAGCAAGTTGCTCTTCCTCTCCTCTGGCACACGTTATTTCTGTGAAATAGCACAGGTGCCTGGGGCATGAAGCACTACACTAGTGCATGTATTCGTAGCCTGGGTCACACAGAGTGGGAACCAGGCCTCACAACTGCCACATTACTATCCTCATCTCTGCCGCAGACACTTCTGGCCTATTTCTTTCTCAAGTTTTGTACAAGCTGACATTTCTTCAAATGCAGCAGAAAAATAAAGTTCTGTTCCCTTCAGCAAGACAGCTGGCACTTTTTCTCTGCAGAGACGGTTTCTAAAAACATCCCTAGAGATCCAAGAGTTCAGGCCCTTAGCTCTTATTAGCATGCATTCTCAAATGCCATGCTTCTAGTTGAATGAATTCAAAATATCTGTATCATTTTCCAGATTGCATATAAAGGCACAAAGAAACTTTTAAGGGGGCCTCTGTTTTTCAGCTTTCATTGTGCAAAGGTGACTGACAAATGTAGTACCTTCAATGTGAACATACTACAGAGACAAGGAGGTCAGCCCTAGGAAGAGGTAGTGATGAACACTGCAAGTGTTATGTCATATGTAAAAGGTCTAGGGAAAAGACAGAGAATATATCCTCATTTATAAACACTGACCTTTGAGAACGGCTTGCAGCAAGGGCAAACCATGCACTGCTACAAGGTACTGGGAATCTCTCTGTTGAACTCTATGTGGAAACATAACACAGTTAGTTAAAAGATTCCTGAAAAATAAGTAAGGAAGATCAAAAACAAACCAAGGAGGTTAGACCTGACCACCTCCTTAATCATGCAGATCATGCAGAGTATCAGGGTTTTGTTTTCCAGTTAGTTTTCCAGACAGAAAGAGCATTAGAAGAACCAAGAGCCAGAGCCTCTCAGCTCTGCTGCAGAACACAACCCTCCTTCCCTGGTCAGTGTGATTTAGACAGGTCCAGTCTCTTGTGGGCCCATCCTCAGTTTCTGTAGGAAGGAAAGTGCACAGTTCTGTGGCTCCCTTCTCAGAAAAGACCTGCCCTTGCAAAAATAGTATTTGAAAAGTCACCTTGGCAACAGAATTCCTTCAAGTATGCATACATAAGGCAATGACTCATAGGTTTGCCATCACAACCTGAAAACAAGGTACCAGGAACACAGGGAGGTGTCATTCTCAGCTGCCTACCTCCTGCAGCCAAGTATTTTTAGGGTTTGTAAAAAACCATGGGCACCCCCAACATGAACCACCAAAGCAAACTCCAGGGAGTCCACAGCCTGGAGAAATCCAACAAGTTCCCATCCACAGAGGACAAAAGCTTACATAACAACAAAGACAGATATAAAGACATTTGTGTTGGTACTGTACTTTGGATAGGGAGCAGTGGGCGGAACAGCAGGATCAAATAAAATACATTTTCTATAAAAGTTTAGACAGCAATAAATATCTGGAATGAGGTTTGCTCCAAGACCAAAATTAATTCATGTTTACCAATGGAGCAATTCCATCCTTAGGGCTTACTGAGGAAGACAGAATAGTGAAACACTGCTAAGCTTTTTGACAATGCCTCGCAGGTTGGTATTTTAAACAGATTTTCCTCCAAATATCATTTCCATTCCCACTAAAAAAGGTTATATTTTACTATATTCTCCTTCGAGGAGTTTGAGAAATTAGTAGTTCAATACCTTCTGCAGTATTAGATCTTGTGAGATCTCAATTTGAAAGCAGTACACTATTTTATTTTACCCGGTGCTTGTAATTTATGCAAAACGTAAGAAAAAAAGTTAATTTACCTTGACTTGCTCGTCTTTTAACAGTATATTAGCTACTAGATAACTAAATGAGATAACTAAATGCACCTAGCTCATAAATACATACCCATGAATGCTCCTCTGGTCATTACCTTAGATGAGAAACTCAGCACTGCCAGTCTTTCATGGAGTTGTCTAGAACTTCATCTTCAACTCTAATTAGTTAAGTAAGATCCCCCAAACTAGAAACAATTTTTAGCAGAGCTGATGGGAATTCACTGTGAGGTCGCTGCTCTCCAGGAAGCACCACACAGCCTGGAGCTTCACAGCAGTTATGCACAACTCCACAGGGCTGCAAGTCAAACATCCCCCACCATGTCCAAGTATTCACTACTAGAACGTCTTGCATTTGTTTTGGTACCTGGCATTACTTCCAGAAGCATATTCTCACCTATCACTTCAAATGTGCTCTTTCAGCTCCTTGGAAGAATCAGCACTCTTCAGCTGTACATCTTATTGCATTCTCAATGCACTGGCTTAGTGGTGACCCTGTCAAACAGCCTTTCGATTCCTTCCCTAGGTTTGCAACAGGCAGATTTGCCATTTGAATTTTTACACTTCAGTCCTCAGCTTCTGAAGAGTTCTGTTAATAGGACAGCACACAAAACACCTCTGTTTTATCTAAAATGCTCATTTTACTCTTTACACCTCAGACAATTTTGTATCTCGTGCAAGTCATGCACAAGAGAGATTTAGACATAACCAGCATTTGTTCATATTTCTGAACACATTGGCATGTTCACCACAGCTGCATTTTAACTGCAGATATTTTTCTAAAAGTACCCCTCAGAGAACCTCATTTTATGCTGCATTTCCCTCAATGCTAAGGCAGTGGCTTAATGGAGTGCTGGGGAAGAAAAGATGGCAGAGCAGTCTCACAGCTAAATACACAAAACTTGATTCAAGGCTGCACCTTCAATCTTCCCTTTGCATCTATTTCTACGTAACTACACATAAAGGTGTACAAAGAGATGCTGTTTCTGCAGTAACATGCAGCTTAAGATTCCCATAGAGGCCAAAAGAGCTGCTCTGTCCCTTCCCCACAAGGAATTTACCAGAGGAGTGCACAGCAACTCAAGGCTGTCAGAACAAGCCATACATTTAAACGTGGCAATGAGTAGCAGCGACAGCACGGGTATCCCTGGGCTGTGAGAGTTTGCAGAGTTTTCTGTAAAGGACAATGTCCTTTGGCTGGCTGCTGAATGCCGTCTGCTCTCCATGCAGAAGAACACTGCAACTCAGCATGGGCTTTGCAAAAACAGTAATGATAGGCAGCAAATTCTCTCCCTGGCTTGGGAAAAACCCATGGACAGGGTATACATTCCAAATTTCCACATTCCAAATTCAGATAAACTCAGAACTTAAGGAAACATGAACTGAGATTCCAAAACTGTCTTGATCAAAATCCTTTTGTTTTGATGCTTTCTACTTTAGTGCATTTGTTTTGGAAATGCAATATTGCAAAACAAAACAATTTCAAGGCTTTTTCCTCATTTTCTTTGACTAATCCTCACAAACAGTTCAGGCTTGCAAATGAAATTTTAGGCATTTTTTTCCCAATAGAAATGCAGATCAGGAACAACTCAAGAAAAAACAAACATCCTTAAGATTCTCCTACAGTAACCAGACATCCTGCAGCACAATTCTGTCAGGAATCTTAAACACAGACAGAAGATGCTGTATCTACACTATTGGACTAAAAAAAAAAAAACATCTAGCACATGGCTCATATTAAAGATGTTCTCCAACCAGAGGTTTTCAAAATTTTTTCATGGGCAGAATCCAGCATGATCTGGTACCAAGACATCATAGTAGAGAAACTTTTTTCTCCCAATTTGTGCTTCTTAAGTCCTGTATTCACAATGCCTGTCTGTAGTCTCTCTAGGTCTGATGGAGGCACAGGACTCCATCCTGGAGCAGAGCGGAGGCCACCAGGGGGCAAAGAAGACAAGTTCCATCTATCTGCACACTCTGTAACAAAAGACCTGGCGGGGGAAGATATCTTACAGCAAACAACTGACCAGCTCCACATTCAGGTCAGTCCCTGAAAGCTACTCACTCCAACCAAGTAAAGGAGATGTTGGCATTTACCAGGTCTCCAAAAGATGGGATATTAACTACAAGTATTTCAGCTTGGCTTCCAGCAAACAAGAAGATTTACCAGTAACCAGTGGGGTGGCATAGGGCTTCTCCTGGAAATTTATGGCTGGCAGAAAATAACAAGCAAGAACATGTCAAGAAACGACAGCACCAGCAAGTTAGCAATGCTCAGACCATCACTGACAAAGGGACTCAGAACTGTTAAAGACTAAGATGAAAGCAAACAGCACACACACACTACTGCTGCTTAAACTGTTAGGTACCAAACATTATTGGAATGGCACATTGTTATACATAATTAATATATTAATTAATTTGTCTGCTGAGTGCACAGTAATCAATACTTAATTTTATTCCTAGGCAACACAACAATGTCAGCCAGAAATTGAATTGAGCAGACAATGCACATAAATAACTTCAGGGTAAAAACAAAACCATCACAAGAGCAGCAGTAAGTGGAACCTGTACAGAAGTCTCAGCAGCATAGGCAGAGTAGAGAGATCGTATCACAGACATATTCACAGCGAAGGAGGAAGTATAGCTTAGCTGCAAAGGTCAGAAGAATGTCATAACTGGCTGAAAGTACAGGTTCAAGTGACAGAAAGATCTTGTGCAGAGGGGAGGAGGAGAAAGGCAAGAACAGATAGGGAAAAGGCAGAAACAGGGACATTAAATGTAGTGAGACATGCACATGGCACTATTAAATACACAATGAGGTTCGTCTTCTGACAGATCAGTCCAGGGCTGCCAGGCAATGGATGACCTGGTACATCCAAAGTACACAGAAAGCCCACCTGGGCAGAAGCAGGGAGCCATGCTTTCAGGAAGGCAGGGGGACCATTCTCTCTCAGCCTGGCAATTCAAAGAGGCTGTCCATTCAGATTACTCCTGCCCACAGGGCACACAAGCCAAGTTTTATCTCCTTTCATTAGTGGTTAGTGAATATGTATTCAGAGGCAAAGCAGATGGCAAAGAAGAGCTGAGAGAAAAGGTTTTTTTTTACCCCGCCATTATTTCCTCAGTTTCCAGTTTGCCAAAGAGGCACCAAATACCTTACCCAAACATCTTCCCTTTCAGAAATAGCTGTAATCATGTCAATCAGTGCTTTTCATAAAAATCCAAACCTATTACTTTTTAAACAGGACAGCTGTCCCAGAAGTAACATCCAAGTCTGATCACTGCATCCCAGCCATTCCCCATAGCAGCCACTGATCCAATGGCAGTGAGGACTACAGATTTGAACTTGCCCAAACTAGGAGAGGACTACTTAAAATTAATTTCTGCAGTCCTCCCTGTTTCACAAATACCCAGAAATACAAGCTCACAATGAAGATCTCTGTGATTAAGCAAGAAAGAAAGCATGTGTGTGAAACTGTGGGAAATCCTATGATAGCTCTTAAAGATCCACACAAGTATTTGGTTTCCCTGTCTTTTCTTGGGAGATCCATGAAATCAGCACCTGAAGTCTAAACAGGTTTCAGTTGTGAGAACCATAAGTCCTGTCCAAAATGTTACAGTCTTGTCCTAAGAAAAAAGGATTTGCAAGGTGGCCATGAATGAACATGCTCCTTTAATACTGTCACAGCACGTAAACATCTCAGAAAGCCTTTTCAACAAGGCTAAGCTCTCAGAGGGCAAAGACACCTGATTAGTAGGAATGACCACCTTGTCTCCATGGTCCTGAGAGCTATATGGCCTTCAGCTCAGTATGCCATTAAGCTCCAAACACAGTTGCAGAGATGTGACAAGGAAGCTGAAATGAGACCTCTCTTCTTCTCCACGCCCCCACACCTTCCATTAAACCTCTGTCAAGCTGGGATTCCAACACCCAACAAATTGTTGCAGGAAAACACATCAGACAAGAGACGAAAAGCCTGCGGTGTAGGCAGCCACACCTAAGGTATGCAGTCCTCAGGCTCTGATAGACTCGTGCATCAGAGCAGGAGCCTTGATTTAACAAACTCTCCACTCAGTAAATCTCATTTCTTGGCACACTAGCAGCCCCTTGCACTACATGTTTGTACAGGCCATGTTTTCAGCATGCCACTCAATATGCTAGTGCCCCACCTACTGTTAAAGAGATTGCTCCCCTCAAGCAGCAAATGCTTGAGCACAGCAAGACCAGTTGCTCCTGCAGAAAACTCAGGGACCCAACTTTCACATTAAAAAATCAGAATAACTTAGCGGCAACACAACTGGGAGAGAACTAATTTATGTCTCCAGCATGGCTTTCCACCAGGATGCAAGCCTAATACAAAGATGGGACTACCAATACAGGCATACTCCTCAAACTCTGCTGAGAGGCTCAGTGGGAGTCTGGGGAACAGGGAAGAGGTCTGCAAGGTGCTGACCTGCCCCAGGGGACACTGAATGCCATATTGGATTGCTCATCTCTAATGGAACTAGAGAAAAAAAAAAATCAACTGTGATCGACTGCTCTGTTATTAAGGACAGAGAGACAGGGCTGTTTCCTCTGGAAAGATTGACATGCAACGTGCAGCCGTATCAATACCAGCGGCATTATCAGCACATGACACTCGGAAACTTGGCACGGAGACAGGAACAGGCAGGCTCCAAGAGAGAGCAGCTTTGGGTGTAGGGAAATGAGAGCTCAGCTTGCCTAAGAGCTTGCTGCAGCACCAGAACAGCAATCCTGACCCCCTTCCACCATGCCTTCCCCACAGCCTCCTTCCCCAGCTCCGACGTGCATCTGCAATGTGCAAATGTAGCTTACTTCCACCTCGGTTAGTCCTCTGCTAGTTTAGTAAGCTGAACCAAATCAAGTCAGCATCAGGCCAGGAAGACCACATGGTCAGGAGCAAGCCACCTCATTTCAGTAGCAGAAAGTTGTTTTGAGACAGCTGAACTGATCATTCAGATTTCATTCCAGAGATGTGAAGCATCTTGAACGTGTTATAGACAGAACTTGAAATATATGAGTAGCAATACATCTCCAACTGTTCCCTTTATTCTGGCCTCACATGAAAGAGCACATGAACTCACAAGGCAGGACAGAGGGAACTTCTAAAGAAATGCTTGGGGCTGCAGGAATAGAGGGGCTTCTTCATATAATATATGGTTTCTTCACATAATGTGGAGTACAGCTGTGGAGCACTTTGTCCACGTCTAGGACACTGTGAATGCCAAGTATTTCTATTCTACTTACAGAGGTTCAAAAAAAAAAAAAGCAATTGGACAATTCTGCAAAAGAACAGAAGCAATACTGTACTGAGATGATGTCTTGGTTCAGAGAAATCTTAAAACCACAAGTTGCTCAAGAATGAAAAGTATTTTGAGGCAAGTATTGCTTCTGGGAAGTACTGCAGCTTTCCACTGCTGATTGCTGCCAAAAGATAGGATTACCCAGCTTGGCTATCCTTTTGTTCTAACCCAGCACACCCCAGTTGTGTTGGAAGGTGGGTAAGATCTTGTCACAGTCAGAGGTTCAGCAGTGACAGTAAGAGGTCCAGCGCTGACCAAGCCCTGATAAACAAGAGAAGCATTGAAATAATTGCTTTGTGCCTCTGGCTTAGAGATCTAGCTTGGTATTACCAGCAATGGGCACAACACTGGAAATTAAGTACAATTTCAGCAGTTTGATTAGTGAGGATCATTATTATTGGTTGTTGTTACAGTTTCTTTCACAGACGTCTCTAGACCAGAAAGCCCTCAATGATCTACTAAAATCATACTAAAAAATAATGAGGGGATGAAAGACTGCAGTCTGGGAATATTACTGCCTTACACCTAAATTTCTCTAAGAAGATCAGCTGAAATGTCATGGCATGTGATAAATCTATTCTAAGTGCAGATAGAAGTCCTGCCCTCTGCTTTTTGCATGCCATCAAGAGCCCAGGTGTGAAGCTGCTATTTATATTTTCTGACAGAAGCAGAAAGGCTGACCTGGATCCTGAAATGCATCCTGATTTCAAGGTTCTAGATTCATTCAAATCAAGCAATAAAATGCACAGCTGTGATGTTGTGAAGGCCAAGACCATGTTTAGGCTCCGCATTGCTGAAAGCCAATGACACAGCCAATTGCCCACAGGCCTGGCTGACCTACCCCATCCCTCGCCTTGTAGACACAGCTCCCCTACCCAAAGGGACCAAAGAAACACCTAATTCTCACCATCAGAGAAAGAGATGAAGAAACAAAGCTCCTAAAACATCCCAGTACCTTCTGCTCTGAACAGCAGCCTGGAAGTGCAAAACAGAAGCAGCATCAGAAACAGCTCAGAAGCTCAACATCAAACCAGCAGTTTTTGACCTGCATTAATACCAGCCCACCCAAAGCCTGAAAATAATTTTTCGTCCTCCCCCATTTCATATTTTCCTTTAATGTTTCCAGCTACAGATTTCTCAGTTGGGTTCTGCCTCTTCCTGAGGACCTAATTAGAAGAACAGACAGCCCAAAGGCAGCTTCTACTATAGGGAATAAGGCAACATGCGGCATGGGAGAAGGAAGGCAATCAGAGTTATAGAGCTGGTTGGAGCTGACTTGACACCATGGCTTCCTTTCCCAGACAGACTTGGACTCTTCTAGTTTTACTCTAGAAGAGCCTTGTTGTTAGACCATAGAGAGAGTTAAGGAGGGGGGAACAGCTGGCAGAAGAATCTTAACAGGAAAACTTGAACGCATGCTCTGAATAGACAGTTTTTTGGTACGAACCCTGAACATAACACTTAACCAGACCTGAACTGTTGCAAAAATCATGCCATATATTATAGGGTAGAAAACTATCATCGCTGCAGCTCCACAGCGCCGCAGACACACCATGGCAGGGCTGGGGAAGGGAGGATGTGGCAAGAGAGCTCTCTTCCTTCAGGTCAAAGCTTACCACACGACAGCTCACCTCAAAAAAAAAGGAAACACCACTTCCTGCAAGTCAGCAGTATATGCAGGCAGGACAAGTTTTATCATATTGACATAGATGTGTAAACACCTTCACCTCTAAAAAACACAAGTTATCATGAGAAATGTTATCTTTATTCAAGATCATTTTGTGTTTTTTTTTGTAAACATCTAAGTCTTAATTCGGTGGACCAGTGCCTGCAATTTGTTAATGCTATTCGTGATCTTTACCTTGAATTACAGATTCCATCTACTGAGCATTTCAAATCCAGTGTAAGAGTCTGATTTTCTTCTATCATATATGGCTTTGTAATAATGGAAGCTAAAAATAGCTATTTTGTATTTGTCATGATGAAGCAATCACAGAAATAAAAATTGTCACCCAGCAGAACCAAGAGCACGTGAAGGAATTTTATTTTTTAAACTGTGCATGTGACCAAGCACCAGTAGAAGTTGCCCAGAGATGCTGTGGAGTCTCACTCATTGCAGATACTCAAAAGCTGTCTGATCTAAGCATAGCAGTAAGTTCATCTCACCCTAACGTACTGAACAAGCTACTCTGTCTTCACTCAGTCGCATTCCTAAAGCTCCTGGGCTCCAGGAAGGGTCATACTCAGACATTTACCAGACTCTTCCTTTGCTGGGACACAGGGACAGGAAGTGTGTGTGTTGGGTTTACGTGGCAAGGTTTTGGAAGCAGAGGGGCTGCAGGGGTGGCCTCTGTTAGAAGAATCCAGAAGCTGTCCCGTTAGATACGGGCCAGTTTCAGCCAGCTCCAAAGGGACTCACCACTGCCTAAAGCCAAGCCAATAAGCAATGTTGTGTGCGCCTCTTTGAGAGCAGATCTAAGGGAAAAAAAAAAACAAACTGTGGTACAACAGCAGCTGGGAGAGTGAGGAGTGAGAAACAGCCCTGCAGACACCGTGGGCAGCACAGGAGGGCTGGAGGTGCTCCAGGCGCCAGAGCTGAAGTTCCTCTGCGGCCTGTGGGGAGGAGCCCACGCAGGAGCAGGGGCGCTGCTGTCCATCGGGGGCCCATGTGGGAACAGTTTGCTCCTGAGGGATAGATCTCATGGTACAGACCCATATGAGAGCAGTTCTTGAAGAGCTGCTGCCTATGAAAAGCCCACACAGGATCAATTCAGGAAGGACGGCATCCCATGAGAGAGACCCCATGTTGGAGCAGGGGCAGAGAGTGACCGTGAAGGAGCGGCGGAGATGAAGTGTTATGGACTGACTGCAACCCCCATTCTCCTGCACTGCTTAGGGGGAGGAAGAGGTTAGAAGAAGGTAGACGGGGGGGAAGGTATCTTTAGTTTGTTTTTATTTTCTCACTGCTCTAGTCTGCTAGTGATAGGTAATAAATTATATTAATCTCCCTATGCTGAGTCTGTTTTGCCCACGATGATAACTGTTGAGTGATCTCCATCTTATCGCAACACTTGAGCCCTTTTCATCATATTTTCTCCACCTTTCCCTCAGAGTAGGGGGAGTGGGAGAGCAGTTGTGGTGAAGCTCATCTGCCCAGCTGGGTAAAACCACCACAACACGCTAGTCTCTTCTGTGCAAGTTGACAGGAACGTCCAGTGCCTGATCCTCGGTGAGACCAAATAACAAAAAGGGGAAAAAAGGCTTGCCCCACCTTATTTTTATTTCAGGAAGAGCGTGAATAATTGGTAAATAGTTTCACCTCTCACTGCCATGGTAGTTAATCATCCTCGTCTCTTTCCAACTGATCCCTGCATCTGCTTTCCACCAGACAAACAGTTGCTTCTCAGCAACCTGGACTCAGGATACCCTTATCTCAAGCCAGCAGGGCCAGCATTTCTACTGCCTACTATATTTTTGCCCTATTTGTTTAATCATAATCCCTCCTCTCCCCTCAGCGCTACACCAACAGCCATTTCCATACATCCTCTTCAATTTCCAAATAAAATCTACACAAGCTATCTTGAAACAAGAACACAGAGCAGATGTACCCTTTCCTCAAGGCTTAACTAAAAGCTTGTGCATTAGCAACTTACCACAGAACAATGGTTAGAGGCTGGGCAGCTCATACCTCTGTCTGCATGGCTGATGCTAAGTACCCCAAAATGCACTCACATCCTCACTGCTCTGTGCAGAGTGGGTAGCAAGGACAGGCAGCCTAGGAATGTCACTTTAATTCTGTTCACTCAGCTGTTTGCACCAAACTCCTTTAACAGCATGTGCTGATGTAGTGAAACATTAAATATTTTTACTACATAAAACGATTTAAAAAAATAAATTCAGATCTTTCATAAACCAGTGGAAAACTCACTGCTCCACTGATGTGAATAGAACTGGCAGAACCACAGAGCTTGTAGATGGTCTCCATCTGAAAATTCTTTCCCAGCAGCTTAACAGTTCTCAACAGGAAAAAAAAAAAAAAAAGCGGCAACCTTGCCTCATATCTTACAGAAAGGCAGTACTTTACTTCTCTGTACTTCACCTGCGATAGTGCTATCAACAAACTTTTACCACATTCTGTGGATGATTTTTTTTCCTCGCTAATTAATTCCATGATAGACCTGTAGGCTAGCAGGAAGCTCAGAAGAGAGTAAGTACATACTAATGACTGCAAAACAGACTGGGAAGGAAGATTTAGTGATTTTCAGCCATTTAAAAGAATGCTATGGATAGAAGGAGAAAAAGAAGCCCAAAGTCTGCTTGTAAACCTGACATACAGCTCCTCTTGATTACAGTAGGCCTGCCACAGAATTAGACTAAAGGCAACTGTGCACGATCAGATTATTAACACTTTCACTTCAGTTTTTAAAATTCTTAAATTGCACTAGAAATAAAATGACAACTTTATACTAATATAGCCAAGTGGCACAGTTACTGCAGGAATGTATTTGGGACAAGGATCAGGAGAGAAACAAAAAAAATTTTTTGAAGCTGATCAGCCGTGCTCCTGACATCTCCTTAGCCCCATCTGAAGATGTAGGTTTCTGCAACTTCAGGAGACAAAGAAAAGACACCGGAGTTGTGGGTTAGGGGTAACATCTAGCATCCTTACAGGTTTTTCACAGCACACGCAGCACGATAAGAGCACCAATGTTGTGATGCATGTAGCTACACACCTTCTACTGCTGCAAGTACAGATATTACTGCAGTGTAAAAATATTAACTCACAGAAAGGATGAAAACAAGGTCTCGTACATCCTCTTGTATACAGCTCTTGGGACCTTTGCACATCCTGAACCCAGTATTTTCTAGTTTCACTTCATTTCTTGCATGTATCACATTGGAAGAGACTAGGAACAAGTTTGATTTCTGTACACCTCTGTGACAACCACGTTTTACTGAACTTCATTGGCTCCTCTGTTCTCAGTCATCTTTTCCAGGCAAAAAAGCTCTGATCCTTTCAATCACCACTCATATTCCATGCCTTAGCATCAATGCTGAAAAACTGAACTACAGATAAACATGGATGCTCTGAAAGGCCTGCATTTGACTGCAAATGCTGGTTTTAGTTCAGATTGCCATGTTGGCTAATAGTTTTTCTCTTTAATGTGAGACACGTGTGCTGTTTCTGTCCCTGTGCTGAAGAAGTTCAAGTGATCCCTGGCATCACCTTCTACACATTTACAGTCAGGCAATGCCTGTGCACCACTGTAAAAAAAGCATAAGCAGGAGTTACTAGAGATGCTTCCTTAACTGCTCTGATCAGAAGTAATTGCTCTGAACCTTACTTAGAGCTCATTAAGACCACAGCAAAATTTCCACTAGGTTATTTTAACTCTTGATTAATTCTCATTTCCCGGCAGATTTTCTTGGATTCTTTAACATGTCTGTTCTGAGGCTTCCTGTATTATGGATTCTTTTCCCCACTCCTAACATGCCACACATTGACGGGGAAATGAAAAAAGTAATCACATGTCAGAGCTTGCCCTTGATTTTTAAGTCTTTGTAGTAGATTAGTGTACTGCACTGTTCCCACCCCCATGCTGTCCTATCTATTGCACAACTGCACGTCAAGGAGTTAATCCAGCCATCTGCAGCTGTCAGAGTGCCTGCACACCAAGAACCCAAACACTTAACAGTTTGAGAACATCAAGGGAACAGAAAGGCCAACCATATCTTCTGTCATTTAACACCCATACGTTAAATGTCATGATATTTACTTCCTTTTACCTGACAGCCTGCTCAGTCAACATAAACAAGATGACTTTGGCTGCAGACATGGAGAAGAGCTCGACAACTCAGCCTGTATAATGCCTGCAGTCTTCCATTATTTACGTAACCTAAGAATTGTTAGCTAGATATTTGTCACGTTTTGTTCAGTTGGTTCCCACATCACTTGCACTGTAAATGGCTTTATAAACTGCCACACACAGAAGACTGACTGCAACACTGACATAAATGTAAAGTAGGAAGGAGGGTGAAAGTATGTGAGAAAGCTTTCCAAATTGTTTGTGACAGGCACATCTGACCTCCAGCTCACAATTCACTGCTCACCTTTGCCTACATGCAGTTTGGCAACAAGCAACGCAGAGCAATGCTCTTGCACAACACTGCTGGCACCTTATTACCCATTCTTCCCCTCTCCTGTTTTTTGAAGCGTGTACAGCAGATCTTAAAAAAGCATTCAAAGAACACAGCTAAAGAAATAATCACTTGGGGAAGTACAGGGCAAGTAATCCAGGCTATTCTGATCTGTGATAGGGTGAAGAGGTAACTCCAGCCCAAACATGAGCACCTACTCTGCAGGCGAGCACCTGCTGCATCTGGGTATCCTCTCCCAGGCAACATATGCATGTGGCCATGCATATGTGTAAACTTCCAGTGTAAACTGAAATTCGTAATGAAAACACTCATTCCAGGAGGTGCCCAACACCTCAGGTTTCTCTCCCTCCTTATGGGTACAGACTGCCCCACAAGTGGAACTGGTCCAAATGCTGCTTCACCACCTCTTACAGCCTCAGACATTTCCAATTGCTACTGTTTCTGTGCTGCCTCAACTGCTCTTCTGCTTCAGCAAACAATTCAGAGCTCCGAAAACCCCCGAGGCACTAATATGATCACCAGCTCTGCCATCTTATGCAACACGCTGCAGTCTGACATCTCGCTCTCTGGACAGCCCTATGTTCCCACCCCCACTTCTGCCTAGCTCCAGGAGACACAAGGACACAGCCCCACAGCTCAACCAAGCCCCTAGACAGACACCTCCTAAAGCATTCCTCACCTCCTGCCAAAGCTGAACTTTATGACCCTGCTGGGTACCCTTATCTTTTCTGTAACAATTTTCACATAAGACAATTTCCTTTTCTCAAACAAGTCTTAAATTAGAGCAAGCGTCTCTAATCAAGTATGCCCACTTGGCTCATTTAAATGAAGATAAAATCTTAAAAAAGAAAAATGAAGATAAGAGAAAAATGAAGATCTAGGAGAGGAGCAACCTATTGTTTTCTCCATACTATCACCTCTTCCCTTTTCCTTTATTTGAAGCTTGCAAGACATGATCCGTCACCCACTCTGGAATGACATTCTGATGCTAAAATTTATTTCAAAGCAAGGACATTTTACAGGATGTCAAGACTCCCCTACGTTGTACTTCATGCTGCCAGCAGCATGCACAGACAGTAACAGGCCTCAGCAGATGGCACGCACAACTGCACAGCATTCATAACATTAGCAGAAATGGGAGCCCTCACCACAGCTCCATCTTCCCAGCACACCAAGGAGATCAGCAACTGCCAGAAGCAAGCTGCTGAAAGGACAACCATGTTATGAATAGCAAGCAGGGGCTGAGGAAGAAAAGAGTAGGTGCGAAAACAGAGTAGGTGCTTATGTGACACACCCTGCTCTCAGCTTTCAGGGCTGCCAGACATTTGGCATTCCTTCATCTTAGCACCAAAACAGAGAGGCCCATGTTCCTCAAACAAACAACAATAAAAAAGACTACACGCCCTTTCCCAAAAAAAGTCATTCAATATTTAAGTTTACCATACTCAAAATACACCTATCGAGAACGCCAGCATTCCCATGAAAATACCTGGTTAGTTCTCAGAAGAGAGGGAGTTTTACTGGAGGGGGGAGAGCAGCAAATTCTTCTGCGTTGCGCTGGAGACACATGCAGGAAGAGCACTTCTTCATGGTGATGAAGACTGCTGGCACAAGCCCTGTGTCTGCTCCTTTCCTGATACATGCTAAACAGCCAAACAGGTTTAGATGCCATGCACCTACAGTCTCATCTCTGGTCTTATCACTGTAGCATAAGATTGAGTTTAATCTCTTTATCCCACTGACAAGATATTAATTTTTAACTCATATGCCAAGAGCTGCCCAGTGCCATGCCGTATTTTTCCACATTTTTCTGGCTTTGTTCAGCACCTCTTTCCTGGCTAGGAACTACCCATTAGTCCTACCTTTGCTGAGGTGTCACAATTAAGACATGCAGAAATGTCAGCTTCTTGGTGGATCCCAAACCCAGAGTGGAAAGCATAATTTCGACTTCTCCAGGATGCAAGACTGATCCAAGCTGCTGTGCCAGGAATAAAGCTTGCCAGCACCAAGAAGGTTGTTCCACTTGAGAGGTTCGTGAGCTTGAATATTGCCACCCTATAAAATATCATAGGACAGAACAGGGCAGCCAAACGCTGTGCTAGAGCCCCCCACCCATATGACCTGTGGCTCAAACCTCGACGGAACATGTGAAGATGTGTCCCTTAGGGTGATGGAGAGGGAGGGATGGAAATCTGCAAGACCATGTGCAGACACACAACACGTTCTGGGAAAGACAGAAAGGAGTCACGTCCCCCCAGACAACCATCATACACCGACTACCATTCTAGGCCAAGGAGCTTCAGAAAGATGAAGATTCAGCAAAGGTTCTCAAAACACAAAACCTATTTGTACATCTTCTGAAATACTGATTTTCTTCTAGTTAACATAGTTTGATTCTACTGCGGACCTAGCAAAATCAGAGCCATCTGTTGGAAACCAACAGCTAATGATGCTAAAACTGAAAGTGCTAGAACTACTAAAACTGCTAAAAATGCTATTCCAGCTGCTTTGAACCAGCTTACATATCCCAGAGAGGTCGCCAGTGTGCAAAATACTGCTCATAAACAAAACATGCACTGAAGATTTTCACTCCTAGCCAGGATTTCTACACAGCTCTTTCTGAAGGCAAAAATACACTAGCTGCCAAAGGGAAAACAGGGCTACAGCCTTCTTCTACGGATGTTACATAATAAATAATGCATTTAAGTATGGTGATGTTGGGCTTCAAATCCCAGCCTCACTTACCCTTTAAAGACGATGCCATAATTATTTCTCGTATTTATATATTATGGAGTATGTGTGGGGGGTACTACCAGATCTCATTTAAAGATTACATTTAGATGAAAAAGTCTGGTTCTTTAAGATTTTCTTCAAGCAGAAAAACGTATCAGCAGCAGCTGGGGTACAACAAACAAATCAATAGATCCATATTGACATATAGGTCATATAAGAATTAGGATGAGCGAAAAACCCATTAGCCGTGAAACACTCCTTTGAATGCTTTTTCTTATAGGGTGTTAGCTGCTTGTGGTTTAATGCTCAGAAGCTCCATCTCCTTAGAGCCTGCAACATTTACAAGCTCCCAAGAAGCAGGTTTTACTATAATTGTTCTATTCAGCTTTATACCGGGTGACATTTTCATATGAATGTCATTGATTTATATAGCTATTGCACTAGGAAAAGCTGAAGGAAGAACTGGAAAATTTTGGTTTCTATCCTGTAGAGCAGAAAAATATCATTCAAAAATAAAGAGCTGACCTAGAAAAAGGAGGAGTTATTCTACTGCCCTCTAATGAGCACATCTAACATCTAAAAAAGAGCACTCTCAGAGACATGTTCTGTTCTGCCACAGGCACGTCCTCTCCTGCTACACAGCTGTCAGCAACATGGTCTCTGCTGAAGCAATACAGCACATCTTACAGACGTGCAGGAGAAATACCTGGATGGATCTAACATCTGTTCTGGGTTTTTTTGTTTGTTTGTTTTGCTTTGGAGCTTTAAATAGAATATATGACCACGTACTGTTCTGTTCCCCTTTCATTCTCCAAATACAGGGAGGAGAAGAGCAGCTCTTAATTCCAGCAGTCTGGATACAAGCAAGTATACCGGCTCACCTCTACAGCTTCCATGAGGACCATACTCCCACCAAAGTTCTCTCCAAAGTACGTTTGCTGTATTCACCTTTTGTGTTCGTTCCTTGGGTCCATATGGATGCTACTAATATGTTAGATCTCTTCATTCAAATGAGCCAAGAAAATATCATACCTTAAGGTTTGAAGTTAGACTATACATTCCATTTCCAGAGAAGGACAAGATGTTGCTAAGAACAAATGGTCAACAAGAATCACGAGGAGAAAGGAACAATAATTCTGAAGTGTGTTGATAGGACAAGACAGTTGGCTTACAGCTTCAGCTAGCCTCTGGAGAAGTGAGGAATAACTAACTTGGGGGGTAACATCTGTCAACCCCAAGGTTCTCACTTTCCGTGGTTATCTCTTGGACTGGAGACTGGAATTCATCAGCCTGTGTGTCTAAGCCAAACAGACCAATGCACCAAACCTGCAAAATGGTTTGTGCACTGGATAGCAAAGGCTATCACATGTGCCTGTCCTTTCAGTTCCAACCTGCTTTTGAAGGCTGTAATGTGGCACATGAGATGCCAAGGCTTTCAAAGAACAAATCACCAAGTAGGTCACGGCTGAAAGTATCCGTAACCTGACAAAATCATTAAGTTCAGGTATAACATAAACATGGAGGAATGACCTTCAACAGCTGTCTGCACTAATGAAAAGTGAGTCACAGGAAAGGAATTCAGTTCTCTCATGCAAAGGTTTCTCTGAATCTGGCCAATATTCAGAGGACATTCAGTCCTACAATTCTGTGACATTCAGTCAAGAAACGGCGAGGAAGACAGAGGAACAGCCACAGAGCAACAATTCTACCTGGTACTGAATTTAATCACAACTTTTACAGAGCTACAGTAACGTGGTGGGTTGACCTTGGCCAGCTATCAGATGCCTACCCAGCCACTTTTGTACTCCCCCACCTCGACCTCTACCTCCTCCCCCAAAATCCAGTGGCACAGGGGGGTGGGAAATGGGGGTTGCTATCAGTCTGTAATGCTTCATCTCTGCTGTTCCTTCCTCCTTCCAGTCTTCCCCTACTCCACCACAGTCTCTCTATGGGCTGCAAGAAAACCTCTGCTCTAGCACATGGAGCACCCCCTTCCCTCTTTCTTTGCTGATCTTGGTGTTCACAGGTCTGTTTCTATCTTTTCTTTCCTACTCCTATGCTTGTCCAGCATTTTACCCTTCCCTCATCATACGTTTTCCAAGAGGTGCCACTATTCCCATAAATAAAAACAATACAGGTACGGGCACTAAAGCATCACATGTACCTGCGGTGGCAGAGGAGTACATGTAAGCCCAGCCTTGGGGTGAAGAACAACAGACAAGAACCAAAGCGATAGCCAGATGCTTCACCAAGAACCATCTTGAAGATAAAAGCAACTTAAACTCAAAATCATGGTTTCTGCCAGCAGATTTCCTGCAGTCTGGAACGGCCTTCACGTACCTCACTGTAAACAGGTATGCCATGGTATTTCAAATCAAAGCACATCACAAAACAGCTCCTTTGTGTACAGACACAGCCTGTATTCATAGCAGCTAGCAACGTCCCACCAATGTTAAAGGAGCCCTTTCTCAGTTATATAAGAACACCCAGTGTCCTGATTTTACAGATCATCTTTATTTTGAAAGGAATGATTGGAAAACAGATGTAATTAAGTAAAAATAAGCCACGTAACTAGGAAGTGCACTAGAAACAATCCAGTGCAAAGCACACAGATACACAGCTATGTAAGGCATGAATGTCTGCAATACCCTCAGAAGCCAAAATTCTTGACGCAGACCTGTCAATTACCTGCGTGCTTCTCATGCACAATCAAGCAAGAAGCACTAGTGGGCTAGGAAGCAAGTTTCCCTCTCCCATTTTCACTGAGATATCCTGTCAGACCCTCAGAAACAGCATGTTTCATTGTAGTTCGTTGTCAGTATCACATACCACATATAATGCTTTTCAGGCTACCTTCATGCTGACAGTCGCTCTTTGCCTGAACATCTGCTGGACAGTCTGTTCTTTTGCAGGATCCAGGATGTGTTCTGTGGTTAGCTTCACAGCATATTTATAACACTGTTAGTTCAATATAAACCTGTCCAAAATACTATTTCCAGCTACCCAGAATATTCCAGAACCCACTGTATTTAATCCTTCTATATTCTAATTTCCTACATTTAGCAAAGATAACGTCTGTCAGGATTTACAGTGTAAAAAACTCCCTCTATCAAAAAACAAGCAAAATAAACCTTACTTTCCATAAGCCACTTGACCAAAAACCTAAATCCAGATTACGTGCCATTACCAATTATATGCCACATATGAGCATCAATAATGCTACTTTTGGAACAATTCAGTAACTAAACAGACTAAGTTGGTGCACAAAGTTCTACATAAGTGTAAAAAAAATCTTGTCCATAAGTTGTTCACAAAGACTCTTTTGATACCCCTGTATCTCAAGGATGCCCTGAACAGAATGGATCTCAGCACAGAAAACAGCATTATATACTATTTCTTAAGTGTACATTGTGATTTTGGTGGACTGAGAGAGAAAGATGGCTCCAGGAGAGGATCAGGTTTTCCCATGATCACAACCTCTGGGCCATCAGCGCTGTAACTGAAGGATTACAGGTCATCTGCGAATGAGGGCCCCTATCTAATGACTCTATAATAAAAATAATTAAAGAAAAAAAAACACCAACCACCCCTCAGGCAAGCTACAACTGTTACTATTCCATTAAAGGATAAGGATAACTTACATGCAATAATACTGTAAATCCCACTTAGTCTGAATTATATACACCGACTCTTGAGAGATCTACCATTAAATACTCAATCTATAATTCTGATAAAACCCACATTAGCAGGGCAGAGATTTATCTCTCAGTAAATCAGCAATCTGATTTAATGTAGATGGCAGTCTTAGTGTAGTTGCCCACTGAAAGAATACCCAAGTAAAATAAGCTTCCTCACGTGGATACTTTCCAGTGGTATTATCAAAGGAAAGAAGAAACTGACTTATTCTTGCACCCCAAAAGCATGTTAAGGCAAGCCAGAAGGGGCAACCAGGAAGAGAGAGACCTTTCTTCTCATCCACCTTTTACCAGTCTCAAACAGTATTCTGTTCAGGGTGCACATTTTAAAAGATATGTTTGACAGCTTGACATCCGTTCTGGTGAGAAGGGAAAGGCTCTAACTTCCAGAGCTGTCATCCTGGCCCTCTCCACAAGCACTTCTTCATCCCTCATGGGATTCTCTTTTCTCAATTCACTCCGTATTTAACTGCGTTTCCTGGGGCATGGGAGGAAGTTTCATTTCTGGGACTTGGGTGATATCTTTGCCACCAGTGCAGAACTATGCCTCCTCTCTTTTGAAGCATTTGTAACTGTATAACTCAATTATGCCAAAGCTGTAACATTAGACCATCAAAGACATGGATTTTAGTTTATAATGCTCTGTTGTAACACTGCAGCTCCAGTATTCTCCTAAGCAGGGCCGACTTATTTTTGTGTAAGTAAGGATGTCTGAACATATTAAACTGATTTAGCAGGAGAAAACCATGATGGATTAGTATCCTTTTAAAGCTTTGGGAATCATAATCACACAGAGCAAGACACTGCATCACACACAGGCTGCTATGCCCCATCTGGTCTCAGTGCTGCAGAGCCCTTCAGCAGCACATGGGACTGTCACATTTGACCTAAAAGCACATGCTTGAGCACTCAAGTCTTAGAAAGGCCAGAGGACATGGCATCTCAGCAGCACAGAAAAGAGCCCCAGAATACTAGCCTCACCACGGGAGTCCCAAACTCACCATTCACTGAGCCCTGCCCTCCTCACAGCCCAAGGAGCAGCACGCAAAGGCTGCTTTCCCAGCAGCACAGTGCTCTGAGGATGACTCCAGCAGCTAGCGCAGGCCTCCCTCACATCCAGGAGAGCGCACACACTTCTCTCCATTGCTGGTGGTGAATGTCACACTGCAGACACAGCCACAGGAATCAAACAAGAACATGAAATAAAAAGGATCTGACACATCTTGCAAACTCCCAAGATTCTTTCCAGGCTCTTCCTACTACTGACGGCCTCCCCTCCTTTAAAGCAGACTGCAAACGTTTTGGCAGCTCCAAGCACTCTGGAAAATGTTACTGTTTGTGTAGTGCTGAGTACCATGACCACCAGCTAATTGTAGGTTTCTATTTTAAAACATTAATTTTAAGAATAAGGACTTAGCCACAGCTAGAGGGAGAGGAAGGGAAAAAAAAAGTTAATTACTTCCATAAATATTAACACAACTGATTTCTGTGATCTGGCAGAAGGCACTCACAACATGGAAACAGTCTGTCTCCAGAAGAGAAGGCAAAGCACTTGAAGCAGTGCAGATTTCAGGCACTCATTTAGCTCTTTTCATTTAATTGCAGTGACTCTAATTAAGTTGGTGTTTCACACAGCTATTCTCACAGCGGGCACCACTCTGCACAGACAATTAATTGCTAAACTGATTTTAAGCAATGTGGATTTTTCTTTTTTTCCTTTTTTTTCTTTCCCTGGGGAGGGGGAGGGGGGAAGGCAGTGTGTGAAAGACACCAGTGTCTTCAGCTTACAATAATACTCTCACTCCAAATTCTCCCTGAAGCTAACCACCCCCAACAGTTCACTGTTTTCCATTTTGAGCAGTCCCCACAGCAGTTTGGGATTTGGACAACTTGATTCTTGAAGTAAGGCTCCACTCATATTCATCCTTTAAACCTAAGCAGCAGAAGAGCCCTCTGGCCTTCTGGTTATTTGTTGCAGCCTACAGACTTCTGTTTGAGGGCTATGCAGACAGAGATTATCTGACCTCACCAGAGAGGCCTCCCAAACCATCAACCACTGTCAGAGTTCCTCTCAAACACTATTCAGTTCTATAAAGGCCTGTTTATTAGTCAGACACCAAAATTTCCCTTACAAGGTCTTCTAGCTCTGTCAACGTAAGAGCAGCTCCTAAGGACGTAGCTGAAGACCTAAAGACTTTTAGCCAAAAAGCAGTGAAGTAGGAACACATGGTAAACTGCCACCTTGAGAAATTTACCCATGCATGGTAAATTGCTACACTTTGCCTTACAAAACCATCCTGGACACAGCCTCATTCTGCCATCCTGATCAGCACAGGCGGTTCCCAACACTGCATACACTCTCTCCATTTTAATTCAAGCCATGGCAGTCTCCTCACAGGAGCTCTCATCCACAGTCAAAAGCAGCTTGCCAGTACTCCTACAGCCTGTAATGAAATTATTTTCAGCTACCATCAAGCCTATAAACATAAGCGGTGTACTGGGTATACTGGGTTTAGATATACATATATTTAGACATAGATATACAGGCACCGTCATTCACAGCCATTTCTAGATAACAAGCCATTAGTCTTGGGGATGGGGGAAGAGATAAAGAGTATCATTTTTCCTGCTTAATCCCCATCCAGCACTTCCCCTTTTCATGGAATTTTTGCTTTCTTGGAATTTTTTTACTGAGGTTTATAGCATTTTCATAGAAAATATCAGAGAAAATATCTGCTTATGTTACATACATGAATGCTGTCAATTGCCAGATGCACATCTGCAAGTTTTAGGTCTACAGTTCTACATGCTACATGTTTATTATATGCACCTTAATTATATGTGTTCAAAAGAAAAAGCTCCTCCATAGTGCTGGCCAGCACTCGGTGAGAAGAAAGGAATGAGGCAGCATGGTCAGGGAAGAGAGCACTGCAATCTGTTCTGACACCTGCACATTCAAGAATGCAAACTGAAGTCCTAGGACACATTCTTGATCTGTACTGGCTTCATGAAAAGCACAGACAATTTACACAAAACATGTGGATGGGAAGGAGAAAGGCATGCAAAGGAGAGGTTTGCAGCACATTCCCGTGTGGGGAGACAGCGCTCTGGGGTGAGGGGAGGAAGAAGGGGGCTGTGCTTTGACCATTCCTGTCTGCTGTTTGGCTAAAGATACAGTAGACAGAAGAACACGAAAAAGAAATGAGGAACTGTCAAATCATTTGCTGGCTGCCCAGAGCTTTTATTTCCCTAACATCTCTCAAGCCTGTGCAGGGAAGGGGAGCTGCTCTCTACTACAGGCTGGAAACCCACAGGCATCTGTCACAGTCTTTTAGGGGAGGCGGCAAGGAATACTGCAGAATTCCTCTACCTGTCCTGAGGCCACAGCAAACAGCAGCAGCAGCAACACTCACTCACATCTGGGGCAACAGCTGGCAGCTTCTCCCCCCACGCAGGGGCTGCTTGTGCTGCTGGGAAGTTTTGCATCATGCAGCCTTCACAATTCCAAGGGAGTGGCACCCCCTCGACAAGCCAAGCCCCCTGCTCTGCTGAAAGGGTAGGTACAATCATAGAATCATAGCATGGTTTGGACTGGAAAGGACCTTAAAGATCATCTAATTCCAGCCCCCCTACCATGGGCAGAGATGCCACCCACCAGACCAGGCTGCCTAAAGCCCCATCCAGCCTGGCATTGGGCACTGCCACGGATGGGGCCTCCACAGCTTCTCTGGGCAGCCTGGGACAAGGCCTCACCATCCTCAGAGTAAAGAATTTCTTCCTAATATCTAACATACATCTACCCTTTTTTTTTTAGTTTAAAGCCATTACCTTTACCTTGCGCCATCACTACACACTGTGACAAAAAGACCCTCTCCTGCTTTCCAGTAGCCCCCTTTTGGTATGGGAAGGCCGCAGTGAGGTCGCCCCAGAGCCTTCTCCAAGCTGAACAACCCCAGCTCCCTTGCTTGTCCTCGTAAGAGAGGTGCTCCGGCCCTTTGATCATCCTCTCCTCTGGACTCGTTCTGATAGGTCCATATTCTTTTTGTGCTGGGAGCCCCTGAGTCGAAATGCAGTACTCTAGGTGGGGTCTCACTTTAAACCCACAACAAAACCCACAACAGAGCCATGTTTTATTTGTACAGGTTCTGCACAAGATCTGGCAGTACAGCTTCAAATGACTGTGGTAGAGCTTTATTCAAACTCCAAGAGTTCCTTTAACTGGAACCAGGTACACTCTGGGTACCCAGTTTCATCTTGATATCCAGTCCCCAACCATGAAAACAAGAAATCCCAGCTCAAATGCTGCTCAAATAGCAGTTTCTCATAGGGCAGTGTCCACGACATGTAGAGATTTTCAAATATATTAAAAATAATTTCAGTGCAACACAACCAAAAGCATCGCAGATAAGCTACCTCTGATACCAGCATAAGGGAGAGCATTTCAACACCCCCAGATAACACACAGACTAAAACCTGGGCAGTTAATAACAAAGACAGATGGAGCAGGAACATCCTGTCATTTTGGACTATCACAGCACATCACATTTTACACACGCATTGGAGATGCTACATGAACTTCTCGTGGGCCACTTGCTGTCATCCTCAATTTGCAGAGCAAACCCCTTTCACCTCTTGCCATCTGCAAAGTGCTACACTGGGGAACGAATTAGGAAGGCGGCACCCCATAAAACAAATAGAAGACAGACATTACAGCTACTGGTATAGAATTAAAGGCTGAAGAAAGCTGACAGCAGCGGAATCATGAGATCACAGAATATCTGGATTGGAAAGGACCCAGAAGGATCACGGAGTCCAATTCCTGGGTCCCCAAAGGAACATCCATAAATAAATAAATAAATCCAGCAGCTTCCTGTGCCAAACACCCAAAGCCTGCATTAAGAAGAAGCCGCAAAGGCTTACAACTGATGTCCACAAAGGATGTGATCATGAAAACAGAACAGGATTAAGATGGTTTTAGTCATTCAATTTCTAAACACTCCAACACACCAGGAAAGAGAAAAGCCTGGAAACCCAGCTGCAAAAGGCCAGAACTGTACAATACACAGGAAGGCAGAGCTGCTTCCAGGAGGCTACATGACATGGCAGGCAGCACACTGTACAGGAGGTGAAAAAGCCTAAAAGGTCGGGACTGGTTAACACTGCCAACATCTCTGGCCTGTTCTGACATCGTTATCACATCACCAAAAATCTGCCTAAAGAAGGCCAAAGTGCTAGCGTTAGACACAGCAGGAAGGGCAAACTCACACCATGCTCTGCAGGGCAACACAACAAACACCTTACCAACAGAAGAGACCTGCTCCTACTAACAGCACAACTCTCATGCAGAAACATTTCATGCAGAAACATGATCAGAGGTGAGGACAGAAGAGAAAGAACTGCAACATTTAAAGGCCACAAATAACCAGCCAACCCATCGCTTTTCTGCTTCTCGCTTGAGGCTACAAAAGGAGAACAGAATCGGACAAGCAGCTGCAAAGCCCAAGTAGAAGGAAGCAGTTATCTGATTTACACAGCAGATCTGGAACGCCGGAGCAGAAGTTGAGGTGCAAACAGACGGGGATAGTCAGTAACTTCTGACAGATAGTCAGTAACTTCTGCTAGTGCAGAAGCAGGCTTACTAAGAAAAGGAATTCACAGATTATCCATGAAAGGGGAAAAGTAAGGCTATGACCCAGTCTGAAGATTTCAGCAACTCCAAGACATCCAGGTCTTGCTTGGCCCAATTTTATTCTCTCCTATTGTCACATTTCTTCAGGGGGAAAGGCACTTCCTTGTTTGTCAGGTGCTCAGTCATCTCACTCCTCTGATCCACTGATGCAGGAACCTATACTGCAAAAGTGCACTGGTCAGCAGAGGATGAAACCTCTCAAGATATGAAGAGTATGGCAGAGACATGCCTGAAATGCACCTAGAGCTTTGCATTATGTTGTGCAGATCCCTCAGCTTCAACAACAGCACAACCTTTGTTCAGTCTAATGTCCCCCTGTGTCCCCCACCTTAGTAACTCCTGCCATGCTCCCTTATGATCTCCTTAAGGATCCTTAACTGGTGCAGGATGAGACATACCAAACAGCTTCAATTTGTATTTCGCATTTCCCTGTCTCACTAGTGGCACACAAGGAGCTAGTGCAATCTGCAGGAAAAGCTACTCTTGCCACAACCTCAGTGTGATGGTTTCAATCAAGGTGACAAACTAAAGTTTTGCAAGCAATTCTAAGCTGACAGTACTTGCTGCCACTGTACTGTTACCTTCCCAGTAACACATCTTGTCACAATTCAGTTCTGGAGAAGCTGAACGTAAAGCAGAAAGCTGCCAGTCCAGTTGTTCAGATAATTCCAGAAACGGTTCATTATCCATTAAAAAAAAAAAAATATTCCCAGGCAGGTAGTCTGCCAGAGTCACAGTTGAAAAGGTCCCAGATTCAAGAAGTAAAAGCTAAAGCAACTGTTCAAAATAATAAATGTAAGAAAACATTTTGGGCAGCACAATATAAGAACAATATAAAAGTATTAGAGAGCATCCAACAGAGGGCAACAAAGATGGTGAAGGGTCTAGAGGACAAGACATACAAGGAGCAGCTGAGGTCCCTTGGTTTGCTCAGCCCAGAGCAGAGCAGGCTGAGGGGAGGCCTCATGGCGGCCTGCAGCTCCCTCACGAGGGGAGCGGAGGGGCAGGCGCTGAGCTCTGCTCTCTGGGGACAGCGACAGGACCCGAGGGAACGGCATGGAGCTGGGACAGGGCAGGGTCAGGATGGGGGTTATGAAAGAGATTCACTGAAAAGGTGGTTGGGTACTGGAACAGGCTGCCCAAGGCAGTGGTCAAGGCACAGACCTGACGGAGTTCCAGAAATGTTTGAACAACACTCTCAGACGGACTATCTGATTTTTAGGTGGTCCTGTGTGGAGCCAGGAGTTGGACTCAAAGATCCTTGTGGGCCCCTTCCCACTCTGGATATCCTATGGTTCTGTGATTCTACCATTAAGAAGCAACTCCCACTCCACATGACAGGCCATTCTTTCTGACTTAGTTGGAAACATCGAATTCCCACGCTACAGAGGCTTACCAGATGAGATTTATTCACTCATACTAGTAACAGAGGTCCTTGCATGGATTAGATTATGGCAAAGCATTTAATTTACATTACGTCAGTGGCTAAGTAAACTACACTGATAGGAAGCAATCATTCAGCAAGCAAGTAACTCGTGGACTTAACTCCCAGTGTTCACAGTAATGTTGCTGGCTTTTGTCACCGACAAGCATGTGGAATCCAGTGTTAAGATGAGCCAATGAATAAAGACAAGGAGCAGAGCAGGAAAAAGTAGTTGCAGTAGGTCTGCTTCACATCAGGGCATGGGTTAGAGCTCCCTCTATTAACATACTTTCTGCTTTAGACCACTGGCTTTCTAACATCACAGATGCAAGAGTCACTTCAAATGAATGCCACTTTGGTGACGTTTTTTTATTACAATTCCACCTTCTTCTCATGCTGCACAAATTACTGATTTCCAAACAAACATGGTTCCCCTCTTTCACTCTGTCCATCCTTTGCCCTTTTGACATGCTTGTGTGATTCCTTCCTCTTTCCCTTACGACACGGGCAGTCAGCTTGCACAGGAGGCAGAGAGATAACATTTTGAATTCACTGAATTATCTGGAGTATTTGTAAAATCAGGTGGTAGTAGCAAAAAAAAAAAAAAAAAAAAAAATCTCTTGGGTACTGAATTTCTACCCTGTATTTCCTCTTGTTTTGGGAGGATAAACGGATGTTGTTCTTTCCTGGAGGCTGAAGGTCATGTTTTTTATGAGGATTTCTGGTGCCTCTGGTGGAGGCCAGGCTCCCTGTCAGAATGTCTGTTATTCTTGTGGCAATGATTACTCTTTAAGGCCAGATTGTCACAAAACACACAGATAACAGCAGTGCTGAGTAGTGTTAAGCATGCACACACACATGCAAGGAGGACAAATATACAAGACTTCTCAGCTGCCACATTAGCATCTTTGGCAGAGAAAAAAAAAAAATCTTCAGCTCTGAAAAGCACAGAAGATAAAGAGAGTACCTACAGTCTGCCAACTTGACCTTCTCAGAGCTTGAAAAGTGAGTGGGAGAGAAACACTTCTTTGTCTTGCTATTAAATCTTAAAATAACAGCGAGTGGGAGAATCCTACCCTCCTGCCCTGTGCAGCAAGCTAAAGGGAAGATAAGAGGAAGATGGGAGAAGCTCAAGTTGAATTTTCTGCTGAACAGGCTCACAGCTGACCACAGATCCCAGGAGACACATCTGCCTAGAATCTCTCTTCTAAGCCTAAGATGTCTGTCACTCTATGAACAGCCAAATCACAGTTCACTGCATTAACACACACACAAAAAAGTATTGATTTCCATAATGAAAAAGCCTCCACATGCCTCTGGAGTGATACAAGAAAAAAGTGCACAGCAGCCTGGAAAGGTTTAAAAAAAAAATAAATCACTTTTTGCCTCATTGAATTGCAGTTTTAATGGTTCAGGCAAACAACTATTTTTAGCTGATTGTTCAGAAAGCATGATGGAGCACAAAGGATTGGGTCAGCATCACTATCTGCAGGAAGGCAGTGTGCAGCCTCAGGAGAGGGTTAAACATTGCCAGGCATGGCACATCTGCATCATCAGCACTGCACAGGGACCAGCAGCGCAGGTCTATTTATAAACCAGACGAGTGCAGCTGCAGCTGGCAATGAAAGACTGGGATTGTAGGCTGTCAGCCTTCAACAACATGTTGTCTAATTTAATTAAAAAGATGGCCATGTTCACATGCACATGTCCTTTTCCCAAGAGACTTATGAACAATAAGCTCATGGTTTTGAAAGCAATATACTTCATAAAGTTTCTGTGCAGAAAGCAAGCATCTTGAGCAAACATCCTCACACAATCTTCCCATTCCCTCATTCTGTGACCAAAACGTGACTGACAGGCTATGGCTGCCCCAGGTCACCATCACTTGGGTAACCACAGCCCTCGGGTAATTGCTCAGTTTTAGAGCGCCGACTGTGGTACATGCAAACAAACTGCAGCAGTATTAAACTGCATGGAGACAGAAAATTGATTTAGTTTGTAAATGAGGTAGTTGGGAGTCACATACATTTTGAAGATTTCTGCACCAGGTCAGATCGCCTGTGCTATCAGTTTTCATTTAGGGAGGGAAAAAGTTTTCAGATACACAAAGCTCTGCCTGCCTCTTAGCAGCTAGAGGGAGCATTTTCTCACTGTGGAACAGGAAACAGGAACAGGAAACAAAAGCCTCTGTCATGTCCTCCTTGTTACCTCTCTCACTCAAGACACTCCCTGCTGAGCTGGACTCTCCTGCCCAGGAGTCCTCGAGCAGGAGACCTAGCAACAGCACAGGACAGGAGAAGAGAACTGGCTGCTCTCAGGTTGCCATGGTTAAAGCACTGCTGAGGAACAACAAGCAAGGTTAGCCTGGTCAGGACAAACAAAGCCCCTGAGATTTGCTGACAAAATCTGGGGGCCTGAATTGCACCTGCTGGGGAGGCAAAAGTGGCTGTAGAGGAAGCCTGGAGATCAGATGACAGCCTGGGCTCTGCTGACCCTGGGGGCCAAGAGCCTTTGGCTGTGTGAGGACAGCCCACATGTGGGGGCTCCAGCTGCACACTCCATCCCAGTCACTTAGGCTGAAGCTAGCTCCCCACTCAGGGAACATTAAGGACAGATGGTGCACGTACCTTTCTGCCTCCTTCAACCCCAAGCTGAAGCCACTTTTACAAGTCCCTGTGGGAACACAGGAAGCTGGGCCAATATTCATCAAGCTACTACCAGGCCAAATGCTGCAAATGCAGTCCCATGTGAGCCAAATGGGTGTTTGCTCACAACCTAAATATGGCATTCGAAATACAGCACCTCAGCCTCATGTATATTTTTGTTCTGTATTAACGTTTTCCACCCTAATGGCCACCAAACAGAAGTACAAGGGCAGGACCAAAAGCTGGTGGCTTTCTGAGCCATCCCTGGTTAATCTGCTCAGGCACCAGGTGGTCCAAGCCAAGCGCACAGCATGGAGGGTACCCCATTACCACAGACTTCATCCTGGCCAAGTGACCACAGTACCAGTCAACCCAGCTGGACATGCACGGCCTTTTTCTTTGGCTAATCAAGCCCTGTGGGCACCTGCAGACCAACATGCTGCTTCTCACCTGTTCTAGATGAAATGATGCTTCTGGAGTCCAAGTCAAGTTTCTTCACCAGTGTATCGGGGTCAATATTCAGCCCAGAAAAGATGTCAGATGAAGAGAAGTCCCAGTCCTTATCCAAAAGAAATATTAAACAGGAGTCAGTACCAACACCACTAAACAACATTCATAAAAACAACAACAAAAAAAGTAATAATAATTAATTAAACCCAGTACCATGGCATATATTCCAGCGCTAATGTGCAGGTGCCTCTCCTGAGCACATACGGGTAGCGGGGTCACCTTGCTGGCCTGGTACCCCAGTGCTCTGACACCCAGAAGGAAGTCTCACAAAGTCAAGCACTCCCATTTTCATGTTTTGGAACCTGGCTCTCACTGGATTCCTAACAGATTTCTACCTTAATCCCATCTCACCTCACTCATTTGAATGCAGGTGTTACTCCTAGGTGAATTATGAACTGTACCCCTAGGAAAAGACAGATTTATAACATGTATGTAAATAGAGAATGATGCAAACAGAACTTGCCTAGTTGTTGCCTATGTCTGCGGACATTAAGCAGGTTCAGTGGCTAGCTATTAGCAACTTACCACATCTTCAGTATCAAGTTCCTTTAAGCATGCAGTACTTCCATAACTCCTAAGCTTTGTGTTAGCATCTCTTGTTTGCTTAGAAGAATTTACTATTTCAACCAGGAGTATCTCTCAGTACAGACACACAATTTTATGGAGGTATAAATATATATATACATGGTGTAACCTATTCCTCCTTTCCCAAAGGAGGGCTGTAGGTGCATAAAAATAATTTACTGCTGTTCCCGCATTCTTACTGCAAGGGTGGAAGGTATCCAGCTTTAACCTGAACAGCATATTAGTAATACAGCTGCTGAAAACTGACATAAGTCTCCTAAACGGTTATGCATAAAATGACAGCTCATCTCCACCTGCCACAACCAGAAATCAACAGAGACGCTGCAGAATGAGCCAGGCGGTCTCCTATTCCTCCGGTCCTGACGCTCACTGGTAACAATGCCCGCCACTGCACCCCAGTTACCTGCTACAAGGCAGTGCAGGCACACAGGTACTCCTACCCTCAAGCAGCAGCATAAACCCTAGCAGATGTTTGTCACTGCCACCCTCCTCAGCAGCCTCTTCTTTCCGCACAGCCTGGTGCTGTGGGTGCACAGACTTTACATGCAAACTAAGAATATTTCGGAGCGGCTGTAATAACCACCAGAGCAGCACACTGGGACCCCCATGGCCCACATGCCAGCACCTCTCGTCTCATCTCCCCGCCTGCTTTGGTAAGCCACTACCCACGTCAGCTCACCCATGCTAGTGACAACATGGGCAAAGGACAATGCTACAACAGCTCTGAGGGCATCACACAACTTAGAATTCTAAGAATGAAATGGAGGCCCACATTTAGGAAATTTTACTCAATCTTTTGTTGTTCTGACATCCTGCCAGCGGGCACTAGGCCTGTATCGCAGCACTTCACCACGTCAAGGACCGCTTCCTTTGACATCTGTGCTAAGCCACACCTGGAGCTGCAGAACGGCATGTCCCAGAGCCTGCCCCGGCATGAGGAAGCAGGAGAGATATGCCAACCCCAGCAAGACATCACACCGCCACAGGGACAACCGACAGGCAGCATGGCGACAACCACTAAACGACATTTCACAGCACCCCAAAGACTTCAGAGATCTGCAGAGACGAAGCAGAACCACCAACACATCCCAAACAGCAATCCTTTGGGCTCACCACTCATATAAGAGGAATCACCTCCACGACAGGAGAACCAATTAGCTACACCCGTCTGGAGAAGCCTTTAAAAGCCTGGCCCATTCCCACCGGCAGCCAGCTATCTCTTTACTCAGATTTCCCCTGCGGGGAGCCCAGCACGACCCCCTCGGGCGGCCATACCATACTCCCCCTTCTCCCACGGTTTATTGAGCTGGCCGCAGCCGCGCGTGCGCACGGGGCCGGGCACGGCGCGCTGCTGCCGCCCCCGTCCTGCTCCGCTCCGCTCCGCTCCCTGCCCTCCGCCCCGCTCCGCGCCCCCGCTACCTTCCCGGCGGGCGCGCTCCAGCCGCCGGGGCCGGAGCCGGGGCCGGGGCCGGGGC